>CM061142.1:11945183-12545183 GCA_030789695.1 Scilla litardierei | reverse complement strand
TTGCCACCGTGGGCCCCCAAGTTCTCCAGAGGTATTGTGGGTCCCCTATTGGTCCCTAGGACTACTGTGGGCCCCACCTAGGAGCTTTCTCTCCGACGATTTGCCGTTTACGACGTTGCGATACGTCGTAGCCCGTCGTCGCACGTGCTAGCTTTGGAATCTGGATTCGTTGCTCCGGTTGCTGCTCTGAACCTTCCAGCGAGGAATCTATATTGGAATCTGGACTTGGAGCGCGTTCTATTATTCCAACCCCTGGCGTCGCTACCCGACGCCAGTGTAGCTTTCGCGTCGTGTTGAGGTAACGCTTTGCACCCCTAGGACCCCCAACCTATTGCATGCTAATCAAGACTAAAATCAACGTTTTTAAAGTATTTTAAATGTTTTAGAATTCACTAATCAAGATTAATAAAACGTATGTAGGCCGGTGGACTTGTGCACGTAGGTTAATCGTGACTTTGGACTCGTTGGACGGTGTTTCTCAGACGTTGTACTTGCAGGCAAGTGAAACTTACCAAATCTTGTGTAGGGCCATGTTTTTAGGCCGATTCCTTGTTTTTAGCGTAAAAGAGACTAGTCAGTGAAATGATAGCTGGCTAGACGCCTATTTGATCTAGTTTGACAATGAAACTAGATCCGTCACCTAAATTGATCTAGCTTGACAACGAAGCTAGATCTAACTCTTTAACTTGTTGATCATGCATACTAAACTAACATGTTTACTTTCCTTACCTGTACGCTTTACTACTTGCCATGTCATGTCATCCATGCATTGAATGTCGCGTTCGTAGCACACGCTACATACTTGTACTTGCTTGTCCCGGGCTAGGTGCACCCCTATGCCATCTTGAAAACACTTCCTGGCTCGTGATCCAGAAGCGAGCATTCCCGTTCAGGGGTAAGGCCCTGGCTCGATACACGTGGAGGGGTAGGGTTGAGCGACCACTCAGCGTAGAAGTGTGCCCGTACAGTCTCTTCAGCTGTAAGGCGTGAACTCTGTGCACGACATGAAAAAGTGACTTGTGATTAATAGTAGTTGCTACTCTTGCCATGCCATGCTAGTTGTCCTCTTGTACTTGATGTACTTTACTTTACTTTACTTGTCGCACTCATACTTTAACTGCCATGTCATTGCATCATACTAGAACTGCTAGGTTGCTTTACTTTCAGTTTCCTTGCACAAGTCTTTCAGACTTGCTGACATGTGCCCCTTGCTCTTTTGGGTGTCACATGTTAGACCCTGAGCCAGAGACCGTTGTTGAGGACGAGGTGTTTGCTGACGCTGAGCCTGAGCCTACGTTCGTCGAGGAGTTCGTGGACACCGGTGACCAGTCTTAGAGACTGTTCTGAGTTACTTCTTGTAGGATCCTGTCCAAAACAAAGTTAAGATCGATAACATGAAGTTTAGACTTACGCTTGCGTACGCGGCACGGTAGTCTACGAACTTCGCCTTCGGATTCGCCACGACGGATCGAGTCTACTCACGAACGGAGTAAGGCTACTAATCCCACAATCTAAATCTCTATTTTAGATTAAGAACTTGGATGGAGGGAGAGGAAATATTTCTGCAGAGCTTCGCTATGAAGAAGATGCATGCATGAATTTCATGCAAAATGTGTAAGGAAAATGGCTACCCTTGGGTCTTATTTATAGCCCCCAAGGTAGTTATTTTAGGGTAAGATGTTCCTTTGGAACAACTTAATTAAGGTGTACCATGATACATGGCACATTATAAGCTTAAGTTGTACCATATGCATGGTACAACATAAGCTTAAGATATTCCCCCTTTATTAGCCATATGTCGCATGCACTTATGCATATATAATGCGACTTTCCCGCTCATACAGAGATCCTCTCCGCTAGGGAACAGATTCCCTTTGCACACGACTTCGTGTGCGCGACGTTCGAGGTCCGTATTCCCTCGTACATCCCCCACAAGGGTGTACAAACGTCTTCCATATCCAACATCTCCCACTCACACTTGAGGGGATTGTAAGAGAACGTCTTTCCCTTAGTTCTTTCATCTATCATACCGAGAAATAGACCGTGCGACCGTCATGCGCGTAGAGTCTGTTGTTGTGCACTTGTTAGAGATACACAACGACCTCGAAGGTGCAAAGTTGAGTAGTTCAACGCATGCTTTACCCTAGATTATTTCTTCACATTTCTTGTACTTTATATTCAACAATTGAATCCCATCTGGATTACAATTGGCTGGCCAGCTTTGAATCACTAAAGTCCAAATGCGAATATGAAATCAATCTTCCTCTTCTTGCGAACCTTCTGATCTTGACTTGATTCGCTTTTCTAACGTGCCCCGCCGAGCCGAATTACCATAGCCCATTAGTAACACGCTAAGATAGCGATCATCTCGTCAAATCTAAAGGAACCAATTGGAGTCCTTGAGGGTAAGAGTTAAGACCCATATGGCCTTTGAGTCTCACATAATAGCAAACACTATTGCTACTAACTCAGTGGTCAAAAATGCATACGTGGTATGAACACGTATTACAACATCACTCCTTTCCCAGGGAGAGTATGTCTTAATGATGTTGTACGGATGAAAGATCAGACACCACAGTGCCTATCTTTTGAGTCCCCTTACTACTCAGGAAATATTCCCGGACTCTCATCCTGCATAAGACAGATAGGATTATAAAATCCAATGAGATCTTTTTATCCTTGTGATACAGATCTCAGATCTTTTGTAAGCATCCATATGATGCAGATCTTTCATTCGACTAACTTTGTTAAAGTCATGACTCTAAATCATTCGTCTAATGATTTTGACTTTAAACTAGTCTCATCTCTATCTTATCCATCTGATAAGATAAGGCGGTTGCTCATGTGAGAGAGCCAACCTTAATCTGTCCGACATACACACAATTCAGCTGAGATTTCAAAAAAAATGTACACAAACATTTCTTTAAGAAATTCATATGCAATGCTTGAAAAAGAACTTATTCTTTTATTAAATTTGATCTTTCTTAGACATGGGAATATATATTGGTACAACTCAGCTCATACGCAATTCTTGGGATGATAAGTGTTTATAAAACACATTTCTGGGGATTGCTTTCGTAAGCTGATCCTCTATCATCTCATGCGTAGATATGTACCTTATGTCTACCTTCTTGGTTTTATCATAGTCTTTTGCAAATCTGCAGTTCCTTTAAGATACTGCATTATCCTCTTAACCGCTTTCCAGTGTTCTTGCCCTGGGTTGGATTGGTAACAGCTTACCGTTTCCAACGGCAAAACAGATGTCCGGTCTCGTACACACCATAGCGTACATAAGACTATCAACTGCACTGGAATATGGAACTTTTTCCATAATTTCCTTTTCCTTTTTGGTTCTTTGGACACGATTCCAGATATAAATTATCGCATATGCTTATATGAATATCAATGGACTTGAAGTCCTGCATATTAAATCGTTCTAGAACCTTCTTTATATAAATCTCCTGTGAAAGAGAAAGAAGTTTCTTCGAACGATTCCTTGAAATCTTAACTCCAAGGATATATGCGGCTTTTCCTATGCCTTTCATCTCAAATACTGATGAAAGCCAAGCCTTGATACTCATCACAAAGCCCTTGTCATTTCTGGCTATTAAAATGTCATCTACATATAGAGACATAATAACATGCTTGCTTTTAATCCTCTTGATATATACGTAGTTATCTTCATCAAGTATGGAAAATCCATTTGATAAGACAATTTCTTGAAATCGTATATACCATTGCCTCGAGGATTATTTAAGACTATATATGGACTTACGAAGTTTACAAACCTTATGTTCGTTTCCTTCTTTGACAAACCCTGTTGGTTGTTCCATATAGATCTCCTCGTCCAATTCTCCATTGAGAAAGGCAGTCTTTACATCCATCTGATGTAATTCGAGGTATAAGCAAGCTACCATTGCCAGAATCAGGCGAATCGAGGTAAAACGCACAACAGGTGAGAAGGTCTCTTCGTAGTCTATCCCTTCCTGTTGCGTAAAACCTTTCGCGACAAGGCGAGCTTTATATCTATCTATAGAGCCATCAGCCTTATGCTTGATCTTGAGAACCCATTTGTTCCCAATTGCTCTATGTCCTCTGGGTGAGTTAACTAAGTCCCAGACTTGGTTAACTTTCATGGATTTCAATTCCTCCTTCATCGCTTCCATCCATTTGTCTTTTGCAGGGCATGATGTGGCATATTTGAGATTCTTTAAGTCCTTGTTGACTCGAATTTAGATCAATTCTAATATCACTCCCACTTGAAATGTTGTTAGAATTGCTCCCACTTGGATCATTATTCACGTATGGAATAGGATAATCGTCATTCGTATAATCCATTGGTGAAGGTTTGAAAAGTATTTTCGTTTTCACCAAGAATTCTCCCACTCGAATGAGGTAATCCTTCTTGATCACAAATCTCAAATAGAGATAAGTCCTGACTTATCTCGCCCTGTCTTGGAAACTCGTTTTCCAAGAAAGTGACATCCCTCGACTCAAACTCAATTAGCACACCATTGTCTTCCTGACTAACAAAAACATAACCTTTGGAGTTTAATGCGTATCGTTTAAAGATACATTTCCTTCCCCATGGCCCAAGTTTGCCATACTTATGGGAGGAAATATGTGCGTTGAATGCACAAACTCAAGGTAAAATGTTTAAGTCAGGAGACCTTTGGTTCCACAACTCATAAGGAGTGGAGCTAACTGATTTCGAGGGTACGCGGTTTAAAATGAAAACGGTTGTCAATAATGCATCACCCCAGAAGGTGATTGGCAAGTTAGCTTGCGCCATCATTGAACGGACCATTTTTCATTAAAGTCCTATACCTCCTTTCTGCAACACCAATTTGTTGAGGAGTATAAGGCATAGTTACCTGATGTACTATGCCTTTTTCATCACAAAGTTCCTTTAAACTTGTTGATTGATATTCACCGCCCCTATCGGTTCGCATGACCTTAATCTTGCGATCTAATTGATTCTCCACTAAACTCATATAGTTTTTAAAGCAGGTTTAGTGCTTTCACTTTTGTGGGATATCAAATAGATATGACCGAATTGGGTGAAATCATCAATTAAAAGTGATGAAATAGGACTTTCCGCGTCTTGTCTTGACATTCATCGGACCACATATGTCCGAATGGATAAGCGGTAATGGAACCTTGGCCCTTGTGCCGGTTCCAAACGGCTTGCAACAAGATTTCCTTTCAAGGCAATGTTCGCAGGTCGACATTTCAACCTTTGAAACATTGGATAGAAGGCCACTTTTGGCTAGTCTATCCATACGCGTTGGTCCAATATGACCAAGCCTTGAGTGCCAACAAATTATATTAGACTCATTAGTCAAAGAATTTGTCATAAGGAAATGAGAAATCATACATTGTACTTATTACAATGAATCCTTTAAATACATAACCCAGAACCAATAAAGGAATTATTACAAAAATAGGTCCATATTACAAACATGAAGGAACCAACCATTAACCAAGACCCAATAAATTGACCACAATTTTAATATTCCTTTGAATATATGGAATGAAGAGAACATCATGAAGTAGGATAGTGCGGCCGTTGTCCAAGACAAGCTTGCGAGTCCCAACGCCTTTCACTTCAACACGTGTGTTGTTTCCTACATTGATCCACTTCATTCCTTGAGTATCCGGTGATACTCCACGAAGGACCGTCTGTCCTTTGCTATGTGGTCGGTGGCACCTGAATCAATTATCCCAAAATGGATTAGATTCCACAAGAAATAGTGAACTAGAAACACATATGTAACTAGTATTACAAGTTACCTCGTCACTTCCACTCGTACACGAACGAGCATAGTGACCGAGCTTGTTGCACTTGAAGCACTTGATCCTTTTCAAGTCTTTCTTCTTGTGCCATTTCTTGTGTCCACCCTTATGTTTGGGTTCCTTGGTAGACTCAGGTTGCTTATTACGTTCATTAGAAGACTTCGAACGATCTTTACGTTTCTTTCCCCCGTGTGAGGAACTAGCAACCACGTGCACTTCTGCACTTGGCTTGGCAGCCGCAAGCCGCTCTTCCTCTAATTCGAGGTGCTTGGAAACGTCGTTGAAGGTCTTGATGCTCTCATTGTGAGTGAGATGCATCTTCATTTGATCCCACCCATTTGGTAGGGAACGTATGACTGCTTGGATTTGCTGCTCATCAGTGAGCACATGACCTGCGTCCTTTAACTCCGAGATAAGGTTCGCCATATGTCGCAGATGTTTCCCCATGGAATGATCTGGACGTTTCTTATATGTATCGAACTTTATAGTTAAGGCGCGAAGTTTGGACACCGATGTGCCACCGAACTTCTCCTCTAGCTTGGACCATATGTCCATGGCTAGGTCATGTTCTCGGAAGATGCGCATTATGTCATCAGCCATACTGCTTAATAACGTAATGCGCGCTATCTTATTCTTCCGAGACCAAGCATCAAAAGCTTCCTTGTCTCTTCGGTGTTGGGCCGTAGTGCCCAACTCGGGTTCAATCATTACGTTCTTTAGAGTTTCGAGCACTTCTTGCTCCTCTAAAACGTATTGTATCTTAATGGACCAAAGTTTGTAATTATCGCCGTTGAGTTTTTCACCTTTGTTTAACTCAGCGACGATATTCTTTGAAGCGGAAGACATTTTACTTTTAAAATGCTGCAAAAGACACAAAACCGAAGGTTCGATCAAAAAACATTGCATAAAAAATTCTTAAAATATAACTCCCACTTGAAATGATAATAGAATATCCCATTTGGATAGTTCTAAAATTCAAATCCCACTTGGAATTATATTATATTTGATAAGTTACTTTCGAAAAATATTGAAGGTGTTGTTCTAGAATCGAAAAGGTCTCTATGATTCCAATCACCATCTAGAACAACTTTCAATATTCCCCCATCACTTATCAAACAATAGTACTCTTATAGTACTAGCAGCGGAAAATAAGTATTTGATAAGTTACTTTCGAAAAATATTGAAGATGTTACTCTAGAATCGGAAAGGTCACTATGTTTCCAATCACCATCTAGAGTAACTTTCAATATTTCTCCCTCACTTTATCAAATGTTAGTACTCTTATAGTACTTAGCAGCGGAAAAGCGTTTTTGAAAACGTATTTTTCAAAACGAATATAAAATACATTGGCTAATCTCCGTAGAGTAGAGCACAACGTCATAAGTTCATTGGCTAATCTCCGTAGAGTAGAGCACAATGACATGGCTAATCTCGCATGAAGTAGAGCATTACGGCTAATCTTCAAGGAGTAGAGCACAATTTCATAAGTACATTGGCTAATCTCCGAAGAGTAGAGCACAATGACTTGGCTAATCTCGCATGAAGTAGAGCATTATGGCTAATCTTCAAGGAGTAGAGCCCAATGAAAACTTCATTAAAACGTTAGTCCCGTATGAACTATTCGGCACTGTAGTTAGCCCCGTATGGACTAATCTACACATTCGAGTTTGACCAAGGCCATTTGTTACCCCGTATGGGTCATCTGGCAAGTTTACAATCGACCCAGACCATTTGTCGGATTGGTCGACCAAAAACACAAAATTGGTCGACCAATTTTCGAATCAACTTCTTCCCGGTCAGGGCCTCTGCCCTGACCCGGGCTTGGCCAAAGGCCGGCCAGGGCCTCTGCCCTGGCCGGCCAGGGGGCCTGGCCCCCTCGGCCAGGGCCGGCCAGGCCCTGGCCACTGCCAGGGCCGGCCGGCCAGGCCACTGGCCGGGGCCAGGGCTCCTGCCCTGGCCTCGGCCAGGCCCTGGCCTGAGGCCAGGGCGCCGGCCCTGGCCTCTGCCAGGGCCGGCAGGCCGCTGGCCGGGGCCAGGGCTCCTGCCCTGGCCTCGGCCAGGCCCTGGCCTGAGGCCAGGGCGCCGGCCCTGGCCTCTGCCAGGGCGCCGGCCCTGGCCTCTGCCAGGGCCGGCAGGCCGGCCCTGGCCACTGCCAGGGCCGGCCTGGCCCTGGCAGTGGCCAGGGCGCCGGCCCTGGCCTCTGCCAGGGCCGGCAGGCCGGCCAGGGCCGGCAGGCCCTTGGCCAAGGCCGGCCACTGCCGGCCCGGCCTTGGCCGGCCACTGCCGGCCTGGCCATGGCCGGTCATGGCTTGGCCATGGCCGGCCATGGTCAAGGCCTTTCGGCGTTGGCCGGCCATGGCCCCTTTGGCCATGGCCGGCCACCCCCTTTGAATGGGGTTGCCGCACATTCTTCTCCCCCTTGATGGGGTGGTCGCCGGTGGTTATTGGCCGTAGCCAACCCCCTCCGCATGGGGAGAGGGGGTGCATGGCCTTCATAGCCCATTTGGCCATGGTGCACATGCACCAAATTTTCCTCTTACCCGATGGAAATAACTTCCATCATCTTCCTCGATGAAGCACCCGTTCGTCGATGAAGTTAGTTATTGCCTAATGGCCGTGTGCCAAAAATGACTAACGTACTACGTGAACGGTCGGTTCTTCCCGTCACGGAGAGTTCCTACCATATCCGTAATGATAGGAGACCCTAACGTGAAAAGAACAACCGCTGCGTTCTCTCCGTCACGAAGCGTTCCTACTATATCCGTAATAGTAGGAGACCCATTCGTGAAAAAGACAACGACTCGTTCGTAGTTTCGACGGGGCGGTGGATTGACCGGGGCGAACCCATATGGCTCCGATACCAATGTAGGATCCTGTCCAAAACAAAGTTAGGATCGATAACATGAAGTTTAGACTTACGCTTGCGTACGCGGCACGGTAGTCTACGAACTTCGCCTTCGGATTCGCCACGACGGATCGAGTCTACTCACGAACGGAGTAAGGCTACTAATCCCACAATCTAAATCTCTATTTTAGATTAAGAACTTGGATGGAGGGAGAGGAAATATTTCTGCAGAGCTTCGCTATGAAGAAGATGCATGCATGAATTTCATGCAAAATGTGTAAGGAAAATGGCTACCCTTGGGTCTTATTTATAGCCCCCAAGGTAGTTATTTTAGGGTAAGATGTTCCTTTGGAACAACTTAATTAAGGTGTACCATGATACATGGCACATTATAAGCTTAAGTTGTACCATATGCATGGTACAACATAAGCTTAAGATATTCCCCCTTTATTAGCCATATGTCGCATGCACTTATGCATATATAATGCGACTTTCCCGCTCATACAGAGATCCTCTCCGCTAGGGAACAGATTCCCTTTGCACACGACTTCGTGTGCGCGACGTTCGAGGTCCGTATTCCCTCGTACATCCCCCACAAGGGTGTACAAACGTCTTCCATATCCAACACTTCTTTAGGTTGTTGTTAGTTGTCGGTGCTTAGCACCATAACTTTGCTTTTGTACTTTGTATTTTGTTGGCCATGCGGGGGCCTCTTTTAGACTCTTTTCTTTTAGCCTGGTGGCTTTTCTGCGATGTTGGAATTTATTATTATTGATATTCTGAGATTTACCCTTTTGTCTCATTTTATTTTATTATCTCTGTTTCGTATTACAAATTGCAAGGACCTGCTATTATTGTTTATTGACGCTTATCGGACTTGCAGCTTTGTAGCTTCAAGTCTGAGCAGACCTTCTCACGTCTCGCCTCCACGTTTTGGGAAGCGGGGCGTGACACCTCCTAAAGCTACTTATGTCTCATCTATTTCCCGAAAATTCCCACAAAAGAAAAAGGTTGCTCCAAAAAGTCCAAAAAGCCAAAAAGGAGCCAAAAACCAAAAAAATACAAATCATATAGCTCCTACAAAAATCCAAAAAGAAAAATGAGAAACAAAAATGTCAAAAAGAAAAACAAAGATATTTCTCTATCTCATTATTAGAGCCACAAAATACTTGGGAAACCCAAGGCAAAAATCCCATTTTCACTATCATATTCCTTTAGATGTGATGCCTCAAGCTAAGCTTGGGGGGGTTGAATTCATTTGACCATATGAGTGAGTATGACATTAGAGTGGAGATGTGCATGAATGAGAATATTCGATAATGCTTAGACTCTGCAAAATATATTAGATATGGAGATTTTTCATGATTTGAAATAAATATGTGAATGCCATGACTCTTATTCTATTCTCTATTGCATGCTTGGTGTGTATCTTATATGCTTCATTTATAACTCTTGATTGAAAAGTGCATCGCTAACATTTGTATATTAAATCCTATGAAATGCGTGACGTGGATATGAATTGATTGTATGAATTTAGAGAATCCCTTTTATTGTTCTTAAAAGCTTGCAAGTACCATGTTTATGTAAGATATGAAATCCTTATAGCATGTGATTTGTATTTTCCAAGTTATCGTGATGTGTAGCTTATGGCTTGAGATCTGAGAAGAAGAATCTAGCGACCCCTTCCACCTCGTGTTCTTTCTTTTTTCATTTCATTTTCTTTATTTTCATCTCCCGAGTTCGTCTCTCTACTTATCTTCCTCGAGGACAAGTAAGACGTAAACTTGGGGGATTTTGATCGGTCCATATTTTACACCTTTTTCTGCATATTTGCATGCCATTTCGGTTGCTCATATTGCGATTTTCACGATTATTCGACAATATTGCGATGCTCTTCACGATTTCTTGTTTTTGTCGGATTTCAGGAAATATGAGCAATTGGGCGCAAAAATGAGCTTAAAGGACTTGCACGCGTAACGGAGCATCGCTCATGGACTTATTGAAGACCTATCAGCGATAGAAGACGAGTTGAAGAAGAAAGAACGTCGTAGGAGCAACGAGGAAGCGAAATGATGAAGATTGGGCATTTTCAGCATGCCACTCGGCCGAGTGAAGGAGTCACTCGGCCGAGCAAAGAAGCCCGCTCGACCGGCCAGATCGGACACACAATTACTTGAAGATTAGCGTGCACTCGGCCGAGCGACGACATCCCACTCGGCCGAGTATGGAGACACCACTCGTCCGAGTGGCACACGAACAACGGCATCCAAAAGACCAGACTTACTATAATCCGTCAGTCGACTACGAGCTCCGACTCGGCCTAGTACCAAAAGCCCCTCGGCCGAGTGACATTTGCCGCTCGGCCGAGTGATGCCGAGGACACGCAGCGCCCAAATTTTCAGATAGTCGTTCACTCTTTTGAAATCTGCTATCATTCCAGCAATCAAAGTATTTTTCTCATATTTTTTATAGATAGTAGACTTCATGATGATTCCAACGCCACCAAGAACGCGGCAATCGGAGGTCGGATGAAATCTGGAGAATTTCTGCAAGTTGATACTGCAGTGCTGGAATTTCCACTCGGCCGAGTCATATGTGCCACTCGGCCGAGTGCGGCCTGCGCCCAGATTTTAAGTTGCGGTTTGGGCTGTTTTTGGGCATGATTTTGGGGGGGTTTTCTAGGGTTGTTTGCTAGGGTTTTGGGAGACTATATAAGGGTTTTGTAGCCACCATTAGAGAGAGTTCCCATGTTGTTTTCTTAGACTCTTTTTTTAGAGGTTAGGCCATGCCCTAGGCCCCCTATTGGATCAAAAAGCTTGTATTTGGATTGAAGATCTTCATCAAAGCTAAGTATTTTGTTCTTGTTATTTGAATCTTTGGTTTTATATCTTTTTGTATGCAAGCAATGATTTTTATTGATTCTAATATCGTTATTGCTATGCTTGAGTAGATTTGTTGTTCTAGTGCATGGGGATGAACCCTATGGATATAATTTCAGATTTGTGATGAATAAACTTCTAAATTGCTAGAATTGCTAGGAGGTTAGGTTGTGATCGATTTATTACGGATAGCTAGGGATTTCCATCGATTGGGGTTTACAAGAGATTGGATTCTAATCGATGGGAAGGCCTAGATATTCGATTTAGGTTTATAATCGAGATTCTTTAGACTTGGTTTGCAAGAGATTGGACCAAAGCTAGGATTTTTATTATAAATCTATACGCATATTCGTTTGCAAGAGATTGGACGAATACGAACTATCACAACCTAGATCGTAACTCGAGTTTGCACGAGAGTGGGCTCGAGGGGCGATTGAATGATGATGTCGATCCTAATGCTAGTAGCTTAGGCTAGGGTTTGCAAGAGATTGGGCCCTAATTTAGGTTGCTATAGACCGGCAATAGCGCGAGAGCGTGAGCTTGGTTCTATATTCAGTTACGACTAGTTCACCCCAACGCAAGTCTAGTAATATTGAGATTCACTATTCACAATGATGTATGATGATCCATAGTGGGGATTCCCTAGCCCTAGACACTTTTATTATATTGTATCTGAATCGATATTTGACTGACTTCTTTATCACCGACACCGACATCCACCACCATTGTCATTACATCATACCATAACCATCTCCACCAATAAAACCTTCGTAGTCGAGCCAACCTAGGATAGATTGGAACCAACACCACCTCCTCGTGTTCGATACCCGCTCGCCACTTGACCGTGCGCTTGCGGTAAAACTACAATCGTTCTCCGGGTGTATATCTGGGGCTGACCAAGTTTTTGGCGCCGTTGCCGGGAAACGGTTTTTGACGGAGTTCGATTTCGATCACCCGGTTATTTTTTCAATTTCTTTATTTATTTCTTCATTCTTTTCTAACTCTGTTTACAGCCCAATTTGCACGCTCTCCCAAAATTTTCCACAAGATCTTAACAAGTAACATGGGGGATGCAATGCCAATGACTGAGTCTGGCCAGGGAGATGATGAATCCTTTGCCAAGCTCCTTAAGGAACTTGTTGATGAGGTCCATGCCACTGGAGCTTTTGCTATTAACATCGAGGACCCCGTCGAACAATTATTTGCATGCTTCGTGATGGATCAAATCTCCCCTGATGGGACAATTGGGGGCGACATCAGAGTTGATGTGAGAGACGACAAGCTATATTTTGAAGACAGCAGAACATGCATCGAGAAGTGCTACTACCCCGAGAAATCCACTGGACATACCGATATTCAGGGAAGTGCGCTCTATGACTCCTCCTCCTGCATTTATGGATTAACTGACATATCTCTTGGTCTCAGGAATGAACCGGATCAAAGTGGAGGTCCTATCGATGCCCACACGGAATTGTGCAGTGTCTATTCAGATGCACCGTCCTCACCAAGAAGTGAATCTGAGCCTCCACTCGAGAGTGCACCACCCGAACATGAGCTAAACTCAGATGTTGAAGGATAAGCTAAACTCACACAAGATGATGAAGCAGAGGGTACGGCACCTCTTGAGGTAGAGCTTAAACAATTACCACCGAATCTAAGGTATGCTTTCTTGGGTAATAAATTGACCTTCCCGGTAATAGTTAACTCCCACCTCACTTATGATCAACTTGAGAAACTCCTAGATGTTCTTAGGAGTCACAAGGATGTCCTTGGCTACACTATCTCTGATCTTAAGGGAATAAGCCCTAGGCTTTGCACGCATAGAATCCATTTGGAAAACACTGACACCACCTCCATAGAGCCTCAAAGGCGGTTGAACCCCAACATGAAGGAGGTGGTCCAAAAGGAAATCCTAAAATTGCTTGAGGCCGGAATTATCTACCCTATCTCTGACAGTAGATGGGTTAGCCCCGTTCACGTCGTCCCCAAGAAAGGGGGGATGACCGTTATAAAAAACGATAAAGGAGAGCCCATTTCTACACGTACTGTCACGGGATGACGGATGTGCATTGATTATAGAAAACTAAACAAAGCCACCCGAAAAGACCATTACCAATTACCCTTCATTGACCAAATGCTCGAACGTCTTGCTAAGCATAAATACTTTTGTTATTTGGATGGGTATTCGGGTTTCTTCCAAATCCCTTTGCATGAAGACGACCAAGAAAAGACTACTTTCACTTGTCCCTATGGCACCTATGCTTACAGTAGAATGCCATTTGGTCTTTGTAATGCACCCGCCACCTTTCAGAGGTGCATGACTTCCATCTTTTCCGACTATATTGAAAATATTATGGAAATTTTCATGGATGATTTCTCAGTTTATGGAAGTGAGTTTGATTCTTGTTTGGCTAATCTTACTAAAGTTCTTAAAAGATGTCAACAAAATAATCTTACTCTTAATTGGGAGAAATGTCACTTCATGGTCACCGAAGGGATAGTGCTTGGGCACCTTGTCTCCTCAAGAGGGATTGAGGTTGATAAGACAAAGATTGAGGTAATCGAGAAACTCACTCCTATTAATGTTAAGGGCATTAAGGGCTTTCTTGGTCATGCGGGGTTTTACCGCCGCTTTATCAAGGATTTCGCATTGATTGCCCGACCTCTTACCTCCTTGCTTGCTAAAGATGCCCCGTATGTTTTTTCAGGTGAATGCTTGCAAGCGTTCAATACATTGAAGGAAGCACTAATTTCTGCACCCATCATACAACCACCAGATTGGAGCCTTCCCTTTGAGCTCATGTGTGATGCAAGTGACCAAGCCATTGGAGCGGTATTGGGACAAAGGAAAGACAGAAAGCTTCATGCAATATTCTATGCAAGCAAAACATTGGATGACGCGCAGAAAAATTATACAACTATTGAGAAAGAGCTTCTAGCGGTCGTCTATTCCATTGAAAAGTTTCGCTCCTACCTCCTTGGTTCCAAGGTAATTGTCCACACCGACCACGCGGCATTGAAGTATCTTCTAAGCAAGAAAGAGGCCAAACCAAGGTTGATCAGGTGGATACTTTTATTACAAGAGTTTGATTTGGAAATCAGAGATAAGAAGGGTACGGACAACGTTGTGGCGGATCATTTGTCTAGGCTTATTCGTGACAAGGAGGACGAGAGCTTGCCCATCGATGATACCTTTGTTGATGAGAGGCTATACGTAATAAGGCCCGAAGAAGTGCCTTGGTATGCGGACTTTGTTAACTATTTGGCTTGCGGGATTAAGCCATGCGGGATGTCCACGCAACAAAAGAGGAGATTTATGCATGAAGTCCGTAGCTATTTCTGGGAGGATCCGTATCTCTTTAAGATATGCAAGGATGGGGTTATTCGGAGATGCATTTCTAAGGAGGAGGCCACCTCCATCATCTTGCATTGCCATGGTATGCCATGCGGGGGACATCACGCCGCTTCTAAGACTACCGCTAAGATATTACAGAGTGGATTCTTTTGACCAACCATGTTCAGAGACACGCACGACTTTGTCAAGGGGTGCGATAGATGCCAACGGACCAGGAATATTTCCAAACGAAATGAGATGCCAATGAGGCCCATTCTAGAGATTGAGCTCTTTGATTGTTGGGGAGTGGATTTCATGGGACCATTTCCGTCAAGCAAGGGTAACAAGTATATCTTATTGGCCGTAGACTACGTCTCCAAATGGGTAGAAGCCATCGCCACCCCTACCAATGATGCGAGGGTTGTTTCCAAGTTTTTCAAGCAGAATATTTTCCCACGCTTTGGGGTGCCTCGTACTTTGGTAAGCGATCGGGGAAGCCACTTCATTGAAAACAAGTTTGAAGCCATGTTGAAAAAGTACGGGGTAAACCATAGAATTGGAATGGCATATCACCCTCAGACAAGCGGCCAAGTGGAGGTTTCAAATAGAGAAATCAAGCAAATTCTTGAAAAGACCGTAGATCGATCTAGAAAGGATTGGTCCATGAAGTTAAACGATGCTCTATGGGCATATCGCACGGCCTTTCGCACTCCCATTGGCACCACACCGTTCCGACTCGTTTATGGGAAAGCTTGTCACTTGCTGTTAGAGTAGGAGCACTGCGCATATTGGGCCATCAAGACCCTCAATTATGACTATAAGAGCGTGGCGGTGAGGTGACTCTTAGACATCAATGAGCTTGACGAGATTAGAAGAGATGCCTACGAGAGCTCAAGAATTTACAAAGAAAGGACCAAGATTCTCCACGACGCACGCATAACTGTCACAGACTTAAAAGTCGGAGACAAAGTCTTGCTTTATAATTCCCGACTCCGACTATTTCCCGGAAAGTTGAGATCACGGTGGTCTGGACCTTTCACCATCAAGCACATACAACCGGGAGGAGCCTTTGAGTTGGAAGGCAAAGACGAAGCCACATTCAAAGTAAATGGACAACGGCTCAAGCGCTATTCCGAGGGAGTTCCTACGGGTGAAGTAAATAGAATATATCTACTCAAGGGACGGCAGGATGACCTTTCATACCTCCTTGACGAGGTTATAGAAGAGGCTATCCCCTACTCCATCGGTGCACTCCACGATGATGGCTTTGAAGAAAGACAAGATTTGAGCGAAGAAGAGACGTTGGAGGACTCTCCCAATAGCTCCATGGCGAATGATGATGGCGACGCTGATGTCGCGAGGATACGAGAGCTTTGCAAGATCTCGACATTGAAGAATCTGAAGAAAGCTCCACCGATTCGAAGATCGGTGTCACCGGTGAAGTCAAGGACCGGAACAAGCTCAAGCTTGGGGGAGCCATCCCCCAACATTGCCCATGATGAAGGGGCACTGAGGAAGGCCACGCACCACCACGATCCAAATCCAAGCGGTCTTCCCGGCAAATTCGACGGGTGCATCTCATATGCACCCAACATCACGCGCTAAATTGAAAATCCAAAGGGGTTGAGCTCAAGACCTTAAACGAGCGCTTGTCGGGAGGCAACCCGACGGTTTTTGCATTATTTTTATTTGATTTTCATTTTTGGTTTAGACTTTTGTTAGTTTTTAGAGTCTTTTTGCCCATAAAAATCGTGACAACGGGTCCTATTTTTTATGACAGGAGAAGGAAAGAAGGAGATCAATCATAAGAGGAAGATAGAGGCAAGGAAGAGCGCTCCAGGAGTGCGTTCAAGCCTTAGGAGGAGGAAGAAACCAACTGGAGGAAGAAAAACAGAGAGTAGAGCGAAAACAGAGCCCCGAAGCAGAAAACAGCACGTCACTCGGCCGAGTATCATATGGGACTCGGCCGAGCAAAGGACCCCATTCGACCGAGTGGGGCACCAACCAGGGAAGTCTGCGGAACCAACTCTCTGTCTTTTTTGTGCATTTCAGTATTAAACGCCACTCGGCCGAGTGGAGAAATCCCATCGGCCGAGTGAAACATATACCCTCCTAGCCTAAGAATTGCCGAATGGCAGTGCCACTCGGCCGAAGGAGTTTTCTCCCTTCGGCCGAGTGGACAAAAGCCATTTGGCCAAGTCGTAAGCGGGAACGAGATTTTCAAAATTTCTTTTGTTTACGCACTCGGCCGAGTGACATTGTCACTCGGCCGAGTTGTAACAATTTATATATAAACTGAGGCGCGGGCACGATTTTCTAAAACCCAAAAATCCCCCGATTTCGCCCGAGCCTACGCGCTGTTTCGTCTCCCTCGCCTGCTGCAAGAGCCCCGTGCCCGAATCAGCCCCCCTCCGACCGGCGACCGACCTCCCCTCCTCGCGCCGACCGTCGGCCGCCTTCCACCCCGCCGGCGCTGCCTCGGTTCCCCTCCTATCACCTCGGTTTGCCCCGAAATCCTATTTTCTCCTTGTTTCTCTCGATCCGAAGACCCGTTGAGCCCAAAAATCAAATTAATTCTTTTATCTATCTATTATACCTCATCTCCCCCATGTATTTCGAATATTATCCGATGATATCGTTGTTTGATTTTCAGGCTATCTTGGGGGAGCTTAGGGGAGCTTCTGGACGCACTTTTAGCTTCGCGGCGGAGGTGTTTCTTCACACGCACCACCTATTGCTCTCGCGGCGTGTACATGTACATTCGTTCCATTTTTTTAGCACGTCGCATATTACTCTTGTTGGGTGAGTGCCCGCGGCACACATGCCGCCCCGCACACGGCCACGCACGCGGGTATCCGCTCCCAAGCGGAGGCGGACCGATGACCCCGGTCCCTCTCACGCTAGGGAGGCCTCCCCACCACCTAGCCCGCCACCGCCACCACCACCCACACAGCCCATCCCAGCTGATCCTATCCCTCCACCCGCTCCCGTTGTCGGGCCGATGGGGATCACGTTCCGAAACGATGCACACCGCGCCCGTTTCGAGCGTATCTGCCATCACTCGATAGTACCCACTAGGTTCGCACACTTAGCAGACCTTGACCGCCTAGGGGTACTAGAGGGGCTACTCACGTTGTACGACAACGTGGGATGGCGTGATTTTCTTGCTGTGTCGGCAGATACTTACATCCGTCTGACACTTGAGGTCCTGAGCTCGATCGACCGGACCCCTAGGGGATGCACCTTCCGCCTGATGGATCGAGAGTGCGAGATCACTCTTGACATGCTTCGTGCATTCTTCCAGTGGCCTCCTGTCCCTGTTCCTGCCCGTGCCTATGCGCCTATGCACATCCCGCCGTCGTCGTTCGACGCCTCCACCTTTTGGACACGGATCACAGGTTCTCCACTTGGCTTTGACCCTAGTAGGGCCAAGGCCTCCACTATAGTCCACCCCTGCCTCCGCATAGCACAGCGCCTTATGGCGACCACCTTCCTTGCGAGGTACGAGCCTGGGACGATGTCTACGCTTGAGCTCTATATGCTCTACGCGATGACTCGCCCTAGAGTTCTTGATAGGGGTAGCGACGACCTGGTCCTCGCCGTTGAGATTGATATCGCTAGCTAGTTTTTGGACCGCATCATAGTATCGATGAGCGCTCGCTCACCGATCTGTTGTGACAGCCTGATCACCCTGTTAGCACTGATGATCGGCGAAGACCTTCCGGCCGACCTTCGACGAGCCCCGGGCCCCACTGCACTCTCGATAGATGTTATGGCCCGGATGAAGATGCTTCATCCCCACGGTGAGCGCTACTGGGTATGGTTGCACGGTCCCTTTAGTGCCGATTACATGATACTCCCGAGCCTCGCTCGGACACATATAGGACCTGCACACGTGGACTGGCTTCCGGCGATGGATCTCCTGATCCCTGTCACCTACGTGCTAGAGGCTGAGGGAGCTGAGCAGGCACCCCCTGCACCACCTGTCGACCCCGCGATCCCTCAGCCTGAGCCTGCACTTTCTGCACCTCCCGACACTTCTGTCCCCATTTCTGCCAGTGTCGGGAGCACCCTTGCTGAGTCGTCCACCACGTCCACCACGCCCACCACCACCCTCACCACTGCTGTGCCTATCTCGGTTAAGCCTATTTCCTCACTTCTTCCCGAGCGTCCACCCACCATACTAGAGAGCGGTGAGCCTTCCTTCCCTGCTGCTGTGTGGACCCTATCCAGCTTGCTGTCCGCTGGGGTGTCCCCTTTTGGTCCTTACACTTCCTTCCCAGTGGCCGACCCTTCTGTCTCCACCGCAGCTGTCCTATCCGAGAGTGTCGTGACGTCTGTCCACACACCTGTGTCACCGACCTCTCTTGCTGCCTCGTCGCCGATTTTGTCTTCCACCACTGCAGCTGTTGCCTCCTCGTCCCAGCCTGCGTCCCAGCCTCACACTGAGGCTGGGCATCCACTAGTGAGCACAGCACCCTTCCCGTACTTTCCTGTTGGCCCCATACTCTACGCCACCCGTGTGCGGTAGCCCCGTCCTTCACAGCCTAGACCTGTGCGTCCCCCTGCTCCACCCTCCCCCGACTCTACACTTCAGAGCATTCGTGGTCTAGAGGGGGCAGTGAGTGGACTCAAAGGCGATTTTAGGGCCCTCTCCGCCACAGTCACCGCCATGTAGACTCGCCTTGAGCTACTTCCCAGTATTGAGGTTTGCCTGACCCAAATACTGGCGAGACTGCCTCCACCTCCACGGCCACCCAGCCAGCAGCCGTGCCCCCACCCCCACCTCCACCTCCACCTCCACCTCCGCCACAGGACGGTGATGGTGCAGCACCACCAGCTTAGGCACACCCTTGATGCCATTGATGTTTTTTGTCGTTATGCTGCCCATTTTCTGCCGGTCCTGGAGATTTTATCCCCCACCTCCTCCCCTCACTATTTTGGTCCCTGTTCTGATCACATCATTTTATATCCTTTTTGGGAGAGAGGGAGAGTATTTTTGGTGACACATATCTGCATCACTCTGATCTTTGCATGCATCCCATCCGCATCATATTTTCTGTTTATTTTTCTTTCTTTTTTATCATGCATGCATCCTCACCCACCCCACCCATTACATGTCTCTCGGTGTGTCCCACTTAGCACATTGAGGACACTGTGCACTTTAGCTTGGGGGAGTGAGTTCTCACACTTTTTGCTTTTATCACCCTTATTTTTAGTTTTTCGCGTTTTTTCCGCTTTTGCACCCATTGTTCATCACCTTCTCATTTTTTTACCATGCATCACGTTTTTCTTATTTTCTTTGTGTGCTGCATTGTAAATAGTTCTGTTTTCTTTTATCTTTATTTCTTTCAACTCTTGCTAGAGATGATTTTTCTGTGATGACGATGACGTGGTGTTAGCTTTCATCTATATGCATGCTAATTTTGTCATGTCATAGCTTTTGTTTCTGATATCATATGCTATGTTCTGCTTTGCATTTAGAAATAGTAACCCACTTCTTTTACCGTATGAAAATGGATGAAATTCTATTATTAGCTAATGTTTGATAATTCATATGTATGTTATCGTAGAAAACACACCAAGATTCACGCATTGATTGCTTATATCTGGAGTACTGCTTTCTTTTCTCATATCACTTCTTATTGCATGATTTGTACGCTTCACTTCAGGTTGATTGAATGTTTTCTAGCATTGATAAATCTGGACTAGTTTGCTTTTTGAGATTAAACTGAGTAGATTAAATTACCCTGCTGAAGTTGTCATGCACGTCCTATAGAGTGAACCGAGAGATACATTTATTTCTTTCTCCACATATCTTGAACATTATTTCTCTATTTTAAATTAGTTGGTGAATCTCCCCTTAGCAATTCTATTATTGGCATCTCCCCCGTTATTATATTCCATGCTCCAAATTTCCCAAAACCGAAAAAAAGGAAAAAAAATTTACTTGTATATCCTTTTCTTTTGATTTGGGATCATTTGTGTATATACGTTATTCGAAAAAAAAAAGAAAAAGAAAAAAAAAGAAAAAGATTTGAAGAAACGAAAAGAAAAGAGGAAAGAAGTTCGAAAACGATCCCATCTCATACCCCTTTCTACTTGACGATGCATGACAACCTAGGCTAAGTAATATTCTATACTCGGTAAGATTGCTAAAAGTTTCACGAAATCCAGATATCTACGCTTAGCATTCATTTCATGAAAACCACGCTTTTTCTATTCTTACAACTCTATTGAGTGATATCTTTTATACTCCTTATAGAAAGCATTCAATTAAAAAGTGTGTGATCTACGATTTTGCATACCGCTTTAGATGCTTCAGACGATTTTAATTCTAGAATTATTCCATTTTTCGTGCTATATTGATATTCTTGGGTTTTCTATTTCAAATGCGCCATTATACTATGATATCGAGATAAAAGTCTTTGACATGTGTTTTATGTTCGATGCGTGCTATATGAGTAAGCAAAATCCACGTCCTGAGAAAAATGATCTAGAGACTTCCTTCTTCGTTTCTATTTTGTTCTTCATTTTTCATTTTCCATTTCTCCATCGTTTCCATTATTTTTATCCACCGGGTTCGCTTTCTACTCATCTTTCTCAAGGACGAGTAAGAGGTAAGCTTGGGGGATTTTGATCACTCCATATTTTACACCTTTTTTCTGCATGTTTGCATGCCATTTTGATCGCCCATATCGCGTTTTCATGATTATTCGACAATATTGCGATGCTTTTCACGATTTCTTGTTTTTGTCGTATTTCAGGAGATTTGGAGCGATTTGGAGTGATTCTGAGATGCACCCACTCCGGAGTGTCACCCGTGACTCTTTTGAGGGGAATTCTGCGATTGGAGAGGAGTGGAAGAAGAAAGAACGTCGTAGGAGCGACGAGGAAGCAAAAATACGAAGATTGGGCATTTTCAGCATGTCACTCGGCTGAGTGAAGGAGTCACTCGGCCAACCATCGAAAGCCCGCTCGGCCGACCAGATCGGACACGCAACAGATTGAGTATCAGCGTGCACTCGGCCGATGTCGCCAGCCCACTCGGCCGAACCACGGAGACACCACTCGCCACAGTGGCATCAAGATGACGGCAACCAAAAATCCCCAACTTACTGTAATCCGTCAGTGCAGTCCCGAGTTCCGACTCGGCCGAGTGAAGAAGTCCCTTCGGCCGAAGCAAAGAAAGTCACTCGGCCGAGTGACTCCCAAGGAGCTGACCCCCAAAAGTCCAGACTTACTGGAATCCGTCAGGGTTTGTCACTCGGCCGAATGACATTTGTCACTCGGCCGAGTGAGCCGCGCTGCCTATAGCGTAAAGTGCGATTTTCAAGCTGCGCAGGGGCAGTTTTGTCACAGTTTTTTGGGCGATTTTGGGGGGTATTTAACCCCAGTTTCTAACCTAGTTTAGAGAGCTTTTCATAACTTTTTGCAGCCTTTTTTAGATTACTTTTTAGGAGATTAGATTGAACTTTTTGGAGAGAGATAAAAAGTTCCATTTTGTTGGATGCTATTGAATCTTCATTGGTTTGTCTCTCTCTCTCTCTATCAAAATCCTCATTTTTATTGATATATTGTCTATTGCAATGAATTCCATTGTTTTTGTTATTGAATTTCTAATGGTTTGCATTATGAATTGTGAGTAGTTTTATCGTCTTAGGGCGTAGGGATGAACCCTACGAACCATATTTCTAATTTGTGATGCATTGGTGAAATTCTTGCTAGAATTGATTAGGGTTAGTTTGGGATCGATTTTATACAGATAGCTAGGGATTCATACCGATTGGGATTTGCAAGAGATTGGATCCCAACTCGATAGGAAGCCCTAGAAATTCGAATTGGGTTACGATTGGGTTTCTCTGGAATCGGTTAGCAATAGATTGGACCGAAACTAGGGTTTTCAATTGCAATTCTATACCAATACCCGTTTGCAAGAGATTGGATGGGTAGGAACTATCCCAACCTAGGTCGTAGCTCGAGTTTGCACGAGAGTGGGCTCGAGATACGATTGAACGATGATGTTGTTCTTCACGCTAGCTTGCCTAGGTTAGGGTTTGCAAGAGATTGGACCCTACCCTAGGTTTGCTATAGACCGGCAATAGCACGAGAGCGTGAGCTTGGTTCTACATTTAGTTGAACCTAGTTCACCTGAATTTCAAGTTTAGCAATTGTGAAACCCACGAATCACAATGATGAGATACGGTTTGTAGCGGGGATTCCCTACCCCTAGGTTGTGCTCTCCGGGTGTGTATCCGGGGCCGACCAAGTCTTTTACTAGGTTGTGCTCTTGGGTTGCGTTCCGGTGCGACCAAGTTTCTGGCGTCGTTACCAGAGATTCATCTCCGTGTAAATTGCGCCATAGTTGGTTGTTCTCGGAGTTACATTTTGGATCGACCAAGAGTCTTCTTCTTCACTCAGTCGAGTGAGCTTTCTTGCTTGGCCGAGTGCATCTTCTCCAAATTCCAATATGTCGGATGATTTTTGGGAGAAAATCCCTGTTAGACTCGGTCGAGTGGGCTTCTTCACTCGGCCGAGTGGGATTTCTCACTCGTCCGAGTGGACTTTTACTCAACGTGCTCCTGTATCCGTTTCACTCGGCCGAGCACGTTCCTTCACTCGGCCGAGTGAACTCTCTGTTTGGTCGAGTGGGCTGCTTCTGTGGCACTTTCTTCTCCTTCTCACTTCCTCGTCGATTCTATCAAACTTCTTCCTCTTCCGCTCATCCTCTAGCGCTGCTAGCTCCTTAATAAAGCTACGGACGATGCTCCGATGTGCGTGAAAGTCCCTTATCTCATTTTTGCTCCAGATCGCTCCATATTTCCTGAAATACGACAAAAACAAGAAATAATGAAAAGTAACGCGATATCGTCGAATAATCATGAAAAACGCAATATGGGCAATTGAAATGATATGAAAACATTCAGAAAAAAGATGTAAAATAAGGAGCGATCACGTTGGCGGTGTAGCTTGGAGGATTTTATTTTTTATTGTTTTATTTGTTTATTGTTTTGAAAGGCGGATATGGAGGATTTTATTGTATTATATACTATATATGAGTTTTTAATGAATTTGTGTGCATTTAATTTTAATTAGTTGTGTGATTTATTTTGTTGTATACATGTATTTCTGATATTGTTAGAAATTTAAAGTATTGTATGTAGGAATTTCTACAATTTTTTAAAAATCATTTTAAACTATCGACCACGGACAAATCCGTGGCCGATAGTAATATACGGCCACGGAATGGTCCGTGGCCGATATATATTGGCCACGGATAATGTGCACAAAATTCACGCTTTCATGCACAAAATCTGTGGCCAATACTTTCTGGCCAGTGTCCTTTCCATGGCCGATGCTTATTTATTGCCACGAAAAATTCAGTGGCCGAAGGTTTTCGCTCACAGATTTTGTGCACGGTTTACGTCAGGTTGGTACATAGGTTTCGTGGCGGTTTAGTACTTGCCACAGTCCAATCAGTGGCCGTATATTACTATCGGCTACATATTTTTCCGTGGCCGATATTTGTATATAGCTTTTTATTCGGATTATCGGCCATGGACATCCGTGGACGTTTCTCCGGGGCAGATTATTGGCCATGAAATGTTTCGTGGGCAAAGGAGGTATCAGCCACTACGGTATCGGACACGGCTTTTCAGCCACAGAATTTTTTTTCGTGGTCGTCATGTTTCAGCCACGGATTTTCCCGTGACTGAAAGCCAGATATGTAGTAGTGTATTCTCCATTGTGGATCTTGTCAATAAGTATTCTTATCCTGATCTTGTGATTTTATGCACTTTTATATGAATTATATGATGTTTATTGCTATGAATAGTGAGTAGTATCTTTATATAGGGCAATGGTTGAAAACCCTACTGTGATTTGATTATGGATTAGTTTAATATTTCTTAATTATTGAATATTTTTGCATTAGGATTTTTCTTAGGATGATCCTTATCAATATAAATTAATCTCCTCCCACAGTGGTAAATTAGATTAGTCGTTAACGAATTAGGGCTATTATAAGGGTTTTCAATCCATATGTTGATTCATGATATTTATATTGCCCACTATAGTTGGGCGTAGAATAGAGCTCTCCTGGTAATGAACTAACTTCTATCCATGACAGTGGCATGCAGGAATGTTGGGGAACATTGTTGATCATCATGCATCTATCGTATATCAATGATCAACTACAGTTGGCTTTGGCATATGATATGTAATCCTATCATAGCAGCACGATAGTAGAGGGGTAGGTGACAACATTAGGTTCAACAACATCACCCTAGGACATCATTCAATGACTAGACAATCTAGATTAATCCTAAAGTAGTGGGGATACTCGGCCCTAGAGCTTTCTTACATTGATATTCCCTTATATCATTCTCATATCACACTGAGATATTTGTGTAGCTAATTATAACCCAAAAATAAATCAGTAATCAAGTCTGCCTCCATGTGGATCGACCCGTAAGAGCTGCAACTGCGCCGTCTGCTTGCGGTCACATTTAAAACTCTCGCATCACCTCTTTTCAATAGGTTTTTGTTACAATAACTTGCTCTCAAGAAATAAACTCACCACCTCAACACTTTGAGGAATTTCACTTACTCTTTTGGAATGAATACACTTTTACACATAGCCTTGTTTAAAGCTTGTGGATGTGTTGGCTATATTGTTGATCTACAATAGATATTGAAAATGAAGGCTTTTGAGATCAAGAAAACTTTGGCTAAAGGATTTAAGAAATATTTTACAACACAGGTAAAAGAAAGAGTTTTGAGAGCTTTTAAAAGAACTTAGAATAATGCATTTAAAACTTAATTTTTGCTCATTAATTCTTACAAAAAACCTTAGCAAACTCAGCTTATATATGGGTGAAAATCCATTGAAAAACAGTTCAAAAAGCACCCCTCCAACGGATTGAAAAAAACAGCTTTCCGCAAATCATGGAACTATGTTTTCTTTTCGTTGGGCTGTTAGTCTATTGTATAACTGGTAGTCGACTATCCATACAACTGTAATCGACTCCCAGAACAACTGGTAGTCAACTATCTTAGGTCATACGTATATGACTATGTTGTCATTAGTGGCACCTTGATATATTTATATCTGGTCTTTATTATCTTGAAAGAGAGAATTCATCCATTGGCCATGTTGGATGATATGTTGAACACATTGGCCATGTTGGATGATATGTTGAACATCATGTTGCAACATGAGGTCCAACTTGCGGTGTCTGAAGTCTGGAAATGAATGACGATCGTCAGCGATTATCAAAGATTGGGTACTCCAGATCTTATTGCAGGTTCTTCAAAGTATTCTGGTATATGTTGTTGAGATTGAAGAACCGTTGAAGATTTATTTAGAAGCTGCGAGCTCTCGGAATGATTGAAGAATCGGTTAGAGAGATTCTCGCCCGCAATTATCTGTTGTCTAATCCTTGAAGATTTTGCGAAACCAAATTGCCTGAATTGGTTCCGATCCTTGCGGGCGGCCGTTCTGCACAGATTTGATCAAGCAACCTTCCCTATCTACTCCGTGATTAAGGGGGAGAGAAGTATAAAAGGGATGTGCGGTATTGCGACCAGGGCAAGACATTTTGCGAAAGTTTATTGAAGAACTCCGGGAGGAGGCTGACGGCTACTGAGGTAGGGGATCAAGAGTTGATTGTAGTCAGTTTAGCAAGGGGATCTTGCATGCAAGGGGAGCTTGCATGGATTACTCCATGGGTTGGTAGAGACCACCCATTACGGTTTGTATTGAGGGGGAGGTTGTTCCTCCTAATAGAAACGTAGTATTAGTGATTGTATTCATTAATATTTTTGTGGAGTAATCTGATTTTCTGGGTGTGGCCCCGCAGATATAGGTGTGAGCACTGAACTGCGTTACCAAGTCTCGTGTGTCATTGCTTGCTTTGTGCTTAATCATTTTGGTTTATTTGATTATTATATGTGTGCTGAGTTACAGACTATTTCATGGGATAGAGATTTCCAAATGAAAGTAGTCGACTCATATTCAAGGGGTAGTCGACTTTCTCGCTGATACATACGATACTATGTTAAAAATCTTTTAAAAACATTTTTAAAACATTTTTAAATTATTATCGAAGTATTCATATGTGTGTGTGTTTCTAGCAAGGCCTTAACATGCTAAGACAAAAGAAATAAAAATACATCAATATTTTTTACAATGAAGTCCATGATGCATTCTTGCTTTCCAAGTTCTTTGTCTTGCTCCAGTAGTTCCATAATCATGTTTAGCTCATCACTAATCCATTGAATGCTACAGTTGAGTTGATTTGCCTTAAGCTCCTGCACTCAATGATGTTAGATGCAGCATTTGGTCATCATTAAAACCACACTGTGTGGGACTCAATATCTCAACACTTAATACTCTTGCACGTGATCCAATAATGTCACAAATTGACAATCCCCATTGTAATTTCACCAGTTTTTTTTCCTTACATACGAGGAAAGTATGAATTAGCTAGCCAAGGATGAAATTTCAAAGCATTGCATAGAAGTCGGTAGAAATAGGTGTCATAAACTTGCAATGCAACATTGACCGTAAATACAGTTTACACTATCTATACGAAATAATTACGTAAATACAATTTACACTAGCTATACGAAATACTTATACTTCATAGTCTTTATAATCATATTAGAAAAAGTTAAAAAAAAATAGTCCTTTACTTTCCCTAAAAAAATCCTCTACCATTGAGCAAGGACTCAATTGTGAAAGGTTATTTGGATCTCCACAAGTTCAAGAAAAGACGATTTCACTGGAAAAATAAGATACGCCGGCAAAGATGATGACGATTTTCTTTTCTTCAATCCAAATGAAATGCAACGGTTTCATAAATGAAATGAACAAAATCTTGGATATGTATTTGTACGACTAATGAAAGTGGCAAAGCTAGTGGCAAAGACCAAAGAGCAATGAAGGAGAGGAAAGGAACAAAACTGAATCGGCATTGGGATCCCCACTACAGAAAATTGACAGTACGTTGCTTGTTTAACAACCAACTCCTATTAAACCCATGCACATGTGTTTGCTCTCCCTCTCTCTCACATCGTGTCACCATGGCTGGGCCCAAACCAAAAGGGGAATTATGAATTCTCAAACTTCAAGTTGAAAGAACAACACCATGCAGCAACGGCGAGGGGAAGCAAACGCTATTGAAGAGACTGCCAAGATTCCGAAGGCACACATGCCATTTTGATCTGGCTTGATCTGAGGATGTCTTGCATGCTGCTTGCAGTGTAAGGGTTACAGGTAACAATAATGAGCAAATGATTTTTTTTCCATGTCTTATTTATTTTACTAGTGGCAGGAGTTTGTAGACACTCATCCTCTTGTGGTAAATCATGGAGTTTGCCCCCCTTCATCCTCTTGTGGCAGACCATTGTGGGTTTGACGCAGTGGTGATAATGGGGCCGGGGCCTGCCAGTAGGGTCTTATCCTGATACCTAATAAAGTTGTCTCCTGCTCTGTTCTTGTTGTAGCCTGAATCTCTAATAGTTTGGGTATGAGTAGGAAATTTGTCGGGGCGATTTGAGGAAGAATAAAATTAGTGAGTTGATAATTTTTCTGGCCTCCCATCCTAAGATTTGACGATCGCCGACTCGTATGGCTTGCATGCTGAGATTTTTCTTGGCATTCGTCCAATCAACTAAGTCCAGTCTCACACTGAAATGTAAAAGATTTAGTTTTAAGAAAACTCAAAGTATACACTAAAGTTTCAATTTCTATTCAACTCTCTTCATGAAAATAAAATTAAATAATTTTGTAGCCTTTATATAGGTTTTCAAAAAATATGTCCAAAACGAGATTACAACTCCAGAATAACTAAAAGCCTCAAAAAGACTCGTGCTCTATTTCAAATAAAACAACTAAAAGATTTAAATGATTCAAATTCTATCTCAAAGAAAATCTTTAAAATGTTGTGAGCCAGCGGATGATTTTCGAAGATCGGATGGTAAAGAACGAGCAGCAAAGAAATAGAGCACTATGAAAGATATCAACTTTAGGCCCTTCAGCCGGCCAAGGAAACACCAATGAGCTTTATTATGAAAGGACAGAACAAATACAAATCTTCTCTCCTCACAACGAAGAAGAAGCACACAATCATCTCTCCAAAAGCTCTCTACAACCTCTCAAAGTTGGCTCTCACAAAGGCGGCTCAAAGTTCTCTCTCAGTGTTCCACACCGAAAACCCTCCTCTATATATAGCCCTAGGGTACAATAGGCGTTATCATAGAAGCGGGATTCCCAATAGGTACGAATCACGACTTTAACGGAAATCCAATCCAATCGCAACTTTACTATGAATAGGATGTTGCATCCTTTGGTGAATCCCCTCCATACTGCCAATCTTCTAGTTCACGACCGAGCAAATGAAGTGCCGAGTAGAGCTATCCGACCTACATAAAGCTCAGACTGTAGAGCTGCCAACCTATGAACCACTGATCCTGTGAACCGAGAATCCAATGCACTGTCGAAGTCCAATTACTTAGCATCCTCGTACCTGACTTGTGCAGATTCAGATAGATCAGATCCGTGCACAACTGAGTTAGCTTTGCACAAGATATCCCAGTCACAGAACCAATACTTCTTTAGCGCCTCAATCGAGCCAACTTTCACAAATCCCCACCTTGACGAGATCTATGCCGCCGTCACATAGTCGACTGTCCATGCATCACCTTGGTATAACCACATCTGGTGTTCCTCCAATTTAGCTTCGAAGAGCCCAGTACCCCTCCGAGATCAACTATCTCCAGCGAGCCCCAAATCCCCCAACTGGGGCCACTATCGACATCATTTCAGAACCACATTGAGGAAGTCAAAACAATGCTTGAACTTAGCTCCCGATACAACCTTAGTCATCAAGTCTGCAGGGTTGTCATCTATTCCGATCTTCAACAAGTTGATGACATCTTCTTTTTCTCTCAGATATTTCCTAACAAAGTGGTACCTTACGTCAATATGCTTGGTGCAAGCATAGAAGACCTGATTCTTAGCCAAGCGCACCGCACTCTGGCTATCACGATGGAGATCATACTTCTTCTGGTAGACTCCCAGATCATCCATCAGGCCCATCAGCCGTATCGTCTCCTTCACAGCTTCAGTTAATGCCATGTATTCTGCCTCCGTCGTAGACAGTGAAACTATGGACTGAATTATACTCTGCCAATAAATTGGAGCACATGACAGGATGATGACGTATCCTGTCATGGATATCCTCCCATCCAAGTCGCATACAAAGTCAGAATCAACATAATCTATGACTTGCGAACCTTCATCACTTCAGCTATAAGTCAATCCAATGTTAACGATGCCCTTGATGTATCTAAGTATCCATTGGACTGATTGTCAGTGTACTTTCTCCGGATTGTGAATGTATCTACTCCCCATGCTGACTGCATGTGATAGATCGGGTCAGGTACATACCATAGCATACATCAAGGCTCCTACCGCATTGGCATACAGTTTGCTCTCCATGATCTTCTTCCCATCTTCGTTCTATGGGTAATGCTCGAGACAGAGCTTGAAGTAAGGTGCAAGCATTGTAACTATGGGTTCATACTTTCACAACTGAATCTCTGTATAACAAACTTCAAAAAACGACTTTGTGAAAGATGAATTTTACCTCCACTCCGATCTCTTGTGATCTCCATCCCAATAATCATCATGCTTCGCCTAGGTCCTTCATCTTAATTGCACAACTTAGCTCTGACTTCAGTCTCTGAATCTCTACTTTATTTGATGAAGCGATGAGCATATCATCAACATAAAGCAAGAGATAGGCAAAGGACCCATCATCCAACCTCCAAAAGAACACACAATGATTATAATGGCTACAAACATACCCTTGGTCATTCGTCTTCAGAATACTCCATCCTCTGAAAGAAATGGGTATATCAATACTTACAGCGGGTAAAGCCTGTTGAGTATTGGTGTTTCATACCAATAATATTTTGATGATAATCACAACATTATGTTGTTGCTAATGACTCTCTTGTTTTAGTCTCATAGTAACATTTCAAGAATATTATTTTTGGAGACTAAACACTTGGTGTAAGGATGAACATCAAGTGGAGAAGGGCCAAAGCTTGGACTCAAGGGGTGCCAAAGCTTGAAGATGATGGGGAGTTTCAAGGCATCAAGATTGAAGACATAGACTCTAAGGAAAGCAATGTAATCCATGTAATATTTCCTTTATTGATTCCTCTCTCATTTGAGTCTAGGTTAATGTAATGCCTTGGTAGATGGTCTACTCATTCATGCATATGCATTTAACCATCTTAGTGAGCCTTAGGATTATCATAGAATCCAACCCAATAGGCTCATCATAACCAAAGACTCATTTGGAGTCTCTGGATCTCCTACAGTCGCCTGCTGAAGGATTCACAATCGACTGGGTGATTCCAGTCACCTGTCGAGCCTTCTACAGTCGACAGTGATGCACTGCTCAAGTCAACATTTCGATTGACTCTACTTGAGCTTCTCGCATCAGTCGACTGATGATCAATTTATAGTCGCCTGTATATTTACAGTCGCCTGTGGAATGGTCAACAGTCGTCTGAAAGGCGTAAGTGCAAATACTGCCTCTTTCTGTTTTTCTCCATCTCCTGCAGTAGTCGACTGATGAAGGATTTACAGTCGCCTGTCTATTGTACAGTCGAATGTATTCTTGTCTTCAGTCGCATGTATGCTTATTGGGAGAAAGAGTGCAACTCTCTATTTTATTCCATCCCCTGCAGCAGTCGCCTGCTGACAGTTTTACAGGCGCTTGTCCTGTTTACAGTCGACTGTATTGACTTCATCAGTCGACTGTCGTGGCTTAAATTATAGCCGTTGGATATTTTTTAGCCGTTGGACAGTCGACTGTCATTTGTTCTTCAGTCGACTGTCAGTGACGTTTCTGCCCAGAAACTAGTCGTTGCAGCCTTTTGTTTTTTGTTGTTTCCTTGGGTTTTGAGAGTTGATATAGGGTTCCTATATATATTAGAGGGCTGAGTTCATAGGAACTTCTTGATGCTATTGAAAATCATTAGAGATTGATTAAGCCACTCTCAAACTCTCTCATTTCCCTCTTTGAGCTCTCATTCCTCTTCATGCATTGAAGTCAAGCTCAAGGGAAATCATCCAAGTGCTTTCAAGCAAATCTCAACACTTGGAGATCCTCTTCCATGCCTTGCATTCATCTATGATTAAGCATCTCAAGGCATAGGTAAGAGTATTTGTTTTACTTGGTGTTTTCTTGTAACACTAATTCTCTTTGTGGGAATTAGTCTCTTTCTTTATGGGAGAATTTCTCTTAGTGGGAATAGGATATTCTCTTAGTGGGAATAACTCTCTTTGTGGGAGTAACTCTCTTTGTGTGAGTTTGGTGTCCTAGTGTAGGGCTAACCCTAATTCTCTAAGTGGGAGTTAGTAATTCTCTAGGTGGGAGTTTGACCCATGTGTAGGGTTGGTTGGGTCCTTGTGTACGGCAAAATCCTCTTGGTGAGGTATCTCTTTATGGGATTTGCATTCACTTCTCTTTGTGGGAATATAGTGAATATTGGTGTGGCTAGATGTACCCAAGTTTGGGGAAGGGTAAAATCTTGTGTTTGCGTTTGAATTGATTGTGTCGATTAATTCCTCTTGCATTTATTATTCCGTATTTGCAAGTTAAATTTTAATTGGATAATTTATTGCCATTACACTATTCACCCCCCTCCCCCCTCTAGTGTATTGTTGTTACTATTGTAAGAGTAAGGCGATCCTTACAAAGCCAACGAGACCATCTCAGTGTATCGTGCAGGTCTTCATATCTCACCCCTCGGTCTGGACACTACAATGGGATCCTTTGGCTATGCAATCTGTCGCACCGAGATATCTCCACCATCCGAGCTTGAACCACCAATATCACCAGTATCTGTCTGGAATACGTCATCTGCAGCCTCTGGTATAGATCGGCTTGAGTCAGTAGTCGAGCTATCTGGAACATTAGACACTCCCAAGTAGATCTGCTTCGTATGTGTATGTTCAGTCTCCACCACATGTTCATGCTCCTTTCAGTAATGATGTCTCATCAAACGTTACGTATATGCTTACAATCACCTTCCTTTGTGTCAGACACCACAGCTTGTATCCTCTGACACCATCTCTAAACCCAAGAAGATGGCTTTCTTGGCTCTAGTGTCGAGATTGTACTCCTTCATAGCAAAGTAGCTCGGACAGTCCCCTATGCGCAGAGACCCATAGTCGGAAACTGGATTTTTCGAACAAACCTCCAAATGAGGTCGTCCTCCCAATATAGCAAACGGTAGCCGATGACCAAATAGGTTGCATTCGCCAGGGCTTTTACACAAAAATCCTTCGGTAGGTCGACAGTAGACAACATGCATCGGACTTTCTCCAGCAAAGTTCGATTCATTCTTTCAGCTACTCTGTTCTGCTACGGTATACTACTAATGGTTAAGTGCCTCTGAATACCCTCCGATCTATAGAATTTCTGGAAGAGGTCCGACCTATATTCTCCACCGTTGTCACTTTGGAGCTGCCTGAATTTTCGACCTGTTTGAGTTTCAACCAGCTGCTTCCACTCAATGAAAGTGTTTAGAAATTGGTCTTTTGACTTCAGAGGAAACACCCAAACTATGCGTGAAAAATCATCAATAAATGATACAAAGTAGTGTTTACTTTCCAATGAGACCGACCTACTCGGCCCCCATACGATGGTATGAACATAATTAAGCGATCCCTTTATACTATGGATGGACGTTACAAAAGAAGCTCGTGTCTATTTTTCGAAGATACAATGCTCGCAGAACTCGATATTTTCGGTCTTGGCTCCTCTCAGACGATCTCCTTTGATCAGCTTCAACAAAGATTTTTCACCAACATGACCTAGACGCATGTGACAAAGAACCACGTTGTCTCTGTCAGCCTCACGGGGTAGAGAGGATTTTCCAGTCATGACTGAACCATCCAAGTAGTAGATGTTTCCTTTACGCTTCTCCTTCATCACGATCATAGCTCCTCGGGTCACTGACAGAGCACCATTCTCCATCTCCACTCGACAACCCTTGGCTTCAAGTGAGTCAAGCGATATGAGGTTACGCTTTAGGTCGGGAACATAACGTGCTTTATAAATGTTTCGTGTATCACCATCACACATCTTCATCTGAACTGTCCCGATGCCCGGAGTGCTGTAGGCTCGGTCATCGCCCAATAGGACTATACTCTTACCCCCATAATGAAAAAGCGGTAAAGTAATATCTATGTGGCATCATGTGGAAAGAGCATCCAGAGTTGAGCACACAACCATCTAATGTCACGCCCTCTGAAGCATCGACCAATATCCATTCCTCGACCTCATCGCCCTTCACGACATTAGCTAGTGCGTCGTGCTTCTTCTTTGCCCTCGAACAATCTCCGACCCAATGATCTTTTTCTTTGCAGAAAGCACTTTGGTCATTTTCCAGTTCCTTATGAGGAGGGCCTCTTCTTTAGTCACTAGACTTGGATCGGAAGTACCTCTTCTGAGCTCCACCCTTCTCATTACTCCGACCTCATACCACGATAAAAGCGTCCTTAGCTCGACTTCTCATGTCCTCATCGTTCTTCCTGAACTCATTGCTGGTAAAAGCATTGGACACTTCTTCAAACGTAATCGAATCCTTACCATAAGTAAGAACTGACACCAAGTATGCATACTCAATAGGTAGGGAGTTGAGTAGAATCATAGCTTTTTCTTAACCCTTGACCTTAACGTCGACGTTTCTCAGATCGACAAGAAGCTTGTAGTAGTAGTCGAGATGTTCCTCAATAAAAACACCCTCCTCAAGCTTCAGACCGAAAAGCTTATTCTTCAAATACAATCGGTTTTGGATGTTCTTCTTCATGTACTTATCGTCGAGCTCCTTCCAAAACTTCTTTGCATTTGTTTCCTCCTTGAACGGAGATACAGTTGGATCGTTCCACATGCATTCTGATTTAGAGTTCTCCACTCCAAATAGACATGCTAATCAGCTTCTCGTCCAATGCGATACCTTGACCAAGTTGTTTCAAGACATCCAAGACTTTGCATCTCCACATACCGAAGTTGATATTTACATCAAACTTCTCAATTTCAAACTTCGGGTTAGACACGGTAGTCCGAGCCGCTGGAGCATGCTCTCTAGACGTTTACACCTTTGAAGAACTTTCATCACCACCTACGTTGATCTCTGAAACCATACAGCTCTAATACCAGTTTGTTGTGTGCCAGCAGATGATCATCGAAGATCGGATGGTAAAGAACGAGCAGCAAACAAACAGAGCACTATGAAAGATATCAATTTTAGGTCATTAGCCGGTCAAGGGAACACCAATGAGCTTTATTACAAAAGGAAAGCACAAATACAAATCTTCTCTCCTCACAATGAAGAAGAAGAACACAATGATCTTTTCAAAAGTTCTCAACAATCACTCAAAGTTGGCTCTCACAAAGGCAGCTCAAAGTTCTCTCTTAGTGTTTCACACTGAAATCCCTCGTATATAGCCCTAGGGTACAATAGGTGTTATCCCAGAAGAGGGATTCCAAACAGATAAGAATCCCGACTTTAACAGAATTCCAATCCAATCGCAACTCTACTATGAATAGGATGGCGTATCCTATGGTAGGCCCCCTTTGTAATGCCAAGCTTCCAGTTCAAGACCGATCAAACATAGCATGAGCCGAGCTACCCGATCTACCTGAAGCTCAGACTATAGAGCTGCTGACAAATGAGATGACGAGCCTCCAAACCAAGAATACTATGCACAATCGAAGTCCAATTGCTTTGCATTCTCAGATTTGACTTGTGTAGAGTCAGATAGGTCGGATCCAAGCACAACCGAGCTTGCTCTGCACAAGATAGATCGGCTGCCGAATATATACTTCTTCAGTGCCTCAATTGAGACAACATTCACATAAAAATTTTCTATCTCAAATCTGAGCTGAATGGATCTTTGTAAACATTCAGGTTTAGCATGCAACCTTGGCACCTTGGTCAAACTCACTGGTAAGCATGTTGTTACAAGTCATAAGGCCATAAGAATAAGCTTAGAGAGTTAAATATAAAGTCAATAATGTATGTACCAAAAAGAAAGCCAGTGAGGCAGCCAGTGATCGATCCCTAGTGGACACGGACGGCGTGTGCGCCTTTAGCCAGCTTTTCGATGAATCAAAAAAAGAAAGCCCAAAAGAGTTTGGGCCAGAATCAAAGCATACCTTAAGCCATGCTTTGCGTTAACCCATTATCATCTTGAGGCATGAGATGAGAATGACCGATTCAAATGTTATTTCCACAGTACAAGTTGTTAATTTGAATGAAAAATTAAATCTTTGAAAAAGAATTTGGGTATCAAGCGACTCTGGCCAGTAGGATAAATAGGTTTTGCCTGAAGAAGATAAGAAGTTGGGAGTCTACAGCCTCGCTACTTCAAGCTTTCAACAACAAAAAATGGGGGTATGTGATAATAACGGTAAACATATGACATATATGATTGTCATCCTCAAAAACTCAAACATACCTTATTTTTTGGCCGATCGAAACGGTTCATTAGTACATAGCGAGCCTTTAGCCACGTACAAATCTGTGGCTGAAGGCTCGAAATACGTGGCTTTACACCTTCAGCCACGGACAAAATAAAAATCAGTGGCTAAAGGTCTGTGGTCGATACTATTGTGGCTAAATGGACATTTAGCCACGTACATTTCCATGGCCAATTGCAAGCCATAGACTTATGGCCAAGGATATCCCTGGCTGTAAAGAATATCAGAAAATATTTTAAAACATCAGTCACGGACAATTCTGTGGCTGATGCTCAGTATCAACCACGGATTTGTCTGTGGCCAATGCCATGGCTAAAAACTAACGGCCAAGGACTTGGATCCGTAGTTAAAGATTATTAGCCACGGACAAATACGTGGTTGATACTGTGCATCAACCACAGATTTCTTCGTGAATGATAATCATTAGCCACGAAAAATGTGCACCAGCACCATGGTGCACTTTTTCCATGGCTGATGATTATCAACCATGAAAAAATCCATGGCTGATGCTCATTTGTCCGTGGCAGATAATCTGCAGCCACTTCTATGGCGGATGCTCAGTATCAGCCACGAAGTTGTTTGTGCTGATAGTCTTATTATTTTTTAAAAAATTAGAATTACGTACAAAAATCCATGTATATACAATATAAAAATTTCTTTAAAATCCATGTATTTATTACAAAAAAAATAACCAATCCAGTTCATGTATACAATATAAATAAATTTATCCACACATATATACAAGACAACATGTTTTTTAAATATTTAAAAAACATGTAACAATGAATATACAAACAGATTGTTCAAATATTTAAGATAATAAAAAAATTTATCCCTACTCTCCCTCGGCTCCATCATCATCTTGGCGTTGGCTTGAAGAGCCTCTGTCGCCACCATGACCCTTCCAAAAAAATAATATTCATTAATTTAAATGATAAAACATATATTAAACAAGTCAAAACATCGAATTTAATATCACAAAAATAAATACTTAACTATGGCCATAAGCCCCACACACACCCCCCTCCACACGGGGGCTCGCCGTAACGACATCTACAGATGCAGCTACATATGCAGCAGCATTTGCCGCTGCGATAAGCTCCGCCAGGGGTGTGTGTGGGATGTACTATGCATGTGTGTTTTAAATTTCTCATTGCGTTTACAGACTTTTCTACGGTCATGCATAGTCCTCACTACGAGGAAATCTCATTTTGTGTACTTTCTTTTCAATTCGACCAATCAATTTGAATAACTTATGTCGAGTAGGAGTCCTATCAGGAACAAATGACCCAAGTACATGGGGAAGACACTAGCTCCCACCCTTATTTAGACCCTTCATTATGGAATGAAGTGACTAGTGTGCCGACTCGATCTCGGGTATTTGGAATTTTTTTTACCATTAAACCCTCGTATGTCTTGTGGATAGCTTGTTCTACCATTTCCACCGCATCCTCCCAACGACTTAATGTACAGTTAACGGCTGAGAATAAGCACCTAAGGGTTGAAGTAACTACAATCAAGGATTTACTCAGGCAAATAGGTCTGAGACGTGGTGTTGATGTTTCGACCATATACCCCGACGATGTGGAGTTGATGTTTCAACCATATACCCCGACGATGTACAACTTCATAGTTATTCAATATATGTTTTACTTGTCTATTATAAGTTCTAGTTATAGTTTACTTGTTTATTAAGTTTAGCTTAATTAATATATTACTTGCTTAATCATATGTTGGGCACACCCGTAGGTGCATCGTCTCGTGCAGCGGGTGCATCAATATATGCACCAACTGCAGGTGCATCAACATCTGCACAACCCACTACAACTGCACTTGATGATCAGGCCTATGTCGATGATGAGCCTCCACATCTTACCAACTTATTGGTATATATTTCTATATTTATTTTGCATCTTACTGTAGAATTATTAATATTTCTTTTTTGTGCAAAGTAGAAATGTAGTATTTTAAAATTTCTTTTTGTGCATCTATACATGAATTGTAGCATTTTTACATTAGAAAGCTTTTTCTAGGATTTTAAAATTCAAATAGAGCATAAGTTTATGTTTTTCTTTGTTTGTTAATGTGTGTGTGTGGGGGGGGGGTGTGTGTGTGTCAGTGTGTTAGTTTGTGTGTATCTGTGCCAAGTGAGCGTGTGTATGTATGTGTATGTGTCTATGTGTCATGTCAGTGTGTAGGTGTGCATGTCTGTCGAGGAGATGATGATGATGATCTGTCAATAATTAATGTGTGTGTAGTCTGTGTGTGTGTAGTCTGTGGCAGCGCATAACTTATTTTTAAGAAAAATGGCTACGCATGATATGATGGTCTGCAATTATGCAGATAACCATCTTGCAGCCATTCTTTGTCTAGTGATTACATGTGAAGATCTGAGCCTCATCCTTATGTGTGTGTCAGTGTGTGTCCCAAGACAGTGTGTCTGTGTCATTCAGTGTGTCTGTGTGCCAAGTCAATGTGTGGGTGTGTGTTTGTTGATGCGATGATGATGATGATATGCCAATAAGTACTACGTGTGTATGTAGTCTATGTCAGTGTACAACTTATTTTTAAGAGAAATGGAGAGGTGTGATAGGATGGTTCGCAATTATGCAGACAACCATCGTGCAGCCATTCTTTGTCTAGTGATTACAATGTGCAGATCTGAGCATCATCCTTGTGTGTGTTAGTATGTGTCCCAAGTCAATGTGACTGTGACTGTGTGTGTGCATCTCTGACTTGGCGCGCACGCGCGCGCGTGCACACACACACACACACACACACACACACACACACACACACACACACACACACACACACACACACACACACACACACTGCCCCACAGTAACATCTACTCATGCATGCTTTTCGGGTATCTTCGCTGGCCAGACCATTTCATTGACCTTTCCCTTGTGGGCACCCCAACTCCAAGTGGAATGCACTGGTCGAGTATGGACACTTATGGCGCCAAAGCCCAACCATCAACAGCCGGACTTTTGGATCCTTCAGGGTCACCTCTTGTTATTCCGACCGAAGTACTACGCATTCTCTAAATTGCAGTGGAATGCCCTGATCATGCATGCATCATCAACCATATCATAGCAGGAGGGGTCAAAAAGAGAGAAAAAGAGCATATTCATGGCCAAATACAACAGCTCTACCACTTGGCCTTTCGAGAGGATGTAGGCACTCACTTTGACCTCAAAACGCCATCCATTGGCATGACTCCTTGCAAAGCCTTTCATTGCCCTAGCCTTATATGATGATGATGATGTGTTAGCATGTTATTCTGGTCTTCCTCATGGGAACACATATCATCATTTACGGCTAATGCAAAGAAATCCCCTTTAAGGAGTCATGCCATCGAATGGTGTTTTGAGGTCAAATTGAGTGACTACACCTCTCGAAAGGCCAAGTGGTAGAGATGTTGTATTTGGCTATGAATATGTTATTTTTCTCTCTTTTGACCCTCTTTCTATGATAGGGTTGACGATGCATGCGTGATTTGCGTTGTAGGGCATTCCACTGCGATTTAGAGAATGCATAGTACTTTGACCGGAATGACAAGGCCCTGAAGGATTAAAAAGTCTAGCTGTTGATGGTTGGGATTTGGCACCGTAAGTGTCCATACCCGACCAGTACATTCCACTTCAAGTTGGGGTGCCCCTAGGGAAAGGGCACGAAATGATCTGGCTAGCGAAGATACTCAAAAACTATGCATGAGTAGATGTTACTGTGTGTGTGTGTCAGTGTGTGTGTGTGTGTGTGTGTGTGTGTGTGTGTGTGTGTGTCATTTTGTGTGTATGTGTGTGTACCAAGTTGGTGTGTCTGTATGTGTAGTCAGTTTGTCTCTGTATGTGTAGTCTGTATGTGTGGTCTGTGTGGGAGAGTGTGAGAGGGTGTAAGTAGTCTATAGTCAGAATGAATTGTCGTAAAAGATTTTTTTCATTTGATGAATTATGTGGGATGCGTGAATCTGTATTTTGAGAGGAAATAGCAATGTGGCATCCTTAGTTTTCGATGAGCAAACATAATCAGTATATAGGTAGTTAGAGAATAGTGAAGCATAACATCATTCGCGCTAGAAGATTCTGAAACTTTTTAGACATAATAGGACATGCATGAGATTGTTGACCTATAAGCTATATAATCTGCAATACCCATAAATTATTTTTCAAAGTAATTTTATCTAATGGTAAGAGATCTTATCCATCATTAAGTTAAATTTAAATTTCTAGAAGCAAAACAATAAGCAAAATGTGATCATGATATCCTTGAAAATAAAATAATTATTTAAGTATGATGATAATTTAAATTTTAGGGTATGAGTTTAGGTTTTCTACATGACATTACATTGTCATTTTTCTTTTAGGGGGACTCACAAATCGTATTTTTTTATATCTTTTTACCACTAGAATATCAAAGCTAACTTCATATTAGATTTGGTTTCTCACAATTAGAGGAAGTATCATATTTAACTAAGAGTGTATAAGCTTTGTTTAAAGATATGAACTAATGATCTCTACAAATTTCTCTTATTGTCTAGTTATCTATCCCTTGTAAATTTCTAATACGAAAGACTAAATAGAATAAAAATCTTAATATCTCGCATCCTCTGTATTAAGACTTAAGAACCCTAACACAAAAAACCCTTAGAAATTTATTTGTAAAAATCCCATGATAAAATGGAAAGGGATAAAACAGTGTGTTTATGTGTGCCATTGTTTTTGTGTGTGTGTGCACGCGCGCGTGCCAAGTCAGTGTATCTGTATGTGTAGTCAGCATGTATGTGTCTGTGTCTTTATGATGTGTGCCAGTTTGTGTGTGTGTGCGTGCGTGCGTGCGTGCGTGCGTCTATGCCATGTCAGTGTGTGTCTGTGCCATCTCTCTCTCTCTCTCTCTCTCTCTCTCTCTCTCTCTCTCTCCCCCCCCCCCCGTTTGAGTGTATGTGTGTGGGTGGGTGGGTGGGTGGGTGTGTTTATCGAGGTAATGATGGTGATGATCTGCCAATAAATAATGCGTGTGTGTAGTCTGTGTGTGTAGTATGTGGCTGTGTACAACATATTTTTGAGAAAAGTAGCTAGGCGTGATAGGATGGTCTACAATTATGCAGACAACCATCTTGCAGCCATTCTTTGTCTAGTGATTACAATGTGCAGATCTGAGCCTCATTCTTTTGTGTGTGTGTGTTTGTTTGTTTGTTTGTACCAAGTCAGTGTGTGATGTCATTCAGTGTGTCTGTGGGCCAATAATTAATGCATGTGTGTAGTCTGTGTTTGTGTCTGTGTGTTGTGTTTGTGTAGTCTGTATGTGGTAAGAACTTTTTTCTCAAAATGCAATGCAATGCAGTGATTTGTTGATACAAATTGATGGTGTTTCTATTTATTATTTCATGTGCATATTTTGTGTGTGTGAGCAATGCTAGAGAGGTTGGTTGTTCACAAAATGCAAGCTTGGCTATCCAAAAATTATTGAGTTGTGTGGGGAGTTGGTTGGGTCATTAAAAGCATGATGTTGTGATCCTTGTGAGTATTTGTGGGTTATTCATTAGTGCCCTTCCCTTTATGTAATTGGGCATATGATGAACGATGCAGTAACACAGTCGTGTAGGCTTTCTACATGACCGTGTTGAAGCTGACTTCCTGAAGCGCTTTGTGGTCCATCTTGTGAGCTTCTTGCCACACGACCGTGTCATTTGGTCAACACGGTCATGTAGCGCCTACCTGGGTTGAGTTTTGCCCGACCCATAAGGGTGGGTTTGGTATTTAAGCTGATGTGCGCCGACTTTGGAGAGAGCATGGATTTTCTAGTTTTTCATCCTCTTCCCTCTGTAAATAGTTTAGGCATAGGAGTAGGGTTAATTTAGGTTTGTTTTTATCTTTCTCTTCCTTGAAGCCATGTGTATTCCATGAATATTTTGTATTGCAACTCCATTAAGCTAAGTATGTCTTCTCTTTTATTTTAAGTTTTCTAATTATTCTCTTGTGATATCTCTGTGATTTCCTTAATGCATATTGAGTAGTCTTTTATCTAGGGCATGGTTGAACCCTTATTAGGGGTTGTATAGGATGTGATCTATTTTGTTTAACTATGAAATATCGAATTAGGGTTTCAACATGGATGTTTTATTAAAATTATTCACTATCTATGTCTACAACTATCGTTGGGCATAGAGTATAGCCTCCTGATGATGACCGGATTTCTACCCATGATAGTGGCATGAATGATAGTTGGGAAATATTTTCAAGCATCATGCACCCACCATATGACAATGACCAACGATAGTTGGCTTTGTCATACGAGGGATAGTCCTATCATAGCATCATGATAGTGGGGGTAGGTAATAACATTAGGTGCAAAAATCTCACCTTAGGATTAATTCGATAGTTGGATAATGATTCCACTCTCATGTTCAACCCACATTGGAGGGATAATTAGCCCTAGAGCCTTATTTTATCTTTATTTCACTCTTCATAAAAATACACACGTAGCTAACCACAGCCTTGGATTGGCTAGTACTCCGTCAGACCACCTCCCTGTGGATCGATCCTAAGTGCTACATTAAAACTGTGTGCTTGCGGTAACATAATTAAAACTGACACATTAGGAATCAATACAACATAACCTCTTCAACAAGATGACCTCCCTTGAGGATTTTTACAAACCAACAACCACCTCAACTCTTGTGGCTTTACAACATAATATCAACCAACACCACACTCTTGTGTGTATTTACAAACCAACCGCCAACCTTACCAAATTTCTTAAAAACCCTTACTTTGAGGCTTACAAACCTTTGAAGATGAGAACTTGATACACCCTTGATCCTATAGCCAAAGAATGGAGCTTTTCATGTTTTTGTGTGGCTATAAGAAAAATCTTTGTTTTGATCTCAAATAGATTTAAGTGAAGAAAAAATAGATCAAAAACAAAAATTGAAAAAAATCTCTTATAAAATAGAGAATAAAAATAGAGCGATTGAATGTCCAAAATATTGCTAAATATGATTTAAAATAAGATTCAAAAACTATGAAGAACAATGGCTAAAATTAGACTTTGAGCGCAAGACAGAGCTTGAAAAAATGCTTTAGAAAAGATTTAAACTTTTTCAATAATAATTTGAAAACCCTCAGCAAACCTAGCTTAAATAGAGAGTGAAAACCCGTTGAAAACGGCTCCCAAAAATACCCTCTAGCTGCTAAAAACGACACATTTCTGCAAAATGTGTAAAGTTGTTTTTTCTAGCCGTTTGAACTAATAGTCGGCAATGCTATTTGTGACCCAAAAATCAACTATCCATGAGTGATAGTCGGCTATTACAGGACAAAAAGTTTGCCCAGCTTTCCTAGTTCAAGATAGTCGGCTATCATGATCTGATAGTCAGCTATTTCATGATACATGGGTATTGCTCTATGTAAATCACTTGAAATTTAATAAAAACTTTTATAAAACATTTTAAAACATTATTAAAAATATTAAAAATATTTTCATCTTAATTTTGTGTGTGTGTAGCTCCAAAATATAAGCTTTACAAATCTAAAACAATGACTTACTCAATTGACATAGTCTTGAGCCTTTGTGTCTTCCATCATCTTGTCCACTTCGTCTTGAGCCTTTTCACTTCCTTCAAGTATTCCTCTTGAGTTTATAATCTTCAATTCTTGTCCCAATTTCCTTGACTCTTGAACCGCTCTATTTTCATACCTTTGTGTCTTTAAGTTTGTGCTCCTTCTTCATAACTTTCTTCATGCTTTCTCCATGACTTTGAATTCATTTCTTTGAGCTTATTCACATCATTCATGGCTTTGCTTTATTTACATTTCAAGCTTTAACCATAATTTAATTTTCATCCTACACACGTGATTGAGAATGTTAGTACCATATCATTTGTGATCATCATTAAAACTCCACTAGGGTGTGTCTCAATATCAGAACAATAATGAGTGGCCACAACCTTTTGATTGTTCTTATTATATCCTAGGCCAAATTTACTAGTGGATGGTCTTTGCGAGCTACCCAATTCATCAATTTTCTTTTCCACTATTAAACATATCCACATTTCTACATAAATCCTTATGTTTAGTCTTGGTGATGGACATGGTCTTTTCTAAGTCACTAAACCTATCACTTAGGTTTCTATACTCAAAACTAAGCAACGTTTTCTTTTCTAATAACTCATTATTCTTACTAATCAATTTTAAATTTACTTCTCTAATCTTTTTTATCTCAAGATTAGAAGAATAAGCCTTATAAGTTATACGATATTTCTTAAGAGTCAAAATTTTTCTTAAGGTATCCTCATATTTAACACACAATTTGTGAAACTCTTCCTCCCAATCATACTCATCATCACTACTATCATTATCACTAGAGTCGGAGTTAGAGTTTACTTTATTGTCCTTTTGGCCATGTAGCACATGTAGGCTCCCTCTCTTCCTTCTTCTTCCTCTTCAGACAATGAGTCATCAGATGACTCATTTGAATCTCGATCCCAAGAAGGAAAGGCTACCTTCTTTGGTTTTTATGCCCTCGTAGATCTTCTTTTTCCCTTTGTTTTTCTCCAATGGACACCTCTTCTTTATGTGTCCTAGCTAATTGCAACCATAACAAACAGTAGATTTGTTAGATAATCTTTGTTTGCTAAGTTTGAGTTTACCTGACTTAAGCATTTTTCTGAAGTCCATTGTTATAAGAAAAATTAATCCTCAACTTTATCTTCAAATGCCTCAGATTCTGGAGTAGCTTTGAAGGCAAGAGTCTACTTTTTTTAATTTGCTCCTTGTCCTTCCTTTCTTGCATCGGGAGCTCATATTCCATGAGGTTGTCGATAAGATTTTCCAAGAAGAGTTTGGAAAGATAATTTCCCTCTTCTATTGTTGATGCCTTTGTTTTCCACTCGAGTGTGTGAGAGCAGAGAATCTTGCATACATGGATTTCTTGTAAGTATTTCTTTCATAGCCCCATAAGTGTGTTGATGTTCTCGATGAACCACTTATACATGTCCGTAATGGATTCACATTTCTACATTTTAAAAAGCACATACCTGTGGGAATAAAGCAAAGATTTTGAAGACTCGACGTTCTTATTTCCTTTATGAGTTACCTTAACTATTTTCCATATTTGATGTGTAGAGGTAGCCATGAAGATCTGGTTGTACTCTGTTGTATCGAGTGAACAATAAAATGTTGACATTACTTTGGCATTAAGTTCAATCATGTTCTTCTATATTTGGATCCATTTCTTTTCTTCTATTGTTGGCTCTACGTATGGATTCTCCACCATCTTCCAAAGGTCAAAGGATATAGACGTACATCCTCATCTGGTTCTTCCAACTCCCATAAATAGATCAGGTGAGGAATGGAGGATGAACTGTGGATTGGCCTTCGATGAAATTGTTGTTAGTTGATGCCATCATGTACCTGGCTCTGATACCACGTATTGGATCATGTGATGTCAAAGAGATACACTAAAAGGGGATGAATAGTGTATATGAAAATAAAATACTCCTCTAGAATTTTCTCTTTAAGATTGAAATTAGAGTTACATGATACATAATCTAAATGATTTTAAAACATTTTAAAACATTTTTTGAGAATTTCTAAGTGTATGGTTTCAAATCAGGCTTTAACATGCTCAGAAAAGGTAAAGAAAATTACATCAAAACTAAACTATTACATTGAAGTCCATTGATGTATTATTGGACTCTCCAAGCTCCTTGTCTTGCTTCGTTTGATTCTTGGCCTTGTTGAACTCACATTATTTTTGAGTACTTCTTTGATTTGCTTCATACTCATGAACTAATGTGTTAAATGACATGTTTTCTCATCATCAAAATTATATAGGGTGACTCAATATCCAACATTCTCTTCATTTTTGATGATGACAAACATGAAGGAAAATAATATGAATATATGATAAATACTTACACTTCCTGTAATACAAATTGTTTGTGCAAAACAAATGCTTTAGATACCAACTGTGACTGATGCAAATCATATTATTTATGCATGTTCATCTAATATTTCTTCTCCTTTTGGTATCATTAGAAAGGATATTAAACAAAAGCTCTAAAACATATCTCTCCCTTACATTCAGATCTTACTCTCCCTAAATAATAGCATGCATGAGTTTAACGTGTTTATAACTCAATATCAAATCAACTGTTCTAATAAAGGAGAGTGCATGATACTAAAAGATGAGGAGATACCACGTATTAAAATATACTGTGTTGAGAAAATAAAAACATGCTTACACATATATAATCAAAAGTTATTAGGCTCCCCTACAAAGTTGCTCATCAATTTGTTCCTACCCCTGAAATTATGGAAGTTTTTTGAAAATTTAGGGACAAGCTTCTAATCCCATCAAATGCGAGTACCTGAAAATAAAAATATTTTGGTACCATTTATCTTTTGGGTCTATGGAATTAGTCATATGCAATAACATCAATCAACAGAGAACCAAACCCATTCAGGTTTAGACTTCACATCGTGAACAAATCTATAATTAACATTATAATGAACATTGTTCATGAAACTATCAATGTATTCATCTTTCATTTGGATAGTCTCTCTCTTGGTTATCCAAACTTTGACAAATTCATTTTTAATATTATGAACTCTATCATTATGATGAGTGGCCCTAGATTTTGATTGGTCTTATTATATCCTAGGTCAAATTTACTAGTGGATGGTCTTTGCAAGCTAATCAACTCATCTAACTTTTATTTTCCCCTATTAAACCTATCCACATTTCTACATAAATCATCATGTTTAGTCTTAATGGCAGATATGGTCTTTCTAAGTCACTAAACCTATCACTTAGGTTTCTATACTCATCCCTAAACAATTTGTTCTTTTCTAATAACTTATTATTCTTGCTAATTAATTTTAAATTTTCTTCTCTAATCTTTTCTATCTCAAGATTAGAAGAATTAGCCTCACAAGTTTTATACTTTTTCTTAAGAGTCAAAAGTTCTCTTAAGGTATACTCATATTTAGCAAACAACTTGTGAAACTCTTCCACCTAATCATACTCATCATCACTACTATAACTATCACTAGAGTCAGAGTTAGAGATTACATTATTGTCCTTTTTGGTCATGAAGCACATATAAGCTCCCTCTCTTCCTTCTTCTTCCTCTTCTGACGAGAGTCATCGGATGACTCATTTGAATATCGATCCCAAGCAGGCAAAGCTACCTTCTTTGGATTTTTACCCTTGTATATCTTCTTTTTCCCTTTGTTTTTCTCCAATGGTATGTCCTGGATAATTGTAACAATAACAAACAGTAGATTTTGTAACGACTGGTTTTCTTGTATCTGGATTTATTATATTATATTATATGTTTTGGTGGATTTTCTCCTTATATGTGATTTTCATCTCCGTAACTTTCATTTTCGATCGTTTCGTCGTGTTTTCTTAGCTTCTTCCTTAGAATCGTCGATTTCGGAGCAAGTCATTCGTGACGGGCTTCGTATCGGTCATATCTTATTATTAGATCAAGCCTAGGAGTCTTAGGAATCGATCCCGGAGCTCCGCGCTCCATATCGGAACTTTTGGTGCTCATTAGCCGGTGTAAGAAAGGGCACCGACCGACTAGATGACGATCCAGTCGGTCGGAAAACCTTCTTGAACCGACTAATTGGCTTTGTTAATTTCTCAGGAGTTACTGTTTGTCGTTAGTCGGTCTAAGAACGTTGGTTGACCGACTATGTTGCAAACTAGTCGGTCGGCAATGCTTCTTCAACTGACTAACTCATTAACTATTTTTGGTGCCAGTTACTGTTCCTTCTTAGTCGGTCTAAGTTCATCTTTCGACCGACTAGTTTTTAAACTAGTCGGTTAAGTTATGTACTCAGACCGACTAATTCTTAGTTCTTCTGAATAGTCGAGTACTGTTTACTCTTAGTCAGTCTAAGAACGTTCATCGACCGACTAGATGTCAAACTAGTCGGTCAGTAGTTGTTCTTTGACCGACTAAATCTAAATCCTATTTCTGTACAGGAGTTACTGTTTGGACTTAGTCGGTCTGCGTTGGTCAACCGACCGACTAGTTCCCAAACTAGTCAGTCAGTGGTTGCTCTTTGACCGACTAATCAGTGTCAAAACCCTAATTTCTGGGCAGCCGCCAGCTCTTCCTATTTAAACCCCTCCCAAACGTTTTCTTCTTCTTCCTCACGACCTAAAACCATAGTTTCTCCCCCATTGAGCCCCCTACTACCTCAAACCATTATTCCTTCATCCCAAGCCCAAAATCCATCATCCAAACTCTCCCTTAACACATTCTACCTCTCATCTTCCTCAAAATCTCATCAACCCCCCAAAATCCCCCAAAACCCTAATTCTCCAAACTTCTCCATCCATTTCCAGATCTGAACCCTAGGTTCCCTGGAGCGTTTCTTCCGTCGTCGTGGTTGCTCGGCATCATTCTCCCATTTCCTATACGGTAATAATCGATCTCTTAATGTTTTCATGACCCGTTGTGTTTTTGTGAAACCCTAATGAAATGAATGTTGTTTTGATGGTTGTTTCTCCATAACAGCGACTTCCCCGTAGATTAGCGTCCGTGGGACGAACCCTCGTTGATCGTCATCCTCGGTGCTAGGCAAGTGAAACTTGCCACTTAGGGTTTAGGCCATGTTTTAGGCCATTTGCTTGTTGAAGGCGTAAAAGAGACTAGGCGACGAAATGATACTCGCCTAGGCGCAAATTGAGGAACTAGCTTGACAACGAAGCTAGATCCGACATTTATCATGTTGCACAATTACCATGTCATGTTTAATTTCCATTAACGGTACGCAAATTAATTGTCATGTCATTGCATTCTTTAAGTGTTTCCATGATTGCGTAGCTTCGCTACAATGCTTGTGTTCCTGGCTCGTGTTCCAGAAGCGGGCCATGTGTTGGTTGATAGCCAATGCCCGAATTGCTTGTTTCCGGCTAGGTGCACCCCTACGCCAAATGTTTATGAATCGTGAACTAGAATGCGAGCTCCTGTGCGGGGCAACCCTGGCTCATTTACTGAGCTCGTGTGCAGGGACCCTGGCTCGTTTACATGTGGGTATTGGGGGTAAGAGTTAAGCGGCCATTCAACTGGGAGTATGACCGATCAGCAACTTCAGTTGTAAGGCGTAAACTCTTGGCTTTGGGGTAGTTGTTAAGCGGCCACTCAGCGTGAATGCCAAACCATTCAGCTGTAAGCCGTACACATATACAAACAACTTGAAACGTGACTAGTGAAATGATTGAGATTGTTAGTAGCTTGGCTACTCTTGTCTTGTCCCGATAACTGTTCTCTTGTACTTATTGTTTCACCATGTCTTGCTCGTGCACTCATGTTATAACTACCATGTCATGCATACTATAACTGCTAGGTTGCTAGTTGCCTTACTTTCAGTTTCCTTGCCCAAGTCTTTTAGACTTGCTGACATGTGCCCCTTTACTCTTTTGGGTGACACATGTTAGATCCTGAGCCTGAGTACCTTGTTGAGGACGAGGTGTTTGCTGACGCCGAGCCCGAGCTTGTGTTTGACGGGGAGTACGTGGACACTGGGGACCAGTCCTAGTGTCTCTGTTGTGTTTTCCCTTTTGTTTAGACTGCTATTTTGTTGTCGGTGCGTAGCACCTATACTTTGTTTCATTGTTGCTTTTGTTGGCCTTGTTCTGGGCCTTTAGACTCTTTCTTTTAGCCTGGTGGCTTTTCTGGATGTTGAACTTAATTTTCATGTTGGACAAATTATGAGATATGAGATTTTATTTCTGTCTCTCCTTGTGTTATTATTATTGTTCCGTTGTGGTTACAGGGACCTGCTTATGTTTTATTGACGCTTATCGGGTTTGGGGCTTCACAGATCCACTCTCGTGCGGACCTTTTCACGTCTCGCCTCCATTTTAGGGAAGCGGAGCGTGACAGATTTGATCAATAATCTTTATTTGCCAAGTTTGAGTTTACCTAAATTAAGCATTTTTCTGAAGCATGTAGTTATGAAAGCAAGTTGATCCTCAACTTCATCTATAAATGCCTAAGATTCTAAGAACAGCTTTAAAGGCAAAAGTCTTCTTCTTACTTTGCTCCTTGTCATTCCTTTCTTGTATCTGGAGCTCACATGTCATGAGGTTACTGATAAGATCTTCCAAGTAGAGTTTGGAAAGATCAATCACCTCTTCTATTGTCGATGCCTTTATTAACCTTTCAGGTGTCTAAGAGCAGAGAATCTTGCATACATGATTTCCTTGTGAGTATTTCTTTCCTAATCATGTAAGTATATTGATGATCTCGGTGAACCGCTTATACATATCTATTATGGATTCACATTTCTCCATTTTGAAATGCTCATACCAATGGGCATAAAAAAAATATTTTGAATATTTAACTTTCTTATTACCTTCATGAATTACCTCAAGTATTTTTCATATTCGACTTACGGAGGTAGCCATGAAGATCCAGTTGTTCTCTATTGTATCGAGTGCATAATAAAGTGTTTCCATTGCTTTGGCATTAAGTGCAATCATGTTGTTTTTTCTGGATCCATTTCTCTTCATCAATTGGTTGCTCTACATAGGGGTTCTCCACCATCTTCCAAAGGTCATATGATATAGACAAGAAGTACATCGTCATCCGATTCTTCCAACTCACATATTTAGATCTGGAGAGAAATGGTGGACTAGTGGATTGGCCTTCTTAGAACTTGATGTTAGTTGATGCCATTATGTACGAGGCTCTGATACTACATGTTGGATCATGTGATGGCAAGGAGATGCACTAGAGGTGGTGAATATGTAGGATCCCGTCGCGCGGAGATGGAGGATCGAAGAGACTTACGTTAGCGTACACTGCGCTGTAGTCTCTGAACTTTGCCCTCGGATTCGCCACAACGGTCGGTACTTCGTCACAGAGGATCGAAGCAGCGTTTCCACCGTCTAAATATCTATTTGGAAGAAGAACTAAATGGAAGGGAGAAGATGAAAAGGTTTGCCTTATGAAAACTTATGGCATGAAGGATTGGTGTAAAATGCCTTACCCTTGGGTCCTATTTATAGGCTTTAGGGGTAGTTATTGTAGGAAATAACTACATATAAGCTTATTGGCTTATATTAACACCCTTGCTTATCCTCTTCTTTATGCACTTATCAAGTGCCTTAATGCACTTATAATGTGCCTTTTTCCACTTATCAAGTGGTCCTTTTCACACATGAAAAGGTTCCCTTCGCACATGCTTTTATGCACGCAACATCTGAGGTCCGTAGACCCTCATACATCCCCTCATGGGTGTATACATGTCGTCCATATCCAACATCTCCCACTCACACTTGAGGGGATTGTAAGGAAACAACTTTTCCTTCAGTTCTTCTATTTATCATACCGAGAAATAGACCGTGTGACCGCCATGCGCTTAGAGTCCGCTGTTGTGCACTTGTTAGATATACACAACACTCCTTGGGGTGCAAAGTTGAGTAGATCAACGCATTGTTTTACCCTAGATTATTTCTTCACATTTCTTTTACTTTATATTCAACAATTGGATCCCATCTGTATTACAAATGGCTGGCCAGCTTTGAATCTCTAAAGTCCAAATGTGAATATGAATTTAATCTTCCTCTTCTTGCGATCCTTTCTATCTTGACTTGACACGCTTTTCTAACATGCCCCGCCGGACCGAATTAACCATAGTCCATAAGCAACATGCTAAGACAGCGATCACCTAGTCAAATCTAAAGGAACCAATTAGAGTCCATAAGGGTAAGAAGTTAAGACCAATGTGGTCTTTGGGTCTCACAAAATAGTAAACACAATTACTATTCTAACCCAATGGTCAAATGCATACGTATTATGAATACGTATTACAACATCACTCCTTTCCCAGGGAGCGTATGTCTTAATGATGTTGTAAAGCTGATGATCAGACACCACAATGTATGACTTTGAGTCCCTTTTACTACTCATTAATTTCCTGGACTCACATCCCGTATAAGACAGATAAGATTTAAAAAATCTTCTTAGATCTTTTGTAAGCATCCATATGATGCAGATCTTTCATACGACCATTTTGTTTAAGTCATGACTCTAAATCATCCGTCTAACGATTTTGACTTTAAACAGGTCTTATCTTTATCTTATCCATCTGATAGAATAAAGGCGGTTGCTCATGTGAGAGAGCCAACCTCAATCCGTCCGACATACTAGAAAATACAGCTGAGATTAAAAGAAATGTACACAAACATTTTCAAGAAACTCATATGCAATGTTGAAAAGAACTTATTCTTTTATTAAATTTGATCTTTCATAGACATGGGAATATATATTGATACAACTCAGCTCTTACGCAATCCTTTAGATGATAAGTGTTTGTAAAACACATCTCTGTGGATCGCCTTCGTAAGCGGATCCGCTATCATCTCATGCGTAGATATGTATCTAATGTCTACCTTCTTGTCTTTATCATAGTCTTTTGCAAATTCTCTTAACCGCTTTCCAGTGTGCTTGCCCTGGATTGGATTGGTAACGACTTACCATTCCAACGGCAAAACAGATGTCCGGTCTTGTACACATCATAGCGTACATAAGACTACCAACTGCACTGGAATATGGAAATTTTTCCATAATATCCTTTTCCTTTTGGTTCTTTGGACACATTTTCAGACATAAATTATCGCATTTGCTTATAGGAGTATCAATGGACTTACAGTCCTGCATATTAAAACGTTCTAGAACCTTCTTTATATAAGTCTCTTGTGAAAGAGAAAGAAGTTTCTTCGAATGATTTCTTGAAATCTAACTCCAAGAATATATGCGGCTTCTCCCATGTCTTTTATCTCAAATACTGATGAAAGCCAAGCCTTGATATCCATCACAAAGCCCTTGTCATTTCCGGCTATTAAAATGTCATCTACATATAGAGACATAATAACATACTTGCTTTTGATCCTCTTGATATATACACAGTTATCTTCATCAAGCATGGAAAAATTATTTGATAAGACAACTTCTTGAAATCGTATATACCATTGCCTAGAGGATTGTTTAAGACCATATATGGACTTACGAAGTTTACAAACCATATGTTCGTTTCCTTCTTTTACAAACCCTGTTGGTTATTCCATATAGATCTCCTCGTCCAATTCTCCATTGAGAAAGGCAGTCTTTACATCCATTTGATGTAATTCGAGGTCTAAGCAAGCTACCAAAGCCAGAATCAAGCGAATCGAGGTAAAACAAACAACATGTGAGAAGGTCTCTTCGTAGTCTATCCCTTCCTGTTTCGTAAAACCTTTCGCGATAAGACAAGCTTTATATCTGTCTATAGAGCCATCAGCCTAATGCTTGATCTTGAGAACCCATTTGTTCCCAATAGCTCTACGTCCTCTAGGTAAGTTAACCAAGTCCCAGACTTGGTTAATTTTCATGGATTCTAATTCCTCCTTCATCGCTTCCATCCATTTGTCTTTTGCAGGGCATGATACGGCCTGTTTGAAAGTAGCAGGCTCGTCATCTTCTTGTAGTAAAGTCATAAAGGTTTGCGAGAATTCATCCTCAAATCTTAGAGGAGTTAACCTTGTACGACTACTACGTCGTATTTGAGATTCTTCAAGTCCTTGTTGACTCGAAGTTGGATCAATTCTAATATCACTCCCACTTGGAATGTGGTTAGAATTACTCCCACTTGGATCATTATTCCTATATGGAATAGGATTCGCATCATTCGTATCATCCATTGGTGAAGGTTGAAACGTATTTTCGTCTTCACCAAGAATTCTCCCACTCGAATGAGGTAATCCTTCTTGATCATAAATCTCAAATAGAGATAAGTCCTGACTTATCTCGCCATATCTTGGAAACTCATTTTCCAAGAAAGTAACATCCCTCGACTCAAATTCAATCAGTCCTCCATTATCTTCCTAACTAATGAAAACATTACCTTTGGAGTTTTCTGCGTATCGTATAAAGATACATTTCCTCCCCCTTGGCCCAAGTTTGCCATACTTATGGGAGGAAATATGTGCGTAGGATGCACACCCCCATGGTTTTAAAATGCTTAAGTCAGGAGACCTTTGGTTCCACAACTCATAAGGAGTGGAGCTAACTGATTTCGAGGGTACGCGGTTCAAGATGAAAGCAGCCGTCAATAATGCATCACCCCAAAAGGTGATTGGCAAGTTAGCTTGCTTCATCATTAAACGGACCATTTCCATTAAAGTCCTATTTCTCCTTTCAGCAACACCATTTTGTTGTGGAGTATAAGGCATAGTTATTTGATGAACTATGCCCTTATCATCACAAAGTTCCTTAAAACTTGCTGATTGATATTCACCGCCTCTATCGGTTCGCAAGACCTTAATCTTGCGATCTAATTGATTTTCCACTAAACTCATATAGTTTTTAAAGCAGGTTAATGCTTCACTTTTGTTGGATATCAAATAGATATGTCCGAATCGGGTGAAGTCATCTATAAAAGTGATGAAGTAGGACTTCCCACGTCTTGTCTTGACATTCATCGGACCACATATGTCCGAATGGATGAGCTGTAATGGAACATCGGCCCTTGTGCCGGTTCCAAATGGCTTGCGACAAGATTTCCCTACAAGGCAATGTTCGCAAGTCGACATTTCGACCTTTGAAACATTGGATAGAAGGCCACGTTTGGCAAGTCTATCCATACGTGTTGGTCCAATGTGACCAAGCCTTGCGTGCCAACAAATTACATCAGATTCACAAATCGAAGAATTTGCAACAAGGAAATTTTCATTAAAATTTGAGGTATCGTACATAGTATTTAATACAATGAATCCCTTAAAACATACCCAGAACCAATTAAAGAATTATTACAAGATAGGTCCACATTACAACTATGAAAGAACCAACTATAACCAAGACCCATTAATACAACCACAGATATAATATTCCTTCGAATATCTGGAGCGAAGAGGACATCTTGAAGTAAGATAGTGCGGTCGTTGTCCAAGACGAGCTTGCACGTCCCAACGCCTTTCACTTCAACACGTGTGTTGTTTCCTACATATATCCACTTCGTTCCTTGGGGTATCCGGTGATACTCCACGAAGGACCGTCTGTCCCTTGCTATATGGTCGGTGGCACCTGAATCAATTATCCAAAATGGATTAGATTCTACAAGAAATATTGAACTAGAAACACATATGTAACTAGTATTATTACAAGTTACCTTGTCACCTCCATCCGTACAAGAACGGGCAAAGTGACCTAACTTGTTGCACTTGAAGCACTTGATCCTCTTCAAGTCTTTCTTCTTGTGCCATTTCTTGTTCCCACCCTTATGTTTGGGTTTCTTGGTAGACACTGGTTGCTTTTGCTGGTGATGAGCAAACTTCGAGTGATGTTTACGTTTCTTTCCTCCGTGTGAGGAACTAGCAACCATGTGCACTTCTGCACTTGGCTTGGCAGCCGCAAGCCGCTCTTCCTCTAACTCGAGGTGCTTAGAAACATCGCTGAAATTCTTGATGCTCTCATTATGAGTGAGATGCATCTTCATTTGTTCCCATTCGATTGGTAGGGAACGTATGACCGCTTGGATTTGTTGCTCATCAGTGAGCACAAGACCTGCATCCTTTAACTCTGAAATAAGATTCGCCATGTGTCGTAGATGCATTCCCATGGAATGATCTCGACGCTTTTTGTACGAATCGAATCTTATAGTTAAAGAGCGAAGTTTGGTCACCTAGGTGCCACCAAACTTCTCCTGTAGCTTGGACCATATGTCCATAGCTAGGTCATATTCTCGGAAGATCTGCATTATGTCGTCTGCCATACTTGACAGCAATGTAATGCGAGCAATCTTGTTCTTCCGAGACCAAGCATCAAAAGCTTCCATGTCTCTTCTGTGTTGGGCCATAGTGCCTAACTCAGGTTCAGTCATTATGTTCTTCAGAGTTTCGAGCACGTCTTGCTCCTCTAGAACATATTGTATCTTCTTGGACCATAGTTTGTAATTATCGCCGTTGAGTTTTTCACCTTTGTTTAACTCAGCAACGATGTTCTTAGCAGCCGAAGACATTTCAGTTTTATAATGCTGCAAAAGACATAAAACAAGTTTGATCAAAAACATTGCATAAAGTTTTCATTTGATAAGTTACTTTCGAAAAATATTGAAGATGTTGCTCTAGAATCGGAAAGAACATCACGATGCCAATCACCATCTAGAACAACTTTCAATATTTTCCCATCACTTATCAAACAATAGTACTCTTATAGTACTTACAGCGGAAAAGCATTTTTGAAAAGACGTATTTTGAAAACGTATTTTGCAAACATATTTTGCAAAAGTATTTTGCAGCGGGAGGTAGTGGCATGCCCCGGCCATTGCCGGAGTCGAGCTATGGCCGTTCCAAGGCCGGATTCCCCTTGCATGGGGTTTTGCCGTATGCAACTGCCGCCGGTCCCATATGGGCCGGCCATGCAGGTGGCCGGGGCCGAAACCGCAGGCACCGTAGGGCTCCTCGGCCCGGCCTGGCCCTGGCCGATGCCAGGACCGGCCTCGGCCTGGCCCTGGCCGAAGGCCAGGGCTCCCTCTGGCCGGCCAGGCCCTGGCCCTGGCAGAGGCCAGGCCAGGGCCAACCTCTGGCCTGGCAGTGGCCAGGGCCGGCCAGGGCCTGGCCCTGGCCGAAGCCCTGGCCAGCCAGGGTGGCCAGCCGGCCGGCCTCCTTGGAGTCCGGCCGGGCCGGGCCGACCGGCCTCCTTGGAGTCCGGCTGCACACCCACCCCCCCCTATGGGGTGGTGGTCTTAGTTGTCAATGGTCGAAGCCAACCCCTTCCCCTTTGGGGAGGGGGTGCATCATGCACCAAAGAGATACGTGTTCATCTTCTCCGATGAGAAGTATGAAACCACCTTCTTCTCCGATGAGACACCCGTTCATCGAGAAAGTAGTTATTCTTTAATGGCCGTGTGCCAAAAAAATAACACACCTTCAAGACCGCAAACTTCACACTCTACATGAAGAGAGTTCACATTCCCTATTGAATGGAGACTCAGCATCCATGAGGAGTGCAAGTTTGGCGAGATGAACGGTCAGTTCTTCCCGTCACTGAGAGTTCTTGCCATATCTGTAATGGCAAAAGACCCTAACGTGAAAAGAAAAAATTTTGGCGTTCTCTCCGTCACGATGCGCTCCTACCATATCCATAATGGAAGGAAACTCATTCGTGAAAGAGACAACGTGTCATTCATCGGTGAGACCGGAGCGAAGCCGTATGGCTCTGATACCAATGTAGGATCCCGTCGCACGGAGATGGAGGATCGAAGAGACTTACTTAGTGTACGCTGCGCTGTAGTCTCTGAACTTTGCCCTCGGATTCGCCACAACGGTCAGTACTTCGTCACATAGGATCGAATCAGCGTTTCCACCGTCTAAATCTCTATTTGGAAGAAGAACTAAATGGAAGGAAGAAGAGGAAAAGGTTTGCCTTATGCAAACTTATGGCATGAAGGATTGGTGTAAAATGCCTTACCCTTGGGTCCTATTTATAGGCTTTAGGGGTAGTTATTGTAGGAAATAACTACATATAAGCTTATTGGCTTATATTAACACCCTTGCTTATCCTCTTCTGTATGTACTTATCAAGTGCCTTAATGCACTTATAATGTGCCTTTTTCCACTTATCAAGTGGTCCTTTTCACACATGAAAAGGTTCCCTTCGCACATACTTTCATGCACGCGACATCTGAGGTCCGTAGACCCTCATACATCCCCTCATGGGTGTATACATGTCGTCCATATCCAACAGAATAATGTACATAAAAATAAAATACTCTTTTAGAATTTTCTCCCTAAGATTGCAATTAGAGTTACCTAAAAGAATCTTAATCAACAACCTCACGTGCAATAATAAAGATAAGCACAACAAAAGATAAACCTTGAAAGTAAATGATTTAGAGTAAATATAGCATATTTAACCTCCCATTTAGTGTTATTTTGTGCATAGGTGATGCGTATTTGGCTTCTAATACGAGCGTATTAAGATTATTTATAATTATTAGAGGAATCACTTATTCTATACACAAAATGCTATTTTATTAGGTATTTCTGTTCTCTACTATTTTTCATGTGTAGATCTCATCTTTACGATTCCAACAGCTCTTTATTCATATTTTTCTGAGATCTCTGCTAATTTCTATGAATTTTTCTATGCAGAATACTATTTAAAAGGGAAAAAATACGAAGAAATACGTAGCAAATATGGTGTGAATATGGCGCAGATACGGCCGCTCATCTGCCAGGACACGTGGCATCCATCTGGCGGTTATCGCTCGATCCAACGACAACGGAGTAGCACCGACGCGGCTTAACGTGCACCGTTGGATGATGATCCAATGAGCTGTGTCGACCCTGCTTTGAGTTCGAATAGAGACAGCGTAACGGGCGACGTGGCCAATTTAAGTTCGTTGATCTCTCATCTGATGGCTTAGATAAACTCTGAAGCAGACTCGAATTCAAAGCGAAGCTGGCACATCGGAGCGGGAGATCTGAAGTCCACGTGGCATGATATCATTCAATCCCGCCTTAGATCGATGGTCTACATTTGCAGTGGCGGATGAATGCAGGTTTGGTTCAAAAGCGAAGAAGATTTAAGCGGGTTTGGACCGGCTAACGACTTTAAACCTGCAATGTGTATATATAAGCGTATTCTGCTTAAAGGTTTTGGGTATTCTTTGCATATTTTGAGCTCTAGGAAGTGTATTTGGCCGTAACTTTTGGAGGCCCTGGAGACAGAGGCAGAGACTATTTTCTGAAGGAGATCTAGGGTTCAATTGGAGATATTTGGTGATAAATTCCCTAACTTTTCTCTTGTATTTGGAGTATTAAACACGTATTTTGAGTATTTGATGATGTATTTGTCTATGAATATTGATTCTTTTCTCTCTATGCGTGGCTAATCTTCATATGTGTTGGTTATGACGTAGTTAGGTATTTGTAATCTTTGATTTTAATATCTTTTCGCCCTATTTTGCACGTTATATCACGTATTTTGTTAGTTTCTACATGTATTATTCAAGTATTATCTGTGTTGGTGTACTTGGATCGAACATCCTCTTTGCGGACTTATTCGTGGTATGATCCTTACAGACATTGTCGTGACCCTTGTGGGCACATGAGTTTAAATTCCCCATGAAACTAATAAGTTACTGGATACTTAAGGCACGTTTCGATGAGATTTTATCGTTATATTTTTTGACATTCTCATACCCTTGCGGGGTGAAACGTTGAGTTATAGAAAATATATTAATATTCATCGATTGCAAAGACCCTAACGAAATCACGACCAACACATCCTCTCTATATTGATACCCCGTAGTTATCTTAGGATTGTTTTTATTATTTAAAACCATCGTCACCATTAGTTCGCCTTCGAAAGGTGGTCGTTTCTTATCGTTTAATACTTTTTATAAACTGAAATTCATGGTTTTGCAAATCAGTTGTCACATGGATACGATACATGGACTCACCGGGATTATTACTTGTACGATCTCCTATACTTAGAAGTAGCGCTTGCATATTTCAAGACGATTCAAGTTTTTGGCATCGTTGCCAGGAACAACAATACTCGCGATCTACAATTTCAGTTTGTAGATAGTAATATTCGGTGAGATCCTTCTATCTTATAGCTTAGGGATTTTATTGGTTTATTTTTGTTTTCTTTAAAAATTATATATATATATATATATATATATATATAATTATAATCCTTCAAAAAAATAATTAAATCCTTCAAAAAAATATTTAATTATATGGCACAGACTATCAGTATGATGCAAAGTACACTATATTGCACAAGTATAGAATGGAAAAGGCCAAGATCGTTGGTTTCAGTCAGAGAGACTACGAAACTTTCTATCAGGTCTGGAGGATGTTTACAGATCTAGTATGGGCATATCCATATCATGGGTATACAAAGAAAAAGCTTGGACTCCTTCCTCATTGGACTACGACCAAAGCTATAGGAATTTTTGGGAGTCATGATGCCGACAGAGGCTCGGATGTACATGGAGTCCTTACCAGAGAATGACCAAATCATTGATGAGACTTCAGAGTATGATCCAACGGAGCCTTCTTGAAATGACACTAGAGCATACCTTGATCAAGTAGAGCAAAGCGTAGACGTACATTTTCAACCCTTGAAGGAGAAAATTCAATTGCTCATTCAAACACAGGATGCTAAATCCCATCAATTCCAAGAAAATTCCTTGCTCGGAGTCGGGTAAATTCAACAATCAATTGAAAATCCCTCTTTGATTGTCACTGGCTTAGAAAAAAAGTAATTCTTTTGAAATTCAACTTCAAGTATCTAATATGACTTCATCTTCTTACACGTATACCGAGCGAGCCATGTCACGTTGAAAGCACAAACCAAAATAATAACATAGCAAGAAGTGTGTGCAAAGAAGTAGAGGCCGAGCTAACAATTTTGGATGAACAATTGGAGGAGACAACTAGGAACATGAGTTTAGAGATTATCAATATGGAGCCCGAACCGTTCTTTCCCCCTGTTTTTTCCCAAAATCTTTCATTCCTCTCTCCCATGACTGAGCATCATACCAAAAGTAGTGTGATCTCTTCATGGAGTAGTCATCAACATGCTTTACTTAATTTTACGTATTTTGATGACTATATTTGGAATGTGTTTATTGAGAAGAATTTTTGACTAAATTGGACTGACATAAATCATCTCTTGCAGGACACATGTAAATACTTTATAGAGATGCTAGGAGTTGTGTTGTTGGGGTCTAATTTAGCTAGTGGAGGAAGATTACTTGCCGAAAAATGCAATGAGCAGATACAACAACTTCCTCCACTATTAAAGATATGTGATCCGCCAGTTGACCACGGTGTATTCTTTCCAGTAGTGTAGACTTTTATATGCTTTTTAGGACATTTGCTTTTGAATAAACTCGTACTTTTTTCGACATTGAGGATAATGTCCATCTTTAGTAGGGATGAGTGTATGAGACCTTACGATTTCTTTTTAAAATAAAACGAGAGAAAAGAATCAATCACCAATTTTTATCATTTAATACTCCTTCAAGTATAACGCTATCGGATTATTACACATTGATTGAATTCTAAAAATTGTTTATGCCTTGAATTAATTATTATTCCATCATGGAATTAATCATTAACATGTCGTTTATGAAAATTTTCAATTGCCATTGTTACGGCCTTAAGGCCGGCCCAGATAATAAAGGCCCACATATTTGAAGCCCAAGCGAACAGCTCTCCGACCACCCGGAATGAGAACAAGCCCGAAAGGAAGGTCATCGCGACACTAGGAAGCTCGCCTCGCCGAGCGGCAAGCTCACCATCAGGGTCAACAAAAGAAGTTCACCTAATCTCCAAAAAGGAAGCACAGCTAGACGGTCTGAAACACTAAGCTCGGTTATCGAGCTTGGCTCTTACCAAGGCGGCCTAACATAAATATGTCTGACAGGGTGACATAGGGCCACCTACACCCTAATTAATGCCAGAGGTTAAGAGCGAGAACTGATGGTCGCCCATCGCATCGATCATTAATGCATTATTGTATCTGACACTATCTGACACCCATTAATACGTAAATATCTCTGACACCCTCGTCGATCTATCGAATCCTTACTTTTTCTACAGCTAAGAAGACTCGATAGGTGATTGGACGGCTAACAACCGACTCTCGACCCTATAAATACCCCCTCCAACCACCAAGGAGGTGGGTTGGTGAGTTGAAATCTATAAATCATGTCCAATACTCAAGGTCAGATATCCCCATATATCTGTGCCTTCCTTATAAGCTCACCACACTAAGCCGATCTGCCTTAAGATCATCTAGCATGTCTGATATACTCCTTAAAGTCATCCACTAACTTAAGCATCGGAGAGGATACGGGTTGACAGCCAACCCAACCGTTCTGACGAGTTGTTCTTCTCACAGGAAGCTCGGCACAGCTACTTGGCGATCTGTGACCTACCGATGACCTTGGATTCTTTGCCTCCGAAGCTCGCTCCAAGTCGCATTAGTCTCGTCAACAACCCACTACCTGTAATCATTGTACCCGTGATTTCCAAAATACAAATTATATTGTTAGGCGGACTTGACCCGCAACAATTGTCACCGTCAGTGAGAATCAAGGGTTACACCCATTTCAGACTCCACACGCAGTCACCTCAGTCACCGAATTGGCAAGCAGCCTTTGGCCGAGGAGACCCGCTCTCCCAGGAGGACTCTCCCGATGAATTTACCCCTTGAGGGGCCGGTCGCTGTCATTCAAGAAGCGGCCCTCGGTGTTTACAAAAGCTTCGAAAACTTCACCAAAATGATGGAAGACTAGGCCGCTGCTAGGAAATCAAGGCCGCCTCCATCAGAGGGCCCCTCTAGACCCTGCAATGTGAAGCGATACCTCCTCCCCCAATTCAACGAAGAAGCGACCGCACAGCGAAGGCGGTTCGAATAAGGAGAATCGACCGCTCTGTAGAAGCAGTTCGATGAGGAGGAGGAGGCCACTTATCAAAGGCGAATTGATGAAGAAGAAGCCGTCCGACAGCGTCGAATCGTCATTGTCGTGAGGGAGAGGCCTCAGGAGGAGAGTCGAGGAGCCCCTCAGGCGTCGGCCTTGATAGTTCGAAAGAGCCCCAGGCCGGATCGTGCTGCTAAAAGCCATCGTCACGGGAGATCGCCGAGCCCAAGATGAGAAGGGTGTGCCCACCGTAGCAGAAGCCCCCCCCCCCCCCCCCCCCCCCGGCAACAAAATTGACACTCTCCTAGGCGCAATGATCGACATTGAAGGAGCCACGACCGCAGCCCGACCCCCGGGGGCGAGAGAGGAACGTCTCTGAGCACCAAGGTGGCTCATCTGGCAATTCCAACCAGCGGCAAGAGCATCAAGGTGATAGAAACATCTACCGAAGGTCGCCAACACCTCCCCCTTACCCCGAAGAAGCCAATCCGCTGATCGGGAGGGTGATCTCAACCCTGGTACCCCATAGGTTTAAGCTACCTCAGTTTGAACTATATGATGGTTCGGACGATCTCCTGGAGCAAGTGCAGCGATACCAGGGAGTGATGAAGATCCATGGGGCAGATGACTCCCTCCTCTGTCAAGCTTTCCAGACGAAATTGAAGAAGTTAGCGGTGGAGTGGTACAACGGCCTGTCCAACCGCTCCATTGATTTATTCGGTGACCTTTCCCGAAAGTTCTGTTATTAGTTCTTGGCGGGGCAGAGGAGGAGGAAGGCGTCGGACTATCTGTTCACGGTGGTCTAGAAGGAGGGGAGACCATTTGTGAATTCTTGCAGCGCTTCAACGAGGAAAGACTCAATGTGACGAGCTACGGAGATGAGTTCGTCATGGCGGCCTTCAAGAAGAGGCTGGCGAATAGGAGTCTACTCAAGTCACTGCTCCATGATCTGCCTACTGACCTCAACGCCCTATTCGTCTAGGTGGAGAAGTTCATGCTGAGCGAGAAGGCTTTGGGGATGAAGAAGGGGGCCACCTTGGAAAAAACACCCCATACCGAGGCACGGCCAAATGTCCGATCAAGGTAGGAGGACCGCCCCCAAGTGCATGATCAAGACCGCCCCCAAGGGGAAGATCGCCCCGGACTACTGAGGGGTTCCTTGCCCCCAGGAACCCAGCTCCGAGAAGTGGGCCCAAAAGAGAGCAAGAGGCTCACCACACAAAACTCAACGCCCCCTGATAGAGGTGATGATGATGACCATGGAAAACGGGATTCTCAGATACGTCCCTCCGAAGATGAAGTCAAAGCCCATGACGAGAAATCAGCAAAAATACTGTCGGTATCACCGGGACCATGGCCATGATACCGATGAGTGCTAAACCTTGAAGAGTGACATAGAGTGGCTGATCCAGGATGGTCTCCTCCGAAGATTTGAGACCTGGATAGACCAGAGCACAAGGGCGGAGTACCCACAGGAGTCGATCAGCCGACCCACGACGTCGAGCAAGTCGCACATCACAGGCCCGAGCCGATCATGTGCATCAACGGACCGGTGGAGGTCGGTAAGCCTCATCAAGTGGCGTGAACAAAAGATTGCACATGCTAACTCCCAAGTGTAGGAGTTTGCCAAGTAGTAATAATCCTAGTGAGCCTAGGGTCGAACACTGGGACAACTTGCTTACAATCAACAACGGTCACAATTAGCTTAAGCGATGTGAGAAATACCACCCTTTGGGGTGAGGATTGGTTGAGGGAATTTTTAGGACAAACTACCGTTAAGGATGCAAATAAAGAAAATGTAGGATAGCAAACAAAGAGAAGAAGTGTGAGTGTTAGTGGTTTCATGATGTAGTTGGGCTTATAAACCCATCTCAAGTCACTACGACCTCTCATCCGGCTAAGGAGAGAGTGATCGGATAATTTGGCATTTCATCGAACACATTGGATGCAAAAAGTAATGAATGAAACATTGAGAAAATTTTACAATAAACACAATAGAGATGGTCCACTAGGATGAGCCTCTCTTTGGATTTCCCACTATGGTTCTAATGAACAACCCTAACTCAACATTTCATCCACATATGAGATAATAAAATTATACTAGAGATGAGAATTAATAGCCCAAACATACTTCAATCCACCAAAAACACACACAAAATGATTAGCCACTCATTATACACAAGAACACCATCTTTGATTCCAAAATATTCATTCAAGAATTCTTACAAATAGCAAAAACCAAAGAGAAACTGAAATTATAAACTTAAATACAAGAGAAATTCCTTTTGAGGAGAGCTCAAACTTCCCCTTTGATCTTCTCCTTTGAGCTTTCAACAATCTCCAAGATTCCTCATGCCCTAGCCTTCTTTGAGAAGAGAACACCCAAGAGCAACCAAAAAAACTGCTCAAAAAAAAACTCACCAGCCAAAAACCCCACTTCTGCCCAAGAAAAACAGAACACAATTTAAAACAGCCCCCTGCTCTATTTTTGCGTTTTTCCAATCACCCAAATGGTGGGGGGCACATCGCAAATTTTTCGCGAACGAGGGGCGGGCAGCAATTTCGGGGGGTGGCCCCGCCCCAGCGCTCGCAATGCAAGCGGAACAATTCAGGGGGGGTGGGCCCACACCCCCTGGCGAATTCTCTTTCCCCCGCTCTTGCGAGCGGGGGCCGTCCGCTCTGATCCCCGCTTGGCAGGCCGGCCAGGTGGGCCGGCCCGCTGGGCGAATATATTTTTTAAAATATTTTTTTATTAAAAGAAACAGCAGCGGCTGCGGCCCGCTCAGGAGAGCGGGCCGCGGGCTTTAGGCCGGGTTTTTTTTGTTTTTTTGTTTTGTTTTTTTTCCTTTTTTCTTTTCCAATAATTCCCAGAATTGCCTCCAAGCTCCAAAAAATCTCCAAACAATAGCTTCAAGCTCCAAAAAATCCTGGAAAAATTCCAGAAAATCTGGAAAATTCCCAGGAGTACCTGAAAAATAAGAGAAGCTAATATTAGTCATTAGAAATCGTATTTTATGTATAAAAAGAGATTAGGCGTTAATAATCCATGATATCACGAAAATACGCGTATCAACGCCAAAATAAACATGATATATACATAAATTACCCAGAAATGGGAGGAAATAAGCAATTTATACCCCGAATCACACCCCCCAACTAGCTATTTGCTCGTCCATAGCAAATCAAGCGATACACTCGGATTAAAATGAAAACATGCACCAATCTCACCATATTCTCATGGCATACCCCAAATATTATTTCCAATTGATTTCAAAGCTAATATACACAATGTATGAAAGTAATTAACAAATGATACTCTCCTCAATCCAATTTAAAGAAAAGTAAGGCAATAAGCGCCGTATCACATCTGTCGGGAAATATTACGATGTCATGAGTACCAATCTTCAAGGAAATGGCAAATACAAAAGAAATTTTCTCTAAGTTGTGGAGGAATGAGATTGCAATAATCATGTTGGTTATTCACTCAATTATTCATACTCTTTTTCTTTTCTTTTTTTTATGTTTTTGTGCACTCCCCTAAATCTTCTCTTTCGTGTCCTCCCCAATGTTTCGTGGGGCACCGACTACTTGACAAGACTAGAGGAATGATGCAACTTTTCTTTTCTATTTTTTTGGGTTTTTTTTGCATACACGCGATAACGCAATATAGGAAAAAAGATGGAATGATTTCTAAATCTCGTCTTTGGCGTCCTCCCCAATGTTTCGTGGGGCACCGGCTACTAAACTTGATTAGAAAGACAATTCACTTATATTATAGCTCTCTTTCTCTCATTCCAACACAAACAAGCAATTCATCCATCCATTCCTTAGAAGAAAAACAAAGCATAACAAATTGGCCATCTCCTATCTATTTAAAAACTACATCATTCATCCCAACATGAAATTTCTTACGCCAAAATTTTCCCAAATTGTTTCAAATAGAGCATCACGACATATGAAATAGTCTCATTCATGGTATATTAGCATTTGAATCCAAATTGGAAAACAAGTTAAAACACGCCAATCAAATATCTATGAGTTGATACCAAAATAGGATTTAAATCCAAATGTATGCATGAAGATGTAGCTTGTAAGAGATCAAGCACAAAGCTAGAGGAAGGATAGTAGTTGATGTTAAGCTCGCAAGATATTGGAGATGACAAAAGGGGTGTCTCCACAAAAAAATTTTTTTTTTACAAAACAACTAACTATACATCCTAAACATCCTAAAAAAACCTAACAACCTACAACCCTCCCCCCAACTAAATATATGCATTGTCCTCAATGGATGAAAGGGTAGTAAAAGCAAAAGTTGAAACAAACACACCTATTTAGTTGCCGCCCGAAGGCGGGTCCGCAAGTTCCTCGGTGTTTCGCTCCTTAGCCCACGAATCAAAGTAAGGCTTCAAACGTTGTCCATTGACCTTGAACTCACTCCCATATTTTTTGTTCACCAAGGTCACCGCTCCATGATTGTAGACATGTTTCACCACGAACGGTCCGGACCATCTAGATCTCAACTTTTCCAGAAAGAGATGAAGCCGGGAGTTGTATAATAGCACGCTTTGGCCCGGAAAAAATTCCCTCCTCAAAATCATCTTGTCATGCTCAAATTTCATGCGCTCCTTAGCTATTTTGGCATTGTCGTATGCATCCCGCTGCAACTCCTCAAATTCACAAATCTGCAATTTACGAAAATTGTTGGATGAGTCACAAATGGAATTAAATTGTTTAATTGCCCACAATGATTTGTGCTCTAATTCCACAGGCAAATGGCAATGTTTTCCATAAACAATCCTATATGGCAACATTCCTAAAATTGTTATGTAAGCGGTCCGATATGCCCAAAGTGTTTCCGGCAATCGGACACTCCAATCCTTGCGTATAGGATTCACCGTTTTTTGTAGGGTGTTTTTGATTTCTTTATTAGCCAATTCCGCTTGGCCATTGGTTTGGGGGTGGTAAGGTGTGGAAATTTTGTGTGTGACCCCAAACCTCTTCATCAAGTTAGAGAATGGTTTGTTACAAAAATGAGAGCCACCATCACTAATAATAGCTTTAGGAACTCCAAAACGTGCAAAAATATTTTCTTTGAGAAATTTTAGCACGGTAGCACCCTCATTGTTCCTCCATGCAATGGCCTCCACCCATTTGGATACTTAATCAACGGCCACCAAGATATATGTGTAGCCAAATGAAATGGGGAATGGACCCATAAAATCTATGCCCCAACAATCAAAAATTTCAATTTCTAAGATCGGGTTTAAGGGCATCCTGTTTCTTTTTGTTATTCCCCCTAACTTTTGACATGGCACACAAGATTTACAATATGTGTATGTGTCCTTAAACATGGTGGGCCAATAAAATCCACATTGTAAAATTTTGGCCACCGTTTTATGTGCAGAAAAGTGTCCTCCACATGCACCACAATGACAAAAATGTAAAACACTAGCAAACTCGTCATTTGGCACACACTTTCTAACAATTTGGTCGGAACAATATTTATACAAGTATGGGTCATTGAAAAAGAATGATTTTACCTCATGTTTGAACCTCCTTATGTCCCGAATCAACCAAAAGTGAGGAACCTTACCGGAAACCAAGTAGTTTGCAATATCGACGTACCACGACAAGGAAGACACGGCAAAAAGTTGCTCATCCGGAAATGCATCAGGAATTGGTGCGGTGGCAGGATCGTTCCTGAAAGTAAGCCATGACAAATGATCCGCCACTAAGTTTTTCACGTCCTTCTTATCCTTGATCACGACGTGGAATTCCTACAAAAGCAATATCCATCTAATAAGCCTTGGTTTAGCGTCTTTCTTTGAAAGAAAATACTTTAGGGCCGCATGATCTTTAAAAATGAGAATGGGTGACCCTAAGATATAGCTCCTAAATTTCTCTAAAGCAAACACTACGGCGAGCAATTCATTCTATGTTGTTGTGTAGTTCTTTTGGGCTCCATTGAGGGTCTTGCTCGTGTAGTAAATTACACATGGTAATTTCTCCCTCTTTTGACCAAGCACCGCTCCCACGGAAAAATCACGTGAATCACACATAATCTCGAATGGGAGGCTCCAATCCGACACCTGCAAAATGGGAGAAGTAGTCAATGAACATTTCAATAATTCAAATGAAGATCGACACTCACGTGTCCAAATAAATTCGGCATCAAGAGTTAGTAAGTGGCAAAGGGGTCAGGAGATGGCACTAAAGTCCTTGATGAAACGACGATAGAACCCCGCATGCCCAAGAAATGATCGCACATCCCTCACGGTTTTTGGAGCCGGCAGCTTTTCAATTATCTCCACTTTAGCTCAGTCTACCTACATTCCTTAGTTTGAGACTTTATGTCCAAGAACCATTCCCTCCGTAGCCATGAAGTGGCATTTCTCCCAATTTAGCAGGAGGTTCTTCTCAATGCATCTACTCAAAACCAAGGAAAGATTAGACAAACATCTTTCAAATGAGATTCCAAAAAAACCGAAAAGTCATCCATGAAAATCTCCATAATTTCAACCATATCACTAAAACTACTTAGAACGCATCGTTGAAATATGGCGGGTGCATTGCACAAACCGAAGGGCATCCTACGAAAGGAAAATGTGCCGAAGGGACAAGTGAAAGTGGTTTTCTCTTGGTCCTCCGGGGCAATTTCTATTTGGTAATATCCCGAATACCCGTCCAAAAAGCAATAAAATTCATGGCCCGCAACCCTTTCTACAATTTGGTCAAGGAATGGCAAAGGAAAATGGTCCTTGCGGGTCATGGCATTAAGCTTCCGATAATCTACACACATACGCCAACCGGTGGTGGTTCGCGTAGGAATCAACTCATCATTCTTGTCCCTAATTACGGTGATTCCGGACTTTTTGGGCACAATTTGGATGGGACTCACCCATTTACTATCCGAAATCGGGTAAATGATACCCGCATCCAACAATTTTACAAGTTCATTTTTTACAACCTCCTTCAACGTCGGGTTAAGCCGACGTTGCAACTCTCTCAAGGGTTTTGAATCATCTTCCAAATAAATGTGATGTGAGCACACTAAAGGGCTAATTCCCGTGATATCCGCTAGTGTCCAACCTATAGCCTTTTTGTGTGTTCTCAACACATCCAACAAATCGTGTTCTTGCTTAAGTGTGAGGTTAGAATTTATTACCGTCGGGAATGTCTCACCCTCTCCAAGGTAGGCATACTTCAAATATTCCGGAAGAGGCTTTAAATCCAATTTGGGATGCTCCGAAGATGATGGCATTTGAGGTGGAGAGTCCGTAGGCAATGTCTCGAATCTCGGAACCCATTTGGTGCTTGGTCCCGCATGAGTCTCCTGCACAAGAAAAGATTCATCAATATTCTCACAAAAAGAGTCAAGAAAATCTAAATCATTATCAAATTCGGAACCGAAATGATCTTCAACACATGAATTTATAGGTTCCGAAGCCAAAAAGTCAACCATGTTAACTTCATCGTATTCCCCCTCTCGTGGTGGAAATTTGCATGCATTGAAAATATTATGTTCAAGTGTCATGTTTCCAAAAGAGATTTTCAATTGGCCACTCCTACAATTAATCAATGCATTGCAAGTGGCCAAAAATGGTCTTCCTAGGATTATCGGAGTGGGATTCCTCGATGTGGATCCTTGAATGTCAAGGACAATGAAGTCAACGGGGTAATAAAATTTGTCCACTTGGACAAGCACATCCTCAATACAACCCCGTGAATCTTCACACTCCTATCCGCTAGTTGTAACACAACCGACGTGCTTTTTAGTTCACCCAATCTTAGTTGGAGAAAGACCGGGTAAGGCAATATGTTAACACTCGACCCCAAATCCAAGAGTGCTTGACCTATCCTCGTTGTGCCTATGGTGCATTCAATTGTAGGGGATCCTGGGTCTCTACATTTTTGGGGAGTGTTTTGTTGCACAATGGAGCTCACTTGCTCCGTTAAGAAAGCTTTTTTCTTCACATTCAAATTCCTCTTCACCGTGCACAAATCCTTAAGAAACTTAGCATATGTGGGAATTTGATTAGTTGCATCAAGTAAAGGAACATTAATTTGACATTGTTGAAAAATCTCCCTGATTTCCGCTTGATACTTGTCCTTGGATGGCGGAGAGAGCTTTGAGGGAAGGGTACCGGAGTAGAATAAGGCTCGGGCTCCTTTGATGGATTCTTCTTTGTTGCGCCTTCACCTTGCTCCGCCTCTAGCACCAAGTCCGGTATTTGTTCTTTCTCTCACATTTCCTCCACTTGTGGATCTTTAGGTGGCTCCACATTTTCAAAAACTTTTCCACTTCTCAACGTCGTCACCGCTTGGCATTGCTTCATTGAACCCACCATCGATGAAGAAGAGTTCATATTGGGGTTGGGTAATGGTTGGTATGGAAGCTTCCCCTTCTCTAGACGTGCAGTCAACTTCGCCAAATGCTCCGTCATTTGTTGATTTTGAGTTTGTTGGAGTTGTTGAAATTGTTGGAATTGTTGGCTTTGGGCTTGTTGCGCTTGGATGAGTTGTTGGAAAGTCTCATTCATGGAATTCATTTAGGTCTCACTTCCTTCCTCTCTCTTTCTTTGAAAACCACGTCCTTGGTAATTGTTATTGAAAGGAGTAGCCTTGTACGGTTGATGTGTTTGTTGTGGTGGCCCTTGATGTTGCGGTTGTTGTGGCCTCCAACACAAGTTGGGATGATTCTTCCAACTTTGGTTATATGTGTTGGAGTTGAATTTTTATCCAAACACTTGATTCGCCTCCGCATTAGGCTCTCTCAAAACCTCCTTCAATGTGGGAATGGTGGGGCAATTTGAAGTATCATGCCATGTAGTCTCGCAAATAGCACAACTTTTCTCCATGGCTACACTCTTCACCGCCCTCAACTCCATGGCTTGGATCTTCTTTTGCATAGATTCTAACTGGGCTTCCATAGCATCATCGGTCCTCAAAGTATGTAAGCCACCACGAGTTGTTTGTACCAAAGAGGAGTCGCCTCTATCAAACTCCGAAGTTGTGTCACATGTTTGTGCATTCTCCGCCACCTTCTCCAAATAATCCCATGCACCATCCGGCTCCTTATCAAAAAATTCCACATTGCACATTGTCTCCAAAAATTGCTTTGATGTCTGTAAGAGTCCTTCATAGAAGAATCCAATGACACGGCATTTCTTAATTCCATGGTGTGGACATGAAAGTAGAAGTTCCTTTAGCCTCTCCCAAGTTTGGTAGAATGTCTCATTGTTGCGTTGGGCAAAGCTATGCTTCTTCAATCCCTGTGTCCTGTGCAAGGAAAAAAATTTCTTTAGAAATTCGGCTTGAAATTGCAACCATGAAGTAATTAAGTATGGTGGTAAAGCATTAAGCCAATTCTTGGCTTTATCTTTGAGAGAAAACGGAAATAACTTCAAGTATATCGTGTCGGCACTTGTTTTCCCATCAAAACATGTGGAACATACATCTTCAAATTCCTTTATGTGAAGATATGGGTTTTCCCTCTCCAACCCATGGAAAGTGGGTAGGAGTTGAATTACCCCGGGTTTAAAATTAAAGGAGTTTGCATCCGTAGGTAACACAAAGCATGAAGCCAAGCTAGACCTCGTGGGTCTCAAAAGATCCCTCAAAGACCTAGGGACTTCGACTTGAGAATTAGTGTCATGGTTACTAGTATTACCATTATTCATGTTGTCTTCCTCCATGACGTGTTTGCGTGTTAATCTATGTGTTCGAGGTGTTCGAAGCCACATAAACTAACCAAGCAAGCGATGGTATGCAAAACGAAAAGAAACAAAGTGAAAATTATATACGAATATGTACGAAAAGATGATATAATCACAAAGCAAAGCTAAAAGTAATGTAATTGTCGATGGTAAAACCATTGTCCCTGGCAACGGCGCCAAAAACTTGGCGTGAACAAAAGATTGCATGTGCTAACTCCCAAGTGTAGGAGGTCGCCAAGTAGCAATAATCCTAGTAAGCCTAGGGTCGAACACGGGGACAACTTGATTACAATCAACAACGGTCACAATTAGCTTAAGCGATGTGAGAAATACCACCCTTTGGGGTGAGGATTAGTTGAGGGAATTTTTAGAACAAACTACCGTAAAGCATGCAAACAAAGAAAAATGTAGGATATCAAACAAAGAGAAGAAGTGTGAGTGTTAGTGGTTTCATGATGTAGTTGGGCTTATAAATCCATCTCAAGTCACTACGACCTCTCATCCGGCTAAGGAGAGAGTGATCGGATAATTTGGCATTTCATCGAACACATTGGATGCAAAAAGTAGTGAATGAAACATTGAGAAAATTTTACAATAAACACAATAGAGAGGGTCCACTAGGATGAGCCTCTCTTTGGATTTCCAACTAGGGTTCCAATGAACAACCCTAACTCAACATTTCATCCACATATGAGATAATAAAATTATACTAGAGATGAGAATTAATAACCCAAACATAGTTCAATCCACAAAAAACACACACAAAATGATTAGCCACTCATTATACACAAGAACACCATCTTTGATTCCAAAATATTCATTCAAGAATTCTTACAAATAGCAAAAATCAAAGAGAAACTGAAATTATAAACTTAAATACAAGAGAACTCCCTTTTGAGGAGAGCTCAAACTTCCCCTTTGATCTTCTCCTTTGAGCTTTCAACAATCTCCAAGCTTCCTCATGCCCTAGCCTTCTTTGAGAAGAGAACACCCAAGAGCAACCAAAAAAACTGCTCAAAAAAACTCACCAGCCAAAAACCCCACTTCTGCCCAAGAAAAACAGAACACAATTTAAAACAGCCCCCTGCTCTATTTTTTGTGTTTTCCAATCACCCAAATGGTGGGGGGCACAGCGCAAATTTTCCGTGAACGAGGGGGCAGGCAGCAATTTCGGGGGGTGGGCCCCGCCCCCAGTGCTCGCAATGCGAGCGGAACAATTCAGAGGGGTGCCCCCCGTGAATTCTCTTTCCCCCGCTCTTGCAAGCGGGGGCCGTCCGTTCTAATCCCCGCCAGGCGGGCCGGTGATCACGCCCGGGCGTACACCCTAAAGAACGACCGTGTAGTTTTACCGCAAGCGTACGGTGTAGCGGCGAGTGGGTATCGAACACAGGGAGGACGTATGACAGTGCCTTATCCGAACAACCTGGCTATATGGACAGAAGAGTAGGAAAGTGCCTTTCGGCGGTGTTGTCACAATCGTCAAACAAAGTAAGGAGATATAAAATCAAATAAAGACGCCTAGGGAATAGAGAATCCCCGCTACTCACCATATCTCGTCAATGTGATTCATTGGTCTCACAATTGCTAGGGTAGAATGTCGGGTGAACTAGTCGCATCTGAATGTAAAACCTAGCTCACGCTCTCGCGCTGTTGCCGGTCTATAGCGAACCTAGGCTAGGGTCCAATCTCTTGCAAACCCTAGCCTAGGTAAGCTAGCATTAGGATCAACGTCATCGTTCAATCGCATCCCGAGCCCACTCTCGTGCAAACTCGGGCCACGACCTAGGTTGGGATAGTTCCTACCCGTCCAATCACTTGCTAACAGATATCGGTATGGAATTGCAACCGAGAATCCTAGTATCGGTCCAATCTCTTGTAAACCGATACTTCGGAAACTCAATTTCAACCCAATTCGGATTTCTAGGGTTTCCTATCGAATTGGGATCCAATCTCTTGCAAATCCCAATCGATATGAACACCAAGCTATCCGTAATATATCGATCCCAAACTAACCCTAATAGCAATTCTAGCAATAGTTCTACCAAATCATCACATATCGGAAATTGGGCTCGTAGGGTTCATCCCCACGCCCTAAGACGTTAAAACTACTCACAAATCATATTGCTAATGAAAGAATAATCAATATAAATAGCAATGGAATTCATGGCAATAATCAAAATAACAATAAAAATAAGATTTTTAATGAAGAGGAAGACAAACCAATGTAGCTTTCCAAGAATCCAACAAAATAGCACTTTTTCTCTCCTCTCCAATCACAAGAATAAAACTCTAAAAAGTCTAATCTAAAAAGGCTGCCAAAAGCAAGGAAAAAGCTCTCTAAACTAGGTTAGAATCTGGGGTTAAATACCCCCCAAAACTGCCCAAAAATTCGTGACCAAACTGTCCCTGCGTAGCTCCAAAATCGTGATTTCCGCTACAGGCAGCGCTGCCCACTCGGCCCAGTGACAAAAGTCGCTCGGCCGAGTGAGACACCCTGAGAATTTACAGTAAGTCCGGGGTCTTGGGGGGTCTTCACTTCGGGCGTCCCTCGGCCGAGTGAGTTGTAGTCACTCGGCCGATGGGCTTATCTTCACTCGGGCGGTCGGCCATTGCCACTCGGCCGAGTCGGGCTTCTGCTGCTCAGACTGACGAAAAACAGTAAGTTGGCTCTTTTGAGGGGCGTCGTCTGAGTGCCGCTCGGGCGGACAGGATACGTCACTCGGCCGAGGTGGCTTCTGATGCTCGGCCGAGTGCACACTTGGAGCGTGTCCGATCTGGCCGGCCGAGCGGGGTCTCGCTGGTCGGCCGAGTGACTCCTTCACTCGGCCGAGTGAGACACTGAAAATTCCCATTCTGAGTGTTTTTGCCTCCTCATCGCTCCTACGACGTTCTTTCTTCTTCCGCTCCTCTAATTTCAAAATACCCCTCAGGGAAGTCTTCGGTGACACTCCGGAGTAGGTGTATCTCGGAGTCACTCCAAATCGCTCCAAATCTCCTGAAATACGACAAAAACAACAAATCGTGAAAAGTATCGCAATATTGTTGATAAATCGTGAAAACGTGATTTGAGCGATCTAAATGGCATGCAAACATGCGGAAAAAAGGTGTAAAATATGGAGTGATCAAAATCCCCCAAGCTTACCTCTTACTCGTCCTCGAGGAAGATAAGTAAAAGGCGAACCCGGTGAATTTAGAAAATGAAAACGATGGAAAAACAGAAAACGAAAAAGAAAGAAGAAAGCGAAGAGGGAAGCTGCTAGATCATTTTTCTCAGGACGTGGGTTTTGCTTACTCATATAGCGTGCACCGAACGTAAAACACATGTCAAAGACTTTTATTTCGATATCATAGTATAATGGTGCAAATAGAGATAGAAAACCCAAGAATATTGATATAGCATGAAAAACGGAATAATTCTAAAATTAACATTGTCTGAATCATCTAAAGCTGTATACAATATCGCAGATCACACACTTTTCAATTGAATGCTTTCTATGAGGAGTATAGGAATATCACGCAATAGAATAGAAAGAATAGAAAGGCGTGGATTTCATGAAATGAATGCTAAGCGTAGATTTCTGGATTTCGTGAAGCTAAAACAATCTCACCGAGTATAGAATATTACTTAGCCTAGGTTGTCATACACCGTCAAGTAGTCACTCTCTCACACATCATTGGATTCTCTCCCCCAAGCTTATCTATAAGCGTGGTGGCATATACAAAACTGTATTTACATTCCCCATTTCTTTTGAAGCTCCAAATGCAAAAGAAAATGAAAAATAAAAACAAAAAAAGGGAAGAAAGAGAGAGTATATGAGATGTGATCGTTTATTGAGATTCTTTTCTCTTTTCTTTTCTTTTTCTCAAATCTTTTTCTTTTCTCTCTTTTTTTATAGCATATATACACAAATGATCCCAAATCAAAAAGAGAGAAGGATATACAAGAATTTTCTTTTTTTTTCTTTTTGGTTTTGGGAAATTTGGAGCTAGGATATTAATAACGGGGGAAATGCCAAATACTAGAGTCGCTAAGGGGAGATTCACCAATGATTTTAAAATAGAGAATTAATGTTCAAGATATGTGGAGAAAGAAATAAATATGTCTCTCAGTTCACTCTATAAGACGTGCATAACAACTTCAGCAGGGTAATCTAATCTACTCAGTTTCGATCACAAAAAAGCAAAACTAATCCAGATTTATCATAGCTAACATCATTCAATCATCCTGAAGTGAAGTGTACAAATCATGCAAATAGAAGTGATATAGGAAAAGAAAACGGTACTCCAAATATAAGCATCCAATGCGTGAATCTTGGTGTGTTTTCTACGATAGCATACATATGAATATTCAGACTCAGCTAATAATAGAATTTCATCCATTTTCATACGGAAAAAAGTATGGGTTACTATCTCTGAATGCAAGGCAAATCATAGCATATGATATCGGAAATAAGATCTAAGACATGACAAATATAGCATACATATAGAGAAAGCTAACTCCACGTCATCATCATCACAGAAAAGTCATCTCTAGCATGAGATGAAAGAAATAAAGATAAAGAGGGAAAAATAAAACTATTTACAATGCGGCACACGAAGAAAATAAGAAAAACGTGATGCATGGTAAAAAAAGAAGAAAAAGTGATGAAAATGAGTGCAAATGCGGAAAATGGCGTGAAAAAAACAAAAATAAAGGTGGTAAATCGAAAAGAACGTGAGAACTCACTCCCCCAAGCTAAAGTGCACAATGTCCTCAATGTGCGAAGTGTGGCACACCGAGAGACGTGTGATGTGAGGGGAAGGTGAGGATGCATGCATGAGGAAAAAGAAAATAAAAAGAACGAAATGAAAAATATGATGCGGACATGATGCATGCAGATATAGGAGTGAATCAGATATAAGAGTGTGACACCAAAAATCTCTCCCTCTCTCCCAAAAATGATATAGAAAGATATGATCAAATTGTGGACCCAAAAACAGTGAGGGGAGGGGGGGTGGGCAAAAATCATCAGGACCAAGCAGAGACGGGCAGCATGACGGCAAAAAAGATCAATGGCATCAAGGGTGCCTAAGAGGGTGGGGCTGCACCGTCTCCGTCCTGAGGCGGTGGTGGTGGTGGTGGTGGCTGGGGAACAGTCAGCTGGGTGGGTGTGGGTGTGGGTGTGGAAGCAGGCTGGGTGTGTGTAGGAGTGGGGGTGGGTACCTGCTGGGTGGGTGTGGGTGTGGGTGTGCGAGGAAGCCGATCGAGAATCGGGGTGAGGCAATAGTGAATGCCCGGAAGTAGGTCGAAGCGGCTGGCCATAGCGGTGACGGTGGCAGACATGGTCCTGAGGTCACCCATGAGGCCACTCACCGCCCCCTCAAGAGCACGAATGCTCTGAAGTACGGTGTCGGGGGGAGGTGGTGCAGAGGGGCGCACGGGTCTGTGCTGTGTAGGACGGGGTTGGCGGACTCGGGTGGTGTAGTGGATGGGCTCAGCATGCATGTGGAGGAAGGGTGCTGTGCTCACAAGTGGGGGCCTAGCCTCAGTGCGAGGTTGGGGCGCAGGCTGGTGTGAGGTGGAAGCAGCAGCAGCGGAAGTGGAGTATAAAAGTGGCGACAAGGCAGCCAGAGAGGTCAGTGACACAGACGTGGGAACAGACGTCACGACACTCTCAGATAGTACGGCTGCGGTGGAGACAGAGGTGACAACCGCTGGGGAGGCAGTGTGGGGTCCAAAAGGTGAAATCCCAGCAGAGATCATACTGTCCATGGTCTCCACGACCGTAGCGAAAGAAGGCTCCCCGCTCTCAACAAAAGTAGGTGGGCGCTTGGGTAGCGCGGGGCAAAGGGGCTCAACGGACAGAGGGCCAGCTGTGGTGGGAGTGGTAGTAGTGGAGGCGGTCTCAGCAAGTGTACTCCCGACACCATCAGAAGTGTGGACAGTGGTGGCGGGAGCAGCAGAAATATCAGGGATAGGCTGAGGGGCCACGGGGTCAATGGGTGCAGCGTGTACAGCGTGGGCCTGCTCAGCCTGCTCGGCATCCTCGGCCTCAAGCACGTAGGCGACGGGGATCAGGAGATCCATCGCCGGAAGCCAGTCCACCTGTGCTGGTGCTATCTGTGTCTGAGCTGGGCTCGGAAGGATCATGTAATCAGCACCGTAGGGACCGTGCAACCAAACCCAGTGCCGCTGGCCGTGCGGACGAAGCATCTTCCTCCGGGCCATGACGTCTATGGAAAGTGAAGTGGGGCACGGGGCTCGTCGCAGGTCAGCTGGAAGGTCCTCACCGGTCATCAGGGCGAGCAGGGTGATCAGACCGCCGCAACATATCGGTGAGCGAGCACCCACCGATACGATGATGCGGTCCAAAAACCAGCTCGCGATATCAATCACGACGGCGGGGACCAACTCGACACTCTCCCTAGATAGAGCTCTGGGACGCGTCATCGCATAGAGCATATAAAGCTCCGGCGTGGACATCGTCCCAGGCTCATACCTTGCTAAAAAGGTAGTCGCCATAAGGCACTGAGCTATGTGGAGGCAGGGGTGGACGATGGCCGAGGCCTTGGCCCTACTAGGGTCAAAGGCAGCTGGTAAACCCGTGATCTGGGCCCAGAAAGCGTGGGAATCGAAGGAAGGTGGGGGAATATGAGTGGGGGCGTAACCACTGTCGGCCCCGGGGACATCTGGCCATGAAAAGAATGCTCTCATCATACCGAGAGTGACCTGGCACTCTCGGTCCATAAACCTAAACGAGCATCCCTCGTCGGTTAGGGCTATAGAACTCAGCACCTCAAGTGTCGGGCGGACGAAGGTGTCCGCCGACACTTGGAAAAAATCTCGCCAACCTACGTTGTCATACAACGTGAGCATCCCCTCAAGTACCCCCAGGCGTCCTAGGTCTGCAAGGTGTGCGAACCTTGAGGGTACAATCGAGCGCTGGGAAATGCATTCAAAAACGACGCGGTGTGCGTCGTCCCAGAACGTAATCCCCAGCGGCCCGACAAGTGGAGCCGGTGGTGGTAGTGGGTCTGCAGGGAGTGGCTGTGCGGGGTGAGCGGGGACTGCAGGCTGTGGCTGTGCGGGGTGAACGGGGACTGCAGGCTGTGGCAGTGCGGGGTGAGGTGGTGTAGGCGGAGGAGAGTCCTCCATCTCGTGGGAGGGGCCGGGCTCATCCGGTCGCTTTCGCTTGGCGGAAGCTCTCCTGGTGCGTGGCCGTGTCCGGGGCGGCATGTGGCCCCCGGGTGCTCACCAAAAACGAAATAAATGCGGCGTGCGAAAATGAGTGGAACGAATATACCAGAACACATCGCGAGAGCAAAATGGTGGATGCCTGCGAAGACGCCGCCTCCACGAAGCCAAAAACGATCCCCGGAAGCTCCCCTAGGCTCCCCTAAGCTCCCCAATATACCCTGCACATCAAACGAAGATATCAGCGAGTAATATTCAAAATGTATGAGGGGTTAGGGATACAATAGATAGATAATGAAGTTAATTTGAATTTGGGTCTCGATTAGTGCGTGGATCGTCAAAAAATACAAGAAAGAGGAGGAAATAGGCGTTTTTGGGGTTACCGGAGCTCGGCCGGCTGCGAGATCGGCGGCGACGACTCGGGCGGTGCGGAGGGGGCGTCGGTCGGCGTTGGTCGACCGAGCGCGACGGCGGGCAAGGCGGTCGGGCGAGTGGGGGAGGGCAGCGGTTGAGGAATACAAATAGTCGCAGCGATCGGGCGATTTTTGGGTTTTTTCTCGTTTCGAAAAACGCGCCGACCCGCTCCCTTTTATATAGGAAAAGTTACGACTCGGCCGAGTGACTAAGTCGCTCGACCGAGTGAATGTAACGGAAATATTTTGGAAAATTCCTCCCCGCTTATGACTCGGCCGAGTGGCCTTGCCACCCTCGGCCGAGTGGAAAAAGTCCATTCGGCCGAGTGGCTCAAGCTACTCGGCAATACTCGCCCTAGGAGCGTATCAGTTTCACTCGGCCGAGTGAATATTTATACTCGGCCGAGCGGCAATTATACTGAAATCAAGAAAAGAAACAGAGAGTTGGGTACAACAGACTTCCCTCGTTCGTGTGCCGCTCGGGCGGACGAGCTTATGTGCTCGGCCGAGTGACTAGTATACTCGGCCGAGTGAATCCTGTTTTCTGCCGTTTGGCTTCGTTTGGGCCCTAATCTCTGTTTTTCTTCCTCCAGTCAATTTCATCATCCTCCTAAGCCTCGAGCGCATTCCTGGAGCGCTCCTCGTCGCCTTGTTCATCCTCCTAATGATAGGTACCCCGTTCTCCTCTCCTGTCAACGAAAAATAGGACCCGTTATCACGAAATTTTTTAGGCAAACGACTCAAGACACTAATAATTTCTAAAACAAAAATAAAGGAAAAAGTAAAAATAAAGCGATAACCGTCAGGTTGCCTCCCAACAAGCGCTCGTTTAAGGTCTTGAGCTTGACCCCTTTTGATTTTCAATTTAATGTGGGATATTGGGTGCATATGAGATGCACCCGTCGAATTTATCGGGAAGAACGCTTAAATTTGGATGTTGTTGTGGCATGTTCTTCCTCGGTGCTCCTTCGCCTCGGGTAGTGTTGGGGGTGACTCCCCCAAGCTAGTGCTTGCTCCGGGCCTCGGCTTCACCGGTGACACCGATTTCCGTATCGGTGGGGCTTTCTTTGGAGTCCTCATCTTTGAGAGCTTGCAGAGCTCTCGTATTCTCGCGACATCAGCGTCGCCTTCATCAATTTCCATGGAGGGGTCGGGGGAATGCTCCATCTTTTCTTCTTGGCCCAAGTCCGGCCCTTCCTCAAAGTCATCCTTGAATAGAGCGCCGATGGAATGGGGGATCGCCTCCTCAATGACCTCGTCAAGGAGGTCCATATAGTCCAGCTCCTCATGATAAGGCATGTGTTTCATTGCCTTGGGTATATGAAGCTCCACCTCGATGTTGCCGACGTTCAATGTTAGAGTCCCTTCACGTACGTCGACAATGACACCGGCAGTGGCGAGGAACGGGCGTCCAAGTATTAGCGACGTATCTCCCTCCTCCTTGACATCCATGATCACGAAGTCGCATGGAAAACATATGCCCCCAAGACTTGTAACGGGATATCCTCTGCGATCCCTACCGGCCTTGTGATCCGACCATCTGCTAGTTGTATCCGCATGTCGGTAGGTTTCAATTCTGTGCCGGTGTTTAGTCTTCAGAACATAGAGAGAGACATGAGGCTAACACTAGCCCCTAAGTCCACTAACGCCTTTTGTAGAGGGACGCCGCCTAAGGTGCAAGGAATTCGGAAACTCTCCGGGTCTTTGAATTTGGCGGGATCCTTCTCTCTCTTGGTGAACCAAGTCCCCTCCTCAGCGAGCATTATTTTCTCCTTCCTCTTTCTTCCCGTAATCAAATCTTTTAGGAACTTGGCGTATGTCGGGATTTCCACGATAGCGTCGAGGAAGGGGATATTGAGGCTTACCCCCCTCAAATACTCGAGAAACTTGGCTAGTCGCTTCTCCATCTTTGCTTTAGCAAGACTCTGAGGGAATGGGATTGGTGGTATAAAACGCCTCTCTTCAATCAGTTGCTCCGCTCTGGACTTTTCTTCCTCTCAACTTCAATGACCGGCTCACTTGGCTCTACTCTCTCCACCACGGGCTCCTCGGTAGGAATCATGACGGGGGTGGTGTCCTTCCCGCCTCTCGTAGTAACTGCAACCACGGCGTTGATATGTCTGGTGGTGCCCCGTGGGTTTTGCTCAGGTTGAGCCGGCAACTGTTGACTATTTCGATTGAGCAACGCAAGTTGCTCCGAGATTTGGCCTACAACGGTTGCAAGGGAATCTTGGCTTGCCTTCAAGGAGGTATTAGTCTTCTTCTGCTCGGCCATAAACTCCTCCACTCTAGCTTCAAAATCGGAACGTTGTTGAGCTTGTGGAGGGTTTGGATTTCTCCACCCTTGATTGTATCCGGGCGGCCTATAGGGTCCAACTTGTTGCTTTGGTGGGAAATTTTGTTGCGGAGGCCCCCTCGGTGGACAATGTTGTTGTTGTTGTTGTTGTGGTCGAGCTTGATGAGGTAGTTGTTGCGGGGGGTTCAATGCTCTATCATTGTTGGCATAGGAGAAACCGAGATGGTTTCTAGTGGCCGGATTGGCCCAATATCCTTGGTTCCCCGCGACGTATTGAACTTGCTCCAAAGATCCCTCTCCTTGTTCTCCTCCCAAATACATAGCTTGGGATTGGTCTTGCCAATAACACATTTAATTTGTTGGTGTGGATGTGGAAGGGGTTCCTTGGGGCTCCGTAATATATTTCTCCAGTCTCTCCACTACCTTGTGGAGAGAATCGAACTTGTTGGTCATCTCCGCTACGGCCTTGGCCTCATAGATGCTAGATGGCTTCAAGGAGGACGAAGAGTATCTTCGCTCGTTGCCCCATTGTTGATTGTTCGAGGCCATCTCCTCAATTAAGGTCGTAGCTTCGTCAGGAGTCTTCGATAGGATGGCCCCATTTGCCGCGGCATCAATAATCTGCTTGGTCCCCGGTTGGAGACCATTGTAAAAGCTATGGACTAGCTCCCAATCTTCAATGCTATGGTGGGGGCAATGATGTTGCAGGTCTTTGAAGCACTCCCATGCCTCGTAGAGTGTCTCTTGAGGTCCTTTCTTGAAGGACATGAGAGCACTCCTAATCTTTACCGTCTTGGAGGGCGGATAGAACTTGTCGATAAACGCGCTCGCCAACTCATCCCATGTGGTAAAGACTCCTTCAGCTTGCGTCCTCAACCAATAAAGAGCTTTATCCTTTAATATGAAGGGGAAGAGGCGCAGTCTGATGGCATCTAGGGTAACGCCCGGCATCTGGAAGGTGGCGCACTTTGATAGGAAGAGATGGATGTGGTAGTGGGGATTTTCATGGACGATCCCATGAAATGGATCCTGCTGCATCAGAACCACAAGCCTAGTCTTCAACTCAAAATTCTTGTCGGTCGCCAACTCCGGCATGGCTATGGACGAGGTCGTGGAGGAAGTCTTAGGCCGGAGCCTATCTCGAATGGAAATAATCCTCGCCATTCTTGTCGCTAACTCTTCAAGCGTCTCCCGGACGTTCATAAACCTCCCTTCCGTATCGGGTCTCTTCTCCGCTCTGATTCTCCGCAATGTACGCTCGATCTCAGGATCAAACAATATATCGATGGGGTCCGCTGTGGATCTCGTGTACATGCACGGGAAAACAAAGTTTCAAAGAAGTGATCAGCACAATGGAAGGGTTAGATAAAAATAAAGAAATAAAACAAAAAGAAAGAAATAGCTAGGGTGGTAGGATCAAACACAATCGCCTCCCCAGCAACGGCGCCAAAAACTTGATCGCGCCCGGGCGTACACCCTAAAGAGCTACCGTGTAGTTTTACCGCAAGCGCACGGTGTAGCGGCGAGCGGGTATCGAACACAGGGAGGACGTATGACAATGCCTTCTCCGAACAACCTGGCTATAGGGACAGAAGAGTAGGAAAGTGCCTTTCGGTGGTGTTGTCACAATCGTCAAACAAAGTAAGGAGATATAAAATCTAATAAAGACGCCTAGGGAATAGGGAATCCCCGCTACTCACCGTATCTCGTCAATGTGATTCGTTGGTCTCACAATTGCTAGGGTAGAATGTCGGGTGAACTAGTCGCAACTGAATGTAAAACCTAGCTCACGCTCTCGTGCTGTTACCGGTCTATAGCGAACCTAGGCTCGGGTCCAATCTCTTACAAACCCTAGCCTAGGTAAGCTAGCATTAGGATCAACGTCATCGTTCAATCGCATCTCGAGCCCACTCTCGTGCAAACTCGGGCCACGACCTAGGTTGGGATAGTTCCTACCCGTCCAATATCTTGCAAACGGATATCGGTATGGAATTGCAACCGAGAATCCTAGTATCGGTCCAATCTCTTGCAAACCGATACTTCGGAAACTCAATTTCAACCCAATTCGGATTTCTAGGGTTTCCTATCGAATTGGGATCCAATCTCTTGCAAATCCCAATCGATATGAACACCAAGCTATCCGTAATATATCGATCCCAAACTAACCCTAATAGCAATTCTAGCAATAGTTCTACCAAATCATCACAAATCGGAAATTGGGCTCGTAGGGTTCATCCCCACGCCCTAAGACGTTAAAACTACTCACAAATCATATTGCTAATGAAAGAATAATCAATAGAAATAGCAATGGAATTCATGGCAATAATCAAAATAACAATAAAAATAAGATCTTTAATGAAGAGAAAGACAAACCAATGTAGCTTTCCAAGAATCCAACAAAATAGCACTTTTTCTCTCCTCTCCAATCACAAGAATAAAACTCTAAAAAGTCTAATCTAAAAAGGCTGCCAAAAGCAAGGAAAAAGCTCTCTAAACTAGGTTAGAATCTGGGGTTAAATACCCCCCAAAACTGCCCAAAAATTCGTGACCAAACTGCCCCTGCGTAGCTCTAAAATCGTGATTTCCGCTACAGGAAGTGCTACTCACTCGGCCGAGTGACAAAAGTCGCTCGGCCGAGTGAGAGACCCTGAGAATTTACAGTAAGTCCGGGGTCTTGGGGTCTTCACTTCGGGCGTCCCTCGGCCGAGTGAGTTGTAGTCACTCGGCCGATGGGCTTATCTTCACTCGGGCGGTCAGCAATTGCCACTCGGCCGAGTCGGGCTTTTGCTGCTCAGACTGATGAAAAACAGTAAGTTGGCTCTTTTTGAGGGGCGTCGTCTGAGTGCCGCTTGGGCGGACAGGATACGTCACTCAGCCGAGGTGGCTTCTGATGCTCGGTCGAGTGCACACTTGGAGCGTGTCCGATCTGGCCGGCCGAGCGGGGTCTCGCTGGTCGGCCGAGTGACTCCTTCACTCGGCCAAGTGAGACACTGAAAATGCCCATTCTGAGTGTTTTTGCCTCCTCGTCGCTCCTACGACGTTCTTTCTTCTTTCGCTCCTCTCTAATTTCAAAATACCCCTCAGGGAAGTCTTCGGTGACACTCCGGAGTAGGTGTATCTCGGAATCGCTCCAAATCTCCTGAAATACGACCAAAACAACAAATCGTGAAAAGTATCGCAATATTGTCGATAAATCGTGAAAAACGTGATTTGAGCGATCTAAATGGCATGCAAACATGCAGAAAAAAGGTGTAAAATATGGAGTGATCAGCCGGCCTGGCGGGCCAGCCCGCTGGGCGAATATTTTTTTAAAATATTTTTTTAATTAAGAGAAACAGCAGCGGCTGCGGCCCGCTCAGGAGAGCGGGCCACGGGCTTTGGGCCGGGTTTTTTTTGTTTTTTTGTTTTTTTGTTTTTGCTTTTTTTTTCTTTTCCAATAATTCCCAGAATCGCCTCCAAGCTCCAAAAAATCTCCAAAAAATAGCTTCAAGCTCCAAAAAATTCTGGAAAAATTCCAAAAAATCTGGAAAGTTCCCAGGAGTACCTGAAAAATAATAGGAGATAATATTAGCCATTAAAAATCGTATTTTATATATATATATATATAGATTAGGCATTAATAATCCATGATATCACGAAAATACGCGTATCAACGCCAAAATAAACATGATATACACATAAAATACCCAGAAATGGGAGGAAATAAGCAATTTATACACCGAATCATCAAGCACCATCAGAGGAGGGCCTGGCACAACAACTCTCGTGTGAGGAAGCAGAGCTTCAGAGTCGGTAACCTCATCCTCCGAGATGTGACCTTCAAACCAGAGATCGGCATCGTAGTGACCGCGACCTACATTTTGGCGACAATATAGGTCGAGGAATTAGCCCATCCATGAAACGTCGAGCAGTCACTCAGATATTATCAATAAACATTTTCGTATTTGTACACTCTCAATGTGTTGTCTGAATTTAAATTTCAGCTCCTCTCCGAAACTAAAAGCACCTTCACTAAGGTCGATAAAACGCTCTAGGGCCCAAGTTCTCACAAAACAACCTCGAAGATAAAGTCGCAGGTCTGGGCTCTATCTCCGACATGTCTTTTCGTTTCATAGTAAGCACTCTTTGCATTTTTCTTGCATGCGAGAAACTCTAGGCCAAGGAAGGCTTAATCACTGGTAGCAAGCTACCTCGCCGCAACCAAAGCGCTGGGGCTGGCTACGGGCTACCCCCCAAAGGTTGCCAAGGGATTGGGACAATCTACACGTCTCGACGACCCTTCCCTATCAAACCTCCGGGGCAGATTGTGGCATAGCTATCCGTAGCAGGGCAGACTTCGCTACCCAAACTAGAGATGATCAAAGCTCTGGGGCAGGCTACGGGCTGCGCCCCCGAAAAGTCGCCAAGGTACTGGGACAGGCTACGTGCCTCGACAACCCTTCCCTATCAAACCTCAAGGGAAGATCACGGCCTAGATATCCATAGCAGGTCGGACCTCGCTACCCAAATCGGAGAAAATCAAATCTCCGGGGCAGGCTATAGGCTATGCCCTCGAAAGGTCGCCAAGGGTCTGAGACATGCTATGCACCTCGATGACCCTTCCCTATCAAACCTCCAGAGCAGATCGCAGACTAGCTATCTGTAGCAAGTCGGACCTCGCAACCCAAACCGGAGATGATCAAAGCTACGGGGTAGGCCACGGGCTATGCCCCCGAAAGGTCGCCAAGGCACTGGGATAGGCTACGTGCCTCGACGACCCTTTCCTATCAAACCTCATGGGCAAATCACGGCCTAACAATCTGTAGCAGGTCGAACCTCACCACCCAAAACAGAGATGATCAAAGCTCCGGGGCAGGCTACAGGTTGCGCCCCCGAAAGGTCGCCAAGGAACTGGGACAGGCTACACGCCTCGACGACCCCTCCCAACTAAACCTCTGGGGCAGGTCGTAGCCTACATATTTGTAGTAGGTCAGACCTTGCTACCCAAACCAAAGATGATCAATGCTCTGGGGCAAGTTACAGGATACGCCCCTAAAAGGTCGCCAAGGGACTAGGACAGGCTACATGCATCGACGACCCTTCCCTATCAAACCTCCAGGGCAGATCGCGGCCTAGCTATATGTAGCAGGTCGGACCTTGCTACCCAAACCGGAGATGATCAAAGCTCTGAGCCAGGCCACGGGATGTGCCCCCGAAAGGTCGCCAAGGGACTGGGACAAGCTACGCACCTCGAAACCCTTCCCTATCAAACCTCCGGGGCAGGTCGCAACCTAGCTATCTGTAGCAGGTCAGACCTTGCTACCCAAACTGAAAATGATCAAAGCTCCGGGGCAGGCTATGGGATGTGCCCCCAAACGGTCGCCAATGGACTGGGACATGCTACGCGCCTCGACGACCCTTCCCTATCAAACCTCTGGACAGATCATGGCCTAGCTATCTGTAGTAGGTTGGACCTTGCTACCCAAGCTGGAGATGATCAAGGCTCTGAGGCAAGCTGCGAGTTGCGCCTCCAAAAGGTCACCAAGGGACTGGAACAGGCTACGTGCCTCGACGACCCTTCCCTATCAAACCTTCGGGGCAGACCGCGGCCTAGCTATCCGTAGCAGGTCGGACCTTGCTACCTAACCCAGAGATGATCAAAGCTCTGGGGCAGGCTATGAGCTACGCCCCCAAAAGGTAGCCAAGGGACTGGGACAGGCTACGCGTCTCGACGACCCTTCCCTATCAAACCTCTGGGGCAGATCGAGGCCTGGCTATCCTTAGAAAGTCACACCTTGCTAAGCAAATCAGAGATGATCAAAGCTCCGGTGCAGGCTACGGGCTGTGCCCCCGAAAGGTTGCCAAGGGACTGGGACAGGCTACGTGTCTCGATGACCCTTCCCTATCAAATCTCTAGGGAAAATCGCGGCATAGATATCTGTAGCAGATCGGACCTCGCTACCCAAACCAGAGATGATCAAAGCTTTAGGGCAGGCTAAGGGTTGTGCCTCCGAAAGGTCGCCAAGGGACTGGGACAGGCTACGTGCCTCAATGACCCTTCCCTATCAAATCTCCAGGGCAGGTCGCGGCCTAGCTATCTGTAGCAGGTCAGACCTTGCTGCCCAAACCATAGATGATCAAAGCTCCGGGGCAGGCTACGAGCTGCACCCCCAAAAGGTCACAAGGGACTGAGACAAGCTACGTGCCTCGACGACCCTTCCCTATCAAACCTCCTAGGCAGATTCCGGCCTAGCTATCTGTAGCAGGTCGGGCCCCGCTACCTAAACCGGAGATGATCAAAGCTCCAGGGCAGGCTATGGGTTGCGTCCCTAAAAGGTCGCCAATGGACTGGGACAGGTTACGTGCCTCGATGACCTTTTCCTACCAAACCTCCAGGGCAGGTCACAGCCCAGCTATCTATAGCAGATCAGACCTCGTTTCCTAAACTGGAGATGATCAAAGCTCTGGGGTAGGCTACGGGCTGCACCCCCGAAATGTCACCAAGAGACTGGGACAGGCTACGTGCCTCGATGACCCTTCCCTGTCAAACCTCTGGGGCAGATCGCGGCCTAGCTATCCGTAGCAGGTCGGACCTCGCTACTCAAACTGGAGATGATCAAAGCTCCGGAGTAGGCTATGGGCTGCACCCCCGAAAGGTCACCAAGGGACTGGGATAGGCTACGTGCCTCGACGACCCTTCCATATCAAACCTCTGGGGCAGATCACAGCCTAACTATCTGTTGTAGGTCAGACCTCGCTACGTAAACCGGAGATGATCAAAGTTCTGTGGCAGGCTACGGGATGCGCCCCCGAAAGGTCGCCAAGGGACTGGGAAAAGCTACGTGCCTCGACGATCCTTCCCTATCAAATCTCCGAGGCAGGTCACGGCCTAGCTGCCTTTAGCATGTTGGACCTTGCTACCCAAACCGGGGAAGATCCGGGGCAGGCTACGCGTCGTGCCCCCGAAAGGCTCCAAGGGCACCGGACGCTCCAATGGCATTGGATGGGCTACGGCCCCAACCTGCCCTCCCAAAGTTCTCCAGGCTCCAACAACCCCAAAGGCTCCAACGACGACCTAGTAAGGAACTTTGCCTAAGTATATGCTTTGCAAATTTTATTTCAGGCTCTACAACATTCTGCCTCTCCTCGGCCCTAAGCTCATCCCCGTCAAACGTTGGGGGCATACACATACAATGGACCTACACACAAAAAGATATACATAATGCGTACAAATAACAACAGTAAGCAAAGAACTTTCATTTCATTGTATGTACACTGCAAAGTTACAAAAAGAGTCAAGCCTGGCCTTAAGGTCGGCCATACATTGATGCCCCCTTGACTACGGAGCCTCCATATGGTCGTCGCCTTCCTCAGCCTGAGAGTTTGCCAGGTCACCCGCCAGGTCACCCGCCAGGTCGCCACCGGTCGGAGCCTCCGTCTCTTGGGCATCGACAAGGATGGAAACCTCCCCTTCGTTGTTGGAGGCTGCTGACAATCTGGAGAATTCAACCTTCAGGTTGGGGTAAAGTATTCCCAAGCCCTTCTTGACCCTCTCAAGGCCGGCCTCCAGGCCCTCATTGAAGCCCTCGGCCCTCATGTCCGTCAGGATGGGGACACACTTGTAATTCCCTACAAGCTACTGCACAAGTACTAGAGGGGGGTGAATAGTACTTTAAAAATAACAAGGAGTATAATTCCTAATTATAGTGCAAACAACTACCAAATCAATTTGCGGAAGCTTAAATTGAATGACAACAACAAAATTAACAATGCTAACAAAAGATGTTACTGGGTTCGGATCCACCCAAGTCTCTCTGACTTGTTCCCGGTGATCCTACGTCCCAACCACCCGGATCCCCTCCGGATACTTAGGTTAGAAACCCTAACCCAAGATTTCCACTATGATATCTTGTGAAAAACCTTCACAAGATCAAATCATACATGCAATGGCAATAGAGAATCCCACAACCCGGGATCACAACCTTCTCTCACAACCGAGAGAATCAACAAGCAATATAAACAAGTTTATAATGAAATAAACAATCTTACCACAAAATCCTATACCTTGAGTTTTCTTACCAAATAGGTGCAAGGAGGGATTTGAGGAAGATGAAGTCACCAAGACCTAGCACCAAAGAAATGACCAGCAAAGGGTGCCTAGGAGTGATTTGGAGACTTGAATCAAGCTAGAGCTTGAAGGGCTCACCAAGAACAAACTTCTCTCAAGATGGATTCTAGATCTAGAAAGTGAGAGAATGGATTTCTTGTGAGGAAGAGAGCTTTGGAAATGAGTGAGAATGGCTATCTCTTTCAATCTCAATGAATCTCTTAATGGCAGCTCTCACCTAGAGAGAAATGACCTAGGTTCGTATTTATAGGGTCCCATAAAAACAAGTTAGGTCAAGTCCCAACGGATAGAAATCTGAGGCAACTAGTCGGTCAAAGAACAACCACTGACCGACTAGTTCATCAACTAGTCGGTCAGTCAAACAACATGGACCGACTAAGTGAAGAACTGAGAAGAGATAGAAATTCAGACCTAGAAATCTAGTCGGTCCAAGAAGACTTTCTGACCGACTAGTTTCACAACTAGTCGGTCAGTCAGTGAACGTAGACCGACTAAGAGGCAAAAACAAATAGTCTGAATACAAATTGACTTAGTCGGTCCAAGAACAAATGTTGACCGACTAGATTATCAACTAGTCGGTCACCAAACGTTCTAAGACCGACTAACGATAAACAGTAGCTTAGGAGAAATTTGGCATGTACAGTAAATCACAACTAGTCGGTCAAAGAAGCATCACTGACCGACTAGTTCACAAACTAGTCGGTCGGTGAGTCAACGTAGACCGACTAACTGTAAACAGTAATGAACAAGAAAAGATTAACTCAAACTAGTCGGTCCAAGAAGCTTTGCTGACCGACTAGATCACCATCTAGTCGGTTAGTACTTCTTCTTGTACCAACTAACATGCACAAACAAGTCCGAATCGAAGCGCGATGCTTCGAGGAAATTAGAATGGACTTGTAATAAGATCCTAGAGCTACGATAGGAGCGTTATGAAGATAGAATCGTAAGATATACTCAAGGCTTAACATTCTATAGACCGAAGCTAAAAGACTATAAATAAAACCTTAAAGAACGGTCTTCGAGAGCTTCGATCAATTCTTCATGACTTCCAAAAAGGTCCAAAGGCTTCAACTAAGCTTTAGGCAATGAATACGATCTTTGAGAAGTCTTGAGATGTCGCTTTGATTGTTCTCGTGAATTTGGCGACGATCTCCAATACTGCGCTCACAAATTGTTAGTTCATGAATTATTTATGTTTGCTCATCATCAAAACCAAATCCGGGGAGTCCAATATTCAACATTCTCCCCCTTTTTGGTGATGACAAACCAACATAAATAATAATCAAAAATAATGATTCAAATGTAAAATACTTACTCCCCCTGCATTGTTGACACGATAATTCCAAAATGAATATATATAAATTGCATCAATCAGACGAGTAAGATATATAACGAGAATCGATTTTTGAAATATCGGATTTTGAAAATCCTTATATATATCTTAACTCCCCCTGAATCTAACACATCAAATTAGATTCTTGGAAATTGAATTAAATTTTCATTTGCCCTATTTATTATCATTATCTCTCCCCCTTTGGCATTATCCCAAAACTGGGGGGCATACAACGACAACAACTAGGAAAAGGAAAATCCAACATCGGGAGTCGTAGATAATGACGATGGACCTAATTGACACCAAGGGAAAAGTGATGAAATCAAATCAAGGTGTGCCAAATTGTCCATTATCAAAAAGCGATAATTAAAATCATCAAAAATACCAAATATTTATGCATTTATTGAATAAAGAAACATACTCTCCAATATTCAATATTCTTGGTTAAATTTGTGCATGGAAAACAATTCTATACAATCATAGAAATATAATCTATTTAACCAAGATTGTAAGCGACGAGCGACGATTTCACATATCATAGACATTGAATGAGAATTAAATGTGCACGACGAAGTAAAACAAAGAGAACATCGATGTGTGTGTGTGTATATATATATATATATATATGAATACCATCATGAGTACATCCAAAAAGATATCGACTACATCATATCAAAGGCAACATACCATCGATATCAACAACAAAAAGATACAACACAATCATCGATACACCATCATCAACACCCAAAAACATCAAAATACAACACCGACATCCATAAAACCAAAATACATCAAAACAACCCCAGCACTCCATCCTAACCCAAAATACTCTCAATAAGATGCATCATCCAAAGATCATATGAGAGGCCTCGAAACAGACGATCACGAGGAAGTGGCAGGATCTGCAGTCTCCGGGGGTCCAGTCGAGGGAGTGGACTCAGGCTCTGCAGGGAGGAGAGGCGTGTGAACAGAAGGGATCTTCGGGGCAGGAGTGGAGACATCGACGACTGGCTCAACGGCTGGGGTCTCAACAGGAACATCAGCAGGCAAATCAGGAGCAGGGTCGTCAGCAGGAGCAGCAGCAGCATCAGAAGTCTGATCCACTGGTGCAGAAGTCTCAGGAGCACCAGAAGAGGTGCCAGCATCAGGAGCAGATGTGGTAGCAGCAGCAGCAACAGTGGCCTCATCGCCACGAGCCAAGGAGGTGACAAGCTCATCAATATCCTCATCGTCCATCTCCTCATCCTCAGAAACAGGAGGAGGAAGCTGAACGCCCATCAAACTAGCCATACGGCAGACGACCTCCTCGGTACGAGCCAAACGCGACTCGTGCCGACGAAGTAACCGAACGACATCATCAAGTGTGGTGGTAGGAGGAGGGGCAGCAGCAGCTGAGGGAGTGGCCTGGGATGCAGAAGGTGTCGACCGCTGCACGTGACGGAGTGCCGCAAGAGATTTCTTAACGGCCGTCGCGTTCAGAGGAGGACCAAGGGGACGCTCATCATCAGGAGGCAAGGGAACACCGAATCGACGGAAAACCAAGGTCAGGAGACAAGGATATGGGATATGCGCAGATTTAGTGGTCTTGCGAATACACTCGAAAGAATCCATCTTATCGAGTATAATGCGAGCCCAATTAATCTCGCTACCCATAAAGAGAGCATAAATCAATTTCAGAAACGGCTGAGATGGAAGAGAAGAAGATCCATACTTGGGAAGAAGGCAGGATTTCAAGATCAGGTTAATCACCCAAGCATTCGGCTTGAATGATTTCGAAGGGACTCCTATGAATGCAGGGGGATAACCTGGAAGATTTTTCCTAGGGTCCGCTGATCGAGGGAGGAGATATCGTCAACAGAGATGTCAGAAGGGAGGAGGCCACACGACGAGCAACCTATCAACTCCCCCAAGATCTCTGCCGTGAGGACTATCGGAGTCCCCAAAACAGAAGTCTCGATGGAGTGAGTCTCACCGTACTGGCCCCGGACACGATTGGCATAGAATAGCTTGACCAGGCGAGGATAGGGTCGGGGGTTCGCCTTAGGGTCATATCTAAAGTAGTCCAATAGGCCACTATAGGAGAGAAGATCTGCAAGGCCAAGAAAATCAGAAAACTGAACGTAATGCTCCAACAGCAGTGGGCAGTGCTCTATACGGTTGTACGCCGCTAGACACTGAGGGTCGTCGCGACACAACGATATATCTACACCGCCGACTGGCATTGGACCTTTACCCTTAGCCTTACGGGGCTTAGGAGGAGGTGGAGGAGGGGGTGGAGTAGGTGCCTTCTCGGGATGTTCAGGACTGTATTCTTCATCGGAATCATCCTCGGAATCACTATCTGAACGCTCACCGGGAGGAGTGGGTGCACGGAACTTTTTAGGCTTGGGTTTGGGCTTGGAAGATTGGCCGGTAGGTTTAGGCTTGGACGTCCTCTTCCTCTTCAACGGTGTTGAAGACGAAGAGGGGGGACGTGTGGTCTTGGTCCTACGCTTAGGAGGGGTCGAAGCGGTCGCAGCATCTACGGTCATGGGGGATGCCCCAGAAGAGGTAATCGGGAGTCTCGTTCTTGCCATGATCACGGCACAATGAGTACAAACAAGCGACGGGATAAGATCAAACACCCTAAGCTCAAACCCTAGAACTGAAAACAATTAAGCTCACAGCGTGAATCCGAAACCCTAGAACCCTAGAGGATGAAATCGGCCAAGATCAAACCCTAGAATAGGAAAACGACCTAGGAGGAGGAGATATACCTAGGGGAGGGTGATCGGCGACGGCGGATGGTCGGAAACGACGCCGGAGATCGACGGAAGATGAGGGGTCACGAACAGGGAGAGGGGTTTTTCGAGCTGGAGATATGAAGAATACCGACTAAATGAAGAAATAGTCGGATAGAATAGGCTTAAGTCGGTCGGGAATGCGAAAAGACGCGATTGCCCTAGAGCACTTAGTCGGTCACAGTTCAAGCACTGACCGACTAGATTACGATCTAGTCGGTCGGTCAATGAGCTTAAACCGACTAAGTCGAAACAGAGGCAAAACGAAAATTCTAGGGCTAGAGTTAGTCGGTATCAGTATAATCACTGACCGACTAGTTTTCAATCTAGTCGGTCGGTAAGAGAACTGTGACCGACTAAAAGAAGTCAATGACAAGGGAAAGTTAAAGCTTGAACTAGTCGGTCTGAGTTCACTAGCTGACCGACTAGATGAGCATCTAGTCGGTTGGCTGATGAACTGAAACCGACTAGAAGAGTCCAAAAGTTGATAAATGAGTTCTTTTCATAAACCACTTGGATGAAACATCTTAACCCTCTCATAAGTCATCTAAACTACCCCCATAAAACATCGAAATCTTAAATATGACATTCAAATAAGAATTCGAGCAAAAATTCAAACATATCACATAAAATCCCCAAAAATTCAATAAATCTAGCATGAACGAAATATTGCGAAATATAATAGCATGCAAGATAATTGAATGAGACATGAATCCTATATCTCGGATTCACCCATAATCCCCAATTCTCGACGCAACCGCACAAAGGAGTCCTCCTTTAGGGGTTTCGTGAAAATATCGGCGATTTGCTTTTGGGTTTCAACGTACACTAATATGATGTCCTTTTTAGCAACATGATCATCTAAAAAATGGTGTCGGACATCTATGTGTTTAGATCGGGAATGGTGCACCGGATTCTTTGAAAGACAAATAGCACTTTGGTTATCCACCATGATAGGGCTAGTATCACAATGAATACCAAAATCCTTCAGTGTATGTCTCATCCAAAGAACCTGGGCACAAGCGGCACCGGCGGAAATGTATTCCGCCTCGGTGGTTGAAAGTGATACCGAATTTTGCTTCTTGGAAAACCAAGAGATAAGGGAATTTCCTAGAAAATGGCAAGTGCCACTAGTACTCTTCCTGTCGGATTTGCATCCCGCATAATCAGCGTCACTATATGAGACTAACTCATATGTGCTAGATTTCGGATAAAGTAATCCAAAATCTAAAGTGTAACTTAGATAGCGAAAAATACGTTTAACCGCTACTAAGTGAGAATCCTTAGGTTGAGACTGATAACGAGCACAAATACAAATGGCAAACATAATATCGGGCCTACTTGCGGTAAGATAAAGTAAACTACCTATCATACCTCGATATAGATGAATGTCTACATCTTTTCCGCCCGTATCTTTATCAAGATGCGTTGTAGTGCTCATAGGAGTCTTTTTCCCGGAGGCATTCTCCATTCCAAATCGCTTTAGCACCTCCACCGTGTATTTTGTTTGGTGGATGAAGATTGCATCGTTCAATTGGCGAATTTGGAGACCTAAGAAATATTTGAGTTCGCCCATGTGGCTCATCTCAAATTGTTCCTTCATAACATTAGAAAACTCTTCGCAAAGAGTGAAGTTAGTAGCACCGAAAATGATATCATCAACATAAATTTTAACTAATAAAATATCATTATTCGCATGCTTAACAAAAAGTGTAGAATCGGCTTCGCCCATTTTAAAATTCAAATCCAAAAGAAAATTCTTTAGGCGATCATACCAAGCTCGAGGAGCTTGTCTCAAAGCATAAAGAGTTTTCTTTAGTTTAAAAACATGATTTGGAAATTTTTCATTTATGAAACCCGGAGGTTGAGAAACGTAAACTTCCTCAACAACATCTCCGTTTAAAAATGCACTTTTAACATCCATTTGAAATAATTTAAAATTTTTATGGCATGCAAAAGACAATAATAGTCTAATTGATTCTAATCTAGCTACCGGAGCGAAGGATTCTTCGAAATCGATACCTTCCTCTTGGCGATAGCCTTGAGCAACTAACCGAGCTTTGTTCCGGACGACGACTTAGTTTTCGTCGGTTTTGTTCTTGAAGATCCACTTTGTCCCTATGACGGTGTGGTTCTTCGATGGCAAAGGAACAAGCTCCCATACCTCATTCCTTTCGAATTGAATGAGTTCCTCCTCCATGGCAAGGATCCAAGCACTATCTTCGCACGCTTCAACTATATTCTTTGGCTCTATCGATGAGGCAAAGGCACAATTGGCGAAGTGGTGGACTTGCGATCTCGTCTTGACTCTATCATGAATATTGCCAATGACTTGCTCATGGGGATGATCACGAACGGTATGAAGCCGCTTGGGAATACCTTGATCACTAGGCACATTCTCAACAACTTCATTAGTCGGGTTAGTATCAATAGAATCAATTGAATCAATAGACTAAGAATTTTCAAACGAATCACATAAAACATCCATAGAATCATCATCATTTGAAATTCTAGAAGTAGTAAAATTCTCATTAAAAGAGACATGGAGTGACTCCTCGATCGTAGAGGATCTTTTGTTGTATATCCGATAGGCTTTGCTACGTGAGGAATACCCAACAAATATCCCCTCATCCGATCTCGGATCAAACTTGTCCAAATTATCATATGTGTTTTTAATAAAACATTTTGCGCTGAAAACACGAAAATGTTTAACTTGAGGCAATCTACCAAACAACAATTCATAGCAAGTTTGTTTGGTGCCGGGCCTCAAAAGTATTCTATTAAACACATAACAAGCGGTGTGTACCGCTTCCGCCCAAAATTGATAACCAAGTTGACTATCTTCGAGCATAGTGCGAGCACACTCCACAAGCGTTCTATTCTTCCTCTCAACAACACCATGTTGAGGAGGTGCGCGAGGGAAAGAAAATGTGTGAGTAATTCCAAGATCATCACAAAAATTTGAGAAAGACTCGTTCTCAAATTCACCCCCATGATCACTACAAATAGTGACAATGGTGGTTCCGATGAGATTTTGTACTTTCTTCACAAATATTGTGAAGTTTTCAAAAGCTTCATTTTTATTACATAAGAAAAATACCCATGTAAATCTAGAATAATCATCGACGATGACAAGTCCATATCTTGTATTTCCTAAGGAAGCAACTCTAGTTGGCCCAAATAAATCTAGATGTAATAGCTCTAGTGGTCGTTTAGTAGAAATGCTTTTCTTAGGTTTAAATGAAGATTTAGGAAGCTTGCCACGTTGACAAGAATCACAAAAACTTTTCTTTTCAAAAACGAGCTTCGGAAAACCTTTAATGAAATTTAATTTTGAAAGCTTATAAAGTGTTCCAAAGTTCACATGTCAAAAGCGTCGATGCCATAAGTGTTGTTCACTTGTGTTGGCAACGAGACATTGTTCATATGACTTAGGAAGATCCAAAATATAAATATCTTTATGGCGTGTGCCGGAAAATAATAACTTATTATTATCATTTGAAATATGACATAATCCTTTCGCAAATCTAACTTTGTAACCTTTGTCACAAAGTTGGCTTATTGAAATAAGATTATGATTTAAACCATTAACTAGATAAACATCACTAATTAAGGGTTTAGACGGGTTACCCACTTTACCAACACCGACGATGGTTCCGCTCTCGTTGCCTCTAAACACGACACGGTTTCCATTTGCAATGGGAACTACTCCGGAGAGCAATTGAGCGTCACCCGTCATGTGTTTTGAACACCCGCTATCGAGTATCCAATTCCCTTTGGAGCTAAATTTGAATTTGTTGCTCCTTTTCTTTTTCTTTTCCTTGAGTACCTAAAGATAGAAAATTTCATATCATGATACCCAAGGTCATTGGGTCCTCAAAGGTTAGACCTTTGGAAGCCAAGTCCAATTGGACTTAGACTTCCCCACATAATTTCTACTATGCACAACATCCGAAAAATAAGCATTCATATACACTTGTTTTTCATCCATGCTTGTGTCCTTTGGGCTCCAAATAGTGAAAATCTTGGGAGCCCTCATCCTATTGGGTGCATGCATGCGTTGTTGGTATCTACGTGATGCATGTCGTGGATAGGCATAAGGAACATGATGGAATGGTGCATGACGAGAATTATTCATATGATGAGGTGGGTGAACATATGCATGTGTGGGAACACGTGCGTGAGGGTGTCTCACATGGTGTGCACGTGCCCGAGAATGTGTTGCATAAAAATCATCATATGTGTGAGACGGTGGAGTAGGACGTGTGTTCCTACGTGGCATGGTATTGGTGTACATATAAGCATGCCCCTTCTTTGGAGGTCCACCCAAAGTGGGTTTCTTTCCGAAAGAGGGTGTGGACGAGGTGGAAGCACCATTGGTAGATGAACTACCAATAGAGTGTTTGCTACCACTCGTAGAGTCACCGGAAGTTGGCCTAACAAAAGTAGTGGCCGCTTTGGATGGACATCCCATCGTATACCCCAAACCAATGTGGTGATTGGCCGGAAGTAAGTCACTTAGGATTTTATCCAAATGGTCCTTACCCTTATTGAATTTATTAATTCGGCCTAATGTGTTCTCATATTTCTCTTTGAGAGAACGCATAGAAGTATCCAAGTTGGATACTTGCGATGTGAGCACATAAACACGAGATTTAAGATTCTCATTCTCAATACTCAAAGTCGAGTTTTGAGAGGTCAAATCCGCTATCCTATGTTCTTCCGGATATTCAATGCTAACATGTTCAAGTTTAGATTTGAGATTAACAATCTCATTTCTTAACTCTTCAACAACGGTGTCGTTGTTGGTGACGATAGTCTTAGGCGATGTTTGAATGCTAGCTAGGTCATCTTTTACTTTAGTATATCTATTTACTAATTTAGTGTATTTAGACCATAAATGAGAGTTAGCATCCCTAAGATCATCCATAGTTACCTCATCGCCTTGATCACTCCTTATTTTACACCCTTTTTCCGAATGCTTGCATGCCATTTAGATCGCCCAAATCATGTTTTTCACGATATATCGACGATATTGCGATGCTTTTCACGATTTGTTGTTTTTGTCGCATTTCAGGTGATTTGGCGCGATTTGGAGTGATCTCGAGATGCGCTTACTCTAGACGGTCACCAACGACCTCCCTGAGGGGTATTTTGATGTTGGAGAGGAGCGGAAGAAGAACGGACGTCGCAGGAGCGACGAGGAGGCCAATACAAGCAGATTGGGCATTTTTTGTGTCCCACTCGGCCGAGTGGAGGAGCCACTCGGCCGACCAGCGAGACACTGCTCGGCCGACCAGAACAGACACAATTTACATGTGCACTCGGCCGAGCACCGAAGACCACATCGGCCGAGTGACGACATCACGTCCGCCCGAGTGGCGCCCAGACGAAGCCCCTCCAAAACATCCAAGTTACTGTTTTTCGGCTGCCTGAACTTCAGAAGACCCACTCGGCCGAGTGGTAAATCCCGTCCGCCCGAGTACTATGAAGTCATCGGCCGAGTGACGACAACTCACTCGGCCGAGCCGCCCCCGAAGTAGAGACCCCTGAAGGCCCCGACTTACTGGAAAATTACAGGGTTTCTCACTCGGCCGAGCGACTTTTGTCACTCGGCCGAGTGCGATGCGCTGCCTGTAGCGAAAACTGCGGAAAACAGGCTGTGCAGGGGTATTTTGGTCACGATTTTTGGACGATTTTGAGGGCTATTTAAACCCTGTTTTTACCCTAGTTTTAGGAGCCTCTCTCTTAGATTTTTTGCAGCTTTTTAGATTAGTTTTTTTAGCTTTATTCTTGTGATTGGAAAGGAGACAAAGATTGGAATTTTGTTGGATTCAATTGAAGAACTCCATTGGTTTGCATCTCTTTTCACTTAAAAATTCTATTTTTATTGTTTATCTCAATATTGTGATGAATTCCATTGCTTATTTCAACGATTATTTTTGTGATATCGCTATGATTTGTGAGTAGTCTCCACGTCTTGGGGCGTGGGGATGAACCCTACAAGCCCATCTTCATATTTGTGATGAATTGGTAGAATTTTGCTAGAATTGTTATTAGGGATTAGATTGGGATCAATTTACTACGGATGGCTAGGTATTCATATCAATTGGGATTTGCAAGAGATTGGATCCCAATTTGATAGGAAACCCTAGAAATCCGAATTGGGTTGGAGTCGGATTTTCGAAGTATCGGTTTGCAAGAGATTGGACCGATACTAGGATTTCCGGTTGCAATTCCATGCCGATACTCGTTTGCAAGAGATTGGACGGGTAGGAACTATCCCAATCTAGGTCGTGGACCGAGTTTGCAAGAGATTAGGCTCGGTGCGCGATTGGACGATGATGTTGATCCTAATGCTAGCGTTCCTAGGCTAGGGTTTGCAAGAGATTGGACCCAAACCTAGGATAGCTATAGACCGGCAACAGCGCGAGAGCGTGAGCTTGGTTCTACATTCAGTTGCGACTAGTTCATCCAAATTCTCATTCAAGCAATTTTGATACCGATAAACCGCATTTATGAGATACGGTGAGTAGCGGGGATTCCCCATTCCCCAGACGTTCTTTGTTTGATTTGATATTTCCGCATTTTTGTCTGACGATTGTGACAGGATCGCCAAAGGCAAATTTCTCTCTTAAATAGCCAGGTTGATTGGAACAAGCACGGTCATTCGTCCTCACTGTGTTCGATATCCCGCTCGCTGCTACACCGTGCACTTGCGGTAAAACTACAACCGTTCCTTGGGCGTATACTCGGGACCGATCACGCCTTCGTCGTCGCTATCATCGGAGGAGGAAGATCCTTGATCATGCTCCTCTCTTGCCATGAAGCACATGTGCGCTTGCTCCACTTTCTCATCGTCCGACTCTCCGCTTGAGGAATCCTCGGAGTCGGTGAATGTTGCTCCGACAAGTCCCTTTTTGTACCCCTTTTTGTACTTCTTGGACTTGTCGAACTTCGGCGCCTTCCACTTCTCCTTTTGCTTGTTTTGAGGACAATCCGCTTTGATGTGTCCTGGCTTATTGCATTTAAAGCACAAAGGTGGAGAGGCGTTAGTAGAAGTAAATTTAGATTTTTGTTTGAAGTTACCCTTTCGGAAGAAGCGATTGAACTTCTTTGCCATGAGTGCAATGGATTCCATGTCCATTTCTTCTTCCGAGTCCTCATCATCGGTAGAGGTGGATGAAGCCGCCTTGAATGCAATTGCCCTTTTCTTAGGCACGTCTTGGTTCAAATAGGACTTCATCTTTTCTTGTAACTTCACCTTGCTATCTTTGCGTACCTCGTATGACATCAAAGTACCCATCAATTGAACTACGGTATACTTATTCATGTCATTATCTTCCTCGATGGTGAAGGTACGTTTCTCCCAAGAAGAAGGAAGTCCTTCGATAAGCTTCGAGCACTTCTCCTTTTGGGTGTAGGATTTGCCGAGAGCCTCTAACTCGTTTATTATGTCAACGAAGAGAGCGTAATATTCCTTCATCTTCTCGCCCTGTTGCATATGAAACATTTCGTAATCTTTGTTTACAACTACGAGTTTAGAGTCTCTTACCCTACTCGTCCCTTCATGTAGAATGAGGAGGGAGTTCCAAATTTGATATGCACTCTTACATGTGCATATATTATTGAAGTCCTCGGGCTCCAATGCGCATTGCAAGGTGTTCATTGCCTTGGCATTGCTTACCTCCGCGGCGACCTCCGCGGTAGTCCATTTCTCAAAGTCTTCTTCTTCGGGCTCGATGTATTCCTTCATTGTGGTCCTCCATAGAGATGCACTCCGGAGGAAGGTTTCCATCTGGCATTTCCAGTACCCGTAGTTGGTACCGTTGAAGAATGGAGGCCTCGTAGAGGAATGTCCTTCCATCACCGAAGACGCTCCTTCACGGTTCTTGAAGGTGCCATAGTCGGAAGGTGGATGCACGGTCTTGTTGTCGTTGGTAGACATAGCTAAGTATCTGGCTCTGATACCAAATGTAATGCCCTACAAGCTACTGCACAAGTACTAGAGGGGGGTGAATAGTACTTTAAAAATAACAAGGAGTATAATTCCTAATTATAGTGCAAACAACTACCAAATCAATTTGCGGAAGCTTAAATTGAATGACAACAACAAAATTAACAATGCTAACAAAAGATGTTACTGAGTTCGGATCCACCCAAGTCTCTCTGACTTGTTCCCGGTGATCCTACGTCCCAACCACCCGGATCCCCTCCGGATACTTAGGTTAGAAACCCTAACCCAAGATTTCCACTATGATATCTTGTGAAAAACCTTCACAAGATCAAATCATACATGCAATAGCAATAGTGAATCCCACAACCCGGGATCACAACCTTCTCTCACAACCGAGAGAATCAATAAGCAATATAAACAAGTTTATAATGAAATAAACAATCTTACCACAAAATCCTATACCTTGAGTTTTCTTACCAAATAGGTGCAAGGAGGGATTTGAGGAAGATGAAGTCACCAAGACCTAGCACCAAAGAAATGACCAGCAAAGGGTGCCTAGGAGTGATTTGGAGACTTGAATCAAGCTAGAGCTTGAAGGGCTCACCAAGAACAAACTTCTCTCAAGATGGATTCTAGATCTAGAAAGTGAGAGAATGGATTTCTTGTGAGAAAGAGAGCTTTGGAAATGAGTGAGAATGTCTATCTCTTTCAATCTCAATGAATCTCTTAATGGCAGCTCTCACCTAGAGAGAAATGACCTAGGTTCGTATTTATAGGGTCCCATAAAAACAAGTTAGGTCAAGTCCCAATGGATAGAAATCTGAGGCAACTAGTCGGTCAAAGAACAACCACTGACCGACTAGTTCATCAACTAGTCGGTCAGTCAAACAACATGGACCGACTAAGTGAAGAACTGAGAAGAGATAGAAATTCAGACCTAGAAATCTAGTCGGTCCAAGAAGACTTTCTGACCGACTAGTTTCACAACTAGTCGGTCAGTCAGTGAACGTAGACCGACTAAGAGGCAAAAACAAATAGTCTGAATACAAATTGACTTAGTCGGTCCAAGAACAAATGTTGACCGACTAGATTATCAACTAGTCGGTCACCAAACGTTCTTAGACCGACTAACGATAAACAGTAGCTTAGGAGAAATTTGGCATGTACAGTAAATCACAACTAGTCGGTCAAAGAAGCATCACTGACCGACTAGTTCACAAACTAGTCGGTCGGTGAGTCAATGTAGACCGACTAACTGTAAACAGTACTGACAAGAAAAGATTAACTCAAACTAGTCGGTCCAACAAGCTTTAATGACCTACTAGATCACCATCTAGTCGGTCAGTACTTCTTCTTGTACCAACTAACATGCACAAACAAGTCCGAATCGAAGCGCGATGCTTCGAGGAAATTAGAATGGACTTGTACTAAGATCCTAGAGCTACGATATGAGCGTTATGAAGATAGAATCGTAAGATATACTCAAGGCTTAACATTCTATAGACCGAAGCTAAAAGACTATAAATAAAACCTTAAAGAACGGTCTTCGAGAGCTTCGATCAATTCTTCATGACTTCCAAAACGGTCCAAAGGCTTCAACTAAGCTTTAGGCAATGAATACGATCTTTGAGAAGTCTTGAGATGTCTCTTTGATTGTTCTCGTGAATTTAGCGACGATCTCCAATACTGCGCTCACAAATTGTTAGTTCATGAATTATTTATGTTTGCTCATCATCAAAACCAAATCCGGGGAGTCCAATATTCAACAAAACTCCCGGTGCTGATACTAGCAGATGGCCTCCGACTTGATCGCCTCCAGGTCGATCCTCTCCAGCTCTGCCACGCGTCGCTCATGGTTGGCGGTTCTCTTCGCGCTGGCCTCCCTCTCCTGGGCCAGTACGTTTTCCGCAGTGACCCTCCGGGTCTCCTCGTCCCTGGCCCTCTGCTCCGTATCCTCCACGAGCTTTTCTAACTTGTCGATTGACTCCTTATAGGTCACATAGTACACCCGGAGATTCGTCAACATGTCGTTGACGGCCTTCAGCTTCTCCTCGGCTTGAATGCGGCCACCTTCTTCCCCTGAGCCACCGCAACCCTGTTCGCCACTGATGAGTGACGCTGGAGAGACACCAGGGCTGTGACCGTCTATAAAAGGAACCAAGGTATAAGCACATTTAAAAGAAAGAAGACCGGCACTTTGAATAAAGAGAGCGATGAACCTGTATAATGTGCCAGACGACCGTATCGTAGAGACGCTTGGCATCAACATTTGCTAAGGACTCTCGGTTCCTCGGCAGCATGCTGTTCTCCACCAGGTGGGACACTACCCCGGCCTCATCAAAAACTAACTCCTAGACACCCACCAGGTAGAGTGGCGCGACGATCTCCCCCGTCGAAATGGCGAGGACCTCTGCTTTCTTCGACTTAAAGCTGGCAAGCGCCGCCTCGCAGCTTCGGTGTCTCGACTTCCCCAGCCCGTACGGTGGACACCCGAAGGGCCAACGCTCAACAGTTGGAGCCCGATCGGTCTGGGCCGACCAAGCCAAAGATTTCTGAGGGGCGGCCAAATGGAGGGGGACTGCAGCAATTACGTGGGCCGGCAGGCCCTGGGGCATGACGACCATCAGGTCAACCGTCGGCTCTGCGACTAGGTCGAGGTCGATAGTGCTGCCCAATGCCACCTTGCTCATGCAAGAGGAGTAAGCAGCTGATGTGGGCTCCTTCCTTGCCCTCTTACCCCGCTCCTCCCTTTCGGCCCGAGCAGTGGTCGCCCCCTCCTGGCTCTGCTTCTACCCGACCTTCGTCGAGCCCTTGGGCGCATGTTACTTGCACTTGGTCACTGGCTCCTTGGTCGCCGCTTCTCTAGCCATCTTCATTATCTCCTCCCTCAAGAGACGCATGGCTGCACCTGCAAAAAGAAGATAGATCATGGTGAGCATATCAGGAGTTGATTGCTAAGCTCGGAATACCTTCAAGCCAGACATGCTGGGTAATCTGCTCGTCTACAACCAAGTCCTTTAGGTGCCTTCTTTCCCTGGGGATCTCCTCCAGGATCTTGGCATTCTCCATGTTGTTCCCCTCAAGGTCCACTTCAGTGTTCACCGAGGGATTCAATGTCCCCCAGTTCGACCTCAGGGCCAAGTTCATCGGTGTCGAGATGAAGACGAACTTCTCCTTCCAGTCTCTAACTTTTCCTGGCAGATTGAGGGTGAGCGACCGACCCCTCCTCCTATATACGTAGTAGTATGCCTCCTTCCTCTTCACCTCATAGAAGTATTGGAATAGCGGCAGGGTCGGACTTATGCCGCTGGTGGAGCAAAGGACAGGGAAACCGACCATGGAGCTGATGGAGTTAAGCATCAATTAGAAGAGGGGAAGTTCGAGGAAGTGAATGACGAGGAGGAGGAAGGGATTGAGTGGAAAGAGGAGCCCCAGGGCGAAGGTCGGGTAGTAGACGCCATCCCTTGGGGAGCAAACCCGCTCGTTGAATTTGGGGAGGCGAATAGTGTAGGGAAGTCTGATGTAATTGGAGTAGATAACAGGGATATATGAGGTCGACAGTTGGGACATTTAGGCCAGGATCTCCGCGTGGACTGCAGTCGTGACGTTGTCACCGCCCGGAACCATAATGGCTGACCTAGGCCCTTTTCCTTTCTTGGGGTCCCTTTTGATCACCGACGAGGCGACAGCTTGCTCGACGACTAGGTTTACCCCCCACTCCTCCGGCCAAGACTTTGCCGGCTCCTCTGACACCATCGGCTCCTCCAATTCTGCAGCACCACCTTCCTCAAGTTCACCGAACCACCCCTCAACATAGGAATATGAAGCGAAAGCAGGAGATGAAGCCATGGATGGATCAAAATAGTACATAGAAATCAAGAAGAGGAACGGAGCTCCGACTGCAACAGAAGAACGACGGTGTGATGGTCGACGGCGAGAGGTCTCAGCAACAAAGAATGGAAGCAAAAATTTTGAAAAATGAGTGCAGAAACTCCCTCTCGCTGCCCCTATCTCTATTTATTGGGAGGATTGGGTGATCTCAGCCGTTGGAGGCGGGCCACATGGCAAGATCTGGGCGAGTCTGTCGCCTCAACTTCCCCACACGATCACGTCAGCCACGTGTCATGCTTCGAATGATTGAACGCCTCGATCCTCCCCAGTCGCCGAATTGCCATTATGACCTGAGAGATTTGGCACTCAGTTCGAATTAAATACCACCGACCAGCCCTCATCCAATGGGAGCACGACACGTCATCCAAGCTGAGCCGAGCTTGCCATTTCGAACTCGAATGATGGGGAAAATTTTTACGACCTTAAGTTTGGCCCAGATAATAAAGGCCCACATATTTGAAGCCCAAACGAATAGCTCTCTGACCACTCGAAATGAGAACAAGCCCGAAAGGAAGGTCACCGCGACACTGGGAAGCTCGCCTCGTCGAGCGGCAAGCTCGCCAGCAGGGTCAACAAAAGAAGCTCGCCTACTCTCCAAACAGGAAGCACAGCCAGACAGTCTGAAAACACCAAGCTCTGTCGTCGAGCTTGGCTCTTTCCAATCAGGGCCTAGCATAAACATCTCTGATAGGGTGACATAGGGCCACCTATGCCCCCATTAATGCCAGAGGTTAAGAGCGAGAATTAATGGTCACCCATCATGTCTTCCATTAATACATTAATGTATCTGACACTATCTGACACCCATTAATGCGTAAATATCTCTGACACCCTCCCCGATCTATCACATCACCACTTGTGCTCCAGCTAAGCAGACTCGACAGGTGATTGGACGGCGAACAAATGACTCTCGACCCTATAAATATCCCCCTCCAGCCACCAAGAAAGGGGTTGGTGAGTTGAAATCTATAACTCATGTCCAATACTCAAGGTCGGATATCTCCCATATATTTGTGCCTTCCTCATAAGCTCGCCACGCTAAGCCGATCTGCCTTAAGATTGTTGAATATTGGTGTTTCATACCAATCTTATTTTGATGATGATCACAATATTATGTTGTTGCTAATGACTCTCTTGTTTTAGTCTCATAGTTTCATTTCAAGAATATCTTTCTTGGAGACTAAACACTTGGTGCAAGGATGACATCAAGTGGAGAAAGGCCAAAGCTTGGACTTAATGGGGGGCCAAAGCTTGGAGATGATGGAGAGCATCAAGGCATCAAGATTGAAGACATAGACTCTAAGGAAAGCAATGTAATCCATGTAATATTTCCTTTATTACTTTCTCTCTCATTTGAGTCTAGGTTAATGTAATGCCTTGTTGGATGGTCTACTCATACATGCATATGCATCTAACCATCTTAGTGAGCCTTAGGATTATCATAGAATCCAAACAATAGGCTCATCTTGACCAAAGACTCATTTGGAGTCTCTGGTTCTCCATCAGTCGACTGCTGAAGGACTCACAGTCGACTGGGTCATTTCCAGTCACCTGTCGATCCTTCTACAGTCGACTGTGATGCACAGCTCAAGTCAATAGTCGTCTGAGCAGGGTAAGTGCATATACTGCTTCTCTCTGTTTTTCTCCATCTCCTGCAGCAAACGACTGATGAAGGGTTTACAGTCGCCTGGCTATTTCACAGTCGATTGTATACTTGTCATCAGTCGCCTATAGGCTTATCTGGAGAAAGAGTTCAGCTCTCTGTTTATTCCATTCCCCGTAGCAGTCGCCTGCTGAAGGTTTTACAGGCGCCTGTCCTGTTAACAGTCGACTGTACTGACTTCATCAGTCGACTGTCGTGGCTCAGATTATATCCGTTGGATATTTTCTAGCCGTTGGACAGTCGACTGTCATTTGTTCATTAGTCGACTGTCAGTGTCGTTTTCGCCCAGTTTCTAGCCATTGCAGCCTTGTGCTTTTGGCGGTTTCCTTGGGTTCTGAGGGTTGATATAGGGTTCCTATATATATGGGTGTGCTAAGTTCATTAGAGCTTCTTGATGCTATTGCAAATCATAAGAGTTTTACAAGCCATTCTGAAACTCTCTCATTTTCCCTCCTTGAGCTCTCATTCCTCTTCATGCATTGAAGTCAAGCTCAAGGGAAATCATACAAGTGCTTTCAAGCCAATCTCAACACTTGGAAATCCTCTTCCATGCCTTACATTCATCTATGAGTAAGCATCTCAAGGTATAGGTAAGAGTATTTATTTTACTTGGTGGTTCTTGTAACACTAATTCTCTTTGTAGGAATTAGTCTTTCTCTCTTGTGGGAGTTTATCCCTTTGTGGGATTAGGATACTCTCTTTGTGGGAGTAACTCTCTTAGTGGGAGTTTGATGTCCTAGTGTAGGGCTAACCCTAATTCTCTGAGTGGGAGTTAGTAATTCTCTATGTGGGAGTTTGATCCCTGTGTAGGGTTGGTTGGGTCCTTGTGTAGGGCAAAATCCTCTTTATGAGGTCTCTCTCTTTATGGGAGTGTATCTCTTTGTGGGATTTGTATTCACTTCTCTTTGTAGGAATATAGTGAATATTGGTGAGGCTAGACGTACCCAAGTTTGGGAAACCAGGGTAAAATCTTGTGTTTGCGTTTGGAATGATTGTGTCAATTATTTTCTCTTGCATTTATTATTCCGCATTTGCAAGTTTAATTTTAATTGGACAATTTATTACCATTACACTATTCACCCCCCTCTAGTGTGTTGTTATTAGTATTGCAAGGGTAAGGTGATCCTTACAATTGGTATCAGAGCGAGGTTATAGCATACTGTAACAATGGCATTCAACGCCTCATCCGCGTCTCATGAAGAAGGACATTCAACCGTTCGACCCCCGCTCTTCAACGGAACCAACTACCCAAGTTGGAAGATCAGGATGATGATCTACATGGAGGGTCAAGACCGATGGGACATTACGGAGGTGCCATTTGAGAAGCCCACTACACCTGTGGCTTCAAGTACAAAGGCGAAGAAGGACTCGATCAAATTCAATGCGAGGGCTATGAATACATTCCATTGTACCCTCTCAGCAAATGTGTTCAATCGCATCTCCATATGCAAAACGGCCAACGAAATTTGGCATACTTTGGAGATATGTCATGAAGGGACTACAAAGGTAAAGAAATCTAAACAAACTGTGTTTAGATCTAAATATGAAATGTTTAAGATGCAGGAAGGAGAAAGTATCTCAGAAATGTTCACAAGGTTCACAGACATCGTGAACGCTTTGGAAGGACTTGGGTAGGTGATTTCCCAAGAGGATCGTCTGGAGAAGATCCTTGAGTCTCTTACACCCAAATGAGAGTCAAAGGCCAACGGAATTTTGGAGTCATATGACACGTCCAATACACCGTTGAGGAGTGTATTGGAAATCTCATGGAGTACGAAGTGAAGCTTTAACACAAGAATGAGATTCAACCAACCAAGCCCAAGAAGCCGGAGAAGCAAAAGGGGGTTGCATTCCATGCCAAGGAGGAGCGAATCAAATGGAGGAAGAAATTCCATCAAGAGGCTCCTAGTGAAGAAGATGGAGAAGATGAGGCTAGTGGAGATGAAATCATGGAGATTGCCACGCAACTAAGAGCATTCCTCAAAAGCAAGCAAGGTAAATCTTCTTCAAAGTTTGCCTCCAATTCTAACAAGATTCCTACTTGTTACACTTGGAGTGGCAAAGGTCATCTCTCTACCAAAAGCCCTTCCAAACCCACCAAAGATACTTAGAAGGAAAAAGGGAAGAAGAATTGGAAAGGTAAGTCTGATCGCGCCCGGGCGTACACCCTAAAGACCGACCGTGTAGTTTTACCGCAAGTGCACGGTGTAGCGGTGAGCGGGTATCGAACACAGGGAGGACATATGACAGTGCCTTCTCCGAACAGCCTGGCTATAGGGACAGAAAAGTTGGAAATTGCCTTTCGGCGATGTTGTCACAATCGTCAAGCAAAGTAAAGAGATATAAAATCAAATAAAGACGCCTAGGGAGTAGGGAATCCCCGCTACTCACCGCATCTCGTCATTGTGATTCATCGGGTTCACAATTGCTAGGGTAGAATGTCGGGTGAACTAGTTGCAATTGAATGTAAAACCTAGCTCACGCTCTCGCGCTGTTGCCGGTCTAAAGAAAACCTAGGCTCGGGTCCAATCTCTTGCAAACCCTAGCCCAGGCAAGCTAGCATTAGGATCAATGTCATTGTTCAATCGCATCCCGAGCCCACTCTCGTGCAAACTCGGGCTACGACCTAGGTTGGGATAGTTCCTACCCGTCCAATCTCTTGCAAACAGGCATCGGTATAGAATTGCAACCGAGGATCCTAGTATCGGTCCAATCTCTTGCAAACCGATACTACGGAAACTCAATTTCAACCCAATTCGGATTTTTAGGGTTTCCTATCGAATTGGGATCCAATCTCTTGCAAATCCCAATCGATATGAACACCTAGCTATCCATGTTATATCAATCCCAAACTAACCCTAATAGCAATTCTAGCAATAGTTCTACCAAATCATCACAAATCGGAAATTGGGCTTGTAGGGTTCATCCCCACGCCCTAAGACGTTAAGACTACTCACAAATCATATCGCAAATAGAAGAACAATCAATTGAAATAGCAATAGAATTCATGGCAATATTCAAAATAGCAATGAAAATAGGATTTTTAATAGAGATGGAGACAAACCAATGTAGCTTTCTAAGAATCCAACAAAATAGCACTTTCTTCTCCTCTCCAATCACAAGAATCAAACTCTAAAAAGTCTAATCTAAAAAGGCTGCCAAAAGTAATAAAAAAGCTCTCTAAACTAGGTTAGAATCTGGGGTTAAATACCCCCCAAAACTGCCCAAAAATTCGTGACCAAACTGCCCATGCACCTCTTCAAATCGTGTTTTCCGCTACAAGCGCGCGGCTCACTCGGCCGAGTGACAAAAGTCGCTCGGCCGAGTGATAGACCCTGAGAATTTACAGTAAGTCCGGGGTCTTGGGGGTCGTCACTTGGGGCGTCACTCGACCGAGTGAGTTGTAGTCACTCGGACGATGGGCTTATCTTCACTCGGGCGGACGGTAATTGCCACTCGGCCGAGTCGGGCTTCTGATGCTCAGACTGACGAAAAACAGTAAGTCGGGACCTTTTGATGGGCGTCGTCTGAGTGCCACTCGGGCGGACGGGATTTTGTCACTCGGCCGAGTCGTCTTCTGATGCTCGGCCAAGTGCACGCTGATATGCTGCTTGGAGCGTGTCCGATCTGGCCGGCCGAGCGGGGTCTCGTTGGTCGGCCGAGTGACTCCTTCACTCGGCCGAGTGAGACACTGAAGATGCCTAAATTGCGTATTTTTGCCTCCTCGTCGCTCCTACACGTTCTTTCTTCTTCCGCTCCTCTCCAATCTCAAAATACACTTCGAGGAAGTCGTCGGTGACACTCCGGAGTGGGTGTATCTTGGAATCACTCCAAATCTCTCCAAATCTCCTGAAATACGACAAAAACAACAAATCGTGAAAAGTATCGCAATATTGTCGATAAATCGTGAAAAACATGATTTGAGCGATCTAAATGGCATGCAAATCATGCGGGAAAAAGGTGTAAAATACAGAGTGATCAAAATCCCCCAAGCTTACCTCTTACTCGTCCTCGAGGAAGATAAGTAAAAGGCGAACCCGATGGATTCAGAAAATAAAAACGATGGAAAAAACGGAAAACGAAAAACGAAGAAAAAAGAAGAAAGCGAAGAGGGAAGCTGCTAGATCATTTTTCTCAGGACGTGGGTTTTGCTTACTCATATAGCATGCATCGAATGTAAAACACATGTCAAAGATTTTTATTTCGATATCATAGTATAATAATGCAAATAGAGATAGAAAACCCAAGAATATTGATATAGCATGAAAAATGGAATAATTCTAAGATTAACATCGTCTGAATCATTTAAAGCGGTATACAATATCGCAGATCACACACTTTTCAATTGAATGCTTTCTATAAGGAGTATAAGAATATCACGCAATAGAATAGAAAGAATAGAAAAGCGTGGATTTCATGAAATGAATGCTATGCGTAGATTTCTGGATTTCGTGAAGCTAAAACAATCTCACTGAGTATAGAATATTACTTAGCCTAGGTTGTCATGCACCGTCAAGTAGTCACTCTCTCACACATCATTGGATTCTCTCCCCCAAGATTATCTATAAGCATGGTGGCATATACAAAACTGTATTTACATTCCCCATTTCTTTTGAAGCTCCAAATGCAAAAGAAAATAAAAATAAAAACAAAAAGAGGGAAGAAAGAGAGAAGGGGTATGAGATGGGATCGTTTTGAGTTTCCTTTCTCTTTTCTTTTCTTATTCTCAAATCTTTTCCTTTTTTTTTCTTTTTTTTTCTTTTTTTTCTTTTTTTTTCTTTTCTCTCTTTTTTTATAGCATATATACACAAATGATCCCAAATCAAAATAGAGAAGGATATACAAGAATTTTTCTTTTTCTTTCTGGTTTTGGGGAATTTGGAGCTAGGAATTTAATAACGGGGGAAATGCCAAATATAAGAATCGCTAAGGGGAGATTCACCAATGATTTTAAAATAGAGAATTAATGTTCAAGATATGTGGAGAAAGAAATAAATATGTCCCTCAGTTCACTCTATAAGACGTGCATGACAACTTCAGCAGGGTAATTTAATCTACTCGGTTTCGATCACAAAAAAGCAAACTAATCCAGATTTATCATAGCTAACATCATTCAATCATCCTGAAGTGAAGTGTACAAGTCATGCAAATAGAAGTGATATAGGAAAAGAAAACGGTACTCCAGATATAAGCATTCAATGCGTGAATCTTGGTGTGTTTTCTACGATAGTATACATATGAATATTCAGACTCAGCTAATAATAGAATTTCATCCATTTTCATACGGAAAAAGTGTGGGTTACTATCTCTAAATGCAAGGCAGATCACAGCATATGATATCAGAAATAAAAGCTAAGACATGACAAATATAGCATGCATATAGAGAAAGCTAACTCCACGTCATCATCATCACAGAAAAATCATCTTTAGCATGAGATGAAAGAAATAAAGATAAAAAAGGGAAAATAAAACTATTTACAATGCGTCACACGAAGAAAATGAGAAAAACGTGATGCATGGTAAAAAAGGAAAAAGTGATGAAAATGAGTGCAAATGCGGAAAATGGCGTGAAAAAACTAAAAATAAAGGTGGTGGCGTGAGAACTCACTCCCCCAAGCTAAAGTGCACAGTGTCCTCAATGTGCAAAGTGTGGCACACCGAGAGACGTGTAATGGTAGGGGTAGGTGAGGATGCATGCATGATGAAAAAGAAATAAAAAATAACAAAATGAAAATATGATGCGGACATGATGCATGCAGATATAAGAGTGAATCAGATATAAGAGTGTCACACCAAAAAGACTCTCCCTCTCTCCCAAAAATGATATAGAAAGATATGATCAAAATGTGGACCCAAAACAGTGAGGGGAGGGGGTGGGCAAAAATCATCAGGACCAAGCAGAGACGGGCAGCATGACGGCAAAAAAATCAATGGCATCAAGGGTACCTAATAGGGTGGTGTTGTGTCGTCTCCGTCCTGAGGCGGAGGTGGAGGTGGTGGTGGTGGTGGCTGGGGAATAGTCTGCTGGGTGGGTGTGGGTGTGGGTGTGGGTGTGGGAGCAGGCTGGGTGGGTGTAGGAGTGGGTGTGGGTACCTGCTGGGTAGGTATGGGTGAGGTCGGTACGCGAGGAAGCCGCTCGAGAATCTGGGTGAGGCAATAGTGAATGCCCGAAAGTAGGTCGAAGCGGCTGGCCATAGCGGTGACGGTGGCAGACATGGTCCTGAGGTCACCCCTGAGGCCACTCACCGCCCCCTCAAGAGCACGAATGCTCTGAAGTACGGTGTCGGGGGGAGGTGGTGCAGAGGGGCGCACGGGTCTGTGCTGTGTAGGACGGGGCTGGCGGGCTCGGGTGGTGTAGTGGATGGGCTCAGCAGGCATGTGGAGGAAGGGTGTTGTGCTCACAAGTGGGGGCCTAGCCTCAGTGCGAGGCTGGGGCGCAGGCTTGTGTGAGGTGGAAGCAGCAGCAGCGGAAGTGGAGTATAAAAGTGGCGACGAGTCGGCCAGAGAGGTCAGTGACACAGACGTGGGAACAGACGTCACAACACTCTCAGAAAGTACGGCTACGGTGGAGACAGAAGTGACAACCGCTGGGGAGGCAGTGTGGGGTTCAAAAGGCGAAATCCCAGCAGAGATCATACTGGCCATGGTCTCCACGACTGCAGCGAAAGAAGGCTCTCCGCTCTCAACAAAAGTAGGTGGGCGCTTGGGTAGCACGGAGCAAAGGGGCTCAACGGACAGAGAGCCAGCTGTGGTGGGAGTGGTGGTGGGCTCAGCAAGTGTACTCCCGACACCGGCAGAAGTGTGGACAGTGGTGTCGGGAGCAGCAGAAATATCAGGCACAGGCTGAGGGGCCACGGGGTCAACAGGTGCAGCGTGTGCAGCGTGGGCCTGCTCAGCCTCCTCGGCCTCAAGCACGTAGGCGGCGGGGATCAGGAGATCCATCACCGGAAGCCAGTCCACCTGTGCTGAGTCTGAGCTGGGCTCGAAAGGATCATGTAGTCAGCACCGTAGGGACCGTGCAACCAAACCCAGTGCCACTGGCCGTGCGGACGAAGCATCTTCATCCGGGCCATGACGTCTACAGACAGTGAAGTGGGGCCCGGAGAACGACGCAAATCGGCCGGTAGGTCCTCGCCGGTCATCAGGGCGAGCAGGGTGATCAGACCGCCGTAACATATCGGTGAGCAAGCACCCACCGATACGATGATGCGGTCCAAAAACCAGCTCATGATATCAATCACGACGGCGGGGACCAACTTGTCACTCCCCCTAGCTAGAACTCTGGGGCGCGTCATCGCATAGAGCATATAAAGCTCCGGCGTGGACATCGTCCAAGGCTCATACCTCGCCAAAAAGGTAGTCGCCATAAGGCGCTAAGCTATGCGGAGGTAGGGGTGGACGATGGCCGAGGCCTTGGCCCTACTAGGGTCAAAGGCAGCTGGTAAACCCGTGATCCGGGCCCAGAAAGCATGGGAATCGAAGGAAGGTGGGGGGATGTGAGTGGGGGCGTAGCCACGGTCGGCCCCGGGGATATCGGGCCACGAAAAGAATGCTCTCATCATACCAAGAGTGACCTGGCACTCTCGGTCCATAAACCTAAACAAGCATCCCTCGTCGGTGTGAGCTATAGAACTCAGCACCTCAAGTGTCGGACGGACGAAGGTGTCCGCCAACACTTGGAAAAAATCTCGCCAACCCACGTTGTAATACAACGTGAGCATCCCCTCAAGTACTCCAGGCATCCTAGGTCTGCAAGGTGTGCGAACCTGGAGGGTACAATCGAGCGCGGGGAAATGCGCTCGAAAACGACGCGGTGTGCATCGTCTCGAAACGTAATCCCCAGCGGCCCGACAAGTGGAGCCGGTGGTGGCAGTGGGTCGGCAGGGAGTGGATGTGCGGGGTGAACGGGGACTGCAGGTTGTGGCTGTACGGGGTGAACGGGGACTGCAGGCTGTGGATGTGCGGGGTGAGGTGGTGTAGGCGGAGGAGAGTCCTTCATCTCGTGGGAGGGGCCGTGCTCATCCGGCCACTTCCTCTTGGCGGAAGCTCTCCTGGTGCGTGGCCGTGTCCGGGGCAGCATGTGGGCCCCGGGTGCTCACCAAAAATAGAAAAAACGCGACATGCGAAAGTAAGTGGAACGAGTATACCGTAACACACCGCGAGAGCAAAATAGTGGATGCGTGCGAAGACGCCGCCTCCACGAAGCCAAAAACGCTCCCCGGAAGCTCCCCTAGGCTCCCCTAAGCTCCCCAATATAGCCTGCACATCAAACGGAGATATCAGCGAGTAATATTCAAAATGTATGGGGGTTAGGGGTATAATAGATAAATAATGAAGTTAATTTGAATTAGGGGCTCGATTAGTGCACGGATCGTCAAAAAATACATGAAAAAGGAGAAAATGGGCGAGTTTGGGGTTACCGGAGCTCGGCCGGCGGGGAGATCGCCGGCGGCGACTCGGGCGGAGGGGCGACGGCGTCGGCCGGTGGTGGTCGGCCGAGCACGGCGGCGGGCAAGGCGGTCGGGCGAGTGGAGGGTGAGATCGCAGCGGTCGGGGGTTGACAGGGCGCGAGCTCGGGCGATGAGAATTTGTCGCTTCGAATTTCGCGCCGAGCCCGCAGCGCCTTTTATAGGAAAAGTTACGACTCGATCGAGTGACTAAGTCGCTCGGCCGAGTGAACGTAACGGAAATATTTTGAAAATTCCTCCCCACTTTTGACTCGGTCGAGTGGCTTTGCCACCCTCGGCCGAGTGAAGAAAGTCCATTCGGCCGAGTGGCACAAGCTACTCGGCAATACTCGCCCTAGGAGCGTATCAGTTTCACTCGGCCGAGTGAAGATATATACTCGACCGAGTGGCAATTATACTAAAATTAAGAAAAGAAACAGAGAGTTGGGTACAGCAAACTTCCCTCGTTTGTGCGCCGCTCGGGTGGACGAACTTATGTACTCTGCCGAGTGGATGTTCTACTCGGCCGAGTGACCCCTGTTTTCTGCTGTTTGGCTCCGTTTGGGCTCTAATCTCTGTTTTTCTTCCTCCAGTTGATTTCTTCCTCCTCCTAAGCATCGAGCGCATTCCTGGAGCGCTCTTTGTCGCCTTGTTCATCCTCCTAATGATAGATATCCCTTTCTCTTCTCCTGTCAAAGAAAAATAGGACCCGTTATCACGAATTTTTCAGGAAAACGACTCAAAACACTAATAATTTCTAAAACAAAAATAAAGAACAAAGTAAAAATAAAGCTATAACCATCGGGTTGCCTCCCTTGAGCTCGACCCCCTTGGATTTTCAATTTAATGCGGGATATTGGGTGCATATGAGATGCACCCGTCGAATTTATTGGGAAGAACGCTCGGATTTGGATGTTGCGGCGGCGTGTTCTTCCTCAGTGGCTCCCCTAAGCTAGTGCTTGCTCCGGGCCTTGGCTTCACGGGTGACACCGATTTTCGTATCGACGGAGCTTTCTTCGGAGACTTCATCTTTGAGAGCTTGCAGAGCTCTCGTATTCTTGTGACATCAGTGTCGCCTTCATCAACTTCCATGGAGAGATCGGGGGGTCATCCATCTTTTCTTCTTTGCCCAAGTCCGTCCCTTCCTCAAAATCATCCTTGAATAGTGCGCCGATGGAATGGGGGATCGCCTCCTCAATGACCTCGTCAAGGAGGTATGAAAGATCATCCGGCCGTCTCTTAAGCAGATATATTCTACTTATTTCTCCCATAGGGACTCCCTCGGAATAATGCTTGAGTCTTTGTCCATTTACTTTGAATGTGGCTCCGTCTTTGCTTTCCAACTCAAAAGCTCCTCCCGGTTGTATGTGCTTGATGGTGAAAGGTCCGGACCACCGTGACCTCAATTTACCAGGAAATAGTCGGAGCCGGGAGTTATATAGCAAGACCTTGTCTCCGACTTTGAAGTCCGTAACAGTTATGCGTGCATCGTGGAGAATCTTGGTCCTTTCTTTGTAAATTCTCGAGCTCTCGTAGGCATCTCTTCTAATCTCATCAAGCTCGTTGATGTCCAAGAGTCGCCTCACCATCGCACTCTTATAATCGTAATTGAGGGTCTTGATGGCCCAATATGCGCGGTGTTCCAACTCTACCGGCAAGTGACAAGCTTTCCCATAAACAATTCGGAACGGTGTGGTGCCGATGGGAGTGCGAAAGGCTGTGCGATATGCACATAGAGCATCGTTTAACTTCATTGACCAATCCTTTCTAGATCGATCTACGGTCTTCTCGAGAATTTTCTTGATCTCTCTATTCGAGACCTCCACTTGGCCGCTCGTTTGGGGGTGATATGCCATGCCAACTCTATGGTTTACCCCGTACTTCTTCAGCATGGCTTCGAACTTGTTTTCTATGAAATGGCTTCCCCCGTCGCTTATCAAGGTACGAGGCACCCCGAAGCGTGGGAAGATATTCTGTTTGAAAAATTTAGAAACAACCCTTGCATCATTGGTAGGGGTAGCGATTGCTTCCACCCATTTGGAGACGTAGTCAACGGCCAATAGGATATACTTGTTACCGTTGCTTGACGAAAATGGTCCCATGAAGTCCACTCCCCAACAATCAAAAAGCTCAATTTCTTGGATGGGCCTCATTGGCATCTCATTACGTTTGGAAATATTCCCGGTCCGTTGGCATCTATCACACGCCTTCACAAAGTCGTGTGTGTCTTTGAACATTGTTGGCCAGAAGAATCCGCTCTGCAAAATCTTAGCGGTTGTCTTGGAGGCGGCATGATGTCCCCCGCATGGCATACCATGGCAATGCGAAATGATAGACGTTGCCTCCTCCTTAGAAACGCACCTCCGAATAACACTATCTTTGCATATCTTGAAGAGGTATGGATCTTCCCAAAAATAGCTACGGACCTCATGCAAAAATCTCCTCTTTTGTTGCGTGGGCATCCCATATGGTTTAATTCCACAAGCCAAGTAATTGACGAAGTCCGCGTACCAAGGCACTTCCCTGGGCCTTATGGAGTATAGCCTCTCATCCATGAATGTGTCGTCGATAGGTAAACTCTCATCCTCCTTGTCGCGAATAAGCCTAGACAAATGATCCGCCACAACATTGTCCGTACCTTTCTTGTCTCTGATCTCCAAATCGAATTCTTGCAACAAGAGTATCCACCTAATTAACCGAGGTTTGGCCTCCTTCTTGTTTAGAAGATATTTCAATGCCGCATGGTCGATGTGAACAATCACCTTGGAACCAAGGAGGTAGGAGCGAAACTTCTCGATGGAATAGACGACCGCTAGAAGCTCTTTTTCGGTAGTTGTATAGTTTTTCTGCGCGTCATCCAATGTCTTGCTCGCATAGAATATTGCATGAAGCTTCCTATCTTTCCTTTGTCCCAATACCGCTCCAATGGCTTGGTCGCTAGCGTCACACATTAGCTCAAAGGGAAGGCTCCAATCCGGTGGTTGTATGATGGGTGCGGAAACTAGTGCTTCCTTCAAGGTATTGAAGGCTTGCAAGCATTCGCCTGAAAAAATAAAAGGAGTATCTTTAGCAAGCAAGGACGTAAGAGGTCGGGCAATCAAGGCAAAATCCTTGATAAAGCGGCGGTAAAACCCCGCATGACCAAGAAAGCCTTTAATGCCCTTAACATTAATAGGAGGAGGGAGTTTCTCGATTACCTCAATCTTTTCCTTATCTACCTCAATCCCTCTCGAGGAGACAAGGTGCCCAAGAACTATACCTTCCGTGACCATGAAGTGGCACTTCTCCCAGTTCAGAGTTAGATTATTTTGTTGGCACCTTTTAAGAACTTTAGTGAGATTAGCCAAACAAGAATCAAACTCGCTCCCATAAACCGAGAAATCATCCATAAAGACTTCCTTTATATTTTCAATGTAATCGGAAAAAATGGATGTCATACATCTCTGAAAGGTTGCGGGAGCATTACAAAGACCGAAGGGCATCCTACGGTAGGCATAGGTACCGTAGGGACAAGTAAAAGTGGTCTTCTCTTGGTCATCTTCGTGCAAAGGGATTTGGAAAACCCCCGAATACCCATCCAAATAACAAAAGTATTTGTGTTTAGCTAGGCGTTCAAGCATTTGATCAATGAAGGGCAATGGGTAATGGTCTTTTCGGGTGGCTTTATTTAGTTTTCTATAATCTATGCATATTCGTCATCCCGTGACAGTGCGAGTAGAAATGGGTTCTCCTTTATCATTTTTTATAACAGTCATCCCCCCCTTTCTTGGGGACGATGTGAACAGGGCTAACCCACCTACTGTCGGAGATAGGATAAATAATACCGGCCTCAAGCAATTTTAGGATTTCCTTTTTCACAACATCTTTCATATTCGGGTTCAACCGCCTTTGAGGCTCAATAGAAGAGGCTTCAGTGTTTTCCAAGTGGATCCTATGCGTGCATAGCCTAGGGCTTATTCCCTTAAGATCAGAGATTGTGTAACCAAAGACATCCTTGTGATCCCTAAGGACTTCTAATAATTTTTCAAGTTGGTCTTGGCCAAGGTGGGCATTTACAATCACCGGGAAGGTCAATTTACTACCCAAAAATGCATACCTTAGATTCGGTGGTAATTGTTTAAGCTCTACCTCAAAGGTTGTCGTACCCTTTGCTTCGTCATCTTGTGCGAATTTGGCTTCTCCTTCAACATCTGAATTTAGTTCACTCTCGAGTGGAGGCTCAGACTCGCTTCCTAGTGAGGACGGTGCATCAGAATAGACGCTTTCTGATTCCGCGCTTGCATCGATAGGACCACCATCTTGCTCCGGTTCATTCCTGAGATCAAGAAATACGTCAGCAAATTCATAAATGCAAGAGTGGGGGTCATAGAGTGTATCTCCCTGAGTATCGGTTTGTTCGAAGTGTTCCTCGGGAGTGTAGTACTCTTCGACACATGTTCTATCGCCTTCAAAATATAGCTTGTCATCCCTCACATCAACTCTGATATCGCCCCCAATAGTCCCATCCGGGGAGATTTGATCCATCACGAAGCTAGCAAACAGTTGTTCGACGGGGTCCTCGATATTAATAGCAAAAGCTCCGGTAGCGTAGACCTCATCAATAAGTTCCTTGAGGAGCTCCGTAAAAGATTCATCATCTCCCTGGACAGACTCAGTCATTGGAATTGCATCCCCCATTTCACCTGTTAAGATTTCGTGGAAAATTTCAGGGAGGGATTGCAAAATGGGGCTGTAAACAGAGTTAGAAAGGAATGAAGCAATACAGAAAGAAATTGAAGAGAAATGACCGGGTGATTCAAATCAAACTCTGTCAAAATGCACTCCCCGACAACGGTGCCAAAAACTTGATCGCGCCCGGGCGTACACCCTAAAGAGCGAACCGTGTAGTTTTACCGCAAGCGCACGGTGTAGCGGCGAGCGGGTATCGAACACAGGGAGGATGTATGACAGTGCCTTCTCCGAAGAGCCTGGCTATAGGGACAGAAAAGTTGGAAATTGCCTTTCGGTGATGTTGTCACAATCGTCAAGCAAAGTAAAGAGATATAAAATCAAATAAAGACACCTAGGGAGTAGGGAATCCCCGCTACTCACCGCATCTCGTCATTGTGATTCATCGGGTTCACAATTGCTAGGGTAGAATGTCGGGTGAACTAGTTGCAACTGAATGTAAAACCTAGCTCACGCTCTCACGCTGTTACCGGTCTATAGCAAACCTAGGCTCGGGTCCAATCTCTTGCAAACCCTAGCCCAGGCAAGCTAGCATTAGGATCAACGTCATTGTTCAATCGCATCCCGAGCCCACTCTCGTGCAAACTCGGGCTACGACCTAGGTTGGGATAGTTCCTACCCGTCCAATCTCTTGCAAACGGGTATCGGTATAGAATTGCAACCGAGGATCCTAGTATCGGTCCAATCTCTTGCAAACCGATACTACGGAAACTCAATTTCAACCCAATTTGGATTTCTAGGGTTCCCTATCGAATTGGGATCCAATCTCTTGCAAATCCCAATCGATATGAACACCTAGCTATCCATGTTATATCAATCCCAAACTAACCCTAATAGCAATTCTAGCAATAGTTCTACCAAATCATCACAAATCGAAAATTGGGCTCGTAGGGTTCATCCCCACGCCCTAAGACGTTAAGACTACTCACAAATCATATCGCAAATGGAAGAACAATCAATTGAAATAGCAATAGAATTCATGGCAATATTTGTTGAATATTGGACTCCCCGGATTTGGTTTTGATGATGAGCAAACATAAATAATTCATGAACTAACATTTTGTGAGCGCAGTATTGGAGATCGTCGCCAATTTCACGAGAATATTCAAAGCGACATCTCAACACTTCCAAAAGCTCGTATTCAAGCCTAAAGCTTCGTTGAAGCTCCTGCAGCGCTTTGGAAGTTATGAAGATTCAATCGAAGCTCTCAAAGACCGTTTATTAAGGTTTTATTTATAGTCTTTTAGTTTCGATTGATAGAATGTTAAGCCTTGAGTATATCTTACGTTTCTATCTTCATTACGCTCATTTCGTAGCTCTAGGATTCTTGCACAAGTTCATTCTAACTTCCTCGAAGCGTCGCGCTTCGATTCGGACTTTGTTGTGCATGTTAGTTGGTACAAGAACAAGTACTGACCGACTAGATGGTGATCTAGTCGGTCGGCAACTGTTCTTGGACCGACTAGTTTGATTCCTTAATTTCTTGGACTTTACTGTTTACAGTTAGTCGGTCTACGTTGAATCACCGACCGACTAGTTTGTGAACTAGTCGGTCAGTGATGCTTCTTTGACCGACTAGTTGTGACTTACTGTTCACTCTAAATTTCTCCTAAGCTACTGTTTACCGTTAGTCGGTCTAAGAACGTTTGATGACCGACTAATTGTCAATCTAGTCGGTCAATTTTTGTTCTTAGACCGACTAAGTCAACTTGCCTTCAGACTAAGTTGTTTTGCCTCTTAGTCGGTCTACGTTCATTGGATGACCGACTAGTTGTGAAACTAGTCGGTCAGAAAGTGTTCTTGGACCGACTAGATGTCTAGGTCTGAAATTCTCTTTCTTCTCAGATCTACTCTTAGTCGGTCCACGTTGTTTGGCTGACCGACTAGTTGATGAACTAGTCGGTCAGTGAGTGTTCTTTGACCGACTAATTCTCACAGATTTCTTTCCGTTGGAGATTGACCTATCTTGTTTTTATGGGACCCTATAAATACGAACCTAGGTCATTTCTATCTTAAATAGAGCTGCCATTAAGAGATTCATTGAGTTCTAAAGTGATAGCTATTCTCCCTCAAATCTAAAGCTCTCTTCCTCACAAGAAACCCATTCTCTCTCATTTCTAGATCTAGAGAGAAGCTTGTTCTTGGTGAGCTCTTCAAGCTATTGCTTGATTCAAGTTTCCAAATCTTCCCTAGGCACCCATTGCTGCTCATTTCCTTGGTGCTAGGGTTTGGTAACTTCATCTTCCTCAAATCCTTCATTCCACCTATTGGGTAAGAAAAACTCAAGGTATAGGATTTTGTGGTAAGCTTGTTTATTTCATATAAACTCTTTTATATTGCTTGTTGGTTCTCTCGGTTGTGAGAGAAGGTTGTGATCCCGGGTTGTGGGATTCACGTTTGCTATTGCATGTATGATTTGATCTTGTGAAAGTTTTTCACAAGATATTCATAGTGGAAATCTTGAGTTAGGGTTTCTAACTCAAGTATCCGGAGGGGATCCGGGTGGTTGGGACGTAGGATCACCGGGAACAAGTCGGGGAGACTTGGGTGGATCCGAACCCATTAACATCGTTTGTTAGCATTGTCAATTTCGTTGTCGTCGTTCAATTTAAGCTTCCGCAAATTGATTTGGTAGTTGATTGCAATTTAATTTGGAATTATACTCCTTATTATTTTAAAGTACTATTCACCCCCCCTCTAGTACTTGTGCAGTAGCTGGTAGGGCATTACATTTGGTATCAGAGCCAGATACACAGCTATGTCTGCCAACGACAACAAGACCGTGCCTCCACCCTCCAACTATGACACCTTCAGGAACCGTGAAGGAGCGTCATCGGTGATGGAAGGACATTCCTCTACGAGGCCTCCATTCTTCAACGGTACCAACTACAGGTACTGGAAGTGCCGGATGGAGACTTTCCTCCGGAGTGCATCTTTATGGAGGACTACAATGAAGGAGTACATCGAGCCCGAAGAAGAAGATTTTGAGAAATGGACTACCGCGGAGGTCGCCGCGGAGGTAAGCAATGCCAAGGCAATGAACGCCTTGCAATGCGCATTGGAGCCCGAGGACTTCAATAAGATATGCACATGTAAGAGTGCATATCAAATTTGGAACTCTCTCCTCATACTACATGAAGGGACGAGTCGGGTAAGAGACTCTAAACTCGTAGTCGTAACCAAAGATTACGAAATGTTTCATATGCAACAGGGCGAGAAGATGAAAGAATATTACGCTCGCTTCGTTGACATAATAAACGAGTTAGAGGCCCTCGGCAAGATCTACACTCAAAAGGAGAAGTGCTTAAAGCTTATTGAAGGACTTCCCTCTTCTTGGGAAAAACGTACCTTCGCCATCGAGGAAGGTAATGACATGAACAAATATACCGTAGTTCAACTAATGGGTACTTTGATGTCATACGAGGTACGCAAAGATAGCAAGGTGAAGCTACAAGAAAAGATGAAGTCATATTTGAACCTAGATGCGCCTAAGAAAAAGGCGATTGCATTCAAGGCGGCTTCATCCACATCTTCCGATGATGAAGACTCGGAAAACGAGTTAGACTTGGAGTCCATGGCACTCATGGCCAAGAAGTTCAACCGTTTCTTCCGAAAAGGTAACTTCAAGAACAAAGCTAAATTTGGTTCTACTAACGCCTCTTCCTCTCCTTTGTGTTTCAAGTGTAATAAGCCGGGACACATGAAAGCGGAGTGTCCCCTCAATAAGCACAAGGAGAAGTGGAAGGCGCCAAAATTCGATAAGTCCAAGAAATACAAAAAGGGGTACAAGAAAGGACTTGTCGGAGCAACATTCACCGACTCCGAGGATTCCTCAAGCGGAGAGTCGGATGATGAGAAAGTGGAGCAAGCACATATGTGCTTCATGGCAAGAGAGGAGAACGATCAAGGATCCTCCTCTTCCGATGATAGTAATGACGAAAGCGATGAGGTAACGATGGATGATCTTAGAAATGCTAACTCTCAACTTTGGTCAAAATACACTAAGTTAGTAAATAGATATACTAAGGTAAAAGATGACCTAGCTAGCATTCAAACATCGCCTAAGACTATCATCACCAACAACGACACCGTTGTTGAAGAGTTAAGAAATGAGATTGTTAATCTCAAATCTAAACTTGAACATGTTAGCATCGAGGATGCGGAAGAACATGAGATAGCGGATTTAACTTCTCAAAACTCGACCTTGAGTATTGAGAACGAGAATCTTAAATCTCGTGTTTATGTGCTCACTTCGCAAATATCCACTTTGGATACTTCTTTGCGTTCTCTCAAAGAGAAATATGAGAACACATTGGGCCGAATTAACAAATTCAACAAAGGTAAGGACCATTTGGATAAAATCCTAAGTGACTTACTTCCGGCCAATCACCACATTGGTTTGGGGTATACGACGGGATGTCCATCCAAAGCGGCCACTACTTTTGTTAGGCCAACTTCCGGTGACTCTACGAGTGGTAGCAAACACTCTATTGGTAGTTCATCTACCAATGGTGCTTCCACCTCGTCCACGCCCTCTTTTGGAAAGAAACCCACCTTGGGTGGACCTCCAAAGAAGGGTCATGCCTACATGTACACCAATAACATGCCACGTAGGAACACACGTCCTACTCCACCATCTCACACATATGATGATTTTTATGCAACACATTCTCGGGCACGTGCACACCATGTGAGACACCCTCACGCACGTGTTCCCACACATGCATATGTTCACCCACCGCATCATATGAATAATTCTCGTCGTGCACCATTCCATCATGTCCCATATGCCTATCCACAACATGCATCACGTAGAAATCAACGTCGCATGCATGCACCCAATAGGATGATGGCTCCCAAAATATTTACTATTTGGAGCCCAACGGACACAAGCATGGACGAAAAACAAATATACATGAATGCTTATTTTTCGGATGTTGTACATAGTAAGAATTATGTGGGGAAGTCTAAGTCCACTTGGACTTGGCTTCCAAAGGTCTAATCCCTTGGACCCAATGACCTTGGGTACCATGATATGAAAGTTTCTATCTTTAGGTACTCAAGGAAAAGAAAAGGGAAAGGAGCAACAAATTTAAATTTAGCTCCAAAGGGAATTGGATACTCGATAGCGGGTGTTCAAAACACATGACGGGTGACGCTCGATTGCTCTCCGGAGTGGTTCCCATTGCGAATGGAAACCGCGTCATATTTGGAGGCAACGAGAGCGGAACCATCATAGGTGTTGGTAAAGTCGGTAACCCCTCTAAACCATTAATTAGTAATGTTTATCTTGTTAGTGGTTTAAATCATAATCTTATTTCAATAAGCCAACTTTGTGACAAAGGTTACAAAGTTAGCTTTGCGAAAGGATTGTGTCATATTTTAAGAAAGGATAATGAAAAATTATTATTTTCCGGAACTCGTCGTAAAGACATTTATATTTTGGATCTTCCTAAGTCATATGAACAATGTCTCGTTGCCAACACAAGTGAACAACACTTATGGCATCGACGCTTTGGACATGTGAACTTTGGAACATTATATAAGCTTTCAAAATTGAATTCTATTAAAGGTTTTCCGAAGCTAGTTTTTGAAAAGAAAAGTTTTTGTGATTGTTGTCAACGCGGCAAGCTTCCTAAATCTTCATTTAAACCTAAGAAAAGCATCTCTACTAAAAGGCCACTAGAGCTATTACATCTAGATTTATTTGGGCCAACTAGAGTAGCTTCCTTAGGAAATGCAAGGTATGGACTTGTCATCGTAGATGACTATTCAAGATTTACTTGGGTATTTTCATTGTGCAATAAAAATGAAACTTTTGAAAACTTCACAATTTTTGTTAAGAAAGTACAAAATCTCTTAGGAACCACCATTGTCACTATTCGTAGTGATCATGGAGGTGAATTTGAGAATGAGTCTTTTGAGACATTTTGTGATGAAGTTGGTATTACTCACACCTTCTCTTTCCCTCGTGCACCGCCTCAAAATGGTGTAGTTGAGAGAAAGAATAGGACGCTAGTGGAGTGTGCTCGCACTATGCTTGATGATAGCCAACTTGGCCATCAATTTTGGGCGGAAGCGGTACACACCGCTTGCTATGTGTTTAATAGAATACTTTTGAGGCCCGGCACTAAACAAACGTGTTATGAATTGTTGTTTGGTAGGTTGCCTCAAGTTAAACATTTTCGTGTTTTCGGTTCAAAATGTTTTATTAAGAACACATATGGTAGTTTGGACAAATTCGATCCAAGATCCGATGAGGGAATCTTTGTTGGATACTCTACGCGTAGCAAAGCCTACCGGATATTCAACAAACGAACCTCAACGATCGAGGAGTCGCTTCATGTCTCATTTAATGAAGGATTTGTTCCAACTAGAATTTCAAATGATAATGATTCCATGGATGTTTTATGTGATTCGTTTGAAAATTCTAAGTCTAATGATTCTATTGATTCCATTGAGACTAACCCAACTAATGAAGTTGTTGAGAATGTTCCAAGTGATCAAGGTATTCCCAAACGGCTTCATTCGGTTCGTGACCATCCCCATGAGCAAGTCATTGGCAATATCTATGATAGTGTCAAGACGAGATCGCAAGTTCACCACTTCGCAAATTGTGCCTTTGCCTCATCGATAGAGCCAAAGAATATTAATGAAGCATGTGAAGATAGCGCTTGGATCTTAGCCATGGAGGAGGAGCTCATTCAATTCGAGAGGAATGAAGTTTGGGAGCTTGTTCCATTGCCATCGAAGAACCACACCGTCATAGGGACAAAGTGGATCTTCAAGAACAAGACCGACGAAAACCAAGTCGTCGTCCGGAACAAAGCTCGGTTAGTAGCTCAAGGCTATCGACAAGAGGAAGGTATCGATTTCGAAGAATCTTTCGCTCCGGTAGCTAGATTAGAATCAATTAGATTATTATTGTCTTTTGCATGCCATAAGAATTTTAAATTATTTCAAATGGATGTTAAAAGTGCATTTTTAAACGGAGATGTCGTTGAGGAAGTTTACGTTTCTCAACCTCCGGGCTTCATTAATGAAAAATTTCCAAATCACGTTTTTAAATTAAAGAAAGCTCTTTATGGTTTGAGACAAGCTCCTCGAGCTTGGTATGATCGCCTAAAGAATTTTCTTTTGGATTTGAATTTTAAAATGGGTGAAGCCGATTCAACACTTTTTATTAAGCATGCGAATAATGATATATTATTAGTTCAAATTTATGTTGATGATATCATTTTCGGTGCTACTAACTTCGCTCTTTGCGAAGAGTTTTCTAATGTTATGAAGGAACAATTTGAGATGAGCCACATGGGCGAACTCAAATATTTCTTAGGTCTCCAAATTCACCAAATGAACGATGCAATCTTCATCCACCAAACGAAGTACACGGTGGAGTTGCTAAAGCGATTTGGAATGGAGAATGCCTCCGGGAAAAAGACTCCGATGAGCACGACTACGCATCTTGACAAGGATACGGGCGGTAAGGATGTAGACATTCGTCTATATCGAGGTATGATAGGTAGTTTGCTTTATCTTACCGCAAGTAGGCCCGATATTATGTTTGCCGTATGTATATGTGCTCGTTATCAGTCGCAACCTAAGGATTCTCACTTAGTAGCGGTAAAACGCATTTTTCGCTATCTAAGTTACACTTTAGATTTTGGATTACTATATCCGAGATCTAGCACGTATGAGTTAGTCTCATACAGTGACGCTGATTATGCGGGATGCAAATCCGACAGGAAAAGTACTAGTGGCACTTGCCATTTTCTAGGAAATTCTCTTGTCTCTTGGTTTTCCAAGAAGCAAAATTCGGTTTCACTTTCAACCACCGAGGCGGAATACATTGCCGCCGGTGCCGCTTGTGCCCAGGTTCTTTGGATGAGACACACATTGAAGGATTTTGGTATTCATTGTGATACTAGCCCTATCATGGTGGATAACCAAAGTGCTATCTGTCCTTCAAAGAATCCGGTGCACCATTCCCGATCGAAACACATAGATGTCCGACACCATTTCTTAGATGATCATGTTGCTAAAAAGGACATCATTTTAGTGTACGTTGAAACCCAAAAGCAAATCGCCGATATTTTCACGAAACCCCTAAAGGAGGACTCCTTTGTGCGGTTGCGTCGAGAATTGGGGATTATGGGTGAATCCGAGATATAGGATTCATATTTTAATTCAATCATCTTGCATGCTAATATATTTCGCGATATTTCATTCATGCTAGATTAATTGAATTTTTGGGAATTTTATGTGAATTATTTGAATTTATTGCTCGAATTCGTATTTCAATGTCGTATTTAAGATTTCGACGTTTTATGGGGTAATTTAGATGACTAATGAGTGAGTTTGGATGTATCATCCAAGTGGTTTGTGAAGAGAAATCAAAATTCTACTTTTGGACTCTTCTAGTCGATTTCAGTTCACTTGTCAACCGACTAGATGCTCATCTAGTCGGTCAGCAACTGAACTCAGACCGACTAGCTCATGCAAATATCCATCTCCTATCTTTTTCTATCTTTAATCGGTCATAGTATACTTTCCAACCGACTAGATTGAAAACTAGTCGGTCAGTGAATATACTGCGACCGACTAATTCTTGCCCTAGAAATTCATCTGAGCTACTGTTTCGACTTAGTCGGTTCAAGCTCATTGACCGACCGACTAGATCGTAATCTAGTCGGTCAGTACTTGAACTGTGACCGACTAAGTGTGTTAGGGCAGCTGTGTCTTTTCGCATCCCGACCGACTTATACACGTTTTCCTCCGACTAAAATCACTTTTAGTCGGTTTGTCTCCCCATCTCTCACTCGAAAACCCAAAACCCCCCCTTCGAGCCCCTTCGCATTCCGTCGTCTCCGGCCGTTTCTCCGGCCATCGCCGCCATCCGCCGCCGTCGACTCCACCCCCTAGGTATATTCCTCCCTCTCCTATGTCAATTTCTTGCCCTAGGGTTCGTTTTCACCTCCTAGGATTTCTAGGGTTTCGAAATTTCTCCTCTAGGGTTTGTGTGTTCGATTTCATTTGGTCTTCTAGGGTTTTGTGCTAGCTTCTAGGTTTTGTGCTTAGGGTTGTTGATCCTCCGTGATTACTTGCGTGTGCTCTTAGAACTATGGCTAAGACTCGTATTCCGATCGCTTCTTCCGGGGCCTCTCCAATGACCGTAGAACAACCTACCGCTAGGAATCCCCCGAAACCTAAGCGTCGTGCCAAGTCTACCCAAGCCTCTCCATCGTCGCCCCCTCTTAAGAAGCCTAGGACTGCATCCGTCAAGCCCCGCAAATCCAAGACCAAAAAGCCTATTCTTCACACTCCGGCTACTCCTGCCCCGACGATTCCATCTGTTGAGACGCCTCTTCTCCCTGCAGAGCCTGAGTCCACTCCGTCGACTGGACCCACGGACGCTGCAGATCCTGTCTCCTCCTCGTGATTGTTGTTCCGAGGACTCTCCATATACGCCTTGGATGATATATCTTAGCGAGAGAATTATGGGTTAGGATAGGGTATGAGGGTTATTATGTTTTGATGTATTTTGGATGTCGTCGCTGCTGCTGTATTTATCTTGATGAGAATGATGATGATGATGGTGTATTTCATTTTGATGAGTATATTGTATCGATGATGTTGATGTATTTCTTTTTGATGATATGTAGCGCTTGATATGATGTATCTCATATATTCGATGTGATATCTTTTTGGATATACTCATGTTGTCTCTGCATATATATATGTTCATCGTCATTCACTTTGTCTTTTATTCGTCGTGCAAATTTTAATATTCGTTGAATGTATTTGAAATGAGATTTCGTCGCTCGACGCATAAAAACTTGGTTAAATAGATTTAAATTCTATAATTGTATAGAATTGTTTTCCATGCACAAAATTAACCAAGTATATTGAATATTGAAGAGTATGTTTCTTTATTCATTTAATGAATAATTATTTGGTATTTTTGATGATTTTGTTTTTCACTTTGTGATAATGGACAATTGGCACACTTTGAATTGATTTAATCGTTTTTCTTTTGGTGTCAATTAGCTCCATCGTCATTGTCTACGACTCCCGATGTTGGATTTTACATTTCCTAATTGTTGTCGTTGTATGCCCCCCATTTTTGGGATAATGCCAAAGGGGGAGAGATAATGATAATAAATAGTGCAAATGAAAAATTTAACTCCATTCCAAGAATCTAGTTTGATATGTTAGATTCAGGGGGAGTTACGATACATATAAGGATTTTCAAAATCCGATATTTCAAAAATCAATTCTCATTATATATCTTACTCGTCTGATTGATGCAATTCATATATATTCATTTGGGAATTAACGTGTCATCAATGCAGGGGGAGTAAGTATTTTACATTTGAATTATTATTTTTGATTATTATTTATGTTGGTTTGTCATCACCAAAAAGGGGGAGAATGTTGAATATTGGACTCCCCGGATTTGGTTTTGATGATGAGCAAACATAAATAATTCATGAACTAACATTTTGTGAGCGCAGTATTGGAGATCGTCGCCAATTTCACGAGAATATTCAAAGCGACATCTCAACACTTCCAAAAGCTCGTATTCAAGCCTAAAGCTTCGTTGAAGCTCCTGCAGCGCTTTGGAAGTTATGAAGATTCAATCGAAGCTCTCAAAGACCGTTTATTAAGGTTTTATTTATAGTCTTTTAGTTTCGATTGATAGAATGTTAAGCCTTGAGTATATCTTACGTTTCTATCTTCATTACGCTCATTTCGTAGCTCTAGGATTCTTGCACAAGTTCATTCTAACTTCCTCGAAGCGTCGCGCTTCGATTCGGACTTTGTTGTGCATGTTAGTTGGTACAAGAACAAGTACTGACCGACTAGATGGTGATCTAGTCAGTCGGCAACTGTTCTTGGACCGACTAGTTTGATTCCTTAATTTCTTGGACTTTACTGTTTACAGTTAGTCGGTCTACGTTGAATCACCGACCGACTAGTTTGTGAACTAGTCGGTCAGTGATGCCTCTTTGACCGACTAGTTGTGACTTACTGTTCACTCTAAATTTCTCCTAAGCTACTGTTTACCGTTAGTCGGTCTAAGAACGTTTGATGACCGACTAATTGTCAATCTAGTCGGTCAATTTTTGTTCTTAGACCGACTAAGTCAACTTGCCTTCAGACTAAGTTGTTTTGCCTCTTAGTCGGTCTACGTTCATTGGATGACCGACTAGTTGTGAAACTAGTCGGTCAGAAAGTGTTCTTGGACCGACTAGATGTCTAGGTCTGAAATTCTCTTTCTTCTCAGATCTACTCTTAGTCGGTCCACGTTGTTTGGCTGACCGACTAGTTGATGAACTAGTCGGTCAGTGAGTGTTCTTTGACCGACTAATTCTCACAGATTTCTTTCCGTTGGAGATTGACCTATCTTGTTTTTATGGGACCCTATAAATACGAACCTAGGTCATTTCTATCTTAAATAGAGCTGCCATTAAGAGATTCATTGAGTTCTAAAGTGATAGCTATTCTCCCTCAAATCTAAAGCTCTCTTCCTCACAAGAAACCCATTCTCTCTCATTTCTAGATCTAGAGAGAAGCTTGTTCTTGGTGAGCTCTTCAAGCTATTGCTTGATTCAAGTTTCCAAATCTTCCCTAGGCACCCATTGCTGCTCATTTCCTTGGTGCTAGGGTTTGGTAACTTCATCTTCCTCAAATCCTTCATTCCACCTATTGGGTAAGAAAAACTCAAGGTATAGGATTTTGTGGTAAGCTTGTTTATTTCATATAAACTCTTTTATATTGCTTGTTGGTTCTCTCGGTTGTGAGAGAAGGTTGTGATCCCGGGTTGTGGGATTCACGTTTGCTATTGCATGTATGATTTGATCTTGTGAAAGTTTTTCACAAGATATTCATAGTGGAAATCTTGAGTTAGGGTTTCTAACTCAAGTATCCGGAGGGGATCCGGGTGGTTGGGACGTAGGATCACCGGGAACAAGTCGGGGAGACTTGGGTGGATCCGAACCCATTAACATCGTTTGTTAGCATTGTCAATTTCGTTGTCGTCGTTCAATTTAAGCTTCCGCAAATTGATTTGGTAGTTGATTGCAATTTAATTTGGAATTATACTCCTTATTATTTTAAAGTACTATTCACCCCCCCTCTAGTACTTGTGCAGTAGCTGGTAGGGCATTACAATATTCAAAATAGCAATGAAAATAGGATTTTTAATAGAGAGGGAGACAAACCAATGTAGCTTTCCAAGAATCCAACAAAATAGCACTTTCTTCTCCTCTCCAATCACAAGAATCAAACTCTAAAAAGTCTAATCTAAAAGGGCTGCCAAAAGCAATAGAAAAGCTCTCTAAACTAGGTTAGAATCTGGGGTTAAATACCCCCCAAAACTGCCCAAAAATTCGTGACCAAACTGCCCATGCACCTCTTCAAAATCGTGTTTTCCGCTACAGGCGCACGGCTCACTCGGCCGAGTGACAAAAATCGCTCGGCCGAGTGATAGACCCTGAGAATTTACAGTAAGTCTGGGGTCTTGGGGGTCGTCACTTGGGGGTCGTCACTTGGGACGTCACTCGGCCGAGTGAGTTGTAGTCACTCGGCCGATGGGCTTATCTTCACTCGGGCGGACGGTAATTGCCACTCGGCCGAGTCGGGCTTCTGATGCTCAGACTGACGAAAAACAGTAAGTCGGGACTTTTTGATAGGCGTCGTCTGAGTGCCACTCGGGCGGACGGGATTTTGTCACTCGGCCGAGTCGGCTTCTGATGCTCGGCTGAGTGCACGCTGATATGCTGCTTGGAGAGTGTCCGATCTGGCCGGCCAAGCGGGGTCACGTTGGTCGGCCGAGTGACTCCTTCACTCGGCCGAGTGAGACACTGAAGATGCCCAAATTGCGTATTTTTGCCTCCTCGTCGCTCCTACGACGTTCTTTCTTCTTCCGCTCCTCTCCAATCTCAAAATACCCTTCGGGGAAGTCGTCGGTGACACTCCAGAGTGGGTGTATCTTGGAATCACTCCAAATCGCTCCAAATCTCTTGAAATACGACAAAAATAACAAATCGTGAAAAGTATCGCAATATTGTCGATAAATCGTGAAAAACATGATTTGAGCGATCTAAATGGCATGCAAATCATGCGGGAAAAAGGTGTAAAATACGGAGTGATCAAAGTCCAAGTTCAAGAACCAAAAGAAGGGACTTGTCGGCACTTTTGATGACTCCGATGAGGACACTTCAAGTGATGAAGAAGGGGATGATAAGGAGCGTGCTCATATGTGCTTCACGGCTTTTGATGATTCTTCATCAATCTCCTCGAGTTCTAGCGATGAACAGGTGGAGGCGTGGCTTAATCTCAGCGATGAAATGTGATTCATGGCAAAGGGGAAAGAGTCTTCGTCAAGCTCTAACGAGGAGGAAAGTGATGAGAAAGTTGAGGAGGAGAAGTTATCCTACGAGGAGCTCGAATACCGCTTCAACGTGGTCTCTAATGGGGCAAGTAAGTGCATCGACTCATATGCTAAATTGAAAGAAAATTTAAAAATGTTATGAGTAGGTTGCATGCCTTAGAATCTACTAGTGTAAATGATAATGATACTTTGCATGTATGTGACACTAGTGAGAGAGACACCCTTCTCTCTCAAGTTAAGGATTTGAGCAATTCTAATGAAAAATTATTAGCTCAAAACCTTAGCTTAGAAACTCGCATTCAACAACTTACGTTGAAATGCGAAGAGGAATCCCAAAAGCTCAAAAGCTTTGTTTATTCTAGGGATTCACTCCACGATTTGCTTGAAAAACAACATCCGACAAATCATAGAGGATGCTAGGGATATATTCAAAATGTGGTACTCAAACCCACCTCTAATTCCTCTTATGGTGCTAATACAAGAAATATTGCTAAAGCACCTAAGAAGAATCACCATGCCTTCTTGTATAACAATAACACCAACAAGAAGCATGTATATCACAAGGTAATGAGGAAGAATGAAGACTCTTCATTTTTTGCTAAGAAGCAAAATCCTCATTCTATGCATGCCAAGAAATTCATTTCTACACTTAAGCATGCCACATCCACCCCTCTTGCAAAGGCAAAACCCTTGCCTAGGAAGTCCTTGAGTTTATGGATTCCCACTAATGTTAGTGTGCAAGAGAGGGATAGTTACATCAACTCTCTAGTTAGGGATGTGATCACCTCATGTGATTACATTAGGAAATCAAACTCCTCTTGGGTTTGGTTCCCTAATGTTTAGGTTCCTCACACATATGCATATTGCACGGGTATTGTGCTTAATTGTTTATCTTTAGCATACCCATTGTTTGTGTGTGTTTCATGATTTTGAAAATATTTTCAAATTTATTCTTTTCATGAAAATGGGAATCTTGGGGAATACATTGACATACATGCATGTGTTGATACATATGTATGTCAATGGGGGAGTTAATATGTATATGTTTAAAATATTTTAAAAAACATATTTTGACTCTCATTTAGGGGTGTGTTTGAGATAATTGTTTACTATTGGTTATTTTTGGTCTCAAACCAAACCCCTTAGATATTGCCAACATATTTTAAGTTATATTCCTTTTGGCAATGTCATTGTGTATCATTGAAGCTTGATTTTTCCATATCTATTGCTTTGATACACTTTAGGCCCATGGCTCCATTATATGTATATCAATTTGTAAAGAGAACTATTTTCCAAGATTATTTTTCTACAATTGGTATTTACCTCAATTGTTATAGATTGGTAATCTCCTTCTTTACAATTGGTATTAGATCTTAGAAGTCAAAATTTGACCATTTCTATGATCTAGGGGGAGCATAGGATATTGATTGATACCCACTAAAATTTTAAATTTGGTATCATACATCTCCTTATATCTTGCATATTGTCACATCTTTGATTAAGATGGCAAAGGGGGATATTTTTGATGTCCACCTTTTTGACGATGTCAAGGGGGAGAGATATATGCATTATGTAAATGTAATTCTTATATCTCATACATATGCATTTGGAGAGAGATATATCTATGGGGAGAGATATATGGGATTGTATAAACTATTCATGTTTGCCTGATATTGTCTATTGCAATTGGTTTATGTAATCCATGCCTATTATATGTCACCATGACTTCATTTGGTATAATAAGTATTTACTATTATGTATCTCATTGTATAATTGGTGCATATACGTAGGGGGAGCGCATTAGCATTGTGCTTTATTTCTTTATGTTTTACATAATGTGTGTCATCATCAAAAAGGGGGAGATTGTTGAGTATTGGTGTTTCATACCAATCTTATTTTGATGATGATCACAACATTATGTTGTTGCTAATGACTCTCTTGTTTTAGTCTCATAGTTTCATTTCAAGAATATCTTTCTTGGAGACTAAACACTTGGTGCAAGGATGGACATCAAGTGGAGAAAGGCCAAAGCTTGGACTTAATGGGGGGCCAAAGCTTGGAGATGATGGGGAGCATCAAGGCATCAAGATTGAAGACATAGACTCTAAGGAAATCAATGTAATCCATGTAATATTTCCTTTATTGCTTTCTCTCTCATTTGAGTCTAGGTTAATGTAATGCCTTGTTGGATGGTCTACGCATACATGCATATGCAGCTAACCATCTTAGTGAGCCTTAGGATTATCATAGAATCCAACCAATAGGCTCATCTTGACCAAAGACTCATTTGGAGTCTCTGGTTCTCCATCAGTCGACTGTTGAAGGACTCGCAGTCGACTGGGTGATTTCCAGTCGCCTGTCGATCCTTCTACAGTCGACTGTGATGCACAGCTCAAGTCAACATTTCGATTGACTCTACTTGAGCTTTTCGCATCAGTCGACTGATGCTCAGTTTACAGTCGTCTGTATATTTACAGTCGCCTGTGAATTGGTCAACAGTCGTCTGAGCAGCGTAAGTGCATATACTGCCTCTCTCTGTTTTTCTCCATCTCCTACAGCAGACGACTGATGAAGGGTTTACAGTCACCTGGTTATTTCACAGTCGATTGTATACTTGTCATCAGTCACCTATAGGCTTATCTGGAGAAAGAGTTCAGCTCTCTGTTTATTCCATTCCATGCAGCAGTCGCCTGCTGAAGGTTTTACAGGCGCCTGTCCTGTTAACAGTCGACTGTACTGACTTCATCAGTCGACTGTCATGGCTCAGATTATAGCCGTTGGATATTTTCTAGCCGTTGGACAGTCGACTGTCATTTGTTCATTAGTCGACTGTCAGTGTTGTTTTCGCCCAGTTTCTAGCCATTGTAGCCTTGTGCTTTTGGCTGTTTCCTTGGGTTCTGAGGGTTGATATAGGGTTCCTATAAATATGAGTGTGCTGAGTTCATTAGTGCTTCTTGATGCTATTGCAAATCATAAGAGTTTTATAAGCCACTCTGAAACTCTCTCATTTTCCCTCTTTGAGCTCTCATTCCTCTTCATGCATTGAAGTCAAGCTCAAGGGAAATCATCCAAGTGCTTTCAAGCCAATCTCAACGTGGAAATCCTCTTCCATGCCTTACATTCATCTATGAGTAAGCATCTCAAGGCATATGTAAGAGTATTTATTTTACTTGGTGATTCTTGTAACACTAATTCTCTTTGTGGGAATTAGACTTTCTCTCTTGTGGGAGTTTATCTCTTTGTGGGATTAGGATACTCTCTTTGTGGGAGTAACTCTCTTAGTGGGAGTTTGGTGTCCTAGTGTAGGGCTAACCCTAATTCTCTGAGTGGGAGTTAGTAATTCTCTAGGTGGGAGTTTGACCCCTGTGTAGGGTTGGTTGGGTCCTTGTGTAGGGAAAAATCTTCTTTATGAGGTCTCTCTCTTTGTGGGAGTGTATCTCTTTGTGGGATTTGTATTCACTTCTCTTTGTAGGAATATAGTGAATATTGGTGAGGCTGGACGTACCCAAGTTTGGGAAACCAGGGTAAAATCTTGTGTTTGCGTTTGGATTGATTGTGTCAATTATTTCCTCTTGCATTTATTATTCCGCATTTGCAAGTTTAATTTTAATTGGACAATTTATTGCCATTACACTATTCATCCCCCCTCTAGTATGTTGTTGTTAGTATTGCAAGGGTAAGGCGATCCTTACAAAGAACGTCCAGCGTGTCCGACATACTCCTTAAAGTCATTCACTGACTTAAGCATTGGAGAGGCTATGGGTTGACAGCCAACCCAACCTTTCTGACGAGTTGTTCTTCTCACAGGAAGCTCGGCACAACACTTGGCTACCAGCGACCTTGGATTCGTCGCCTCCGAAGCGCGCTCCAAGTCGCATTAGCCTCGTCGACAACCCACTACCAGTAATCATTATACCCTTGATTCCCCTAATACAAATTATATTGTTGGCAGACTTGACCCGCAACAGCCATGATTAATATCTCGAAATAGCTTGAAATTAATTTCATGCAAGTTATTGTGATGCATATGTTTAAAGTGGACATGATTGATTGGATTGGTTTTTGAATTGAAGAGGAATTTGGAAATTATTCATGCTAATGTTAATGTCCGATGAATGGGTATTGAATTGCTTTAAAGAGAAAAAAGAGAGAAAAGAATAAAATGCACAGTTCTCTTGAGTTTTATTAAATGGCCGGGTATTCGTGCCTCAAGAAGCATTAGAGATTCGCATCGAAAGATAGATGATATGAAATACATTAGAAAAAATATACAATAAAAACTTAGATGGCACGAGTTATTAGGTTTGAGACGCTCTTCTAAGCCTAATGCCCGAAGGTCGTCTGACCTAGGAGTCAATTGAAAGCCCTTTACATGGATCATTCTAAGTCGTTAAAAAGAAGAAGAAAGAAAGATATGATGAATAAATAAAGCAAACTCAATGCCCATGAATCAGACGATCTTTATGCGACGCCAATTCCTTGGAAATAAGAAATTAGGATATGACGTCGAGTCATACTTTTGCTTATGCAAAACAATTCTCTCATGTTAGTTATTCAAATTAAATTAGAGAAAATATCATGGTATTTATTTTCTTCATACTTGTGTATATTGATGGTCAAAATCATAATGGAAAGCATATTATTGAGCCACGCCATAGACGATCGGTAGAATTTTATATTTTTACTAATTATCTGACATAATCGCTCTTTTTGTTGGGGACTAGAAAAACGCTAGTTGGGGGTGTGCATATTGCATATTTAACCTCCCATTTAGTGTTATTTTGTACATAGATGATGTGTATTTGGCTTCTAATACGAGCATATTAAGATTATTTATAATTATTAATGGAATCAATTATTCTATGTACAAAATGCTATTTTATTGGGCTTTTTGGTCCTCTACGATCTTTCATGTGTAGATCCCATTTTTATGATTCCAACGGCTATTTATTCATATTTTTCTGAGATCTGTGCTAATTTCTATGACTTTTTCTATGCCGATTACCATTTAAAGGGTCAGAAATACGAAGAAATATTCAGCAAATATGGTGTAAATGCGGTGCATATATGGCCGCTCATCCACCAGGACACGTGGCATCCATCTGGGTTCTCATAGATCCAACAACAGCGGAGTAGCACCGACGCGGCTCAACGTGCACCGTCGGATGACGATCCAACGGGTTTTATCGACCCTGCTTGAGTTTGGATAGAAACAGTGTAGTAGGCGACGTGGCCAATTTCAGTCCGTTAATCTCTCAACCGATGTCTTAGATCAACTCCAAAGCGGACTCAAATTCAAAGCGAACAGGGCGCAGCGGAGCGGGCGATCCGAAGTCCACATGGCACGCTATCATTCAATCCCGCGTTGGATCGACGGTCCACATTTTCAGCGGCGGATGAATGCGATTTTGGTTCGAAAGCGAAGCAGATTTAAGCGGGTTTGAAACTGCCAACGACTTAAAACCCCGCAATGTGTATACATAAGCGTATTCTGCATAGGGTTTTGGGTATTCTTTGTATATTTTGAGCTCTAGGAATCGTATTTGACCGTAACTTTTGGAGGCCCTAAAGATAGAGGTAGATGCTATTTTTTTGAAGGAGATCTAGGGTTCAATTGGAGAGATTTGGTGATAAATTCCCTAACCTTTCTCTTATATTTGGAGTATTAAACACATATTTGAGTATTTGATTATGTATTTGTCTATGAATATTGATTCTTTTCTCTCAATGCGTGGCTAATCTTCATATATGTTGGTTGTGACGTAGTTAGGCTTTGTAATCTTTGATTTTAATATCTTTTCGGCCTATTTTGCACGTTATATCACGTATTTTGTTAGTTTCTGCATGTATTATTCAAGTAGTATCGTTGTTGGTGTACTTGGATCGAATATGATCTTTGCGGACTTATCCATGGCGTGATCCTTGCAGACATTGTTGTGACCCTTGTGGGCACATGAATTTAAATTTCCAATGAAACTAATAATTTACTCGATATTTAAGGCATTTTTCGATGAGATTTTATCGTTATATTTTCCGACGTTCTCATACCCTTGCGGGGTGAAACGTTGAGTTTATAAAAGATATAAAAATTTATTGATTGCAAAGACCCTAACGAAATCACGACCAACACATCCTCTCGACATTGATACCCTAGTATTGACTTCCCCGTATGTATCTTAGGATCGTTTTTATTATTTAAAACCATCGTAACCATTAGTTCGCCATCGAAAGGTGGTTATTTCTTATCGTTTTAGCACTCTTTATAAACTGAAATTCGTGGTTTTGTGTCACGCCCCGCTTCCCAAAAATATGGAGGCGAAGCGTGAGAAGGTCCGCTCAGACTTGAAGCTACAAAGCTGCAAGTCCGATAAGCGTCAATCAAATTTAAAACTACAGGTCCTTGCAATGCGAACGAAACAAAATAATAATAATGAAATGAGACAAAAGAATAATCTCAGAATATCCATAAATATAAATTCCAACATCGCAGAAAAGCCACCAGGCTGAATAGAAAAAGAGCGTAAAGGCCCAAACATGGCCAATAAAAGTACAACATACAAAACAAAGGTGCTACACACCGACAACTAACAACAGAACCTAAAATAAAAGAAGCTCAGCAAAATCACCAAGAAAGGTCTCCGGTGTCCAAAAAGCTCCTCCTAGGCAGACATGGACTCAGGCTCAGCGTCAGCAACACACCACGTACTCAGCAACGGTCTCTGGCTCAGGGTCTAACATGTGACACCCAAAAGAGCAAGGGGCACATGTCAGCAAGTCTACAATAGACTTGTGCAAGGAAACTGAAAGTAGGCAAAAGTAAAGCAACCTAGCAGTTCTAGCATGAATGTGATGACATGGCAGTTAAAGTATGAGTGCAACAGGTAAAGTAAAGTAAAGTACGATCATGGCATTTAAACATGGCATGGATGACAAGTATTACATGAATCATTCACAAGACAAGTACAAGACAAGAAAAGTAAGCACCTCGTGCACAGAGATTCCGTCTTTTGGCTAGAGGGCTGATCAGGCCACTCCTAAGCTCAAGTGAACATTTATCCCTACCCCTCCACGTGTATCGAGCCAGGGCCTTACCCCCGAATGGTAATGCTCGCTTCTGGATCACGAGCCAGGAAGTGTTTTTAACAAGTATGGCATAGGGGTGCACCTAGCCGGTCCAGGAAACCGGGCATTGGCTTTTGACCAACACATGAGGCCCGTTTCCCTGGAAGTAGTATTCAAGGAGTACAAGTATTGTAGCGTGTGCTACGAATGCAACAATCAACTTGGATGACATGTAGAATGCAATGCATGGCAGTTAAAAGTGCGTACAGATAAGGAAAGTAAACATGACAGTTTAGTATTCATGAACAACAAGTTTAAAGGGTTGGATCTAGCTTCGTTGTCAAGCTAGATCAATTAGGTGACGGATCTAGTTTCGTTGTCAAACTAGATCAAGTAGGCATCTAGCCAGCTATCATTTCACTGATTAGTCTCTTTTACGCTAGGAACAAGGAAGTGGCCTAAAAACATGGCCCTACACAAGAGTTGGCAAGTTTCACTTGCCTGGAAGTACAACGTCTGAGCACACCGTCCAATGAGTCCAAAATCACAATTATCCTACGTGCACAAGTCCACCGGCCTAAAGTCCATATTATTAATCTTGATTAGTGAATTTAAAACATTTAAAATACTTTAAAAACATCCATTTTAGTCTTGATTAACAGGCAATGGGTTGGGGGTCCTAGGGGTGCAAAGCGTTACCTCAACACGACGCGAAAGCTACACCGGCGTCGGGTAGCGACGCCGGGGGTTGGAATAATAATATCGCGCTCCAAGTCCAGATTCCAATTAGATTCCTCGCTGGAAGTTTCAGAGCAATCAACCGGGGCGACGATTCCAGATTCCAAACCTCGCACGTGCGACGACGGGCTACGACGTCGTACGCGGCAAGTCGTCGAAGAGAACGCACCTAGGTGGGGCCCAAAGTAGTCCTAGGGACCTTTGGGGGACCCACAATACCTCTGAAGAACTTGGGAGGCCCACGGTGGCAAGTGGTGCGACGGTTGCAGGGTTGCGACGAGTGGCTCTCGGTCATACCCAGCCAATGCGGGAGATTCCATCGGTCAGGCGCTAGGAACGGGCGCTGCACAGCGCTGCGGTCGGTGCGAGCCTTGGTGCTCTCGGTCGGTGCGGAGCAACCCTTCGGTCGGGCGCTGCGGATGCGAGGGAGCGGGCGCTGCAACGTTGCAAGCGTTGCAATGGAGCGGGGGAGCGGGCGATGCGGGCGCTTGGGTCGGTCAGACACAGCGGGCGGGTCGGTCGGGCGCTTGGGCTGCAGCGGAGAGGGGGTTGCGATGCGGAGCGGTGGAACGGGCCGGTCAGATCGATGGGTTCTCTCGGTCGGAGTGGGGTGCGAGCGTTGTAATGGAGCGGCGGGCGACTGGGTGCGGAGCGGCTGTGGTGCACGGTTGGGCTTCGGTCAGAGCGGGGGAACGGGGGTGATTTCTTCGGTCGTGCGGCTGCCGTTCGTCGCAACGTTGCGACGAATCGTCGCAACGTCAATTTTGGGTTTTGGAAGAGACTAGGGTTAATTTCTTGCGAAAATGGGTCTTCCTAGGGGTTTTTTATATAGTGTAGATGGGTTGACTTGGTCTAGGGCTAAATCTAATAGGAGTAGAAGTTTAAAATAATTTAAAATTTGAAATTCAACTTCTCCAACTCACCCAAGGGTTTGACTTGGTCCTAATGAGCTGGAAATTGGCTCAAAAATTCTTTAAAACGTTTTAAACTAAATAAATTTTATTTGGCCGAAAATAATTTAAAAATTAATTATTAAAAATAATATAAAACTTGTTAAAAATATAAAAGTGGTCAAATAAACTCCAAAAATTATAAAATAAATATCGGGGTGATCGTGATGACGAATGTGAGCTAACTAAGAAGATGGATCTCAAATTCGACGTCGGACGACGAAACTAAAAATAGAAACGTCTCCCGTCAAGAGTGAAAATCGTCACGTCTCATCGAGTGAGATTAAATTGTGGAAAAACGACTCGAGAAGTGTCGTTCCAAGATAGTGCCACTATTTAATACTCTCAGAGATGTTCACAACGGCATATCACACAAAAGTGTTCACAAACAAATAAAGTCTAAAATAAACACGTGCACGGACAAAAGCACGTGCACGAACAACGTACCACGAAAAGTGGTCGTTACATCCTCCCCACCTTAGAATAAAGTCCGTCCTCGGACTTTCTAATATATCTAGTCACTCTAGTAACTACCCCAATCAAGTCATATTATAATTCAACCAGGTATAGTCATTACAAGTGCTTATATATGCACTAGGTAGTCAAACATTAATACTACCAACACGTATATATATTTATATATATTAAAGTACGTTATACATTTATACCTATTATAGCCAGTCAATTTCATACATGTATTTCATGTATATAAACATACATCCCTTATATAACTACTACTCACAAAACAATTGTTCAGATACTCACATAAGAATAGTCTTTCACTTAGCAAATACAATCATTGCTCTACGTATAGATAGCTACCTATGCACAAACATCAAGGGTATACTACCCTCTAATAATCCCTAGTATTCATCCAACACCAAACACATCAACACATGTAGTCACACCATACCATAATTAAGTCAAGTTTCACTATATATATATATATATATATATATATATATATATATATATATATATATATATATATATATATATATATATATATATATATATATATATATATATACTAGTCATACCCCGTGCCCGCGGGCACGGTTCAATTAAGATTTTCCCCCGCAAAATCTTTGTTCCCCAAAAAATTATTTCCACGGTCAAAATTGTGCGGAACAACAAATTAGCGTAAAAATATTTAGCGACACGGACGCATTCGGCGTGGAACAACGAAATCGGCGCATGCACCTTCAGCGCGGAACAACAAATTCGACGCGGAACAACAAATTCGGCGCGGACGCTTTCGATGCAGAACAACAAATTGGTTAAAAAAATTAGCGGGCGCCTTCAGCGCGGTTCATTTACGATTCCCCCTCAAAATCTTAGATCACCCATAATTTAGCTCATCCCAAGAAATTTCAATCATTTTGAAATTATTCACCTGTGATCAATATTGATCGAGTCGCATCATCTAGTCCGTCCTGATCAAGAGATCGCGCATCGTCTTCTCTACACGAACCACCATCCATGTAACCAGCAGAACATACACCTCACGTCATGTTTTAACTATAGACATGCATATTGTAACCCCCAAAACTACATCAAATCAAAAAAAAATTTCTCTAGGTGTCAACATTAAGACAATATATTTCATCATAATTCCTTAAAATTCACTTCAATCAATTCAAATACCACATCGTCATCTACTCTCAAATTACAACGTCAAGAATTTGACATCAACGATTGGTATTTCACATTTAAAAACAATAAAATCCTTGCTCTATAAACCAAAATGAATGTATTGCAAGAATCTATTGCTGGGTGTTGCAAGAATGTATTGCGCGGTTCATTTACAAAACAATATTAAACTCTATTCCAAGAATGTATTGCTGGGTGTTGCATACCTATGTGGTGAAGGCATGCTATTATCATATTGTCATACATTCATTCAGAGTATCGCATTGCTAATCATCTTTCTTTCACATTATGAATCTGTTAATTTAAGGAACAATTTTTTCACAACAATATGTTAATATAAACTTATGATAAACTTTGAATATGATTGATATAGAGAACCTATGATTCCAAGGATGTTAACAGACATTTGAAAAACTAAAAAGTTGTTCATTGAGAATACTATTTCATTACATGTCCTTATTGGAAAATGAAATGCATGCACAGAAGAATATATGATACTTATTACAATCTTTACCTCATTATATTAGCAAATGAACAAATAAAAAAACCAATACTATCTGTATGTCATTATATTAGCAAATGAACTGCATGCACAGAAAAAAAAAGCCTTTCAGACATTGTTGTTGCTAGTGAGGAGCACATCATTGTATGGTGCGATGATAATGGGTGGGCCTTAGGCTTCTTTGCTGACGGCTGCCACCTGTTGTCCTCAAGGATTAAGGGAACATTTCCCTCTCTTTCTCTAATCAGCCTTTCCAGTGCCACTCCTTGGAGCTTCTCCAACCGGCTCCGTCCATTTGCTACACTTTGAACACCTTTACTGCATTCAGCAAACCAAAAATAGCATGCTCTTGGTTACGCACAACCATAATGATAGGGGAGTTAAATATAGCAAAAATGATAGGTGACTAAAATGAGTAAACAAAAACATCACAATTTACTCTATTTCAAAATTTCATTCTTCAAAAATAGCGATATAAAGTCTATAAATCCAAATGGCTAACTTCAGTGATAATTGACAAAATAAATATTAAATAAATGATACCATGTGCTAATTCAAAATCTCAACCTCAACTGAAGCGTATAAACTATGAAAAGCTTTGAGAGAATTTCTAGCTAAAGAACGATATACACTTCAATCAGCTAAACAAACCGTAGAGCAAAAAACAGTTTTTTCCTTCAAAAACAGTGTATATGCACATTATACACACAATAATGTATTGCTTTCTAAATCCTACTCAATTTGTGAAACCAACATGAATTATAAAACTCATATGCATACAAACATGAATTATAAAAGTCATGCATACATACAGAAAAGAATTTCTCCGCAAGTGAATGTCAAGCATATAATTAGCATACTGACAACTACTCTGCAAATTAACAAATTTTTTGATCCAATTGTCTTGCATTAGTAGCAATTGGATGATCAATTTCCTAACATTTTTGTTTGTTCTTTGAGTAACTACATCAAATATCCAACCTGAAACTTCCTCTAATGCAGTTTCCGTCACAGATAAAGTTTATGTTGTCAAAATTTTGGCACACATTCGTATTCATACAATAACCAAGATTTTTGATGTTTGTGTGAAGATGATCACATGACTTAAAGAAATGAAGCTGCTTCTGTAAAGATTGCATAATTGTTTCAAATTTCAAGTGTTCTAGGAAAAAAGGAGACTCAACAGATCTCATATTGAATGCATCCTTTAGTGTTTGATAATAAAATTTATGATGATAGTCTCTCATTACTACCTGGTGCTTCATATCCCATGGCTTCTTTCCAAATGCTGTTTTTACTTCTCCACCATCTTTGGCAAGCTAAGAAAAAGTAAGCAAAAACGGAATCAAAACCTGGTTCTAAGATCAACTAAAAATCAAAAGAGGATCGTGTCATGTATTAGGGCTGGAGAACTCGATGTTCTTATGAAGGCTGTGAGGGAAAAACTGTCACATACATGCTGATGCTAAACCACAAAAAGGATAAAAATCAGAGCCACCCCAAAATTACACTATCCTCAATGTAAGACAAAAGGTCTTCTTCAATTAAGAAAAACTAAAACATAGTGAACTTGGCGTGTTCTTCATAGAAAATAGTCAATAAAAGTTAATTACTTTCTTTCTACTGTTGAGGACAATCAAACAACTTAAAACATGATGGTTCCAGCTGAAGGTTACTTAAAAGGTTTGAGAACTTAAATATATGAGAAAATGTGATATTCTACTGAAAATATATAAGAACATGCACATAAACATGATATTCTAATGAAAATGTGCATGTTAATGTGAATGTTAACTAATGAATGAGAACCCAAACTGATATGCTCTAATGTATCAGGGCTTCTGATATTTTCAGTTTGAGTCTTTATTGGGCTCATTTGATAATACATATATTTGAGCACATTTGAGTTCTCTTTTGAGTTAACAGGTATTAATTCACTTTTGAGTTCTCAACATCGAGCACATTTAGTTAATAGGCATTAATTCAAAAGAATTAATGTGCTCAAAAAAGGTAATTCGACATTTTCATTTTTGTCTAGGGCTTTTGATATTTTCAATTTGATAGTTTTTCATAAACAAATGTGTTTTAGTTAAAATGGCTTTTGATGTTTAACAACATGATGGTTCAAAATGATTTCTTTATAGGTTTGCAACTGTTTGAGAAATTTACTGTTAGGTCAAAAAGATTTCTTTATATGTTTGTAACAGGATGCATATCTATACATTATAAAGAAATATTAAAAAGAATTCACAGCTGCAGGAATACATCAAAGAAGATGAGAACTTAATCTTGAAAAAAGCCTGCAGATGAGAACATCAAGTTGAATGTTTTAACTTTTTCTGTTAACTAATAGCTTTGCCTGGAAATTAGTTAACGAAACTTGCAGATGATATGAATACCCTGATAGTTAACCTAACACCAACAAAACTAAATAAATAATCTTCATATCATAAATAATCTTCATATCACACACGTCTAATTTAAGCATTCACATCACCGATGCTTTAATTCTGATGTTATAACTTATATTTAAACTTCCAATTAAACTTCCAATAAAGCATACACACACCGATGTATGCTATGAAGGTGTGAGGCAATTAGACTAAAGTCTGAGTGTTCGAAGTGCAGGTGTGTTCGAAGTGCAGGACAATTTCAATACTGGATTCAAGCTATGTCCTGATATGTCCTGATATTGAAATATTTCATTAATTAAACAAAACTCATTCAGCCTGATATTGAAACTTAACATTGAACTTAACATTGACATTAACATTGAAATTTTTATCATTATGTGTCATATGAATCTTAACATTTTGACTCATAACATTGAAACTGTGAAATTTTGACTCATAACATTGAAACTTAACATCATGTATTAAATTTGACTCATATGAAATTAACACAATTATATACAACTTGTAGGGAAATGTTAACATTGATACATGATGTATATGATTCTCATATGAAGTTTGGACTCCATAACATCCTGTATTTGAAATTAACACCTGGAGGGAAATTTTGACTCATAACATCAACATTTTAACTCATAACATCTCATATTATGAAAATACAAAGTGAAATTGAATATCACATCTCAATTTGTTAAAACTACAAATTAACATCTCATATCATCTCAGCATGTAAAAAGTACAAAATGAAATTGAAACGTAACATTGAAAAAATGAAGTTAAGTTGCAAATGATAATGTTAAGTTGCAAATGATAATGATTTTTTTTGTAAATTTTTTTAGCATCCTGAATTTCACAGTCATCAACAAAAAGTGTTTTGTTGAAAAAATCTGTAAGCATTTTCCCTTATCCTCAACATTGGTTCATAAGCATCCTGAATTTCTCAGTCCTCAATGCTTACAATTGTTTTACATTGGCTTGGAAGGCTGATAGCTGAATTTCTTAACTCAATCCTGAATTTCTCAACTCCATTAGCATACCATTAGCTGATAGCTGAATTTCTTAACTCAATCCTGAATTGCTTTACATTGGCTTGGAATGCTGATGGCTTGGAATGTTTTACAGGACAGTTTCATTTGTGATGTTAATGGTAATTCCAAGCCAAAGTAAAAAGAAAAAAATAAGACCTCTCATTCTCCAAGAACTCCATGAACTCCAACACAAAAAGAAAAAACACAATGTGATCAGTTGAGTTGAATACATCACAAATTTTCCCAGTTTCATTAATTAAACACTTAATTCTCTACCGGCAACTGAGTAAAATGAGCAAGTGTTGTTATATCAAAATGAGCAAGTATTCAAAATGAGCTAGTATTAAATGTAATGACTATCTCTCAACTCATTAAAATGAGTAATTAAATGTAATGAGTTTAGCTAAAGCCATTTGAATGAGATTTCAAATATGAACATTAGTTAATGATTTCAAATATGAACATTATCAGTTTTTAGCATGTTCAAATATGGGCATTATCAGTTTTTAGCATTTTCAAACTGAAATTTATTTTAGCATCTCTCAATCTCATATCTAGTTCTAGTCTACTCTTATCCATGAGAAAACATGGATCTTATCAATGTTTATAGGATAGGTTATAAATTTTCAAAAGTTTCATACTAATGTAAAATTTTACACACATTTCTCAATTAATTTCAAATTTTACACACATAATGTAAAATGCATACACATATCCATATCAAATGAACTATGTTGAAATTTGAGTTATTGAAATTTGAGTATTCCATGAGAAAAATTTGGGCACACTGCATTTATTGAACATTCCATGAGTATTCCTATAATGAAATTTGAAATTTGAAATACATAGGCAAATATTCTCATGGAATTCCATATTCCATATCTTCAGAAAATTTGAAAGTCCATGCATTTATTGAACTTCATTTTCAAATGCCCAAATTCAATATTTGATCACATGCAAGGTTCAATATTCAATATTCAATATTCAATATTTCAGTCTTTGCAATATTGCTAATAGCAATGTCGTGTTAATACAAAATTGGTTTGAAAAATTTTCATGAACCATCACTATTTCATTTTGAGAATATCTGAAATGAGCTTTTGTTATCTGAAATGAGCTTTTGTTATGGGAAATAGCTTGTGTTATGAGAAAATGGATAAGAGTTGAAATTTTTCTCTTTGAAATTTTTCTCTTTCAACTGTAACTTATTTGAAACTTGATGAAAAAAATGAGAAAATGAAATTTGATGAAACTTGATGAGAAAATGAAACTTGATGAGAAAATGAAATTTGTTTGAAACTTGAAATAAGCTTTTGTTATGAGGAAATGGATAAGAAATGAAATTGGTGAGTAACATTCAACTTTCATCAAATTTTTATATGTTAACTTGAATACATTCAAATTTCAGCATAGACTTTTGTAATATCATTCAGCCAAATGACAGTAAATACACCCAATGACATTAAAAGAATCACAGTGAATGATATTAAAAATCAAGATATTAGAATACATTCAATATATACAAAAATCACAGTGAATACACCCAACTGCAAACCAACATTCATGTGTTAACTTGATGTGAAAAATTTTCATCCAGGACAAAATTCACTTGCTAATATGAAAATTCACATGACAAAATTCACAGGACAAAATTCAAAATCCACAATTCAATAAGCATACAATTCATAATCTTCACAGGACACTTGCTCATTTGAAATCAAGTATCTATATTCAAAATCAAGTATGAAATCTTCATGTATAATCTTCATGTATAAGCTTATGAAATCATGTATGTCAATCATATTCAAAATTTGACCTTGCTCATTTAAAATCAAGTATATATTCAAAATTAAATCTATTCAATAAGCAAGTATTCAAAATTTCAGTATTTGCAATATTTATATGGTTTAATAAGAGGCTGCAAGCTATATAATAACACACCAAGAGTATGGACTGTTCAAATCACCTGATGTTGGATGAATTGAAACTTGAAATTATGAATATCCCAGTTAACTGTTCAAAGCACCAAATAGCCCAGGATTGAGAGAAAACGCAAAGGGTATGGTAAAAATTAGAAGTGTCCTGAGTTAAATAACACTGAAACTTGAACTTTTGATCTTCATATAACACACCTAGAATACCCTCCACCTTGCAAAAATCTGAAAATACCAAAAGAAAAAGGCTAACATGAGAGAAATGCCAAAATACATTAAGAATTGAGAGAATTGAGTGAATTATAACTCAGTTTGTCATGGTTATTATGTGAGGTGGATAGAATTGAGAGAATTGAGAGAATTTTTTAAATACATAATGCAAAACTCAGTTTGTGAATTATAACAACATAATATTCATAACTGAGAAAATTAATTGGTTAAATAAAAACTCAGTTTTACATTCTCAAGCTTCATCCAAGCTCATTCAAACAGTTTGAAATTTAATAAATGCTAATATTCAGATGCTAATATTTAGATGCTAATCATTTCTTATAGAATTGACATATGTCCTAAACAAAATTCATATGAGCATTTGGTTATAACCAACAGGACATTCATTTGCTCATATGAATTTGGTTATGACATAGAGAATTTTGGTTATAACATAGAGAATGTTGGACAACAGGACCCAAAAAAATTGATTAGCATTCCTTATTTTTGGGTCCTGTCATTAAACATAGAGAATTGATAAACATAGAGAATTGGCATTCCTTATTTTTGATATCATTTTTGATAACCCAAAATTTTCTATTTTTGATAAACATAGAGAAGTGATAAACATTCCTTATTTTTGGGTCCTGTCATTTTGGCATTCCTTATGTTATGCTAAACAATTAACATAGAGAATTTTGCAACAGGACATTCATTCACATAGAGAATTTTGCTTTTAGCCTTCATTGATAGCTCAAATACATTGAACATAATACATAATTGAACATTGAGAATTGAGAGAATTGAATACATAATGCTAATCAAATACATAATGAACATTGAGAATTGAGAGAATTGATGAAGCTCTCAAGCTTCATCCATGCTTCATCCAAGAACATAGAGAATTGAGAGAATTTGAGAATTATAACAACAGAATACATAATGCAAAACAGTTTTCCATTCTCCTATTCAAGCTCATCCAAGCTCATACATTCTCAAAATACATAATGCAAAACAGAATCTTCTCAAAATTCAGTTTCTAAGTTTCACATTCAAACAGTTTGAAATTTAACAGGACAATTGATAGCACATATTAAAAATGAACCTAATTGATATCCTGATGGGTTAATATTGAGTGATAGTGCAAATTGGGTTAATATAGAGAAAAAATGATTTAACAATTTAATTTGACCTCAAACTCAGGATGCATATACTCCATAGCAATATCAGGATATAATGTAATCACCCCAAGCATTATTTTAATTTGACATCAAACTAAGAAAAATAAAATTCAACATTAGGCATTCAGTATTATGCAGTTTAGGCATTCAGTATTATTATGCATATTATGCATATACTCCCTAATAGCTGAACTACATTTCAATTGAAGATAGAATATTAAAAAATCAAATTGAATATTAGGCATTCAAAAGTAGGCATTCAATTGAATATTGCTATTTCACAAAAAAAATTGCATCCCCCCCTCAAAATACTCACTTATGACATCATGATTAATCAACATGACATCAAAGTAATTGGCAGTAATTGGCAATAAAATAATCAACAGAATTTAACATGATTAATCATTTCATAACAGGACATTATGAGGACAGTTTCATGGTAACATGATTCAACAGGACACTTTCATGCAAAATTAACAAAATCAAGCTCTCTGCATGAAAATGAAGAGCTTATTCATATACATTGCTAACCAAAAAAGTATTGGCAGTATTGGTATTAAAAAAAGTATGAATGAAATTGCAACTTGGACTAAGAGTTTGCAATGGAATAAGAATGCACTGTACTGTGGCTAGATGGAATGGGAGAACCTCAACCCCTCAACCCCTGGGTAATGGACAAATAGGAATTCATTTAGCCACAGAATTAATCAACAACCCCTGTTAAACAAAAGTATACTGTGAAATGAATTCATTTAGCCACAGGACAAAAGTATGAGTGAAGTCATTTCACAGGATAGATCCTATTTTCATTTCACAGCTATAAAATTTCAGTTCAATTGCCAGTTGTTTTCATTTCACATGATATATCTCAAGCACAATAAACATGATTAGTTGCCATGTGTTTTATTTGACACACATATGACTCATTTCCATATCAACTGAAATGTTAAACAAAATGAATCAAATTTTTGGAACTCATATGAATAGCCAAAGTTTTATGTTAAAAAATAATTTTTATGCCAAATTTCCATACAGCAAATGATCTATTGCCATAAATCACATTCAAGATACCCAGGATATCTTGAATTGCCAATTTGTCAGTCCAATTGTCAAACATATTCATATTCAAATTTACATATGAACTCAAAGTCATATTCATATTCAAATACATACTCATACTTAAGCCAATACTGAAGCCAATTTCTTCTAGCTATAAAATTTCATTTGCATATGAATTCAATGCAGAAGTCCACATCTCATAAGCATGGACCAAAACAAACTGGAAATTTCAATTTTTGCTATGCTCATTATTTCTATGTTCAATATTGCTATCTGAATTTTTGCTATGCTCATTATTTTGCTTGATTTGCTATCTGAATTTTTGGCTATCTGAATGATTGACAATCCTTAATCATTCATGATTGACAATCCTTGATCCATATGAGTGAATGCTGTCCTATGAGTGAATGCTGTCCTATATGATCAAATTTTTGGCTATCTGAATTCCAATTTTTGGCTATAGCCAAAAAATTCCAATTTTTGGCTATCTGAATGATTGAAAATCCTTGATCAAGCCAATTTTGATGGTCAATCATTCAGATAGCAAATCAAGCAAAAAATTCCAATGAATTGGTTATCTGAATGATTGGCTATCAAAATTCCACAAAATCAAGCAGATCAAATTGGATATCTGAATGATTTTTTGATTGATGGCAAAAGCAAAAATGATTTTTTCCTTGAGCAAAAATGATTTTCATTGGAATCATAATCCTTGAGCAAAAGCAAAAATATCATCCTCAATTTTTTCCTATTTTTTTCCTATTTTTTTCCTTGATCAATTTTATATGGATAGGAAAAGTTTGCCAAATTTTTGGACCTCATTTGAATAGCCATATGTGTAACTGTTAAACAATAATTTTTATGCCAAATTTCCATACAAATTTGAATAAGGACTGAATATGTCCATACAAATTTCCAGTCCTTATACAAAATGAATATGTCAAATGAGGACTGAATAGAAATTTGAATAGAAATTTGTATGGACAGTTTGAATATACAAATTTGAATAGAAATTTGAATAGAAATTTGTATGGACTGAATACAAATTTCCATACAACTGGCAAATGAGGACAGTTTGTATATGGACATATTCAGTCCTTATTCAAATGAGGACTGAATATGGACATACAAATTTGTATACAAACTGGAAATTTGTATGTCCATATACAAACTGACATATTCAGTTTGTAACTGAATTTGAATAAGGACTGAATAGAAATTTGAATAAGGACTGAATATGTCCATACAAAAATATTTGCTATCTAATTTGAAAATAGGAAAAAAATGTTTGCTTTCCATATAAAAGTTATGCCAACATTTATGGACAGTTATGCCAAAGTGATATCAGTAGAACCTTAAGATGAAATTGAACCTTCAATTTTTAAAACCAAATTGTTTGAATTGATTGATTCATCCTAGAATTATACTTTAAATGAAATTTTCAAACTAAACTAAATTGCTTGAATTAAACTTACACTTGAATTAAACTTAATGATATCATTTGGCTGTCCTCATAGATCACATTGAAACTTCAATCTCCTCTCCTTGAACCAGCCTGGAATTAAATTTCTACTGATAGCTTCCTTCAATTTTGTGTTAACCAATATCCAGTGTATAAGACACTTGCTGCCATGTCCTGTTATGGGCGTAGAAGTTGCCCGGTGTATAAGACACTTCCTTCAATTTTGTGTTAACCAATAACTAATTTTGTGTTAACCAATATCCAGTGTAAAAGACATTTGTTTTGTCTACAAATGGTTACATGACAACTTTGTTTCCTATGCATTTTTTACATGTTAACCCTATACATTTTTAGTCTATGCATTCATCATGTTTTAGTATATTGATAGGAGGACCCAATAAATAAGTAACATAGGGTTAGTTAACCCAATAACCCTATGCATTTTTTTAGTTTTTGCAGTCAACATTTTTACATGTTAAATATTTTGTAGTCTGCATTTTTTAGTCTATGCATTCACCATGTTCAGTCCTGAAAAAAAATTGAACCCAAAAAAATTGAACTCAAAAAAATTGAACCCAAAAAAATTAAACTCAAAAAAATTGAACTTTGCAGTTCAGTCCTCCAATTTCTTTGTTGGATCCAAAACAACAAAAATTCAACATTTGCAAAGTGTTGTGTTCTTCAGATTTTTGCAAAAGTTTCTCAGTTAGTGGAGGGTGCTATCCATGATTAATTTGTCCTGCAAATATTTAAACCAAAGTCATGTAATTTCTATTGAATTACAATTCAAGCATTCAACCTAAAATGAAATTGAAATTGAAGCTAAATTGCAATTTAATGAGAAACTAAACCTGCAAAATAGAAATTGCTATTGAAATTCAGTTCAATATTGTCCTGCTATTCTAAGCATTGACTGAAATATTGAATTGCATCTTGCTAGTCATCTTAGTCAACTTAGCAATATTGAATTCAATACTTGCTAGTCATCTTAGCAATTCAATATTTCAGTCATGCTGTCAAAAGCATATTGATATTCAATGTCAATACAATTCCAAAATTGAAATAGCAATAATACTCTCTACCAACCAATGAGCAAGTAACCTTCAGCAAAATTGATAAAAATAGCAAAGATGACTGAAATATTCAAAATGAATTGAAACTTGAATGAAAAATGACTGAAAAATGAAACATGAATGATATTTTTTTAACCAACATTCTCCTGAGATAGACCTGTATTCAAATTTCATTCATAAACATGAATGAAATTAAAAACATGAATGAAATTTTCCCTTGGACCTTGGGTTTTTACTTGATGGTTATGGATAATACCAAACAATGAATATTTGAATACAGGACTATCTCATAAAAAATCATGTTTATGGATAATACCAAACTATGAACATGTTTATGGATAATACCAAACCCCATGGGCGAAATTTAAAAACCAAACCCCTTTGGACCTTGGTATTAAAAAATTGGCAAGTAGTGGCAATACTGCTCTTGGGAATATACAGCCAATTTTTTTAATACCAATACTGCTCTTGACTATTTAAAAAACATGACTTATATTAAAAACATGAATGAAATTTGTTATTAGCTATTAACATGAATGAAATTTTTTGACTGAATAAAAACACAAACAGAGGAAGAGATTGTGGATAAGAGGGATGAATGAAATTTTGCACCAACAGTTTATTAAATGTAAAAATCAACTATTTTGCACCAACAGCAACTATATATGGCAACAATCATTTGCAAAATGCACAAATCATTTACCATATGCACCAATCATTTTCAGCAAAAAGTAATTCACCAAAAAGTAATAAGCAACTATTTGGCAAAAGTTCATTCATAAGACACATAGTTGCTTTTGCATTTTGCTTATAGTTGCTTTTTCATTCATAAGACAAATATTGAAACATAGGGTTGCTTTTTCATTCAGGAGTGCACATCTCATAAGCATGGACAAAAACATATAGTCCAATATTCCAGAACATAGTCCAAGTGCAAACCAAAACAGACTGCTATCTAATTCAATTGCACTTGGACTACATTGCAACTTTTTTCAGTCCATATGCTATCTAGTTTACCTGTTTCAGGTAAGATTATATTGGGCTATCTAGCTTCAAGTTAGAGGTCTAGGTGCTTGCAGTCTGCATTTACAAATAGAACAAAGTAAGAATATATTAGCTTTGACAACAAAAGTTTTGAATTCAAACTATTCATTCAAAATTTCAGTCTTTTGACAGAAATGAAATTCATTCAAGAGTTAAAATTGAAATATATTCAAGTTTTTTAGTCAAATTGAAATATAGCCCAGAGATGCATTTCCAAAGACTGAAATGTTTCTCTTTGATTCAATATATTCAACTCTCTTATCCAAAATGTTTTTCAGTCAATTTATTTCCAAAGAGTGAAATGATTCAATATATTCAACATCTCATCAAGGATCCAAAATAAAAATTTCAGTCAATATATTCAACATCTCATCAAGGATCCAAAATAAAAATTTCAGTCAATATAATCAACCCTCTTGGTTATTCAAGTCATTCTCAAAATTTCATTCTCAAAATTTTTCAGCAAGCACATTAGTTTCAAAATGGATATTGACAAATGATTGTTGAAACTTTCAGTCAATAAAATTTCATAACCAACTCTTGACTGAAATGCAAAATGAATAAGAGTTTGCAAGGGATAAAAGTATGAATGAAATTTGTTATTATCCATAAATATGATATTCTAAATTTTTGTCCGTGTTTTTTTGCAAACATCTCTATTCATTAGCACATGAACAAAAATTTATATATCATCAAGCTGGATGTATTTTTCATTAGCTCATTTGAACTTTGATAAATTTCATTAGCTCATTCATCAAGCTGGATATATAAATTATTCATAACCATAAAATTTCATTAGCTCATTCATCAAGCTGGATATATAAATTTCATTAGCTCATTCATCAAGCTGGATGTATTCATTTTTCAGCAAGCTCATTCTTCAGCAATATAAATTATTCATAACCATAAAATTGACGAATAAACCAATCCTCTCAAACTCACCAAGGTTTAAGGTGCAGAGGACGTGATGAAGCTCTCAACCTTACAAAGCTCACCAAGGGGATTGTGATGAAGCTCAAAGCGCTGCAATGGGATTGTGGAGAAGAGGGTGAAATAAATTAAAAGAGAAAAATTTGATCACATCGTGGAGAAGAGGAAGAGCTCACCGATGTGGAGGTAGAAGATGAGTTCTTGATGTGCTTGCTCTTCGTTGTTGAGCTGAGGTAGAAGAGGGTGCTCTTCTTGCTGTTCTTCGTTGTTGAGCTGCAGGAGGTAGAAGATGATGGCGATGAGGGTTCTCTCCCTTGCTCTTCTTGCTCTTGGCGCGTAAAATTCTCTTCATCGCAACCCTCAAATACAGAGTAAACTGGGATGTGATCAAATTTGTTTCCCTCCCATATGTGATGTGATCAAATGAGTTTCCCTCCCAGATGCAGTCAAATGTAAACGGAAATTTTGATTTCAAAATTTAAAATACAATATGATTTGATTTCTCATCTTATCCAATATCTCATATCTCAATTTCTCATACCCCATATACAAATCTATAATAACAACACACCCAATTACACATAACCAAAATATCTTATCCATTATCTCTTATCTATTATCTCTTAACCAAAATCTCTTATACAACAATACACATATCCACATACAACAATACACATAACCAATATCTCTTATCCAATTTCTCTTATCCAAAAACCCATGATAACATCCCTGTTTTATAATATATATATATATATATATATATATATATCTCTCTCTCTCTCTCTCTCTCTCTCTCTCTCTCTCTCTCTCTCTCTCTCTCTCTCTCTCTACCAATACAACCATATGCATACCATAGGTCAATCACACTTAATATTTAGTCAGGTAATACTTACATAGTTAAATAAATTTATATACCATAATAATAGTAATACAGACATCAACACACATATATTTATAATACCCTCCCTAATACATGCATACGCATTCATCGTATAGTCACACACATGTAACATATATATATATATATATATTCACACCATAGCCTGCTGCCTATAATTAGTATAATAATACACCTATACATACAAAATTAAGATGTGCAATAGTCGTGTATACCTCACGGTATGCACGCATGCAACATCCCGCAAAAGCAAACAATACCAATCAAAATTTTAACCCTACTACCATATGTATATCACTTATATACTCATGCAACGAAACATAACTTCCTACGTCTAAGCATAATACATACCTACATACGAGCACATACACATACGTACTAATATATGGGTCATATAATAGGCCTACTTACTTATCTATACGTCCACATATTATTATCACATCTATCATACACATAGATTCACCAAATCAAATTATTTCAACCATTATAAGTATCTCTTACTACATACACAACTTAGATATTTCAACGCTAACTCTTATATACACAGGCATCCCTAGTATAATATAACTATCCACACAAAAATCCATAACTACTAACACACAACAACTTCATACCATCACGAATAACTCCGAGTATATATATATATATATATATACCACACAATAGGCAAGCATCAATATACTATGGGGGGTACACTCCTTCAAGCCCACGTACACAACTTAGGTACGTGCACTACGACTACCTCACAAGGTCCAAGGGCCTACTAACAATTAAGGGTTGACACAGACATTGACGAGCACTAAAGCCTAAACAATTTAGAGAGAGGTCGAGGTCAAAAGCGTGACGAGGGAAGGATCGATAAGCACGAGCTCAGATAGGACGAATACGAGGAGACGGCTTGGTTAGACGAAACATTGACTCAATGGTGATGTTTAGGTAGGGGAAGGGAGATGTAGTGATGCTTATATAGGAGGGAGAAAAGAAATAGTATAAGTAACATAAGCTAACTTACACGAAATTTGAAAACTGTCGTACTTCAAAAGTTAAAATCCTCGTCTGTAAAGAAATATTTGGAGGTCGATAAAACGAGTTGTTCAAAATAAGTTTGAGTCGAAAATTCATAATAAGGGAAAATGTTTTTAATGGCTTATCGCAAATCATTAAGAAAGGAAAGTAAATCATTCGCACAGACATTAAAGACGTAATTTTGAAAATATTATACGGCAGTAATTTAATATAATGTTGTCAAAAAAATTTTGGAAAATCAAGTATGAAATCAAGTAACGGAAGAATTTAAACTCATGTTAAATGCTTTCAAAACTTTTAGGCTATGGAAAAATTTAAAATAACCAACATTGAAACTACTTTTTAGAGAACCAGGGTTTGCCAGAAATGAGAAACTGATTTACATAAGGTTCTTAATATACGAGCACAACAAGTCTGGCACGGATATAAAAATAGTTGAAAGTATGTATGATGCACGGAAAAATAATATTAACTTAGTAGTAGAATTATCGAAATCGAATAGCAAGTCTTTAAAATCAAATCATGGAGGGTCTAAATCAGGAAGTGGTTATGAAAATAGTAATTTTACAAAAATCTGAAATAGCGAGAACGACGAGCAAAAACCAACTTGCCGAAAGCTGAAATTCCATGTGTCTTGAAAAGTATATGAATGGCATAAATCAGGAGGGAAAATTACAAGTTGAATAAAAGTACGATTCAGAATAAAATTAATATATGAAGGGACGACGCATTTGCATAAGTACGAAAACATAGGCTGGGAAAATACTATAAGCTAGTATTCAAAAATTCCGACAAACGTTTTAAAAATTTAAATCAATGAGGTAGTATAAAGTATATTAAAATTTTGAACAAAGTTAAACTTAGTGGAAGAGAAGATTGAAAAATTCTTTCAAAAGGTTCAAGTTTTGCAATGGGGATGTTTGAAAATTGACGACGATCGCCATGAGGCGATCTCGTGAATCGAGGCAAGGAAATTTGTCGGATGATCAAAACATTCATACGCCTAGGGTATGAATCGGGAGACTCTACGGGGAAACTCATACGGTCGACCAACTAAAGATTAAGAACTAAGCGCTAAGACTTTCTAAGGAGCTATACGGAAACGAAATGCGTTCAGCTTGGTCCGAAATCGATGAACCCAAGCGAACGACAAAAGGAAATTTTAGAGGTCTAATTTGGTCAGGGTTAGGCAATAACCACTAAGGTAACTCCTACGACGATTAAATCAATTGCTAGAAGAGGGAGTCTAACTAACAGTCAGGGCCTCTATCTAGCAATCACAGACGTCTGACTAAGCCTTCTTACTCCCAGTGTCATAAGAAAACGACTAGACTCAGGGCTTATGACTCGGATGTTGCAATTTATTTAATGGACATTCCGTTATTATCGTTGTTTCGTTAATTCGCAATTGCAAGACGGACCTGCATGGGCCACCAACAAAACCTGTCACGCCCCGCTTCCCAAAAATATGGAGACGAAGCGTGAGAAGGTCCGCTCAGACTTGAAGCTACAAAGCTGCAAGTCCGATAAGCGTCAATCAAATTTAAAACTACAGGTCCTTGCAATGCGAACGAAACAAGATAATAATAATGAAATGAGACAAAAGAATAATCTCAGAATATCCATAAATATAAATTCCAACATCGCAGAAAAGCCACCAGGCTGAATAGAAAAAGAGCGTAAAGGCCCAAACATGGCCAACAAAAGTACAACATACAAAACAAAGGTGCTACACACCGACAACTAACAACAGAACCTAAAATAAAAGAAGCTCAGCAAAATCACCAAGAAAGGTCTCCGGTGTCCAAAAAACTCCTCCTAGGCAGACATGGACTCAGGCTCAGCGTCAGCAACACACCACGTACTCAGCAACGGTCTCTGGCTCAGGGTCTAACATGTGACACCCAAAAGAGCAAGGGGAACATGTCAGCAAGTCTACAAGAGACTTGTGCAAGGAAACTGAAAGTAGGCAAAAGTAAAGCAACCTAGCAGTTCTAGCATGAATGTGATGACATGGCAGTTAAAGTATGAGTGCAACAGGTAAAGTAAAGTAAAGTACGAGCATGGCATTTAAACATGGCATGGATGACAAGTACTACATGAATCATTCACAAGACAAGTACAAGACAAGAAAAGTAAGCACCTCGTGCACAGAGATTCCGTCTTTTGGCTAGAGGGCTGATCAGGCCACTCCTAAGCTCAAGTGAACGTTTATCCCTACCCCTCCACGTGTATCGAGCCAGGGCCTTACCCCCGAACGGTAATGCTCGCTTCTGGATCAAGAGCCAGGAAGTGTTTTTAACAAGTATGGCATAGGGGTGCACCTAGCCGGTCCAGGAAACCGAGCATTGGCTTTTGACCAACACATGAGGCCCGTTTCCCTGGAAGTAGTATTCAAGGAGTACAAGTATTGTAGCGTGTGCTACGAATGCAACAATCAACTTGGATGACATGTAGAATGCAATGCATGGCAGTTAAAAGTACGTACAGATAAGGAAAGTAAACGTGATAGTTTAGTATGCATGAACAACAAGTTTAAAGGGTTAATCTAGCTTCGTTGTCAAGCTTGATCAATTAGGTGACGGATCTAGTTTCGTTGTCAAACTAGATCAAGTAGGCGTCTAGCCAGCTATCATTTCACTGACTAGTCTCTTTTACGCTAGGAACAAGGAAGTGGCCTAAAAACATGGCCCTACACAAGAGTTGGCAAGTTTCACTTGCCTGCAAGTACAACGTCTGAGCACACCGTCCAATGAGTCCAAAATCACAATTATCCTACGTGCACAAGTCCACCGGCCTAAAGTCCATATTATTAATCTTGATTAGTAAATTTAAAACATTTAAAATACTTTAAAAACATCCATTTTAGTCTTGATTAACAGGCAATGGGTTGGGGGTCCTAGGGGTGCAAAGCGTTACCTCAACACGACGCGAAAGCTACACCGGCGTCGGGTAGCGACGCCGGGGGTTGGAATAATAATATCGCGCTCCAAGTCCAGATTCCAATTAGATTCCTCGCTGGAAGTTTCAGAGCAATCAACCGGGGCGACGATTCCAGATTCCAAACCTCGCACGTGCGACGACGGGCTACGACGTGCGACGACGTCGTACGCGGCAAGTCGTCGAAGAGAACGCACCTAGGTGGGGCCCACAGTAGTCCTAGGGACCTTTGGGGGACCCACAATACCTCTGGAGAACTTGGGGGGCCCACGGTGGCAAGTGGTGCGACGGTTGCGGGGTTGCGACGAGTGGCTCTCGGTCGTACCCAGCCAATGCGGGAGATTCCATCGGTCAGGCGCTAGGAACGGGCGCTGCACAGCGCTGCGGTCGGTGCGGGCCTTGGTGCTCTCGGTCGGTGCGGAGCAACCCTTCGGTCGGGCGCTGCGGATGCGAGGGAGCGGGCGCTGCAACGTTGCAAGCGTTGCAACGGAGCGGGGGAGCGGGCGATGCGGGCGCTTGGGTCTGTCAGACACAGCGGGCGGGTCGGTCGGGCGCTTGGGCTGCAGCTGAGCGGGGGTTGCGATGCGGAGCGGTGGAACGGGCCGGTCAGATCGATGGGTTCTCTTGGTTGGAGTGGGGTGCGAGCGTTGCAATGGAGCGGCGGGCGACTGGGTGCGGAGCGGCTGTGGTGCGGGGTTGGGCTTCGATCGGAGCGGGGGAACGGGGGTGATTTCTTCGGTCGTGCGGCTGCCGTTCGTCGCAACGTTGCGACGAATCGTCGCAACGTCAATTTTGGGGTTTGGAAGAGACTAGGGTTAATTTCTTGCGAAAATGGGTCTTCCTAGGGGTTGTTTATATAGTGTAGATGGGTTGACTTGGTCTAGGGCTAAATCTAATAGGATTAGAAGTTTAAAATAATTTAAAATTTGAAATTCAACTTCTCCAACTCACCCAAGGGTTTGACTTGGTCTAAATGAGCTGGAAATTGGCTCAAAAATTCTTTAAAACGTTTTAAACTCAAATAAATTTTATTTGGCCGAAAATAATGTAAAAATTAATTATTAAAAATAATATAAAACTTGTTAAAAATATAAAAGTGGTCAAATAAACTCCAAAAATTATAAAATAAATATCGGGGTGATCGTGATGACGAATGTGAGCTAACTAAGAAGACGGATCTCAAATTCGACGTCGGACGACGAAACTAAAAATAGAAACGTCTCCCGTCAAGAGTGAAAATCGTCACGTCTCATCGAGTGAGATTAAATTGTGGAAAAACGACTCGAGAAGTGTCGTTCCAAGATAGTGCCACTATTTAATACTCTCAGAGACGTTCACAACGGCATATCACACAAAAGTGTTCACAAACAAATAAAGTCTAAAATAAACACGTGCACGGACAAAAGCACGTGCACGAACAACGTACCACGAAAAGTGGTCGTTACATTTTGCAAATCAGTTGTCCCGTGAATACGATACCTGGACTCACCGAGATTATTACTTGTTCGATCTACTATACTTGGGGGTAACGCTCGCATACTTCGAGACGAGTGAGTAAAATACAAGTCAAATGCAAATACAACAAGTTTATACTAGTTCACCTCAACAGGGCTAGTCTAGTCGCCAAAACTCTGTTGGGCAGTAATCCACTATTTCAGTAAATAGTAACAACCAACTCACCTCCAATAAGGATTTTCCCTTGCCTTCACATAAGAGAGCTTTTTACAAACACATTGCCTGCAACAAAGATTTTCCCTCACAATCCCAAGTGAGAATACTTACAATGCATAGTTTGAAGGTTTAACTTCTTCCTTTCCAATTACATAATAACACTGCCCTTAAGTTTCAAACTCAAAGCACAAACCTTTTTATACATGAGGCTCGAAGGAAGTACATGAACTTCTTATTGCTCAAAAATCCATATAAGTACATCTGATTCTACAAAACTTCAAACTGAGTGAAATATTAATACATATGAAGTACAATCATAAGAAGGATTCTATAAGACACTGATACACCCATTTTTTTGCCTAGCATAAGCCCCAAGCTAGGGCTTTAACAATCAATTTTCTATTCATATAAATACAGCCTAACAATCAATTCTCTACTCATACAAATACGAACTTGAGTAATCTTGAAATAGCATACATGATCGTATAAGCAAGCAAACTTATATAACCAAATATTAAGAGTATTTGTATCAATATGAGATAAACCATGACCGCCATTACATACTGTATTTCTGATTGAACTCTTATTTTAGGTCGGCCAGTGTCATCTCCGGTAAGACGAAGCCCCATCTCGGCCTGAATAGGCTCGAATCTTCATATTTGGATTGCAGCCTGCTAAGCATATTTTGCCTGAAAATTCTCATGCAACATAGCCAAATACATCATGTATTGATCCTCTTCCTTCACAGTTCCTGTATGGAAAGTCAGGATTATATTTTTAAAAATTGTTATTAAACGTATTCGAAGGGGGACAATTTCACACTGAAGTAGAAAATACAAGTGAACATGGTGCATGTGGATCAAAAAACGCGGAGAGAAGCAGTTGCCAAAGTGAAAAAAGTGTGGTGTGTGTGGGTAGCGCCCGGGGTAAAATTGTGAAAAGTCGTGGCCCAAGAGCAAAACCCCGGGGGGGCGTCAAAGTGCAAAAGGGGAGGTGGAAACCATGTAAATAGTAGAAAGATGACATGGTACTCTTGGACTGGAAAAAACACGGAGAGAAACAGGCCCCAAAGGAAAAAATGTGGGTGGGTGTGTAGCGTCTGAGGATAAAAAAGTGAAAAGCAGGCGGCAGTGGCGGAACCAGGCCTTGGGTTTAGTGGTGTCTCCATGCATATATATTTTTAATGGGGGCACAGTACATATATTTACATACAAATATACATAAACTTAAATACATATATGCATATAACTTTTTTAAATTATTGTGGGGGGCTCATGCCCCCACAACCTAACACTCAGGTCCGTCCCTGGCAGGTGGCCCAAGAGCAAATAATCTGGAGGGAAAAGTTCAAAAAGGAAGGTGGCAACACCCCATGTGGGGGATGGGGTGGCACAGCCCTCCATCAACCACATAGGACAAACAGTGTCAACTGGGTTTGTCCTAATAGAACAATGGCATGGTTGTAAATCTCTCTTTTATTAAATAGATTATCTCCGGAGAATTCTGCCCTCCAAACGCTACAAACAACAATAAACATGCACAATGTCAAGTAATATTGAAATGGCATTGGAAAAGATCTCTCTCTCTCTCTCTCTCTCTCTCTCTCTCTCTCTCACATAAATCTATTATACAATAGAGGGAGTTTGCCCACAGGTTTGTCCCATATGGCAATGTCTCATCATCTGTGGGCAAACTCCAAGACCCGATAAACACCACATGCCAAGTTATTTACAGGTTTGCCAATGTCATATTTACAAGTTTGTCATTGAAGTTTTAAAATCCTAAAAAAACTTGTGGAATATCCAAAGTACCACTGGATAATACACACGCTCAAACTGACTCCTCTCCCCCTTTCCACCTGGGTGTGGGGCCCGCATCTTTTCTATGTTCGGGTATTTGCTAGTCCTTTATACAAATGAGGGGGATGATGTGACTTTGTCACATGTGGTAATGTCACATCAACCCCCTCCCAAGTTTGCCCCTTGGTATCCCTTTATTTATAGGGTTGACATTGGTCTTCTTCCCCCCTTTTAGCCTGCCATATTTACATGTTTGCCATTAAAAAATTTACCCATTTTATCCCGACGATATCGACACACACCCACACTTCTCACTCATTTTCGGTTGCACGCATTGATCGCCCGCGAACAAACACCCAGAACTCACCTAGCAATGGCATGAACACCAAGTGCTAAATGTATCCCAAATGCAAATCACCGGCACTTTACGCAAGCGTACAGTGCCAAGTAATAGTATAAAAGATATTGATCCCACAGGAAAGGTAGAGATGTTATTGACTTGGGTTATTTTTAAATCTCAGAATTTAGGTAGCAGTCGGATTCGAAAGATTGTTTGTTTAGGATTTTGAACAATTAATAAAGACTAGGGCTTTAGGACTCACCACTAGGATCGTCAGACGTCGATGCTTAGTTAAGACTCTTATGTTGTATTGGTTTTATTGGGATTGTCGCATCTAAGATGTGGAATTCATGGTTCTAAGCACCATGAATCTAACGTATTGCATTAACCCGCAGGCGCATACGACACGTACATTAAGAATCGAAAATATTCATGCCACTCTTGTGGACAGAATGATATCAGCTCATGCCACTCTCGTGGATTAGAGCTTCGATGTATTTTGGTGGCTCTCATTGACGTAATGGCGGTAGCCGTCAATTAGTAATATAGTTCGTCGGTGGATCCCATCGAGACACGAGCCGAGCATGGTCACGAGTCCCAATTGAATCCACTAACTCCCTAATTAAGCCTATAGGATGCTCCTTAAGCCAATCGATTCCACCGACCGTGGGTACGATCTCAGTACGAGTTCTCCTACAAACTTTGCAAGATCAACCACAATACGTCCCTTTTTATACTAAACAACCTAAAAATCCTAACTTTGCATCTCAATCCTAAAATCCATGGGCAAATCCATTAGTCCTAGATAGAACTATTCATGCATTATAGAAATAACAAAAAAGATTCAATAGATGCAATGGAATTCATCATAGCAATGGAAAACATCAAAAAAATAGAAAATGTAGAGAATTATTACCAACGCGTCGTAGAGCAATAGCAATCCAAAGAGAAATAAGAAAACAAGATTCCTTGCGCGAAATAGCAATAAAAATCCAAGCTTTGCCTCATACAAAATAGCGACGGCACAAATTCTCAAAAACCTAATTAAAACTAAACTAAAAGTTTCTCTAAAGTTCCTCTCTGAAAATAAAGCCAAAAACATCCTTAAATACATAGGGTAGAAGTCCCAAAAAATCTCAGAAAATCTGGGCACTTGGGCCCATAAACTAGGCAGGTCGCATCGTGCGACTCGGCCGAGTAGCAGAGCCTGCTCGGTCGAGTAAGCTACATGCTCCGATTGCTTTTGCTTCTGCGTCTGGCTGATATGGGCTACTTGGTCGAGCTACATGTAGATCAAAACTTCCTCCAAAATGTCGCTCTGTTTCTTTACAACTCAGGTCGAATAGGTGAGCTGCTCGGTCGAGCTGGGATGCCTTGGAGAGAAGATCAAAATCTTCATCTGTTGGTGCGACTCGGGTCGAGTCGGATGTCTGCTCGGTCGAGTAGGTTTGAGCCGTTTCTCGTGCGATTTCAGTGTGTCAGCTCGGCCGAGTGGCTGATGTTACTCGGTTGAGTCACCTGGGAAACTGATCTCAACTTTGCCATTCTCGCTCTCTTCTCCTCCTCTCCTCTCATCTTCGTCCATTCCGCGACAAACTCTCATGAAGCCTTGCCAATGATGTCTCGAACGTGCCGGATGTGTCCATGTACCAAAATAGCTCCAATTCGCTCCAAAACTCCTAAAAATCCAAAAAGCTATACAAAACTCGAATATGGCGTTAAAAGCGTGATAATATATAAAAATATGGAGTTTGGAGGCGAATATGACATGAAATGATGCTGTAAAAACATGTATTATATGGACACATCAAAATCCCACAAGCTTACATCTTACTCGTCCTCGAGGAAGATGAATACGAGGCTCACCGGGCGATAAAAATAAAAAATAGAAAAAGAATGGAAGATGGAGGGGAGTGCTAGAGTATTCGGTCAGATCTCAAGCCATAGCGACATATCATAATGCTTCGAAAGTAGATCACATGCTAATAAGAATTTCATATCTTAGTTAAACATATCGCATGCAAGCATTTAAGACCAAAGGAAGGGATCCTCTAAATTCATGCAATCAATTCATATCCACATCATGCAATTCATAGAGTTTAGTATAAACATGTTAGCGACGCACTTTTCAATCAATAGAAATTAATGAAGTATATAAGAGTCATACCAAGCATGCATCAGAGAATAGAATAAGGATCATGGCATTCATATATTCATCTCAAATCATGAAAAATCTCCTTAGCTAATATATTTCACAAAGTCTGAGCATTATCAGATGCCCCCAAATGTGCACATCTCCACTCTAATGACGTACTCACTCGTATAATCAAATGGATTCACCCCCCCCCCCCCAGCGTAGCTTGAGGCATCGCATCAAAGGAATAATATAGGAATTTTGTGGCTTTTTCCCAAGTATTTGTGTAGCTTAAAATAGTAAGATATATGAAATATTTTTTTCTTTTTCTTTTTGAATTCTTTTTTTAAGGAGAAATAGGATATACATATGTTTTGTCTCCTTTTTGGCTTTGTGGGGTTTTTGAAGCTAACTTTTTCTTTTCGGATTTTTGGAAATAGGATGCGGTATATGTAGCTGCAGAGGGGGTGAACCCAAGTGACATGTAGAGAATAATAAGATATATGGAGAAGGAAATAATATAATCACTCGGTGCACTCATAAGATGTGCACAATGGTTCAATAAGATAATACTCCAACTAAACTCATAAGCAAGCACATATATTTTCATTCATTTCAATGAATAATGAAGTCACGCGGTAAGGCACACAATCATAGCAGGCATGCAACAGAAGGTGAAAAAGATAACAAGGCAGATGCTTCAAATATTCTAAAGATGCGTAAATCTCGGTGCATATCCAACAAAGATATACTAACTACTACTACATACATTTAGTTTCAATTCATTTCATGCATTCATATAGAGAGATCGTCAACAGAGCATATATGCAAGTATATGAATAGTAAGAACCGAAATACTCTAAGTAGCATGGCAAAAGTAATAAGCATCATGATATATCTATCAAAAAGGGCAAAAGAAATTAAGGCGGAGAAAATAAAATAAAAGCAAGCATGCAAGCATACCAAACATGGAAAATATGATGCTAAAAAATGAAACGGTGAAAAAGTGGTGGAAAATAAAAATAAAAAGGATGTAAAATGGAAGAAAATGGAAAAAAATGAAAATAAAAGCGTTACGCTCCTCCCCCAAGCTAAACATAGCAGTGTGCTCACTGCTGAGAACACGCTGATAAGAAGGAAAAATGAGGCCAGGGTGGGCGAGTGGTAAACAAAAGAAAATGATAAAAACGAAACTATGCAAATAATAAAAGAAAAAGTGCATGACCTAATGCCTAAGATGCAAAAGTATGAACAGGCAGGTAGATGATGCAAATGATGACATGATGCAGGTGGAATAAATGTAAGTGCAAGATGATGGGATAAATACAGGCGGTGCAAAAATGTCATCCCCTAAGCTAGCAAGGTCAGTGCCCCGAAGAGACAGATGGGCACAAAAAGAATAAGGGGTGACAGGAGCAAAAATAGTGTGAGGGTCAAGCAGTGGCATCATCCTCTGGAGGTGATGATGGGTCTGACTGTTGGGGACCAGAGATAGGAACATCGGGCACAGAATGTGAAGGCTCGACTGGTGTGTCTGCCGGTGAGGAAACAGAAGGGACAACAGGCTCAAACAATAATGTAGCAGATGGAGTGTCGACAGGTGTGAGTGCGTGTGTGTCAACAAGAGAAGTCTCTAGTTGCGGTGCAACCGACTCAACTGAAGAAGTGACAGGCCCTGTAGAAGCCTGAGAGTGAGGCACAGTGAGCGGTGCAAGAGGGACAGAAGGGATAGGGTCTGGCCTGGGAGGAGGGGCTGGTGCAAGTATGACAGTGGGTACACTCTGATGCCTAAGAATGTCGAGAATGGAGGTGAGGTCCCGCTCCACGGACTGCTGAAAAGTGGAGAGTGAGGCTGAGAGGGTGTCAAAGGCATACCTCAGGGTGACAATCTCGGTCTCCATCGTAGAAAGACATGCGTCTGTGGTACGGGAGCTAAGGGGTGGGCGTGAACTGCTAGAGACCACCCTCGTAGAGTGCCCATGGGTAGGTGATACCTGGGGTCTGAACTGAAAGTCAGGGGAGGGTGGTCTAACAGGGATCTCAGAGGAAAAGGATGTGTGTGGAATGGAACCGAGATCCAGTGCAGAGACAGAAGCAGCAGCAACATCAGAAATAGGAGACGTTGTGGCAACAGATGTAGTGACAGACACCACGAAGCTCTCAGAAAATACGGCAGATGCTGGTACAGAAGTGGTGCCAGAAAGAGTGACTGTGGACCCTAGAGTGGTAGGAAGGGAAGTGAGGAGGTCCATAGGTGCGGGAAGAGTGCTGGCAGCAACGGGCTCCAAAATGGGGAAATTGGTAGGCTCAGCAGCGAAAGAACTGGCTGGCTCCAAAGGCGTGGAAAAAGTAAAATCGGGAGCATCAGAGACAACCGCACCCTCAGGTCCGGGCATGGCAGAGACAGAGGTAGTGACCTCCGGTGTAGAGGTGTGGACAGTTTCCGTGGTCTCTACGGTAGGGTGATGGTGGTGGTTGGTGGAAGCACTGACAGAAGTAGGAACAGAATTGCTCCTAGGTGGTGGTGGGTGTTCAGGGTGGGCTGGCTGTGCTGCCACGAGGGCAGCAATGTCAGGCTCATTATCATCAGAACTGAGCACCCAGTCGTCGATGTCGTCGGTGACTGGTGCTCCGAGTGGCTCGAGGACGTTGATCGGGGGGGATAGGAAAAATGCAAGGAGTGAGCCGATCAAGCATGACTGGGGCGACATGGGTGAGGTCAGGGTGGGGCAGGTAGAGGTACTGCTTGTGGTGGAGGCCTAGAAGGTAAATCCAGTGATGCTCACTGTGCGTCCTGATGATGGACATGCTGGTGAGCACATCCATCGTCAGGCGTGTAGGCTCGGTGGGAGTCGCCAGACATGCAGGAAGGGCAAGGCCAAGCATCTGGGCGAAAATGGTGAAAAATCCACTGCAGGAGATATCGGTGGCGGTGTGGGTGATCTGAAGGATGCGATGACACAGCCAGTATGCTGAGTCGGTGAGTAGGAAGGGGTGGAGGGTACCGTCAGGGTGGAAGCGCAGAAGTCGAGTCATCCCCATAAGATGGGAAAGCTCAGGTAGGGAGAGTGTCCCGACCTCTGGCCTGGAAAAGAGTATGGTGGCAAGGTGGCGCTCGGCGTAGCAGAGACAGGGGTGGATGATACAAGAGGATTTCACCCGACCCCTGTGATGTGATGCCAAAACTGCTCGGTATCGAATGCGGGGGGCTTGAAGTCTGGGGAGAAAGCGAGTGTGCGGTGGGGGATGGTGGGAAAGTGGAAGTGGGTGTGGATCATGGCGTGTGTGACCACTACGTCATGGTCAAGTAGCCGGAAGCTAATGCCATCACCCGCTGGGGTGACGACAATAGAGCTCAACGCCTTGAGTGTGAGGCGTGTGTAGGTGCAGGCGTGGATGGCTAGGAGGCTGTCAAAATCAATGACCTGGTAAAGCCTGTGGACATCCTGAAGGAGTCCAAGGCGTTGAAGGGTGAGGATGTGAGCAAAGCAGGTTGGGACGATGGTGCGGTGGGACATGAATAGGAAACGCTCGCGGTGAGCATCGTCCTTGAAGAAGATATTATACTTCCTCAGGGTATGTGGTGGAGTAACTGGACGGGGTGGAGGAGCGGTGGTGGGGATGGGAGGAGATGTAGTGTGGGTGGTGTGTGGGGCCTCTATGGCTAGAGGCACGGGTGTAGTGGATCGTGACGAGTCAGACGAGGACGACGAATCGTCCAAGTTCGGCTCAGGTGTGAGTGAAGGAGAACGTCGTGGGCGTCGTGCAGGCCGAGAAAAGGAGGGACCAGTGGTGGCCTTCCTCTTCATCGGGTGAGGCTTCCTTGGCCAAATGTGCTAGTTATGATGATATGGTAATAAAAATAATGAAGAGTGGAAAGAGTATACCAACACCGAGCGTAGCTACGAAAGTGAAAGTGGAATGCACACGTGCAAAGCCTCGTATCCAAGTGATCCCCCAAGATGATCCAAACCGGGCTCCTCGAATCCATAAAGAAACTCCAAGTGGGCCTGCAACAAGATATGAAAATAGTATTAGGCATTTTCGAGATTTAATCCGGTTTGGGGTTCAAAAATTAAAAGAATTAGGGTTGGGGGTGATTTAGATTTGGGGGAGATGGGGGAAAGAGAGATGAAGAAGATGGATGGGTAAGGGGCTGCTCGGCCCGAGCACAAGGTGTGCTCAGGCGGCAGCTCGGGCGACGGATTGGGCGAGCTGCTCCAGCGATGTGCCGGAGCTATATGGTATCGGGGGAGAACTGGGGGAAAGAAAGGGAGGGAGAGAGGGGTGGGGAGTTGTGAGAGAGAGGTGCGGGAGGATGGTGGAACCATCAGCGCTGGGTGGCCCGACAGTGCTGCTCCGGTAGATCGCCGGAGCAGTGGGGATGGGTGAAAAAGAGAAATAGAGATAGGTGGAGAGAGGGATAAGAGGAGAGAGATGGCGAGAGAGGTGGGCAGACCGAGTCACCGGAGATGGTTGTTCTTGAACAGAGCGGTGTGGCGATGGCGACGGTGGAATGGTCGAGTCGAGTTAGGGCTAGGGTTAGGGGCGAACTCGGGGATTTGGGAGGGCTGATTTTGAGTGAGATTAGAGATTAGCCCGAGCAGTTTTCGAATAAGTACGAACCAAGTCGAGCTTGGTTAAGTAGTGGGCCCCAGCTGATTAAGTCGCAGCTCGGGCTGAGCAGCGGTAGCTACTCGATCGAGCAGAAAAGATTAAAAATATAAGAATATAAGCTCGGAAATTATGCCCTAATACTCGACCGAGCTGCTTACTCAGATCGGTCGAGCTGAATTAAAACATAGTGTTGTTTTCAGCTCTCTTTTGCTCTTTCTACAGCTCGGCCGAGTAGGGTAGCTACTCGGTCGAGTCCATTAATCTTTCCAAAGCGCCCTTTTAGCACTTTTGGGACTCTCCCTGCAGCTCGACCGAGTAGGGTAGCTACTCGATCGAGTTGAATTAGGAACAGAGTGCTCTTTATCGACCTTTTTTGGGTTCTGTCTGTAACTCGACCGAGTAGGGAGGTACTCGATCGAGTCGCAATTAATTTCCAGAGCTACGTTTTGCAAGTTTCTCCAGCTTTCTGCAGCTCTTACTGTAGCTCGACCGAGTAAGGGCTACTTGGTCGAGTCGCAATTAACTTCCAGAGCGGGTTTTTGCCTTCTTTCTCCAGTTCCTTGCAGCTCAACCGAGTAGGGTAGCGAATCAGCCGAGCTGCCTGTAACTTTTTCCCCAAGCTTGTATTCCTCTAAGGTGCTCTTCCCTTGGTTCCTTCTCCTTCTTTTCATCATTTCGCGTGCTCTCCTCATTGTTCAACCTGTAGAAGGGGGAACTCATCAATTTTTTTGTGTTTTCGTATTTTCTTGGAATTAAAAACGTATTTATTTTGTTTTTGAATAAGAAAAGAAAAACAAAAATGAAAGCTACGGAAAAGGGAATCGGGTTACCTCCTGATAGCACTTGTTTTAAGTTGTAAGCTCGACTCCCTCAATATTTTCAATGAATGATGTTGGGCGCATACGAAATACGCCTGTCATACTTCCCGATAATCCCATGTGGTGGTATTAAGTGTGCCTCTTCATGTCGACCCTCAGCAGACAAGGAGATAGTAGCCTCTGGTTCTTGATGGTGCAAATGTATGTTCGGGGGCTCCTCATCAGGGACTCATAGATAAGCGGCCACCTCTTTGTTGTATACAAAGTCAACGTCATCGTCAAAGCTCATCTTCATTGGGTCTTTGGAAATCTCCTCCACGGTAGGCTCATATGTAGCCTTGTCCTCTAAGAGATCAAGGTAATTAGCGTCTTTCGACGGTGGGCGTTACATCACAGGCTTTTGCAAGCGGAATTGGACATCAATATTTCCCACGTTCAGAGATAACGTCCCCTCGCGGACGTCAATCAAGACACCAGATGTCGCCATGAATGGACGACCCAAAATGATCTGCGAACTACCTTTCTCCGGTATGTCCATAATCACAAAATCTATCGGCACGCATAGCCCGGGCGAAATTTGAAGGATGATGTCGCGTGCGATGCCTACCGGATAGGTAATAGAGTGGTCCGCCAATTGAATGCTCATATCAGTAGGCTCAAGCTCCGTCCCAGTGTTTAGTCTCTTGAAGATAGAGAGTGACATCAAACTAATGCTCGCTCCTAAGTCGATCAACGCCCTACTAATAGGGATGCCGCCAACAGAGCACGGCACCGTGAAACTCCCGGGATCCGACAACTTCTTCGGTAGATGGTTCTTAATAACTAAGGTGCAATTATCCAAGAGCTTCACCTATTCTTGTTTACGCTTCCCCGTAATGAGATCCTTTAAGAACTTAGCGTATGTGTGGATTTCAGTGATAGCGTCCATAAAAGGGATGTTCTGTTGTATACATTTGAGGAGCTGGGAGAACTTTGCATATTTCTTCTCTATTTTTGCTAGTGCCAAGCTTTGGGGATATGTAGGTGGAGGTCGACTTGCCTTATCTCTAGTGGCATCCTTTGGAATAGAATTGTTGGAAGTAGTAGTAACATCCGCTGGTACCGTAGTGGTAGTAGGTGAGGTAGATGGTGAAGCTTCCCTTTCTTCAATAGCATGGGGATCCTCTGCTGCCTTTTCCTTGTCATTTTTAGCGGTAGTAGATCTCTATCTTGAGCATGAGAGACGGCTTTCGGCTCAAATTGCTAGAAATCGACACCATGACAGTGTGGATAGTCTTTCATCCTCTCGCGTTAATTGTGACCACTGTATTTGCTTGGGCTCTAGGATTGGGCTCCGTCTAATTAGGCAATCTCCATTGCATCTACATGAATTGGGACAATTGACCCTTGAGCTCATCGATGGAATCATTGATAGACTTGAAATGAGCGGAATTCTCTGCTTTTATCTTGGATTGCCCACTCATGAAGGTGTACAATGTTGCCTCGAGATTGGGCTTTGGATCCGCCGGTGCATATTGTTGTTGTTGATGATAATTGTACCCTGGCGGTCTATAAGGCCCAGATGGTCTAAACCCATAGTGTTGCAGAGGCGGCCCTTGTTGCTGAGGATGTGGTGGAGGTCTCTGCTGCTAAGGAGGTTGCAATCCTCTATTGTGGTTGCCATAAGAAAATCTGGGATGATTTCTCGCCTCCAGATGTTGCCATTGATTCCTTCCCTCTCTAGCTACAAAGTTCACCTGCTTAGCTTGCATGTCTGCTCCATCGTAAGGTCCTTCATTAGGAGCATAGCCTTGTTCCGCATAGCCTTCATGTGTGGGATAAGCTGGAGCTCTAGAGGTGGTTAATGGCATCCAACCTCTGTTCAATCCTCGCTATCTGTTTGCAAAGAGTTTCAATATGACTGTCAAGATGGGTAGTGATTTTTTACCTCGGGGGCTTTAGTAGATGAGCGTTCATCCCCCACTGCTGAGTATTCGCGATCATTTGTTCCAGCAAAGATAAAGCTTCATCGGATGGCTTATACAAGAGAGCTCCTTGAGCGGAGGCATCAATAAGTATCTTTGTACTTGGTTGAAGCCCATTATAGAAGCTTTAAACGAGATCCCACTCCACGAATTCATGGTGCAGACATTGATGCTGCAGGTCTTTAAATCTCTCCCAAGGCTCGTACAATGCCTCCTAAGGAAGTTGCTTAAATTTTGAGATCGCCCCTCGAATACTCACCATTTTGGACGGTGGATAGAACTTGTTTACAAAGGTGGTAGTTGATGCGTCCGAAATGTAACCCTAGAGCGACCTAGTAATGGCACGAATTACATAGAGATAGATCCTCGGCAACGGCACCAGAAACTCGATCGGCCTGGAATTAACTCCAAAACGATGTCGTTTATCGCAAGCACACGGTATAGTGGCAAGCATGTATCGAACACGGGGAAGCGGTGCTATACTACCTATCTACTCATAGGTTGAGTTAGACTTGTGGGTTTATTGGTGGAAGTGGAGTATGGAGGGTAGTAATGGTGATGGATGCGAAGGTTGTGTCACTCAACGTCACAAACAAGGGGTTCCACACAAAGAAAGAAATAAATAAAATATAAATGGCTAGGGCTTTAGGACTCGCCACTAGGATCATTGGATATGGACGCTAGGCTAGAATTCTTACGCTGCATTGGATTTATGGGGATGGTCTCTCATTGACGCAATGGCGGTAGCCGTCAATGTAGTGATATAGTTCGTCGGTGGATCCCCTCAAGGCACGAGCCGGGCATGGTCACGAGCCTTGGTTGAATCCACTAACTCCCTAATTAAATCCGTAGGATACACCTTAAGCTAATCGATTCCACCGACTGTAGGCACGATCTCAGTACGAGTTCTCCTAGGGATTCGGATGGATCAACCAAAGTAGAACCCCTTTCATATCCAACGCATCATAAAAATCCCAACTTTACATCTAAATCCTAAAATCTTAGGGCTAATCCATTATCCCTAGATAGAACTACGCATGCATCCTAGGAAAAACAATAGAAGATGCAATAATAGCAATAGAATTCAATAATCAATCAATGAGAAGAACTGAGATAGAATTAAAGAAAAGTAAAATACTTATCTTGATACAAGGGAGAGGCCTAGTGCATAGCCTAACTCCCAAAAGATCGTCTCCAAAAAACTCTTAAAAAGATCTAAACTCCAAAAGTATACAAAAGTTCCCCCCAAAAGTGACGGCTGCCCTTCTGATATATCTACCCTCAAAACCCGTCGCCAACCACGGATCCGGTCGCAACTTAAAATCTGGGCCCACGGCGACTCGGTCCGAGTAGGTAGCTGCTCGGTCGAGTCGTTAGAAAATAGTCCAAAACGTCGCACTGCCTGCTCGGACCGAGAAGGTAGCTGCTCGATCGAGTCGTCAGAAGTCAGAATCCATCGCCCAAAACATCGCACTGCCTGCTCAGACCGAGTAGGTCTGCTTGGTCGAGTTGTTACTCTGCTCGGTCGAGTATGTGGCTGCTCGGTCGAGTAGACAGCTGCTCAGTCGAGTAGGCAGCTGCTCAGCCGAGTAGGCTGCTGTTCAGTCGAATTATCACTCTGCTCGGTCGAGTAGGGTCCTGCTCGGTCGAGTAGGTGGTTGAAAACAGATTTCAGCACTGTAGCATCAGCTTGCAGAAATTCTCTAGAGCTCATCCAACCTCTGATTGGCACATTCTTGGTGGCGTTGGAACCGTCTTGAAGTCCACTATCTGGAAAAAATATCAGAAAAAACTGAAAAATATCATATGGTAGCAAATTTGGAAATGGTGCACGACTGTCCTGTTTCCAGCACTTTGGGTCGCTCGATTCCTTCGCCGCATCATAGCTCGATCGAGCGGCATGGAATCTATGAGTCATGGTATTATAGAACCATGCTTTCTTCATTCTCCTCTTCTTCACTCCTTCTCTCTTGCCCCTTCCTTGTTCCCCAGCAGCTTTGAGTCACCGAACGCGGTGCCTCAGGAGCTCCGGTATCGAAGCACGCACTCTCTCCTCCAATATACTCCAAATCACTCGATATTTCCTGAAATGCAACCAAACGCTCTTAAAGTATGATAGTTCCAATTATGAGCATAAAAGCGTATGAAATGCGTAATTGAGCAATCATTTTAACGTGTAATCATATAGATAAAATGTGGAATATAGCCATAAGAAAATCTGGGATGATTTCTCACCGCCGGATGTTGCCATTGATTCCTTCCCTCTCCAGCTACAAAGTGCACCTGCTCAGCTTGCATGTCTGCTCCATCGTAAGGTCCGTCATTAGGATCATAGCCTTATCCACATAGCCTTCATGTATGAGATAAGCTGGAGCTCCAGAGGTGGTTGAATGGCATCTAACCTCTGTTCAATCCTCGCTACCTGTTTGCAAAGAGTTTCAATATGACTGTCAAGATGGGTAGTGATTTTTACCTCGGGGGCTTTAGTAGATGAGCATTCGTCCCCCACTGCTGAGTATGCGTGGTCATTTGTTCCAGCAAAAATAAAGCTTCATCGGATGGCTTATACAGGAGAGCTCCTTGAGCGGAGGCGTCAATAATCATCTTTGTGCTTGGTTGAAGCCCATTATAGAATCTTTGAACAAGATCCCACTCCACGTCTTCATGGTGCGGGCATTGATACTGCAGGTCTTTAAATCTCTCCCAAGGCTCGTACAATGACTCCTGAGGATGTTGCTTAAAATTTAGATCGCCCCTCGAATCCTCCCTGTTTTGGACGGTGGATAGAACTTGTTCACAAAGACGGTAGCCAACTGCTTCCAAGTCATGAAGGTATTAGAAGGATGCGCTCGTAACCAATAGGAGGCATTGTCCCTCAGTGTGAATAGGAATAGCCTGAGCTTGATAGCATCTTCACTCACGTCCTTGGCATGGAATGTGTCGCACTTGGCCAAGAACATGTCGATATGGTGGGTTGGGTTTTCATGGGGAAGCCGGTGAAAGGGGTCCTGCTACATGACATTTATCAACCCGATCTTCAGCTCAAAACTTCCTGTCGCCAGCTGCAACCTCAAGATGGAAGAAGCACCAGTAAAGTTTGGCTTTATTTAGTCCAGGATGAACCCCTTGCGTGGAGGAGAAGTATTTTCCTCTGCCATTGAATCAATAGTAGTCTGAATCCTTTTCTCTGCTCTCAGCCTTCTTGCTGTATTTTTGATCTCATGGTCAAATAATAATTCTTTGTCAAAACTCCCAAGGCGAGTGTTCATGCACGACAAGAACTCAGAAAAATACAGTCAGTAGCAAAGTAATAAAAGAATAAAAAGTATGGAATGAAAAGAGATGATAAGATTTGCTAACAAATTCTTCAATGGAAAAAATAATCCAAGTAACAATGTTACCTTCCCCGGCAACGGTGCCAAAAACTTGATCACCCACGAACCAACACCCAGAACTCACCTAGCAATGGAAATCCCGACACTTTACGCAAGCGTACAGTGTCAAGTAATAGTATAAAAGATATTGATCACATAGGGAAGGTAGATATGTTATTGTCTTGGGTTATTTTTAAATCTCAGAATGTAGGTAGCTGTCGGTTTCGAACGATTGTTTGTTTAGGATTTTTAACAATTAATAAAGACTAGGGCTTTAGGACTCACAACTAGGATCGTCAGACGTTGATGCTTAGTTAAGACTCTTACGTTGCATTGGTTTTATAGGGATTGTCGCATCTAAGATGTGGAATTCATGGTTCTAAGAACCATGAATCTAACGTATCGCATTAACCCGCAGGCGCACACGACACGTGCATTAAGAATCGACAATATTCACGACATTCTCGTGGACGGAATGATATCAGCTCACTCCACTCTCGTGGGTTAGAGCTACGATGTATTTTGGTGACTTTCATTGACTCAATGGCGGTAGCCGTCAATTAGTAATATAGTTTGTCGGTGGTTCCCATCGAGACATGAGGCGGGTATGGTCACGAGTCCCAATTGAATCCATTAACTCCCTAATTAAGCCTATAGGATACTCTTTAAGTCAATCGATTCCACTGACCGTGGGCACGACTTAGTACGAGTTCTCCTACAAACTTTGCAAGATCAACCAAAATACGTCCCTTTTATACCAACATAACCTAAAAATCCTAACTTTGCATCTCAATCCTAAAATCCATGGGCTAGTCCATTAGCCCTAGATAGAACTACTCACGCATCATAGAAATAATAACATAAGATTCAATTGATGTAATGGAATTCATCATAACAATGGAAAACATCAAAAACAATAAAAAGTGTAGAGAATTGTTACCAACGTGTCGTAGAGCAATAGCAATCCAAAGAGAATTAAAAAAATAAGATTCCTTGCGTGAAATAACAATAAAAATCCAAGCTTTGCTTCATACAAAATAGCGACAACACAAATTCTCAAAAACCTAACTAAAACTAAACTAGAGTTTCTCTAAAGTTCATCTCTGAAAATAAAGCTAAAACATCCTTAAATACATAGGGTAGAAGTCCCAAAAAATCTCAGAAAATCTGGGCACGTAGGCCCACATACTAGGCCGGTCGCGTCGCGCGACTCGGCCGAGTAGCAGAGCCGGCTCGGTCGAGTAAGCTACAAGCTCTGCTTACTGCTGCTTCTGCGTCTGGCTGATACGAACTACTCCGTCGAGTAGCCCCCTACTCGGTCAAGCTACAGTAGATCAAAACTTCCTCCAAAACGCCGTAATGTTTCTTTTACGACTCGGGTCGAGTAGGTAAGCTGCTCGGTCGAGCTCGAATGCCTTGGAGAGAAGCTCAAAATCTTCATCTATTTGGTGCGACTTGGGTCAAGTCGGATGTCTGCTCGGTCGAGTAGGTTTGAGCCGTTTCCTGTACGATTTTGGCATGTCAGCTCGGCCGAATAGCTGATGCTACTCGTCGAGTCACCTGGGAAACTGATCTCAACTTTTCCATTTCTCATTTTATTCTCCTCCTCTCCTTCGATCTTCTTCCATTCTGCGACGAACTCTCATGGAGCCTTGCCAATGACGTCTCAGACGTGTCGGATGTGTCCATGTCCCAAATAGCTCCAATTCGCTACAAAACTCCTGAAAATCCAAAAAGCTATACAAAACTCGAATATGGTGTTAGAAGTGCGATAATATATAAAAATATGGAGTTTGGAGGAGAATATGACATGAAATTATGCGGTAAAAATATGTAAAATATGGACACATCACAAGTTCACCGCATCCTGTTTATTGGGTCACACGTGGTGTGGTTTTCTTGTCATTAATGGCACTAGCTTATATTCTCTGGGATTTTGGTTTTCTTGAAGAAAGAGTTCCCTTAATATTCTTGTCGATAGCCATGTTGTAAGTTATGTTGCAACATAAGTTGCACCATGCTGTCTGACTTATTGTCGAGAAGTTTAGATTACTGATATACTTGTGATGGGATCAGATCTTTGATTTGCAACTGCCACAGATCTTATACTCGTATTTAGTTATCCTATTACGTTTCTGTTATATGCCCTTTGTATAAGATTTCCTGAAGATTTGATTGAAGGAAATTTTCCGCAAATTTCTAACGTTTTCTAATATGGATGGGATCGCATGCCCTCCGTGATTCCAAGATTTGCGGGTTGCCAATCTACATGGGATTCTATTGAGCGACCTGCCTTAACTGCTCCGAGCTTGAAGGGGATCAGATCACATAAAGGTCGTGCAGATTACGGTTAGGATGGAATAATCTCTTTCGGAAAGATTGGGATTGCTAATCTCTGGGAGGGAGGCTGACGGCTACGAGGTAGGAATCAAGGGAGTTGATTCGAGTCAGTTGTGCAAGGGGATCTTGCATGCAAGGGGAGCTTGCATAGATTACTCCATGGGTTTGGTAGATACCACCCACCACGGTTTGTATTGATGGAGAGTTTGTTCCTCCCAATAGAAATCCGATATTAGTGAGTGTATTCATTTTTATTATAGTGGAGTAATCTGATCTTTCTGGGCGTGGCCCCGCAGATTTAGGTGTGCGCATCGAACTGTGTTACCAAGTTTTGTTTGTCGTTGCTTGGTTTTTATGATTAATCATTATGTTTAATTGGTTAATCACTACGTACTAAATTATGATTGGTATCAGAGCAAATCATCCATGCTGCTTTGTTGTTGTCAAAGCGAGTGTGATCTTGGTTTGTCAATAAGTGAGTCTTGAATACAAAAGAAGGTACTTTCGTTACTTATCCTCCGTTGCTCATTGGTACAAACTACACTTACTGGAAGTCTCGGATGCATTCATTCATTAAGTCTCTTGACGAGAAGGCATGGATTGCTACCATTGAAGGATGGACTCCACCGATCGAAGTAGATAAAGATGGCAAGGAACACCTCCAGCCGGCAAAAGATTGGAGTCAAGATGAAGATGGTGCGACTCTAGGGAATTCTAAAGCTTTGAATGCTATCTTCACAGCAGTTGATGAAGAACAATTTAAACTGATCTCTACATATGAGTATGCCAAAGAAGCATGGGATATACTTCAAAACGTCCATGAAGGCACAAATGCGGTAAAAATCTCTAAATTTCAAATGCGTGTATCTCAGTTTGAAGAACTAAAGATGAATGATGATGAGACCATAGCCGAATTTAATGGGAGGTTGAGAGACCTAACCAATCAAGCTTTTCAACTTGGGAAAAAGTACTCACAAGTGAAATTGGTTCGAAAAACCTTAAGATCTCTTCTAGATAGACTCTCTGCAAAAGTTGCTGCCATTGAGGAAGCTAGAAATACTTCCACCATGAGACTGGATGAACTTATAGGATCTCTACAGACCTATGAAATGAATATGAAGCAAAATAAAAAGGACAAAGGAGTTGCCCTAAAGGTAGAAGCTGAGGTCTCTAAAGCAGATGATGAGTCGGAGCTTGATGATGACATTGTCTTGTTGACCAAGAACTTCAACAGAATACTGAAAACGATCAGTAGCAAGGGGTAGAACTTCAGATCTGGTAACAATGTGGCTCGTCCGAATAATCCCACTGCAGGTAAAAGTGCCAGTTGACCTACTAAGCGGTATAATCAGAAAAATAAAGGTAAAGGGATACAGTGTAGAGAATGTGAGAGTTTTGGTCACATACAAGCTGAATGTGCCAACACCCTAAAGAAGCAAAAAGGGAAGTCCTTATCAAGTACCTGGAGTGATGATGAATCTGAAGGGAGTGCTAGAGATGAGGACATCACCGGCAACTATGTTTCTTTTACAGCTGTCATGAAAAGGCAGTCTGACTGCGACACTCACAGTCATATTGGATCTGATGTTGCAATATCAGTTACGACATCTGTCAATAATCTAGACAATGTCAGTCCCAATGCTGCAACATCAACCACAACATATAACAGTGGATCTGATTCTGAAGTTGAAAGTGATGAGGATGTGAGTAAAGATGATATTCGAACAGCCTATCAAATCATATTTGACAAATGGATGAAGATCTGTGAAATAAACAAAATATTGAAAGATGAGAATGTCAGATTAAATGAAGAAAAGGAAGAAGCTGAAGCTAGACTCTTGAAAACTGAGCTTAGTCTCAGAAATTTGAAGGGTACCCTCAGAAAAACTCTGCTCAAGGCTGAGAAGGCTAAGAGTACTCTAAATAAGTGAAACTCTGGGAAGTCGAAACTAGATGATATTCTAACTATGAGGAAGACTTCAGGAGATCGCACTGGTATGGGGTACAATAGAGGAGCCTATTATCATGTGCCTACGGAGAGACGAATCCTTGTGACCAAAGAACTTGAAAGAATGGGTCAGCTCAAGGGGCATGATCAGAAGAAGAAGCTAACTAGATGTATAAAAGGTGGTCGACCTGAGTGCGGCTACTACAAGTTTATAGGACATACTGAAAGAAACTGCTTCAGTCGCATGCGACATTGTAAGGAATGAAGAAATTATAAACACCTTAACATGAAGATGAAGATGAAATGGGTAAGGGAAGCTGAACTGTACAGCATGCTAGGCAACCCACTATTGCCCCCCCAATCAGGTCATATGTGCCCTGCTGAACCACAGTCTCTGATTCTTGAAGACATCCCCATCTATGAGGCTACCTTGAAGGATGTGAACAATCACATGAGGATTCTTCAGGCCCAAAAGATCATGTTTGAGGACAGAATTAATCTTCCGAAGTCCAAGCTGCCTTATCCCTCTTAAGAAAATCCGGATGATGATGCTGGAAGTATTTCTAAATGATGCACCCTTTGGGATTTTATGGCACAAAGGGGGAGAATTTATTAGTGTTATCAGTGTGTTGGTGCTGCTGAGTTTACTGTTGCTGATGGCTGAGTTTGTTGTTGTTGATTGTTGCAGTCGGGATGGTTGGATGAAAAACTTATGTGGAGATATATGTCTGGTTCTTTTGCTATCTTTGTCTCAGATGTACTTAGAACTATTCTCTGATTCTGCATAATCAGAGTTTTTCTCCTGCTGGTAAATTCTGAGAATCAGCCCATCTATTGGTCTAGTTTGGTAATTGCTCATGTGCCTCTGAATTTCTATATTCATTTTCTACATGACTCTCTAATGGTGATTGTGCCACTAAATGCCTAAGGGGGAGTATGTTGGGTCACACGTGGTGTGGTTGTCATGTTATTAGTGGCATTAGCTTATATTCTCTGGGATCTTGGTTTTCTTGAAGAGAGAGTTCACTTAAATATTCATGTTGATAGTCATGTTGTAAGTTATGTTGCAACATAAGTTGCAACATGTTGTCTGACTTATTGTCGAGAAGTTCAAATTATTGAGATACGTGTGATGGGATCAGATATTTCATTTGCAACTGCCACAGATCTTATACTCGTATTTAGTTATCCTATAACATTTCTGTTATATGCCTTTTGTATAAGATTTCCTAAAGATTTGATTGAAGGAAATTTTCCGCAAATTTCTAACGTTTTCTGATATGGATGGGATCACGTGCCCTAAGTGATTCCAAGATTTGTGGGTTGCCAATCTGCATGGGATTCTATTGAGCGACCTACCTTAACTGCTCCGAGATTGAAGGGGATTGGATCACATAAAGGTCGTGCAGATTACGGCTTGGGTGGAATAATCGCTTTCGGGAAGATTGGGATTGCTAATCTCCGAGAGGGAGGCTGACGGCTACAAGGTAGGAATCAAGAAAGTTGATTCGAGTCAGTTGTGCAAGTGGGTCTTGCATGCAAGGGGATCTTGCATAGATTACTCCATGTGTTTGGTAGAGACCACCCACCGCGGTTTTTATTGAGTGGGAGTTTGTTCCTCCTAATAGAATTCCGATATTATTGAGTATATTCATTTTTCTTATAGTGGAGTGATCTGATCTTTCTGGGCATGGCCCCGCAGATGTAGGTGTGCGCACCGAACTGCATTACCAAGTTTTGCTTGTCGTTGCTTGGTTTTTTTGCTTAATCATTATGTTTAATTAATTAATCACTACGTACTGAATTACACTGTTCGTGTGGAATTTTCTTTGTGCACGGCTTATTTCTAGTTACTTGCTAAATGACGACACACAATCCAAGCATACATTTCAGTCTAGGGTTTCAACTCGAGCGGCAAATGATGATAACTTCATCGAAAACTCGTCGGTCGTGTTTGTTACCGTGTTGGGCATGAATTTCTTCTTATTTTAGTTTGATTTGATTTTCCTCATATGCTTCTCTCTTTAATTAACCAGATAACAGAACGCTGCTCTCTTTGGGAAGAATATCGTCTTGTGAGCCCCCACTGATTCACCTTAGATTTGAAAATCAAAAATCGTTTACATTTCAGGGCAGGTGAGGGTCACTTCACATAATGCAGATCTAGCCTACGTCCTTCAATCTTACAATCGTACCGCATGCCATTACTGTGGTCTCTCTCTCCCCTCTCTATCTCTCCTCTCTCTCTCTCCAACCATCACATGCCTGATGCCCTAGCAGTCATCATGCACATGGCATGCATAATAAAAAGAATTATATACAAACAGTCGAAAACGAGAGAGAGAGAGAGAGAGATAATCTTTGCCCACAAGCAACACATCATTGCATACACCTCTTGACTCTTGGATCGCCATCTCGAGTGCTTTGCCAAAAACTCTCACGTCTCCTTTCCCCTTCATTGTTCACTAAAAGCAACCTAGCTAAATTTCGACGAGAATCTTTATGGGAAAGATATGAGATGGGACCTCAAAATTATAACTAAGCCCCCCCAAAAAAAGCACCAAAAAATTATTGATCTCCATAGCCTGCACATGAAATGGGACCCACCAAAAAAGAAGCCAAGGGGAGTGGTTGAGGTGTCAACGTATCGCATCCCATGAAAGTGGGGGCTCTAGGCTTCACTAATGCATGCACTTTAAAAAAATTTGATCTCTTTTGATCTCTTTTGATCTCTTTGCATGGTAAACTTCTGTTTGGCTTGGTTTGTATCCATGCAGACGAGTCCAAATTTCACTTCTTTGCATGCAAAATCTCTACTGAAAACTTAGAGGCAGTTGAAGAGCATGAGAGACTAATCATGCATTTATCATATATTAATTAATCAAGTATTGTACGTATATGGGCAAAATATTGGAAAGAAACAGGCCCTAGCTTGTGTGGCCACTTCTCTGTCGAGCAACTGTCAGCAATCCAAGGGTCTACTCTGCTGTCAAAGTAGGGCAAAGCGTGGATCTAGGGTTCTAGTGGAGGATCTCTGCGTTGGATGCTGCTTGTCCCATATTTGCACACTGCTGATGTTGATAGTTTTCTTCTGGCTGCATATGCCACTGAAAAAAAAAATTTAATAAAGGCCCTAAGGTCCCCTACTATGATGCGAAAAAGGACACTGTTTATCTTTACTGCCAAGATTCCTGCCCATTTAGGTTGCAATTTAATTTAGTTTCTGAGGTTACAGAGATTGTTAAGTAAATGGATTCAACTTCCTTGGTCTTAAGGAGACCAAATTGTTAAGAAAACATGAAATCTAGGGTTTAGGTATCACCATTACTCTAGAGGGGATTGGATTAGTAAAATGGTTTAGGTTTAGATCCACCTGCAATGTCCCCTCTACAAAGAAAATCTAAGATATGTAGCTGTAATTCTGAAATATATGTTGATCGAAAACGGGCTTGGCAGAAGTTAAATCATGCTTTGATGGATAAGTGATTTGCAGCTAAGTTAAATCATGCTTTTATACCATGCAAGAAATATGGATTTATATTCATTTTTTACCACCTTTTATTAGTGAAATTTTAATCCTTTAAAAATAGCCTCTTCATGCATTGGGGTCTTCCAGAGATAAATGGGTACCAAGGGGCCAAGTAGGGGATTTCCTCCTTTGGCCACCATCTAGGCTGCCCAGGGCCCACATCCATGATAGGTGATGAGAGGCCTATATGGTGGCCAAGAAGGAAGTCCCATCCCCACAACCCATATGGGGGTGTGGAGCCCACATCATGATGGGTGATGGACAGCCTAGATGTTGGCCAAGGAGGAAATCACATCCTTGGCTACCCGATACCCATTTACCTCATGCTTTGATGATGCCTTGATTCACATGAGATATCATTTGGTTTATTGTATAATGTGCTTGTAATTGGCAAGTTGCTTGAACTTTTGAAATGATGTAGACAATTGTACCATCAAGATTCCAGCATACTCAGCTTGCAATTTAATTTAGTTTCTAACATGCATTGATTCTCAAGGACAATGGTCTTTTTTTCCTTTTTTTCCCTCTGGCTCTTAAGGGAGACAGTATTTCCTTGTTTGAGTTAAAGAATGCACAAGCAAACTAGGATCATTGAAAATTGGGGTTTAGGTATGACTAATTTTGTTTAATTAGGAGCTGTATTGACCATGCATTATGCACTCATGCCATTTCTTTAGCTCTTTAGTAAAATGGGTTAGGTTTTAGATTGATCCACAATGTCTCCTCTACTAAGAAAAATGTAAGGGGTGTGATGTGATTAACTATATGGCATTAGGGCAAACTTAATTAGACAAGAAAATGAAGTTAAAAATTGGGGATCCTCACAGCATAGGGATCCCATTCTAGTGTTTGGAATGAGCATGTCGAGCTGCAAGGAAGCACGCAGCTCACTCCCAGATGCAGCAGGGCACCAGATCCCAAAACCTTTTTTCCTCTAATAGTACATTAGTAGTTAATTTATAGGCAATTTGGAGAACTAGGACAGTTCATTTTAGTTTTTTTAATTTTGTTTTGGTAACTGGGGTCTCGGATCAAAGGCAAATCCCACTCTCAATTTAAAAAAAGATGCTGCCTTTTTATATTTTGCCCCCCAAGGGAATGGCATGTTCCTTCTGGCCAAAGTCAAGAGGAGAACAATAATTAGTTAAGACAGAGGATTAACAGTGATTAAACACCCTAATTATGGAATCTACAGTGCCAGAGGTTGATTAGAAAAATCATAAATTAGGCCTTATCATTACAACGCACTGAGGGAGTCCCAACCCACACTGGGAGTACGAGAACCGTATCGGGCCAAAGACTTAACGTGGCCCAACAACTACTATGCCCATATTTGAAAAAAAAATAGTTAGAGATGAAAACGGGCCAGGTCGGACCGGGCCAAGAATAGGCCGCGGACCGGTCCTAAAAATCTTGCCCCGGCCCTGGCCCTGGCCCTGTGCTTTTTAAATGACAGGCCTAACCTTACAATACTGGCTTTCGCGTCGGCCCTCGGGTTTTCGGGCCCGACCCTTTGCTTATTTCAATTGCAATTCTAATACATGATTATTAACAATAACATATCAAATAAAAAATGTAGTTATAATAATAATATCCGGCCCTGGCCCCAAAAAACTTTGGGCCTTAATGAAAGCAATAACCCAAGTCTTGTTTTTGCTAGGGACGGGCTCTTTCAAGGTTGGGTCGTGGGGCCCTCGGGCCGACCCAGCCCATTTTCATCCCTAAGCTCATAAACTTTACCCAATAATATTAAGAGATAAGTGGTTATCATGTGTCAAGTAAGGATTTTCCCACATCTCAGCTGACCTGTTGACCTCTTATTGGCTGGAACAAAATGAAAGTAAAGTACAACCAATATGTTTCCTTTTATTTCATATATTTTTCGAGATCCAATGAGAGTCCTACATGTCTAAGAAAAAGATGTGTAGTTACCACATGATGCCATTTGATATTTTAATATTAATTGGCATTTTGCGGGTTGATTAATTAATCCATTCAAGGCCCGGCCTTAAAAAAAACCCAGCTCAGCCATGTCCTTATTAAAAATGGTCAGCAGTTGGGCTGGGCCGAAAGTTCAGCCTGCTTACTGTTAGGAGTAATGGACGGCCTGACCCCGGCCCAGGCAAGCTTTTAATCATGCTTTGTTAACCATCAATCCAATTTTTCAACACTAATATTCTGTAAAAAATACTAATACTAAGTTTCCACTTATTAATCACGAATCAAATGATAACTTTACTATTTGATAAATAAAATTGATTTAGTTGCCCTCAATGCAAGGGATTTAATTTTGAAAATTACTTTTTGTTAGTTTAAAAAATCTGTCTTGTAATCCATTCAAAGCCCAGCCCAAGTAAGAATCCCACAATTTGAGTCCAATAGTCCGGCCTGATGTTGTGCGGCCTGCTCACTCGAGAAGGCTAAGGCCCAATCCTTAGGTCCATGTAAGAAAAGATAAATGCCGGATCACCATGGGAATATCCCCTGAGATGCGTCCAACCTTACAAGGGTAAATGATTATATTATTTCTTTATATGGCCGCTGCACAATAACCAATCTAACCTTTAACAATATCAATATGTTCCACCACTTTTTGGCTGAGAACTGCTATCTGCACCTCAAGAATGAGGTGCAGATTGGAGTTTGTGTAAAAATTTGTCATTTTTAACAAAAAACAAGTGTGATTTTGACATCCGGATGTGACTTCATATTATTTTTGGCAAAAATAAAGTACATGCACCTCAAAGATTGAGGTGCATGCAGCATTTCCCTTTTGGCTATTCAAATATGTACGGACGAACCCAGGGCTTGAAAAAGCTGGCATGCTTGTGCTCAAGATAGGAAAGTTGTTTTTTTTTTTGGGTTTTTTAGATATATGTCCCCCAAAAAATGGGTTATTTTAAAAGAGTCCCTTATTTAATGGCTTTTACCATTTGGTCCCCTAATTTAACTAAATCACTGCAAAAGAGTCCCTAATTTTTAAAAACCCCGATTTTGCCCCTCCATCTCTCCTTCCTCCTCCTCCGATGGGCTGCGCGCGCGGCGGGCTTCGCCGGAGAAGAGGGGGGGCTCGCCGGAAAGGGGGCAGCCACCCCATTCGCCTGAGAAGGGGGGGCTGCCCCCTCTTCGCCAGTGAACAGAGGGGGCAGCCGCCCCCCTTCGTCGGAGAAGAGGGGGGCGGCTGCCGACCCCCTCTTCTCCAGCGAGGGGGGCGGCTGCCGCCCCCCTCGCCGGAGACGAGGGGGTAGCTGCCCCCTTCGCCGGAGAAGAGGGGCGCCGCCGCCCCCTTCGCCGTGAAAAGAGGATGCTGCCGCACCCCTTCTCCGGCGAGCCCCCCCTCTTTTCAGGCGAAGCCTGCCGCGCGCGCAGCCCATCGGAGGAGGAGGAAGGAGAGATGGAGGGGCAAAATCGGGTTTTTTAAAAATTAGGGACTCTTTTGCAGTGATTTAGTTAAATTAGGGGACCAAATGGTAAAAGCCATTAAATGGGGGACTCTTTTAAAATAACCCATTTTTTGGGGGACCTCTATCTTAAAAACCCTTTTTTTGGTCTATCATGAACGGCATTAACCCGAAACATATGGGTTCAACATAATACATGATGGACAAAGATGGCTATTGTTTTAACTTTATGGCGATGGAACTACTCCAAATATCTATTTGTAAGTGAAGATGTTACACGTGGCACTTTTGTTCTCGTCGTACTTTTTATGGGTGTAACATGTGACTCTACCTCACCCCACTTGTCCAAAGTCTCATCCAAAAAATGATCCACACATACACCCTCCCACCAACTTCACACTCACCACTCAAAAAATCCGAAAATCCCACTCGACGATACCAACGCACCCCCACAGTTCTCGCTCCTTTTTGGTTGAGCGCGTGCACCACATCATGTTCGTGGGATTATTTTTGGCGACGTGCACTGTGTGCACTGGTTATTTCTAGCCTATTATACAAATGAGGGGGAGAGATAAGATGACTAGGACAAAAGTGGGACATACCGTTGTCCCACTAAGACAACGGGTTGGCTATTTTTGTGCCACATGGGAAATGTGGAGCCCTCTTGGATGTGTGTGGGAGGTTGGGTGTTGGTGGTTTTGGGGTGTCAGGAATAAAAACCCAAACTTTGGACCATGCTTTTTCCCTTTATTGCAGTCATGACATCCCTTTTTCATGAATGAAATTAAGCCCCTCACTCTCTAAACTATTTACAGGTATGCCATTGGCATTTTCCAGTTAGCCCACCAACATGTTTTTTGCACTCTAGCCCTCCCCTTTTTTTTTCCTTTTACCCCTCGACAATGCCGCGATGCAACCACACTCTATCTGCTCTTCTGTAGGTTCCGCGCATGCACCACATCATCTAAGTGAGTTTTACTTCTTCGCCGTGCACGATGTGCACGTGTTATTTCTAGTCTAACTTACAAATAAGGGATGTAGACCGACCAACTAGGACAAAATGTGGGTCCCGCCTTTGTCCCACTAGGACAAAGGATTGCCCTTGATTGTGCCACATATGTAAGGTGGGCCCCACTTGGTCGGGTAGAGGATTGGGTTTTGGGTTTAGGGTGAGGTGGTGAACCGAAACAAGGGCCCCCATCCTTCCCATTAATTGTAAGCTTGCCATTTTTTCATTAAAGCCAACTACCACTTCTTTTTCCTCATATTTACGGGTTTACCATCGGTCTTTTCCCACTTTGGTCCTCTGCATTTTTTCCACTTTAACGCCTATTTTTTTTCCCGTTTACACCCTTAGTTTGGATTAGGATTTATGCACCCCAAAAAAAGCATTTTTTTTGCAATTTAACCCCTTTTAACCCCAATGATACCCACACACATCCACATCGGTTACGCACGTGCATCGCATACTGTGTGCGTGGGGTTTTCCTTTGAACATCGTGCACTATATGTACGTGTTATTTCTAGTTTCTAATATAAACACGCAGATGAATTGGCGGCTGGATCTGACTTGAGCGTCAGATGGTTCCAACCCATGTATAACCAGTTCTTCGCTGTGGTATACAGCTTTAAGTGTGAGCCTGATCTGATGAGCCGTCGTCCAAGAAGGATCGACATCACGGGTGTAAATGTAATCGGCGTTTTCATCCCCATCAATTTATTCATCACCATCATCTCTTGACGGAGGGGTGTTTTTTTACAAGGTGCGCTGAATGGCATTGAAAGCTTAGATGGGCTTTTTGGTGGGGTCAGGCCCATGGGCTTGGATTGGGCTGTGCCAGATGTGGAACACTATGACTGCCTATTTTTTTATAAAGAAAACTGGCATCAGTGCAGCACACCTAAAATTCTTTTAACCCATGTCTACATACATAATCATAGGCAAGAAAAAATTATAAGATCTTGTTTGATTAAAATCTTCTGGAAAATTATAACAATAATAATGATGACTATTTGATATGAATCAAATGGTTGGTCACCTGTCCTTCAAATTTGAAGATTAATTTCCGTTTTTAGCAAGGTTATTTTAGATTTTTTTTTTTTAATTTCATTTGTAAGAGGTAATCCCCAACCGAGTGAATGTTATATATTAAAAATAATAAATAGAAGAAAAAGGATAGGCTAATTCCACGAAAAAGTCTCGAGGTATAACTAGCAATTCACATTTTTTTTGTTACGGAATAGAGCTTGGATCAATTCCCTCTTCATTTGAAAGTATTGAATACACCCATAATTCTGCGTTCCCTGTTACTCTTTACAAGACACCTGTCATCATGGTTGGGGCATCCGGCCAATCAGATTGATGTGATGACAGTTTATTAGTCCGAATCTGTGAAATGAAAATTTCGATCAAATCACACATCGCAGTATACTAGAACTTTTAATTCCTTAAGGGGCTTATCTAAAAGATTCGCGATATAACTCGAAAGACGTCTCAAATACCACGCATGAGATACTGGAAATGCGAGTTTAATGTATCACATTTGATTTCTCTGTATCCGAGAATCAACAAATTCCATCCCGCATACCAAGTTTTATGAATGGCTTTGTATTTTTTTTTAAAAAATTATGTTCTTTTGTTTTTAGGTGATTCCAGGAAGTTAGTAAATATGTTCATTCATGAAAAGGAGGAGAAGAATATGGATGTAAGCTGTTCGTTAGAAAACAACCAAACCATTCACAACATATAACATCACCTTAAAATATTGCGAGTTTCCAGCATGGTATCCTATTTTTGTTTTAATTATTCTTTTATTTTTCTAGGTGTCATTGTCTCAGAATGGAAAAGGGGGTATTTCGGTTATTTTCATCAAAAAAAATTTATCCAATCAACTTTGACTGAGAATTTCCTACGAACATTAAATTTTGGGAGTTTCAAAGATGGGTTTAATGTAGAAAAGATGGTACTCAATCTAATAGATCAGATGACAAGACACAAAGAGGTGAAAAGAACAAAACACACATAGACTTGTACTCACTGTAAAACCCACCTCTTTGTGTCTTATCAACTTGAATCCCTTCAAAGATTTTGTAATTTTCAGTACGTAGGAATAATCAAAAAACACACAAAGATTAAACACACATCAACACCAAGGTGACACAAGAAACTTGGTAACGCAGTTCGGTGCGCACACCTACATCTGCGGGGCCACGCCCAGAAAATCAGAATACTCCACTAAAATAATCAATTAGTACAATCACTAATTATCACGATTCTTTTAGGAGGAACAACCTCCCCCTCAATACAAACCGTGATGGGTTGTCTCTACCAACCCATGGAGTATTCTCGGCAAGCTCCCCTTGCCCGCAAGCTCCCCTTGCACAACCGACTAGATTAACTCCCTTGATCCTATGTGTGTAGTCGTCGGCCTCCTCCCGGAGTTCTTCAAAAAAAAACTTTCGTAAAAGCCGTCCCTTTACCGTAAAACCGCACACCCGTTCAAATCATCGCTCCCCCTCAATCACGGTAGATAAGGAAGGTCGCTCGCTGAAAATCCCGTGCAGAATCGGCATCCCACAAATTAAGGAATCACTTTGGGCAAGTGGTTCCACAATATCTTCAACAAGATCTTCCAACCAATATTTGCGGGCGAAAATCTCTCTAACAAATTCAATAACAAATCCCAAGAGATAGCAACTTCCAATTATATCTCCAACAGATCTTCAATTTCAACAATAATGATTCTTTCCAACCGAGCGAGATTCTTTGCAACCGAATCAACAATAATAACGAGAGATAATAGCTTCCAAATATATCTCCAGCTCACCCACAATTAACTGAACCAATATAGAAAATGATTTTTTCAAATCTTCTGGAAATAGCAACAATAAAAAGATATGCAGCAATCAATCTTTCCAACCAACAAATCTGCAAGATATTCTCTTTCTATTTCAACCCAACATCCCTTCAATTTAGCAACAGATTTAGGAAGGGCTTTCCAGAAATCTCTCAAGCATATATTCCACAATCAATTCAGAAATCTCCGTCATTTTAGGCAGCAAATCAGATCTGAAACCAAAGCAGCGTTTCTGCATACGAACCAGAATTCCAGCTCCCGAATGTTGAACATTATGTTGAACGACATTATGTTCAACATTACTGCTCAATCTGCTCAAAACACTTCTGATTCCTCAAACAGAACTCTCCATCTATAGTGCCACTAATGCCAACAAGTATCAGCAGAAATTCAACCCTAACAATCTCCCCCTTTGGCATTATGTGGCACAACCCAAAGCAAGCTATTATCTCTCATTATTATTCTTGATTCGGTTGGAAATAATCTCGCTCGGTTAGAAAGAATCATTATTGTTGAAATTGAAGATCTGTTGGAGATATAATTGGAAGTTGCTATCTCTCGGGATTTGTTATTGAATTTGTTAGAGAGATTTTCGCCCGCAAATATTGGTTGGAAGATCTTGTTGAAGATATTGTGGAACCACTTGCCCAAAGTGATTCCTTAATTTGTGGGATGCCGATTCTGCACGGGATTTTCAGCGAACGACCTTCCTTATCTACCGTGATTGAGGGGGAGCGATGATTTGAACGGGTGTGCGGTTTTGCGGTAAAGAGACGGCTTTTACGAAAGTTTTTTTTGAAGAACTCCGGGAGGAGGCCGACGGCTACACACGTAGGATCAAGGGAGTTAATCTAGTCGGTTGTGCAAGGGGAGCTTGCGGGCAAGGGGAGCTTGCCGAGAATACTCCATGGGTTGGTAGAGACCACCCATCATGGTTTGTATTGAGGGGAAGGTTGTTCCTCCTAATAGAATCGTGATAATTAGTGATTGTACTCATTGATTATTTTAGTGGAGTATTCTGATTTTCTGGGCGTGGCCCCGCAGATATAGGTGTGTGCACCGAACTGCGTTACCAAGTTTCTTGTGTCACCTTGGTGTTGATGTGTGTTTAATCTTTGTGTGTTTTTTGATTATTCCTACCTACTGAAAATTACAATTGGTATCAGAGCAGGTCACCTGTGTATCTTTGTTAACAAAGAAGGTGTGATCTTGGATTTCAGTACTTGAATCATGGCTACACGAGAAGGTGCCTCCGTTGTTCGTCCTCCTTTGCTCACTGGTACAAACTACACTTACTGGAAGTCTCGGATGCGTGTATTCATCAAGTCCATTGATGAGAAGGCCTGGATCGCTGTCGTTGAAGGATGGACACCGCCGATCGAAATTGACAAAGATGGCAAAGAACACCTCAAGCCGACAAGAGACTGAAGTCGGATTGAAGAACATGCGGCCTTGTGCAATTCTAAAGCAACTAATGCTATTTTTTCGGCTGTAGATGAAGAGCAGTTCAAGCTGATCTCCACATGTGAGTATGCCAAAGAAGCATGGGATATTCTCCAGAATGTTCATGAAGGAACAAGTACCGTAAAAGCTTCCAAACTCCAGATGCTAGCTTCTCAGTTTGAAAATCTAAAGATGTATGACAACGAGACTGTTGCCGAATTCAATGGGAGGTTGAGAGATATAGCCAATCAGGCCTTCCAACTTGGGAAGAAATATTCACAAAAGAAGTTAGTTGAGAAAACCTTGAGATCTCTTCTAGACAAATTTTCGGCCAAAGTTGCAGCCATTGAGGGGGCCAGAAATACGTCCACCATAAGGCTGGATGAACTTATGGGGTCACTTCAGAGCTATGAAATAAATCTGAAGCAGAAGAACGTGGACAAAGTAATGGCCCTGGGCAAAGTAATGGCCCTGAAAGTTGAAGCTAGAGATGTCTCTAAAGAAGATGATGTATCGGGTGTAGATGCGGATATTGCCGTGTTGACTAAAAACATCAGTAGAATGCTGAAGAAGATCAGTAGTAAAGGGAAAAAGAAAGGAAAAGGGATGCAGTGTAGAATATGTAAAGGATTTGGGCATATACAGGCTGAATGTGCAAACACTCTGAAGAAGAAAAAAGGGAAGTCCTCGACCAGTACCTGGAGTGAAGATGAGTCTGATAGGAGTGCTGAAGATGAGGAAATCGCCAGAAATACATTGCCCTCGCAGCCTATCAGAAGAAGCGACCTGATTACAACACTAGCAGCCATGTTGAATCTGATGTTACAACATTACATACAACATCAGACAACAAATCAAACAGTGTCAGATCCAGTGTTGCAACATCAGGTTCAACATCATCCACAATTTCTACAACTGAATCTGAGTCTGAAGTCGATAGCGATGAGGAAGTTAGTGACGATGATATCCGAAAAGCATACCAGATGATGTTTGAGAAGTGGGTGCAAATCTGCAATATCAACAAAGTCTTGAAGGTGGAGAATGAAAGACTGAAGAAAGAGAAGGAGGAGGTCAAAATCAAATGTCTGAAAGTTGAGGAAAATTGTAGAGAATTGGAAAGCAACTTCAGAAATGTTCTTCTCAGGGCAGAGAAAGCTGAATGCACATTGGATAAGTGGAATTCTGGGAAAGCAAAGCTGGATGATATCTTGAACATGGGTAATATTTCAGGAGATCGCACCGGAGTGGGATACAATAGAGGAGCTTTCTATAATGTGTCTGTTGAAAGAAGAAGTCAAGTTACCAATGAACTTGAAAGAATGGGTCAGCACAAGGAGCATGATCAGAAGAAGCAGACTAAAGGCGTAAAAGGTGGTCGTCCTGCGTGTGCTTACTGCAAGTTCATAGGCCATACTGAGAGAAACTGCTTCTGTCGCATGAGACATTGGTCAGAAGGAAGAAATGTTAGACACCCTGATATGAAGATGAAGAAGCAATGTGTCAGAAAGTCTGAATTATACAGCAAGAACACTACAGCTTCAGAGAAAGCACTTCATGTTGTGACTAATGTTGTAACATTAGATACAACACAGAACAATGTTGCTGCAGATGTTATGACACCAGACTCGACATCTCCCCTCGACAATCACTGTGAGCAACCTGCGCCAAAGTCTCATGAATCTTCCTCCAGAAATATCAGAGTGCTATCTCGCTGCTCTACTCACTGCTCTTCCTCCACCGGTGCCATTGGATCTTCACATGTACCCTCTGTCAACACCGCCGATGTTTTCAATTCTCCAACTACTTTTTGGCCCCTCAGAACTCGACTTCTACCCTGGATATCATTTCATTCGTCACCCTACTGTCAGATGTGAGGTATAGTGTTCTCTCTCTTATTCCGCTGTGCCTGAGATTTTATCTGCTATTAAGAGAGACAGAGGAGCCTCTGGATGTGCCTCGGTTGAGTTTTTCTGAATTTTTCTTTTGGAGTTGTGAGGCTAGCTAAAAGGGGGAGAATGTGGTGTCTTTTCTGAATTATTTGGCTGTATTTGTTGAGGTGATCACTGCTCCGGTTGTTCTAGTAAGGGAGAGAATGTGTTTTGGATTATTGTGGCTCAAAGGGTGAGAATGGTGTGCTTGGTTGGTGCTTGGTTGGTGCTTGCTTGGGTTGTGCCACATAATGCCAAAGGGGGAGATTGTTAGGGTTGAAGGGGAGATTGTTAGGGTTGAAGTTCTGGTAATATTTGTTGGCATTAGTGGCACTGGAATCAGAATTGTTTTTGAGCTGTTTGAGCAAAATGTTGAACATTATGTTGCAACATTATGTTCAACATTATCGGAGGTTCCTGATTTGATTGATTCCAGATATTGGTGAGATTTTTATACTCCTTCTTACCCGAATTAGTTCCTTAATTGATGGAGGTTTGTTGAGAATATTTGGGAATATGGTTAGTTCCTAAATTGATGGGAGGAAATATTTGTTGAGATTTATTGGTTTTATTTACCAGAAATAAATCCTTATTCTATGGGCAAAATATCCACATGAGATTTGTTTTAATCATTTTACCCGAAATAGATTCGGTGGTTCCTTGAATATGAGATTTCTTACCCGAAGTGATCCTAGAAATATTGGGGGATATTCTGCATTAAAGAGGAAGTTATTTACCCATAAATAGTGGTTACAAAATCTGAATGGGTTCATATCTGAATGATTGAGCGGTTGAAGATATGTGCGGCTGAAGAATCTATATATGAATGTTTTCTGATCTTGCATTATTGTTTAGATCTTCTCCAGATATTCGGTTGAATGCAGGTATGCATAAGATTTGCTGTCGAAGGTGTATGAAAGTATCAATCCACAATCGAGGTATGAAAGATCCTATTTTATTGGCCATGTTGTATATTATGTTGAACATTATTATACAACATTATGTACAACATGCTGTGTCAGAAGGCTGGAATTGATTGGCTCACTTCAGCGGTTATCAAAGGTGGATTACTTCAGATCTCATGTTATCTCTTTTAGGTATTCTGGTATATTCTATTGAAGATACATTTGGAAGTTGCAATCTCTCGTTATTATTGTTGATTCGGTTGGAGAGAATCTCGCCCACTTATTGTTGTTGCTATCTTTAGAAGATTTGGTGGAATTAGTTCCTAGCTGGTTCCGTTAATTGTGGGCGCCCAATCTTCTCAGATTTCATCGAGCAAACTTCCTTAACCACTCCACGATTGAGGGGGAGACGGGTTGTTAAGGTTGCGAAGATTGGCGGCTAGGGTGAGCGTTTTGACGAAAGTTTTTTGAAGAACTCCGGGAGGAGGCCGACGGCTACACACGTGGGATCAAGGGAGTTGATCTAGTCGGTTGTGCAAGGGGAGCTTGCGGGCAAGGGGAGCTTGCCGAGAATACTCCATGGGTTGGTAGAGACCACCCATCACGGTTTGTATTGAGGGGGAGGTTGTTCCTCCTAATAGAATCGTGATATTTAGTGATTGTACTCATTGATTATTTTAGTGGAGTATTCTGATTTTCTGGGCATGGCCCCGCAGATGTAGGTGTGCGCACCGAACTGCGTTACCAAGTTTCTTGTGTCACATTGGTGTTGATGTGTGTTTAATCTTTGTGTTCTTTTTGATTATTCCTACGTACTGAAAACAACAGATTTCAAAGATTTTTTTCAAAACGGGGTAGAGTTCAAGTTTAGGAGTAGCATATAGAGCATGCGTAATGCCTATTAATTTCTTAGTCCTAGATTTGGGATGGGTTTATGTTGGCCATGCTTGCGTTTGGAAGGTTTGGAGTGGGTCAAAGATGGCCAAAAGATGTGAGAGGAACTACTGGCCCTAATACAAATGGCTTATCAACAAAAGTGAGACAGGGCTAGCCAGCCCAAGCAAAGAGGGTATAACTCAATTCAGTCTGAAAGTAGACTTAACATTTGTAGACTTGTAGTGGGGAACATACGTTGATGATTTCGAATTTGAAATTCAGAGTCAAGACCAAGAAGTCTCTTAACAGACCGACAGTCATGATGTACGAGTATGGTAGTCCTTAGCCAAACACGGCATTTCCGATGATGATTCTGGTTAGATCTTTGGTATCAGTACCTGTTGATGCACGGATTCTCGTTGGTCTAGAACAGGCCTTGGGAACGAGCAATTCAGCAATAGGAAGACCGGACATGATGGTTTCGCCAGGCTAAGGTGCAAGGACGGATTTACATGGGTCCGCGGGGTACAATGAGAGAATAGTTATTTTTATATAATGAATAGAACACAGAAGTGGTCGTAGTTTGCTTGCGGCCTGGTGGTTAGTAACCCGTTTGCTGTGGGGGTTGCTCTTGGTAATTCTTGGTTCGAATGCCCGCTCCAATTCTTAGGTTTGTGCTTTTTTTAATAAACAAAATTGGTATTTATATTAATTTATTGAATAGTTCAGCGTCCAAAGTTTGGAATCTCGACCTCGATTGAATTCCCCATGCAACGCAGGGATTACGCTGGATTCTCAGCTTTCGGTGGGTCCCACGTTGGTTTTATCACCTCGTTTCTCAAGCTTTGGTGGGTCTCACGCTGAATTCTCAAGCCAGATTCTACAGCCAAAAGAACACACTATTCGGAGTGGGCCTCACAATCAACTTTCCAACTCCACTTTCCATTCAGCTTTCCGCCAAAGAAACACACTACACCAATTTTCTCTCTCCAAAGATTCCTCTCCAACTTTCCACAATTTCACATTCTAGCAAAAGAACATGCCCTCAGTCATAAGTACTTCTTGCTGTGGCTGAAATTCTTTGTTCGAACCCCAGCACTGGCTTATTTAGGGCCTGAATTTTATCATTTTTATAGATAAGGTAGCTATTTATATACAATTTATTGAATAAAAAGATCACCTGGGTTTATATTTTTTTATGTTTAGTATTTTTTTGCACTTCGGTTGCAAAACAATACATGCGCTCTATCTTTTAATATACTTGAATTTTTTGTTGTCGATGCCCTAAAAATTGAGCTGTCGCTACTCGTTTGGTAAACCGAATCTCTCCACACACACACAAATCTCACCTTTGGTCGAATCCTAGTAAATGTCCCGTAAGCTCCAGTCCAAACTTAGATCAAATCTTCAACCAAAGAAAAAAATCCCATCTTTGGACAACTTTCTCAAGGTAATTATAGAATGTTCATTTTTTCGAAATTTATACGAATCTCTTTACAAATTTTTTTATCTTTTTTCATTTCTAGGATTTTCTGTTATTTGCATGTATGGGCAATTGAATCATGTCTACATTTTTTATGCGCATCAATTTTGTTTAAGATTTTGAGCAAATTTGATTAACTGGCGTCTCCTTTCTCCTTTAACGTGTAGGTCCTTCGAATCAAAAATTAAATTTCTCATGCAGTTTGATTATGTACATTGAAGGACTTTTGTGGCACTAATGAACAACTTTTGTGGCATCGACGCTTTGGTCATGTCACTTCAAGCACCTTCACAAATTGTCCAAGCATAACCTAGTTAGAGGATTTTCTTAACTTTCATTCAATAAGTAAAGTTTTTGTGATTCATACCAAGAGGCAAGCTTCATACATCGTTATTTAAGCTTAAGAATGTAACTTCTACGTCTATTCCTCTAGAGCTCTTACATCCAGATTTATTTGGGCCTACTAGAGTTGCATCCATAGGAAATGCATTTTATGGACTTGTAGTTGTTGATGACTACTCTATGTATACTTAGGTAAAGTTTTTGAATAGTAAAAATGAGGCTCTTGAAAAATTTATTATTTTGTCTAAGAAAGTTCAAAAGATTCAAGGCACGTCCATTATCACCATTCGTAGTGATCATGGAGGTGAATTTGATAATGAGCTATTCTCTAATTTTTGTCATGAGAACGGTATAACTCACACATTTTCCTTCTCTCGTGTCCCACCACAAAATGGTGTCATGGAAAGGAAAAATAGAACTCACATTGAGTATGCACGCACTATGCTTAGTGATAGCCGCATTGGTTCACAATTTTGGGGGGAATCTGTTTATACCGCGTAATTTGTACCAAATAGGATTCTTGTGAGACCACATATGAACAAAACTTGTTATGAATTATTTTATAACAAAATGCCTCAAGTACGTTATTTTCATATTTTTGGTTCAAAATGTTTTATTAAGAACACACTCTGTAATTTGGATAAGTTTGATTCACGATGAAGCAATATTTATCGGATACTCTGATTGTAGCAAGGCATACAGAATATTCAATAAAAGAATTTTAACGGTTGAAGAATCACTTCACGTTTCATTTTATTAGGAGTTTGATGTTTCATTATCTCATCTTGATGAGAATGTTGAATTTTTATGTGATTCTTTGAATAATATTGAATTAGATATTCTATTGTAACTAACCCTACTAATGATGTAATTGAGTTTGTTCTAAATGATCTAGTGATACTCAAGACATTTGCTAGGTTCCAAACCATGCACATGATCAACTGATAGAGAATAATGAAGATGGTGTCCATACAAGGTCAAGGGTAAAGCAATTCACACATTGTGCTTTCGTCTCAACAATAGAACCAAATAACATTGATGAAGCGTGTGAAGATAGCTCATGGATTATGTCGATGGAAGAAGATCTCATCCAATTTGAAAGGAACGAAGTTTGGGAATTAGTTCCTCCTTCGGAAGACCACAATGCCATTGGAACAAAGTGGATTTTCAAAAACAAGACGGATAAAAATGAAGTCGTCATCAGGAACAAGGCAAGTTTAGTAGCACAAGGTTACCTGCAAGAAGAAGGTATAGATTTTGAAGAATCTTTTGTGCCGGTATCTAGATTAGAATCTATTAGGCTACTGTTATCATTTGCATCATTCAAGAATTTTAAACGCTTTCAAATGGATGTTAAAAGTATATTTTTAAATGGACATGTTAATGAGGAAGTTTATATTTCACAACCACCCGGTTTCATAAATGAAAAATCACCAAATCATGTTTTAGACTCAAGAAAGCTCTTTAAGGTTTGAGACAAGCTCCTAAAGTTTGGTATGATCAATAAAAGAATTTTCTTTTGGATTTGGGTTTCAAAATGGGTGAAGTTGATTCAACAATATTCACTAAGTATTTTGATCATGACGTATTGATAATTCAATTATATGTTGATGACATTATATTTGGTTCTACTAACTCTTTACTTTGTCAAGATTTTGCTAAGTCCCTGCAGGACGAATTTGAGATGAGCCATATGGGAGAGCTCACATACTTTCTAAGACTTCAAATCCGTCAATTGGAGCAAGTGATCTTCATCCACCAAACAAAGTAGACTGTGGAATTGATCAAGCACTTTGGGATGTGATCCTCTTCATCCAAGCGTACTCCAATGAGCACAACAATACATCTTGATAAAGATGAACGTGGACCAGATGTTGACATTTATCAATATCGAGGTATGATTATGTGCACATTATCAATCACGACCAAAACAATCACATTTGATTGCAGTCAAACGGATTTTCCGTTATTTAAACCAATCACTTGACTATAGATTATTCTATCCTAAGTCATGCACTTATGAGTTAGTTTCATAAAGTGATGCCGATTTTGTCGGATGTAAATCCGATAGGAAAAATACTGGTGGCACTTGTCATTTCTTAAGAAATATCCTTGTATCTTGGTTCTCCAAGAAACAAAATTCGGTATCTCAATTTACAACTAAAGAGGAATACATTGTCGCGGGATTAGGTTGTGCACAAGTCTTATGGATGAGACAAACACTTAAGGAATATGGTATTGATTATGATATAAGTCCAATCATGGTTGATAACCAAAGTGTTATATGCCTCTCCAAGAACCCGGTACAACACTCACGTACCAAACACATTGATATTAGACATCATTTCATTAATGATCATGTACTCAAGAAGGATATTTGTCTAGAGTACATCGACACCCAAAACCAAATTGCCGATATTTTCACCAAACCATTCAAGGAAGATTCCTTTGTGATGCTTAGGAGAGAATTAGGTATTACGGGTGAATCTAAACTTTAGAAGATCATTTTCCATATATCAAGTATATTTCATCTCATGATATGATATGCTCATATTTTAATCGAATTGTTTTAGGTTATATATCTCACCTTCATATTTGAGTATTTTCCTCATGAGATATATATAACTTTTATGCTTCTTTTGAGCATTATGTAGTTGATTTGAATGTATATCATATGTAATGATCGTACATGTCATTAGCATTAATAAATGCTGAGTTAAGATGTCTGTATTTACGATTAGCTTGAGAACTCTTATAAATTATCTTCTATGTTCATTCCAAGTTTTCTGATATAGGTCAGATGCCTGGTGTAGTCAAACCAAACGTTTAACGTATCAGATATATCTGTCTCTCAAATTTTTCCATCTGACCAAACGTCTGATGATGTCTTACCAGACGCCTGAACCGTTGTTCAGACGCCTAGATATTGAATTCCAGATGCATGGTAATTGGAATGTCAGTCTATCAATTTTTGCTGAAAACAATCATCTTCTGACTTCACAAAATCAGATGTCTGATGCTGACTTACCATACGCCTGAATAGTTCGTCAGGTTCCTTGTTGGTCTGCTACAAACACCTGATCATCATAACTTATGATTTACATCTACTATATTCTTCGGACCAGATGCCTGATGCTTTTGATCCAGACGCGTGGTTCAGTGTAATCTCATTCGTCTCGTTAATTCTCTAGATGCCTGGACACTCCACTCCAGCAGACTACCGAAGGATCTTTAAGCCAGATCAATCTTTGATCCAATGGCGGAGATTTCTTGTCCAATCAATATTAACCTCAATTCACAATATTAACCCCAATTCACACTATTAGGACTTAAGAAATCTATTTCATTCGTCTGCCCCTTCATCTGCTTTCAACAAATCATCAAGCGTTCATCGATCCTCCTAGGGTTAGCTCCTTCTAAGACGAATCGATCCATATTTGCCAGTTTCTGGGTTCATAGCACCCCCGTTTTTCTTCATCTTATTCTTAGATTAAGTTGGTAACTTTTGTGGATTATGTTTTAGGATTATACATGGCTCCTCGAGCACCATCGGTGAAGCCTTTGCTCCCACAAGAGAACGAGAACATACACCTCTGACTTTTGATCCACCAGAGTCATCAACTTGTCCATCGTCATCTCCTCAATCTTTGACGATTGATATTTTGCCGCCATTACCAGAATCTCATCAGCTTGTCTCTAGAACTCATCAATCCAAGAGGACCATTCCTCTTGATACGTCGCATCAAGTAACGATGTATACAGAAAAACCATTTGATCGACCTTCATCATTGTTTCAACCTCTGTTTTCTCAGCTCTCCCCAGCTAACGATGATTCTCATGCTCATTTCGACTCTCCAGTTCCTGAAAACCCCCTTGAGGTCATCAGAAACGGAGTTGAGTTTCTGATCCGTAGCTCCCTTCATCATGACAGTGAGCTAATTTCTCTCCGTGTCTCCCTAGAGAGAGTTCAGTTTACCATCACTGGACTTGCTCACGATCATGATCAGATCAGTAATTTTCTCCACAGCATGCATCCTCCCTCAGACTCCTTACATGTTCCTGAGAATTTAACTCAATGTATGTGAGAATTTAAGTTCAGTTTCTCTGGCATCTAGAATGTAGTTACACATATGCGTATCGAGCTCATGATTGTGAATGACATGGTTACAAACATTCATGAGAAATTTGGCACACTTTTGGTATTGGAATTTGAGGGTTAAATGAAGTAATTACACCCATTAATGTGATACCTAAGTTGAAGACTTAGGAAATGTCACAATTATATTAATTAATTGGTTATTGGGTGGTTCTATAACTACACAAGGTAGTTATTGGCATAATTTGTAACTCCCACCATGTGAGAAGGCTATAAATAGGCACACCCTCTTGTTGGAAAAAAGACACTTGAAGTAGAGGCAACTACTTGCATTTAGTCTTTATTTTCCAAGAGAGAAATCACTAAAAGAGTGAGTTTTCCAAACCAAATTTCTGCACCAAACAAGAGAGTTTTAGGTTGTGGAAATCCGTAGATTTTCTCTCGCGTGATCATCTACAACAACCGGTGTAACCTTGGTGATCGATCCTTCCACTGCGTATTTAAGGTAATTGGAAAGTTCTCCTTTCGGATATCCAGTCCCATCGTTAGTATCAGAGCCAATGGGTTTCTTCTCCCGTTGCAATCATTTTCTTGCAATATGGGAGAAGATTGACTGTTACTTTATTTGATTCTTTTAATTCATTTTAATCATATGTGATTATTTTGATTTGTGGCTTTTTGATAGCCCTCTCAACACGTGAGAAAATGCAAAAAGAATCATCAAAAACCGACTCAAAATGGTCAAATTATGGCTGTTTGAAAAAACTACCTGAAATCTGGCCAGAAAACTGTCCAGTCGCAGATTAGCATGCCAACAAAAAAATGTTGGTCGGCTAATTTTTTTAGACTGGGTTTTTTCCTGAAAATTTTATTTTAAGACTGTTATTAGTAGACTAATAAAATATGTTAATCAACAATCATTTATAATTATGATTTCATGTAATTTTAATGTTAGTTTATGGCTCTACTCTATACGAGACTAGCTTTAATGCTCTACTCGATAGAGACTAGCCTTAATAATATGCTCTACTCTATATGAGATTGGCCTTATAGCTCTACTCTATAGAGATTATCATTTTTATTTGCGACTCTACTCTATACGAGATTAGCTTAAATGTTCTACTCTATACGAGATTAGCTTAAATGTTCTACTCTATACGAGATTAGCTTAAATGCTCTACTCTGTAGAGACTAGCCTTAATTGTACTCTACACTGCGTGTGATGTTGACATTCATGCATATAGGTTAAGTTGTATGGTCTAAAATTCAAAGATCCTACCGTCGCTTTGCCCATAGTCAACAAACCTGTGGATGCATGACGTGGTCAAGTGATCTTTGCAGTTTCCATACCTATTTCAAATATATTGATTTGATGTTCAAGTATACTTTACATAAGTTATTTGGATTAGAGACATATTAATTTGATCTTAGATTGTGATTGGGAACATAGTGAACTTTCCGATTCTAATACTTATTAATGTGTCGCATTAATCCATTTGACGATTGTTGAAGTATTCAATTTTTTATATGCTGGACATTAATGTCGTTCATGTTTCCTTCGTTGTAGAAATTTGTAACTAAAATATCTCTTGCTGCTAAGAGTATTGTCGCTGAACTTAACAAAGGAGAAAAGTTAAACGGAGACAATTATAAGAAATGGAGCATGAAACTCTAGTATGTGCTCAAGGAACAAGAGGTCCTTAAGGTCTTAAACGTTATAATAGAATAGCCTGAAATAGGTACTACGGCCCAACATAAGAGGGACCGTGAGGCCTATGACTCTTGGAAGAGGAAGAACTCAATCGCTCGCATAACATTACTGGGCAGCATGGATGATGACATCATGCGTGAGTTTCGTAAGTATGACCTTGCGAAGGACATATAGTCCTCGCTTAAGGCTAAGTTTGGAGACACTTCGGTCACTAAACTAAGGTCCTCACCAATAAGTTTGACACATATACGAAGCGCCCAGATCACTCAATGAAGAAACATCTGAGTCACATTTCAAACTTAATTATAGAGTAAAAGGACGACGGTCATACATTGACTGATGAACAACAGGTTCAAGCGGTCATCCGTTCCTTGCCCAATACATGGGAACAAATGAATATGCATCTCACTCACAATGAGAGCATCATGACCATTGAAGATGTTTCACGCCACATCGAATTAGAGGTAGAGAGGCAAGAGGCCTCCAAGCCTATTACAGAAGTGTACGTGGCAGGATCCAGTTCTCATAAAGGATCCAAGTGCAAGCATTATGTGTAGGAACCTGTCAAAACAGCGTTAGGATCGATAAATGAAGTTGAGACTTACGCTTGCGTATGCGGCACGGTAGTCTCGGAACTTCGCCTTCGGATTCGCCACGTCGGATCGAGTCTTCTCACGAACTGAGTAAGGCTACTAAATCCACAATCTAAATCTCTACTTTTAGATTAAGAACTTGGATAAAGAGAGAGGAAGGATTTCTGCAGAGCTTCGCTAGAATGAAATGCAAGGCAAGAATACCATGCAAAAGTATAAGGAAATGGCTAAGCCTTGGGTCTTATTTATAGCCCCCAAGGTAGTTATTTTAGGAGTAATTTTTCCTTTGGAACAATTTAACTAACGTGTACCATCATACATGGCACATTATAAGCTTAAGTTGTACCATATGCATGGTACAACATAAGCTTAAGATATTCCCCCTTTATTAGCCATATGTCGCATGCACTTATGCACATATAATGCGACTTTCCCACTAATCTAGAGATCCTCTCCGCAAGGGAACAGATTCCCTTTGCACATGACTTCGTGTACGCGACGTTCAAGGTCCGTATTCCCTCGTACATCCCCTACAAGGGTGTACAAACGTCATCCATATCCAACATTTTGGACGCACGGGAAAGGAACATAAAGAACCGCCCAAGAAACTTAAGCATTACCAACATGGTCGGAAAAGGCATAATAAGAAGAGAAATATGGCCAAGATAAAGTGCTTCAAGTGCAACAAGTTTGGCCATATTGCTCGTAATTGTACTGAGCAGGTATCTTGTTATAATTTTGCTAAACTTTATATTTCTAGCTCTGTGTTTTTGGCAGAATCTCATCCGTTGTGGATTGTAGACTCAGGTGCCACCGATCACATAGCAGGGGATCGTGAAGCCTTTGTAGATTTTCGACGGATTTCACGCGGTGCAAAGTGGACCTATGTAGGGAACACCTCAATGGTTGAAGTGAAGAGGATTGGCACGTGCAAGTTAGTCTTGCATGGCGGCCAAACTTTACTCCTGCATGATGTATTTTTTGCCCCTGATATTCGTCGGAATATCATATCTGTATTGGTATTGCTTAGATTTGGTTTCAGTTGGAACTTTCATTGTAATAATGTAGACATTTGCCTTGGCACTTTTTATTTAGGCTCAGCCAATGTAATAAATGGATTCTTTATGTTAGATACAATCTATGATTCTGATTGTAATGTTAGTTTTTCAATGATGTCTACTTTGCATAACTATACAAGTAATGTGAATTTATGACACTCTAGACTTGGTCACATCGGTCTAAGTAGAATGAGTAGACTAGCCAAGGAAGGTTTATTAGCCGACATGGGCAAAGTTGAAATGTCAACTTGTGAGCATTGTCTAGTAGGAAAGACTTCAAAGAAGCCATTTGGTACGTGAACGAGAGCCAAATACCCTTAGCACTTAATCCACTCCGATATATGCGGTCCCATGAATATAAGGGCTAGGCATGGAGCGTCCTACTTCATCACATTCATAGAAGACTTCACTCTGTTCGGATACGTCTACTTCATTTCTCACAAGAATGAAGCAATAAGTTGTTTCAAAAACTATATGACTTTAGTTGAGAATCAATTAGACCGAAAGATTAAAGTCTTAAGAACCGACCGAGGTAGAGAATACCTATCAACTCAATTCAAAGAGTTATGTGATGAAAATGCAATCATTCACCAGTTGAGTATTCCATATACTCCGCAAAAAAATGGTGTTGCAGATAGAAGGAATAGAACACTACTTGAGATGGTTAGGTCAATGATAGCACAAGCTAACTTGCCTATCACTTTTTGGGGAGATGCTGTAGGGGGTTTTGGCGGACCCTCAGAGCTCAGACCTGTGTCCGTCCTAAGTCGGATGGACCACAGAGGCATAAAGCGCAGCGAAAAAAATAAAACAAGCTAGCTAAACAATTTAGCTAGACCCTGAGAGAGCCAGAACCTAGCCTGATCTATGCCAACTTGAGGTGGATCTGACCACCCCAAGAGGGATCTATCCTAATGCGACGAAATTAAATTACACTAAAATTACCTAGAGAACATACCCGGAATCTCAACCCTGGGGTAGGCAAGATGTACCGTACCGTCTTCTGACGCTCCTCGTAGCCGAACCGCCTTAACTCGATTCACCCGAGCCACCTCGCACCTTCGAACCGATCTGTCCGAGCCGCCACCCGTCTCCAAGCTGATCACACGCGGTAGAAGGTTTCACTTGAGTAGACCCGCGTCTTAGACGTCTAGATCTGAATCCAAATCCCCTTCGTATTCTTGCTAGGACTAGTCGAGAGAATAGGAAGAAGAGAGAAAGAATAGTTTATGTTGGAATTTCATAATTCCATATTTCTATTCCCATATGGTTTTGATATGACAAACACATTCAGTGCTACTAACTCTATGTATGCAGATACATATCAATGCTGAGTTCCACACAAATGAGATATCTTCATGCATACTCAATCAGATATATCATTCATGAAGCTGGAAAGACAAAGGCACCTACATCCACGACTTGGATATATAATCACTTGATAAGGATCCCCTGCAAAGAAGCTTCTCAAATTCAGTTGCAGACGCAGTCCTATCTACGGCTTTATGTAATCAATGTAAAATTTACTTTATTAGAGTCACAAAGCCTTGTGATAATATATCTTAGTCATCTAGGTTCCATTACTCAGAGATCTACACTTTCCAATTTCGAAAATTCGCAACTTTGAAAATTGGCAGCCAATAACCCCATTTTGGTCGACCAATTTTAAACCTTCGAATTTGGTTATGGGGTTGCATGTGCATACTCCCCTAACTGTGTAGATTCTAGAACTGTCTTCCAACGGTCGAAATTCTCTCTCTAAATTTTGGTCGACCAATGTGGTCATTTTGGTCGACCAATATCAAAACTAGCCGTTTTGATCCCAAATTTTCAGGGACGGTTCTTGCCCGTTTTCCAACGTTAACTACAGTCCCCAACCGTCCCTAAACACTATAAATAAAGGGGTAGACCCTCTCTTTTCTTTCACTCACTTTCCTTTTTCTTTACTCTCGTAAATTGTTGAAATCAAGTCTTCTCTTTTCTAAAGCTTTAGGCCATTAGTTGTTCTTTTCTTATTTGTAAGAAGAAATCATTAGATTTCCTTCTTCATTTAAGAACGGAAGAACTTGGATTTTTCAACATCATTTTTGGAAAGTTGTTTGTGTTCATAATTGTAAGAAGAAATCAATAGATCTCTCTCTTCTTTTATGAACCATAGAACTTCAAGTGTTGCTCTTCATTACATATCTTTTACATCTTGAAGTTCATCTTCTAAACACCATCCTTGAATTCTTTCTATGAAAATTATAACAAGGCTATATGTGTTTTTCTATTTCATTATTTAACAGGTTTGAATCTCTGTTTAGAGATTGTACAAAGTTTGGGACACGGGGAGTGTCGCCATTTTTGTAAGTTCGTGCTTGCGGGGCAAGTGATTATAGTGGATTGAAAATCTCTACGGGGTAGAGGACTGGAGTAGGATCACAAGGATCCGAACCAGGATAAATCTCTGTGTTTGCGATTGATTTAATTTCAGTACTTGTCTTTTTATTTCTGTGCCATCTTTGCAAATATTACTAACATTTTATTTGCGACATTTTTTTAATATACACTATTCACCCCCCCTCTAGTGTATTGATCCTTACAGGCTAAAATTACATTTGGTATCAAAGCAAGGTTAAGATGACAGCAAGTTCCTCAAACATGAACGCAGTTCCACACAACTACAATCAGCATCCTGAAGGGCACTCTCAAACTCGTCCTCCTCTATTTGATGGTTCAAATTACTCATATTGGAAAATACGAATGGAGATTCATCTCCAAAGTATGAATTATGAAATTTGGGACATTGTAGAGTCAGGATACGAAAAGCCAACAACTCATGTTGCTGATTGGACCACCAACGACAAAACTGCAAAAACCAACAACTCAAAGGCCATGAATGCCTTATTTTGTGCTATGGATAAACATGAGTTTAATCGAGTATCTCAGGCCAAAAGTGCTAAGGAGATTTGGCATATACTTGAGGTAACTCATGAAGGAACCAGTAAAGTGAAGGAAATCAAAATTTCCGTTTTGGTTCACAAATTCAAGTTGTTTAAGATGAAGGACCAAGAGACAATTGGATAAATGAACACCAGGTTTACTAATATTATAAATTTTTTGAATGCTCTTGGAAAAACTTACACTTCTCTTGAACAGGTTCGCAAAATTCTTAAAGCTTTAACCCCAGTATGGCGTCCAAAGATCACCGCATTGAGGAAGCCAATGATCTTTCCACATTATCTTTGGAAAATCTTATTGGTAACTTAATGGCCCATGAAGTTACACTACAAGATGAGAAAGAAGAATCAGATCAAAATAAGAAAGTACTTGCCTTCAACGCAACATCAGATAATGAAGATTCAGATGATGATATGGCATTTTTTGCCAAAAACTTCAGAAAATTCTTTCAGAAAGGTAAGTATAATAATTTTAAATCTAAGAATACTGATTCTTCTCTTCGCTTTAATTGCAATAAACCAGGACATAAGAAGAAAGACTGTCCTCTTCTCAAAGCAAAGGTCAAAACTTCCAACAATGATCAATCCAGAAGAGAAAGGAGATTTGACAAAATGAAAAAGGTATTTGCAGCAACATGGGATGATTCTTCAGATGATGAAGATGATGATCTAAATAAAAGTGCCAACATGTGCTTTATGGCACAAGATAATGAAGATGAGGTAAGTACCTTTAGTAATGAAGAATTATTAGATGCATTGAAAGATCTCTATTCTTGTTTCAAAAATTTAAATAGTCAACATAGATCTTTGAAACAGAATAATAACGATCTCCTTGTGAAATATCAAGAATTATCTTCTTCTAAGAACACTACACCTATTGAGAATACATCTTCTCAAACTTTAGATCTTAGTAAAGAAAATGATATTCTCAAAACTAAGAATCTAGAACTACATACACAAATATCCGAAATGGATAAAAATGTTTCATCACTAAAGATGAAATACGACGAGATGTCTTCCAATATTAATAAATTTAATAAAGGAAAGACTAATCTCGATGATTTGCTAAAAATACAATATCCAGCAAATCATAGACAAGGTCTGTGATATTCTCATAAGAATGCATCCAAGTCATGTAGCACTTCTTCTTCTGGTGGAAAAACTACTTTTGTTAGACTTCAAAAGAAGAATCACGCATTTATCTACACGAAGAATGCAAACATTCCTACTTCTTCTTCACAAAGAAATGTTTCTAACATTTCAAAACCATCTTCTAGGAAACCTACTACAATTAGTATATGGGTTCCTAAAGATTCTTGTTTAAAAGATAAAAATGATTATATCTCTCATTATTTACATTCTATTGTTCATTCTTATGATTATATTAAAAAGCCAAATTCCACTTGGGTTTGGCTTCCAAAAATCTAATCCCAAGGACCCTCAAAAAGGGGGTACCAATACTTAATGTTTTATCTTTCAGGTACCTAAAAAGGAAAGATGGATTTTGGATAGTGGATGTTCAAAACATATGATAGGAAATGTCAAACTACTTTCAACCGTCAAGTACAAATAAGGAGGCACAGTTACCTTTGGTGACAACAACAAAGGCAAAATCATAGGCACTGGAACAGTTGGTAATACAAATCAGCCTATCATCGAAAATGTTCTCATGGTTGATGGTTTGAAACACAACTTACTTTTCATTAGTCAATTATGCGATAAAAATTACAAAATAGTTTTTGAACAAAATGATTGTATTATTTATGATTCTGATATGTCATCTGTTTTGTTTCGTGGTAAGCGTAAGAATAATATTTATTACTTATACATGTCTATTTCCACTAATAATCATTGTTTAATGATTACATTAGATGATACACTTTTATGGCATAAACGTTTTGGACACACAAATTTCAAAAATCTAGCACGTATTTTAAAACACAAATTAGTAAATGGAATGCCAAATATTTCTTTCAAACACAAACATTTTTGTGATGCTTGTCAACAAGGAAAAATGCACAAATCTTCTTTTAAATCAAAGGATGTTATCTCTACAAAGAGACTATTAGAACTCTTACATTTAGATTTGTTTGGTCCTTCAAGAGTAGCTTCTTTGAATAGAAGTAGATATGCATTTGTCATTGTTGATGATTATTCAAGATATACTTGGGTTATATTCTTACAAAACAAGAATGATGCATTTGAAGAATTTTCAATATTTTGTAAAAAATACAAAAAATCAAATCCTCTAACATTGTCACTATTCGTAGTGATCATGGAGGAGAATTTGAAAATGAATCGTTTACTAAGTTTTGTAATGAAAATGGCATTACTCACAATTTTTCTTTTCCTCGTGCTCCTCCTCAAAATGGAGTAGTTGAAAGGAAAAATAGAACCTTACAAGAATGTGCAAGAACAATGCTTTGTGATAGTAATTTACCGAAATATTTTTGGGCTGAAGCTGTCGCAACTGCATGTTACATTATGAATAAAATTCTCATAAGGCCATTACTTAATAAAACTTGTTTTGAATTATTCTTTGATCGCATTCCACGTGTATGTAAATGTTTTATTCTTAATACTAAAGATGCACTTGATAAATTTGATTCGAAATCTGATGAAGGTATTTTTGTTGGATACTCAACACGTAGCAAAGCCTATAGAGTATATAACAAAAGAACTTCAACAGTTGAAGAATCACTACATGTCACATTTGATGAGAATCCCTCATCTAATTCTCCCATAATTGATGATGAAGAGAATATATTACCTTTATCTAATTCTTTAGATAATATCAAACTTGATGAAATTGATGCTACTAATCATTCTGTTGAGTCTATTTCAGATAATACAGATCTTCCCAAGGCTTTTGCACAAGTTCCAAATCATCCATCAGAGTTAATCATTGGAGATATCACTGATGGAGTTAGAACTCGTCGTCAAATTGAACAAATGGCGCATTGTGCTTTCCTTTCATCCATTGAACCAAAAAACATCAAAGATGCATGTGAAGACAGTTCATGGATTATCGCTATGCAGGAAGAACTCAATCAATTTCAACGAAATGATGTTTGGGAATTAGTTCCCAGATCGACAGATCATTCAATTATTGGTACCAAGTGGGTATTCAAAAATAAATTGGATGAATCTGGTCAGGTAATTAGAAACAAGGCACGATTGGTTGCACAAGGTTATAATCAAGAAGAAGGTATTGATTATGATGAAACCTATGCACCAGTTGCTCGTCTTGAGTCTATTCGCATGTTGTTATCATTTGCATGTTTTAAAGATTTTAAATTATTTCAAATGGATGTCAAAAGTGCTTTTTAAAATGGATTTCTTAAGGAAGAAGTTTATGTTGAACAACCTCCTGGTTTTCATCATGAAAATTTTGAAAATCATGTCGTCAAATTAAAGAAAGCTCTCTATGGTCTCAAACAAGCACCTCGTGCTTGGTATGAAAGACTTAAAAGCTATCTTTTAAATTCTGGTTATAATATTGGTAAAATAGATTCCACTCTTTTTATTAAAAATATTAAATCTGACATAATCATTATTCAAATATACGTTGATGATATTATTTTTGGTTCTACTAATGAATCTCTTTGTCAAGATTTTTCTAAAATTATGCAGAAAGAATTTGAGATGAGTCACATGGGGGAACTCAATTACTTCCTCGGTCTTCAAATCAAACAATTGAAGGAAGGAATCTTCATTCACCAAAGCAAGTACTCTAAAGAACTCATCAAACGTTTTGGTTTAGAAAGTTCTGCAGAAAAACGTACTCCAATGAGTACATCTACATCTCTCGACAAAGACTTAAATGGTAAGAGTGTTGATCAACGTCTTTACAGAGGTATGATTGGCTCTCTACTCTATTTAACTGCTAGTAGACCAGACATTATGTGTTCAGTATGTTTATGTGCACGTTTTCAGGCAGATCCTAAAGTTTCACACTTAACTGCCGTAAAAAGGATTATTAGATATGTTAAGCACACTTCTGATTTTGGTTTATTTTATCCCAAGTCAAGCACATTTGATTTATTATCCTATAGTGATGCAGACTTTGCTGGTTGCAAATCAGATCGTAAAAGTACCAGTGGTACTTGCCACTTTTTAGGTCATGCTTTAGTTTCTTGGTTTAGCAAAAAGCAAAACTCCGTTTCATTATCTACAACCGAGGCAGAATATATTGCCGCCGGTTTAGCATGTGCTCAAATCTTATGGATGAAACAAACTATATCTGACTATGGTATTGATTGCTCTACTTGCCCTATTATGTGTGATAATACTAGTGCTATTAATCTTTCTAAAAATCCTGTGCATCATTCTCGTACAAAACATATTGATGTACGTCATTATTTTTTGGATAATCATGTTCAGAAAGGAGATATAGTTCTTAAATTTATAGCTACTGAACATCAGACAGCTGATATTTTAACCAAACCATTGAAAGAAGATACTTTTATTAAGCTTCGTAGGAATTTAGGGATTATTAGTGAATCGGACTTATGACACATTCTTATTTTTATTTTTAGATTTTTTCTCAAATATTTTCAAATTTTTCTGGGTATTTTTGAAATTGGTCGACCAATTCACCCATATTGGTCACCAATTTTCGAATTTTTTTATTATTTTTAATTTTTCGGTAACTACTTCGTCTTCCCGCTTGTTCTCGTTATCCGTTCCCTCCATTTTTGTTTCAGAAACTGAACCCATCCTTTCGTTTTCAAATTTTAGTGGGATTCGTTTCTTAACCTTCTCTGGCGATTGGAATTCTATCCGTTCCAACAACTACCCTTAACTGATTCTCTTCCCTATTTAATTCTTGCCTAGGGAAATGTTAAGTCCACACAAAATATCTCTGCCCATTTCTTTCTCTTTCCCAACGCACCCCTTCTCCCTAATCTAAGAAACCCGCTGACCTCTCCCGAATCTTCACCGTCCTCCCCTCAAATCGCCGGCCTCCACCCACTATTCCACCGGCGCCTCCCTCCATCCACTCGCCCGTGGCCGATCCTCCGCCTCTTCCCCTAAATCGATCCTCCGCCGCTCTCCTAGGCCGCCCGATCTTCGGTTTCGACGGATCCGACCCCGTCTTCGCCGGCGACCACCTCGAAATCAACCCCCATCGCTGCTCTTTCCTCGACCGGCTCCCCTTCGTTCCGCTGTCTTCCGTCGTCACCACAGATGGATCCCCGCTCCCAAGAGTTCATTGCCACGGCTTCCCCGGCCTACTTCAGTTCTCCGGCGGCTTCACAACATTTTCGCCTTCTGGAGCACATCCCATTCCACCCTGAGCGTCACGTTGACTTCAGTGACCACGGCTTCTCTCGGATCTTGGCCCCTCTCCATTCCGTCGGACTCGTTGGTCTCTGGTCCACAACGAACCGCACACCCTACTTTTCGACCCTCGTTCGTGAGTTTTACGTGAACCTGGATTCCTCCAAACAGGCCGGTATGCTCTCCATCTCCACTATCGTGAATGGTTTCTTTTTCCGACTTACTGGTCCTATGCTCTCTTCACTTCTGCCCTTGCCCTTGCACAATGTTCAGCCTCTCCCTGACACACTCAACGACCCCTCGATTAAACAGCTTTTGTCTCCTGATTTTCGTCCCAAGAGGTCCGCTGCGACTCTTCATCCGCCCTCTAGAATGATGGTCAAGATTATTCTGACCAACCTCGCCCCGAAAATTGGTTCTCTGAATTATGTTAGTAACAACACAGCACGCTGTCTCTATGCTTTAATGGGCGAACTTCCCGTCTGTTTGGGGCTCTGTCTTGCTCGACACATTGGCCAAACCTGTTAAGACTCATATCTTGTTTGCCCTCACTGATCACTAGGATTTTAGAGGCATTTCAGATTCCGTTCGCCAACTCTGCCCCTATTTTCAATCCGGTTGATTTCACTTCTGCAACTTTAACCCACATGCAACTTGTCCTCTCTGACACTGATGACCTTGATGATGATGATTCCGATGATCTTGCCTCTGCCCATGATGCATCTCCCCCTCCCTCCCGTCCAATTACTCGGTCCATGTCTCGCTCTCCACGCACTCGTACTCGCTCTCCGCGATCTCGTCCCACTCCTACTCCCCGACCCACTCCCACTTCCCATACCCCCGGTTCTTCTCGCACTCGTGGCCGTGTTCCGGTTTGGAAACGGTATTCCCAGTCTGCGGCTTCTCCTTCCACTCCCATTACCCTGACCTCTGGTCATGATGCTATTCTGGGTGAGATTCGTGCGTTGCGTCATTCGGTGACTCGAGGATTTCAGGATATTCAGGGTGAGATGCACAATGGTTTTCGTGGCATTCAGACCCATCTGAGTTCAGGTGATGTTACGTTACAGGAGCATAACAGGCGGATGGACGAGCTTACCACTGTGATTGCCTCCTTGGCAAATCACTTTGAGTCGCTCCACTTTCGGGCCACTAGACGTTCGAGCGATGTATCTCCTTCCAGGCCTGGCTCCTCCTCTCGGCCATAGTCTTCCAGGGCTCCTGTTTGTTGTTGTTCCTCGCTGTTTTACCGTCGGTTGCCTGTTGGTTCTTTGATGGTTGGTTTGGTACTTTTGGATACTCTTTTCCATAGGGGTTTGGTGATATTTCTGGTGATGTTTCTTGGGTTGTTGCTATGCACTTTGGGGCCTTTATGGTTCTGTTGATTATGTTGTTCTGTTTAGTATGTTGTCTCTGGGATATTTGTTGTTCAAGACTATGTGCTATTTTGAGTACTTGGCTATGTAGGCTGTCTGGTATTGTTGCTCAAGCCTAATGTACTTTAGCCTTAGTTTTTGTATGCTTCTTTGGATATTATGTAAGTTGGTGTTTTGTTGGTTCTGTTAGTTATGTTGGCTATATTAGATGTTGTTTTACTTGTTCTGTCCTTGTTATTGGATATTCTGTCAGTGTTTGTTCTGTTACTTTGTTGTTCAGCCACTCGGTTGTTTTGGTCACTTCGCTCTCTGGATGCTTGTTTCCACTTTTGTATGTTGTTTGTTCTTCACTCTGTTGCTCTTATGTCCATCGTTATGTTGTTCATTTTGTTCTTCAGTCTATGTATGCTGTTGGTTCTTCACTTCATTGGCAATTATGTCCATGGTTGTTATGTTGTTCCTTTGCATATTCTGTTACTTTGGAAAAATTTTGTTCATTAGCATCTGGTTTGTTCATTTGGAAATTTGAAGGCTCAATTGCACATTCTGTTACTATTTGTGCCTTTCTTTTCCTGTTTTTTTTATGCTATAGCCATTTCTATGATCACCTATTTGTTGCATTTATCACCCTTATATCTGTGCCCATGTCCTGTCCAGTTATTTTGCTTCCTGGTCATTTGAATACTTCTTTTCTAAATGTTGATTTTGCCTATGTACCTCGCACATATACTACATTCCTACAAGCAAGACTTATTTTATTTGACCTGCTCTTCATATGTGCCCATTTCGGCCTACATATTTTTGGCATCTGTTTTGTGGTTTTCTTCATATTTTTTTAAACACATATAATACTTTGGCAATTCATTTTTTCATGACCTGCTCCATTGTTTGGCCTCCCCAAATGTTTTTCCTCCACGAATTTTTTCTTTTTCGGCCCATATATTAAGCCCGTATATACTTCTTATTTTGTCCCTACTTATATTTCTTTCCAAATTTTTTTGGGGCCACTAATCTATGCTACATGTTTGACATTTCTATATTTGCTATACACCTTCCGTACTTGGCTTACTCTTTACTGGCCTTCCAATTTCGGCCTGATTTAGTATGCATTTTTATGTGGCCTGCCCTCTCATTAGTTTTTTATGGCATGCTCTTTATTCCGGCCTACACTTTTTCCCCACTGATTCATCTTTTGTTCATTCTTTTTACGGTTTTTTTTTCGTTACTAACTTTTCCTCGCTTATTTTCCGACTAACTCTAATTTGCCTCTTTTTGAGGATTCCAAAGGGGGAGAATATATTTCATCTATTCAGGGGGAGTATTCACTAACTCCACATATTCAGGGGGAGTATATCTGATATGTTCAATTTTACTTATATATATATATATTTCTTGCTTGTCATCATCAAAAAGGGGGAGAATGTTGGAATTTCATAATTCCATATTTCTATTCCCATATGGTTTTGATATGACAAACACATTCAGTGCTACTAACTCTATGTATGCAGATACATATCAATGTTGAGTTCCACACAAATGAGATATCTTCATGCATACTCAATCGGATATATCATTCATGAAGCTGGAAAGACAATGGCACCTACATCCACGACTTGGATATATAATCACTTGATAACGATCCCCTGCAAAGAAGCTTCTCAAATTCAGTTGCAGACGCAGTCCTATCTACGGATTTATGTAATCAATGTAAAATTTACTTTATTAGAGTCACAAAGCCTTGTGATAATATATCTTAGTCATCTAGGTTCCATTACTCAGAGATCTACAATTTCCAATTTCGAAAATTCGCAACTTTGAAAATTGGCAGCCAATAACCCCATTTTGGTCGACCAATTTTAAACCTTCAAATTTGGTTATGGGGTTGCATGTGCAAACTCCCCTAACTGTGTAGATTCTAGAACTGTCTTCCAACGGTCGAAATTCTCTCTCTAAATTTTGGTCGACCAATGTGGTCATTTTGGTCGACCAATATCAAAACTAGCCGTTTTGATCCCAAATTTTCAGGGACGGTTCTTGCCCATTTTCCAACGTTAACTACAGTCCCCAACCGTCCCTAAACACTATAAATAAAGGGGTAGACCCTCTCTTTTCTTTCACTCACTTTCCTTTTTCTTTACTCTCGTAAATTGTTGAAATCAAGTCTTCTCTTTTCTAAAGCTTTAGGCCATTAGTTGTTCTTTTCTTATTTGTAAGAAAAAATCATTAGATTTCCTTCTTCATTTAAGAACGGAAGAACTTGGATTTTTCAACATCATTTTTGGAAAGTTGTTTGTGTTCATAATTGTAAGAAGAAATCAATATATCTCTCTCTTCTTTTATGAACCAGAGAACTTCAAGTGTTGCTCTTCATTACATATCTTTTACATCTTGAAGTTCATCTTCTAAACACCATTCTTGAATTCTTTCTCTGAAAATTATAACAAGGCTATAGGTGTTTTTCTATTTCATTATTTAACAGGTTTGAATCTCTGTTTAGAGATTGTACAAAGTTTGGGACACGGGGAGTGTCGCCATTTTTGTAAGTTCGTGCTTGCGGGGCAAGTGATTATAGTGGATTGAAAATCTCTACGGGGTAGAGGACTGGAGTAGGATCATAAGGATCTGAACCAGGATAAATCTCTGTGTTTACGATTGATTTAATTTCAGTACTTGTCTTTTTATTTCTGTGCCATCTTTGCAAATATTACTAACATTTTATTTACGACATTTTTTTAATATACACTATTCACCCCCCCTCTAGTGTATTGATCCTTACAGGCTAAAATTACAGTTTAGTCGAACATCGAGCTTGCTCTAAAATCCGAAGCTACTCGATCGAGGACTTGGTGCATTTTTCAACGAAGAGAGTGCACCCCAATTTATATAGGGAGTCAGCACTTCTCTTTTCGTTTTGAGCAATGTGGGACACAAACAAATAGAGGAGAAATTAATTTAGCTAATTTCGCTTTAATTGAAGTTTAGTAAGCCTTTCATAAAGGCCAACTTCAACGAATTAATTCTCTTTATCCATTAAACTTTAGACACTAAACAAGCTATCAATTCGAAGGGCTACGAATGGTGAACACGTAGGAACGAACGACGACGAATTTCGACTTCGTTTGACCCCTCAAACAATTACCAAAAGATGGGCCAAAAGTCAATTTTCGTAGCCGTCATAAGGGGTTTCAAAAACCCCATTTTAACTTAAGTTACGGACGCACCCGCTAGGCTTAGTGGGTGCGCCCACCGAAAGCAAGAAGCGGGCGGGCGCCAGCCCGCTGGACAGCGGGCGCGCCCGCTGTTTCCAGCGGGTCACGCCCGCATGCGCTCGCTGCAATCAGCGGGCCGAGCCCGCTGCTGACAGCGGGCCGTGCCGCTGAGCAGCGGGCGTGCATGCCCCGCTGTTTCCAGCGGGCTGCACCCATTTACCCTTTGCGGATGGGCCTGCTAGCCCAAGTGGGGCTAACCCACTTTGCCTCGGACTGTTTTTGCGCTTCTGGGCTCGTTTGAGCTCCGATTTGGACGCGGTTTGAATCTGTGTTTAGACCGGGACAATCCCGTTAACCAGGTAACCCTTTCCAACACTTTTGTGTTGGATCTGGATCGTAGCCTAGAGGGGGGGTGAATAGGCTAATACAAATATTCGTGCAACCCACGAACAATCCCACGCAGTTATAGGCACAGACAGGGCAATAAAATAGCAATCACAGAATACGCACAGATATACCCTGGTTCGGTCGTCCCCACGACCTACTCCAGCCCCCGAAAGCAACTACTAGATAGATATGTACTCAAGTACAGCTACAATGAGTCAAGATCTCAAATCTACTCTCACCTAGCTCGTACGCACACCACGTGCTCTACACTATCAATCTAGTCAGATGCTCTCCCTCCGTGACGACTCCCAAGTCGTCAGGTCCCCAAAAGTACCACAGATGGTAAAGTTTCCCCTACGAGGATCTAACACAATAACTACACAAAATAATGATAAATAGAGTTTAGGAATCTCAGTTTGTGTAGCGGCGATGTCCTCGTCAATCAGCACGGGTTAGATCTCGTCTGACGTAAATGTAGTCTCTGATGTCCACTCAGTAGTCTGCTCCCATCCCAATGAAACTTGCGCCCTTCGCCAAAGATTGAAACTTGAGGCACCTCACCAAAGATTGCAACTTGCGAGACTTCACCAAAAAACAAAATTTGCGGCACCTACAAGAGTTTTGCAAAGAGAGTAAAACATGCGGCCTTCAATAATAAACATGCAAATCCACAAACAAAACGCGACAGGCCTTCCCTTTTTTGAGTGATGAAGTGCGGCTGTCAACAAGAGAGGGGCAAAGCAAAACTTCGGCTCTCGGCAAAATAAAATGCGGCTGCCCTCTTTTAGATGCTGCTCTCTTGGAGATTTTCTCCAATAAAAATTTCCGGCCGTGACTTTTGGGACTTGCAAAAAAGAAAGGGTGCTGCCTTGATTTTTGGAAAAGAAATTTGTGGTTACCTTTAATCAACAAATCATACTTGCATGCAACATGGGTATTTGTAAAGCAAACAGATGTAATGGAGGATTAAGATTGAAACCAAGATAGCATTAAAACAAAGAGTGCATTAAATAATTAAATGACTATATGAATTATTTTGTTCTTTGTTTGGATGCAGCTGGGTTGCGTCATTCACTTCGTTGATCTCCCTTTTTGTCCGGCTCTTCAAGATCTTGCGTCTGCAAAAGAAAACACACAAGAATTTTGCACACAAAGAAATCTTCAGCATACACAATAATTCGGCCCCAAAAATAACAAATATCAGAGCCACGGAAATTATCAGTTAATTTTGCACAAGAAATCTGCACAAAAAGGTTCAAGAGATTTGCACACAAAAAAAATAGCAGCACACAAGGATTTCGGCCCAAATAGAAGAAAATGCTCTTGCAAAAAAAACTTTGTTGGCCGCCGTTACTTGATTCTGTATGTCATGTGAATTGTTTTTGAGTGGCCTTCAAGTTTTCCCTTCTCTCTTTCTATTCCACATGTCAGCTGCAACTTTTGTTTAACCCTTTTGGCCCAAATACTTTTGGTTCACCTGCACACACAAAGATGAGAGAGTAATGTTAATTCTTGAATTTTTTTTATAAACAAACTCACCTCCTTCAATTAATCTTGTGCATGAAGAGATGATGGATTGCAGCAATCTCCGAGGTTTGCAAAACAAACTTGCGACAAAGAATCTCCCTTCTTTTTGCTTGGCCCCTTATTTTTGGCTTTTGCACTGAAAAAAAAAATGATGATGCGGCTCTTCTTTTATTGGCCGGCCTTGGGGATTTAATGAGAATGACGGCTCTTGGATTGGAGATTCAATTGGGCACCCTAAACAAAATTCGGCAGCTATCTATTTCTTGGCCCTCCTCTAATTTTTTTGCTTGGCTCTTGATGAATTCTTTGGTGCGGCTTTTAAGAATTTTCGGCTCCTCTATTCTTTTTGGCCGTAGGCTCCTTTTCATTGGATGTTAGGTTATATATGAGAGGGTCTAGGGTTTAGAGATTGATTAAGAGATTGACTTGGTCTAAATGGGATTTGAATAGGGAATAGATAGGAACAAAAAATCTTTAATGGATTTGATCAAATCCCACTATGAATATATTTGTCTCCATCTCTCCCAATAATGGATTTGATCAAATCCCACTATGAATATATTTGTCTCCATCTCTCCCAATATTGACCAAGTCCAAACAACTTTATGCACACCACCTCTTCTCCATTCAACTTGCTATATGATTAGCAATTACTCCAACTGTTGAGAAGATTATCGTTTCGCCTTTCCTGAAACACTCAACACACACGTTAAATAGTTCGCACATGTTTGTCATCATCAAACTAAAGTTCAACAATCTCCCCCTTTTGATGATGACAAACCCATAAAGAATTTGTACAAATAAGTGTGCGTGTGTGACGTGTGATGAAGGTAAATGTAATATGATATATTCAATGAGATGAGATCAAACATTACTAGCATGCACAATATAACAATATAAATTAGCATGCTCCCCCTTTTTTCAAGCTCCCCATATTCATGTATTTTCAATGCTCCCCCTTCAATCAATAATACCGACACTTTTCTCCCCCTTTGTCATCATCAAAAGTGTATTGTTGAAGATTAAAACATACCACATGCAAAAAGAGAGCATTAATAACTATAACTAGCATTTGCATGTCGTCATTCTATAAGTAGCACTTCAAATTCAACGATACTAATAATTAGAATTCAACACCATCGTGTAAGTGCAATTATTAAACATAGAAGTACAAAGGGAGATACGTTTACAAATTCAACCAAAAACCAATCCATCATTTTCCAAATAACTTCATATCACCTAGGATTGATTTTCCCCACCTCATTAAAAATGAGTTCAAGGTATCACTCCCCAAAACATAGCCTAAAAGGACTCTTAGATGTGGGGGTGACATTGCTTGACGAGTAAAAACACCAACGCTAAAGATTACCCGTAAAGCTTATGTTGGATACTCGTGGGTAGTGTATTTGCCATGAATTGTATCCATTTTTCATACAGAGCAATTTTCAATTTTTTTCATATTCATTTCCTTTGTTTTGTGCTCAATTTTTATTCATGGCAAATCACATCATATCCTATAGATTTTTCAGTTAATAATCATCCTACATTCACTTTCCAATATTCATAAATAGTATCTCCAAAAGTACAACATAGTCTAATATTCGTGGAAGTGAAAGTAGGTGTAGAAATCATATTATTAAAGCATTGAACTTGGCATGGCTATTATTGAAATAAAACATACGCATGTAGTCAAAAATAATAATACTACAATTTCTACAAGGATATGATCATCATTCATTTATATCACTAGAATAATGCAAAGAGGAAGATATGCAATAAGCTCATTTTTTTTGCTTTTGTCTTTTTCATTTTTTTTGTTTTTATAATGGACTAAGAAACACACTAAAAACAATCAAGCAAACAAAAACAGAAAATCAAAGAAAATCCAAGCACACAAAAATGTTAAGAAAGAAAATGCTATGAAGGTAAGCATTAAGTTCAAAGAATGAGATATACCTTCGCCTCGCTTATTTGACTAAGGAGCTAAAATAATGAGACTCTCAATTTATTTCTCCTCGCCAAATTTCCGTCTCACCTACAAAAGAGGTGTTGTGTGTGACCTTGGAATCCAACAAGGTCCACTCAAGTTAGTCATCAAAGATTTAGGAACCCATATTTGTTTGAACTTAATATTTTTGTTCCTATATTTGTAATGATATGAAGTATGACCAACGCATCCACATGTAAAGCACTTAGCATGAAAATTTCCAACCTTTGTTGATTCAATGTGAACTTTTCTATATTTTGATTTTTCAGCATTTTTAAGACCATATCCTAGTCCTCGCCTATTATTGCCATAAATTTGATTTCCAAGAATAATGTCCAAATTTTGTTTACCAATGGAAAATCTCTTTAATGACAATTCTAAACTAGCAACTTTGGATTTCAAATGATCATTTTCGTTCACAAGCAAAGTGCATTTACTAATGAAAGCTTGCTTCTTTTCCTCTTCTTTCTTTTCAAAATCCCTCATTTTTTCTTCAAGTTCAAGATTTAGCATGTTAATCTTTTCAGAGAGCAATTCATTTTCAACTTCAAGTTTTGTCTTATCTAATTTATACATGCTAATCTCCTTTAATAAAGAGGGACATGAAAGACACTCAGTTTTTTCAGACAAGTTAGCTTTCTCTTTTTCTAACATAGTAATGGTAGATTTGCATGCAACAAGCTCTTGTTTAATATTTTTCATTTCTATAGACATGTCATACTCAGTTTGTTGCATATCAAAATTATCATTCCTATAACATTCCACATCAGCTTCTAGCTCATCAATTCTATGTTGCATTCCTTTACAGATTTCTAAGAATTCAGCTTTAGTGGGAGATTCTACCTCATTGTGTTTGGCCATCAATGCCATGCAGGAGTGGGCTTCATGGTCCTCATCCTCCTTCTCAGCTTCGCTATCCATGTCCTACGTCAGCACTTTCGTTTTTCCTTTTGCAACTTGAGCTGTGTGTTATTGTGGGCAATCTTTTATGTGGTGCCCTTTCTTCCTGCATTTAAAACATTCACTTCTATTAATAGCTTTCTGATCATAGGAATTTCTACCAAAATTAGAATTATTAGAACAAATGAACCTTTTTCCCATCTCGGTTCTTCCTTGATCAGTCTGAATGTATCTCCTGAAGTTTCTGACCATTAGGGCTTGCTCTTCATCAAGATCGTCGTCGTTAGCTTGAAGAGCTAATGGTGTGGAAGCTTTGGTCTTCTCTTCAGGGTTCTCTCTGGCTTCTATACTCTGCAACTCAAGCTCGTGCGACATCAGGTTGCCTATCAAGTCCTCCACTTTCATTGTTGATAAGTCCTTAGCTTCTTGAATAGCGGTGACTTTAGGCCTGAACGAGCTTGGTAGCGCCCTTAAGATCTTTCGTACCTGTTCATGGCTAGAGTATGGCTTACCGAGGGAACTGGATTTGTAGACGATGTCCGTGAACCTCGCAAACATGTCTTTAACTGATTCTGTTGGTAGCATGCGGAAGCTCTCATATTCTGTGCAAAGCAGCGCAAGTCTGGATTCCTTCACTTGCGATGTTCCCTCGTGTGTCACCTCCAGAGTATGCCAGATTTCCTACGCAGTTAAACAATGTGAGATACGATTAAACTCAGATTTATCAAGAGAGCATATAAGTGCATTCATAGCTTTACCATTAAGAGTATAAAGTTTCTTATCAGCTAAATCCCACTTGTCTTTAGGCTTATTCATAACAGTGTCTTCAATTTTAATAGTGGGTAGACTATAACCATTTTCAACAATATCCCACACATCATAATCTACAGACACTAGATAGATTTTCATCCTAGCCTTCCAATATGCAAAGTCTACACCGTTAAACTTAGGTGGACGGGCTATAGACTAACCCTCAGCAAAAGCACAATCAGATATATTCATGGTCATCTAAAAATCTAGACTAGATCCTCTAAACTGGCTCTGATACTACTTGTTGGATCTGGATCGTAGCCTAGAGGGGGGGGGGGGTGAATAGGCTAATACAAATATTCGTGCAACCCACGAACAATCCCACGCAGTTATAGGCACAGACAGGGCAATAAAATAGCAATCACAGAATACGCACAGATATACCCTGGTTCAGTCGTCCCCACGACCTACTCCAGCCCCCGAAAGCAACTACTAGATAGATATGTAATCAAGTACAGCTACAATGAGTCAAGATCCCAAATCTACTCTCACCTAGCTCGTACGCACACCACGTGCTCTACACTATCAATCTAGTCAGATGCTCTCCCTCCGTGACGACTCCCAAGTCGTCAGGTCTCCAAAAGTAACACAGATGGTAAAGTTTCCCCTATGAGGATCTAACACAATAACTACACAAAATAATGATAAATAGAGTTTAGGAATCTCAGTTTGTGTAGCGGCGATGTCCTCGTCAATCAGCACGGGTCAGATCTCGTCTGACGTAAATGTAGTCTCTGATGTCCCCTTAGTAGTCTGCTCCCATCCCAATGAAACTTGCGCCCTTCGCCAAAGATTGAAACTTGAGGCACCTCACCAAAGATTGCAACTTGCGAGACTTCACCAAAAAACAAAATTTGCGGCACCTACAAGAGTTTTGCAAAGAGAGTAAAACATGCGGCCTTCAATAATAAACATGCAAATCCACAAACAAAACGCGACAGGCCTTCCCTTTTTTGAGTGATGAAGTGCGGCTGTCAACAAGAGAGGGGCAAAGCAAAACTTCGGCTCTCGGAAAAATAAAATGCGGCTGCCCTCTTTTAGATGCTGCTCTCTTGGAGATTTTCTCCAATAAAAATTTCCGGCCGTGACTTTTGGGACTTGCAAAAAAGAAAGGGTGCTGCCTTGATTTTTGGAAAAGAAATTTGTGGTTACCTTTAATCAACAAATCATACTTGCATGCAACATGGGTATTTGTAAAGCAAACAGATGTAATGGAGGATTAAGATTGAAACCAAGATAGCATTAAAACAAAGAGTGCATTAAATAATTAAATGACTATATGAATTATTTTGTTCTTTGTTTGGATGCAGCTGGGTTGCGTCATTCACTTCGTTGATCTCCCTTTTTGTCCGGCTCTTCAAGATCTTGCGTCTGCAAAAGAAAACACACAAGAATTTTGCACACAAAGAAATCTTCAGCATACACAATAATTCGGCCCCAAAAATAACAAATATCAGAGCCACGGAAATTATCAGTTAATTTTGCACAAGAAATCTGCACAAAAAGGTTCAAGAGATTTGCACACAAAAAAAATAGCAGCACACAAGGATTTCGGCCCAAATAGAAGAAAATGCTCTTGCAAAAAAAACTTTGTTGGCCGCCGTTACTTGATTCTGTATGTCATGTGAATTGTTTTTGAGTGGCCTTCAAGTTTTCCCTTCTCTCTTTCTATTCCACATGTCAGCTGCAACTTTTGTTTAACCCTTTTGGCCCAAATACTTTTGGTTCACCTGCACACACAAAGATGAGAGAGTAATGTTAATTCTTGAATTTTTTTTATAAACAAACTCACCTCCTTCAATTAATCTTGTGCATGAAGAGATGATGGATTGCAGCAATCTCCGAGGTTTGCAAAACAAACTTGCGGCAAAGAATCTCCCTTCTTTTTGCTTGGCCCCTTATTTTTGGCTTTTGCACTGAAAAAAAAATGATGATGCGGCTCTTCTTTTATTGGCCGGCCTTGGGGATTTAATGAGAATGACGGCTCTTGGATTGGAGATTCAATTGGGCACCCTAAACAAAATTCGGCAGCTATCTATTTCTTGGCCCTCCTCTAATTTTTTTGCTTGGCTCTTGATGAATTCTTTGGTGCGGCTTTTAAGAATTTTCGGCTCCTCTATTCTTTTTGGCCGTAGGCTCCTTTTCATTGGATGTTAGGTTATATATGAGAGGGTCTAGGGTTTAGAGATTGATTAAGAGATTGACTTGGTCTAAATGGGATTTGAATAGGGAATAGATAGGAACAAAAAATCTTTAATGGATTTGATCAAATCCCACTATGAATATATTTGTCTCCATCTCTCCCAATAATGGATTTGATCAAATCCCACTATGAATATATTTGTCTCCATCTCTCCCAATATTGACCAAGTCCAAACAACTTTATGCACACCACCTCTTCTCCATTCAACTTGCTATATGATTAGCAATTACTCCAACTGTTGAGAAGATTATCGTTTCGCCTTTCCTGAAACACTCAACACACACGTTAAATAGTTCGCACATGTTTGTCATCATCAAACTAAAGTTCAACATTTTGTTCCTACAAATATTGTCGTAACCAATTTACGATACGTTTAATCTTTGTTTGCATCAAATGCAACAATGTCCCTATTGCATCTACGACTTAGTCTCACAACTGGCTTGTGATCATTAACTATTCCATTTCATCGAATGAATTTCTCTTATTAATCTTCCTATTGTTGGATCCTGTGGATGGCAAACAACACTAGAAGGGGGGTTGAATAGTGTTGTATAAATAGTAAACTTTTTCGATCGTTAATTAAAACCCTTCTAATGTTGCCTAAGAAACCAAGTAGAGCGATCTACGCTTGGTTCTTAATCAACAAAATAATCTTAAAATGCACAGAGTAATTTCACAGCAGGTAGTCGACTCCCTATGAACAGTAGTCGACTCCCAGAGTATTTATAAGCACAGATAAGATTGCAAGTAAGATAAATACTATATTCACTACGGATAAAAGTAAGTTGATCTTTGCAACAAATGAATACCAATTAGCGAATAATAAAGTAAGAGCAAAGATAAACAAACACAGATAAGCAATCGCAGACACAAGGATTTTTATCCTGGTTCCCCACAACTTTTGGGTATGTCTAGTCCCCGACCAATCCGGTACGAGATTTTCCACTATCTGCCTTGGCAAATACAAGTATCTAACTCCACTCGTTAGGATTTCCAACGACCTAGTCTTGACCAGGATTTCCAACTGGCAACACCTAGACTTGTCTAGTGTTCCAACAACAACACAATAAAAAAGATATCCAATTCACCACAATAAATTGGTGGAGATTGGTTTTACACCCGATTCTATAGCCAAACAAAGATAGAAAAAATTGTGTGTAGTGGCTTGATAGAATAAGAGTCTAGATCACACAAAGATACGAGAGAATTCTTTGTGATCTAGATATAATGTTTTTCAAAAATCCTTTTAAACAAAAATCAAGAGAAGAGCAATAAGGATTTGAAAAACAGTTAGCCAATAAAACGAGAATATGATCTTTAAAAAATAATAACAGAATTTTGCAAGATCATAATTAAAATAGAATTGGCTAAAGAGAGAATGAGAGCTTATAGAATTTTCAGAGCGTTTGCACGAAATACTTTGATTTCAATAGTTGTTGTGTATTTCTCAAATGAAATTAGCTCTTATTTATAGGGAAAATTCTGAGATTTGAAATTCAAATTTACTTTGACTTTTGTCCCAAAAATCACGGAGAAAATCGCTCAACGAATTTTCAAAATTCAAGTCAAAAACGTCAGATTTTTACAGCTGGTAGTCGACTCCCTCATGTAGGTAGTCGACTCCCAGAGTGTTTCGGGAATACTTGAATCCCAGCTGGTAGTCGACTCCCTACTGTTGGTAGTCGACTCCCAGAGGAGTTTTTCCCTCGACACATCTAGTCAGACAAGTAGCTAACTCCAGGGTGTGTGGAGTTTCACTACGAAAGTTATAAGATGACTAGAGAAAGCTCTCAAAAACATTTTGAAGATGATTTAAAAGATATTCAAAATATTTTCAAATCGTTTGTGTGTGTGTGTGTGTGTGTGTCTATATGTTTTGGCTTTAACAAATACCCTAAAGAGACACAACACACTCACTATAGACTTTGGACACGTCTTCGGAAGCTTGATCAATTTGATGAAGTGGATGTGAGCTTCACTTGAGCTTCTTATTCTATTTGAGCTTTGAACTTCATTATTTGATCTTAGCCACGTTCGTCCTTGTCTTTGAGCGTAGATTGCGCTTCTTTGAGTATGAGTAAAGTTTCTCCTATCCTGCACACTTAATTGTAGTGTAGTTAGTACACTAAGTTTCATTTGGTGTGCTCATCATCAAAATCACTTGGGGTGGAATTCAATTTCCATCACTCTCCCCCTTTTTGATGATGACACCCAAATGAAAAATGAAGTAAGTTTGAAAAAAGAAAATACATGAAAGTATACTTACTCCCCCTGCTTTGATGCGGTTCCCCCCTGCATCAAAGCTGTTAGCAAAATAAAAACAATATAATACATATGATTTCATTTTTGCATTTCATGAATCTTCTCTCCCCCTTGTCATCAACAAAAAAAATTTCAATGATATATGAATCATAATATAATCAGGAGGGGAATTCAATTTCATATGCCTGCAAGAGAGATGTTAGTTTATAAGAACAACTAAAGTATTTCATAGAAGATAAGTTCATGATAGCTAGCATTACACGATAAAAGTTATTACAAGCCATAAGTCTTAAGGACATAATATTTTTGAGAATCATTGTTTGAAAGAGAACCATTGTTTATGAGAGAAGCTAAGGATGACCGCCGTTCTTCTTCAGTTCCTTGATCTCATCAAGGATCCTGACAAGCGTGTCCTCAGTCATCTTGTTGCTTTTCACGATGAACTCCTTAAGGTCGTCCACCTTTCGATTGAGATCTTCAAATCCCTTCTCTTGTGAAATCTTCAATTTTCCAAACTTCTTTAGAAGCATTTCTTGAAGCTCAAGAATATACGCAGGTGCTTCTTCTTCTTCTTCTTCTTCTTCGCTTCCTCTTTCTTCTTTTCCTTCTTCTTCTTCTTCAGAATCTGAAACCACAATTTTCTTACCTTTCCTAGAGGATGAGGATCCTCCTTCAGCTGCAAGTTTTTCTTCAGGGATGTTCTCATCAAGGTCATGGTGAAGATTCATTCTCCCAAGTGCATGAACATCAAAAACTCGAGCCGGTTCTAGAATAGAGGTTTCATGATCCAAAGGCACATTATAGCTAATAAACAAGATAGTGAGATAGTGCCCATAAGCTAAGGTGGAAGAGGGTCTATCAGAAAAAGCTGAAGCAAGTATAGAATCCATGATAACTTTGGCCCAATTGATGCGAATGTTACCTAGTATAGCATAGATGCATTTGGCTTGCTTTTCTGATAAGATCGAATGACTTTCAGACTTTTGAGTGATATTATAGGATAATATATTTGCCAAAATTCTTGCCGGATAGCGAAGATCGCTACATGGCAGTTTAGTCTGAAAATGTCTTCCTGGCAAATACATTCTCTCTAGAATATTTCCTTCAGTCATTTGTACTTTATCAAGAAGCATGCCAGAATATGGAATTCCTAGGGCTATGGATTTAACAGTAATGGCAAGCTTTGTATCAAGCACTTTGGTTATAAAACGGCTTTTAGCAAGATCATAGTCCATGTTAGCATAGAACAAGTGCACAAGCCTTGGATAGCAAAGATAAGTATTTTCAGAGGAAAATAGGTTGGCCAAGTTCTGAAAATCTAGTAAGCTATCAATGCCATAATTTATAACATCATCAGGCTTAACAAAACGTTCATGCAAGATGGGTTTCTTAGAGACCTTAACGAATTGTTCATAAGTAGTGGTTTTGAAAAGATAGGGTAGAATGGTTTCTTTTTCAGAATCAATTTCAGATGAAGTTTTTCTCTTCTTGGTGAAAATTCCTTTGATATGCATCTAGATAGAGTAAAAAAACATTTTTACAATACTAGATAAGCAAGAGAAAAGAAATAATGAAGTAAAGATCATGAAGTAAAAAAAGATTTTACCTTGAGTGGGTTTTTGGAAGAGATGAAGTTTGGAGGAGCTTCAAACAACCCAAGCACCAAGAGAATTCTCAAGAGAGGAGGAGAAAATGAGGTAGTCGGCTACCTAGGGTTTCTCTTGGGGGGGTTTTAATCTTTGGATGAAAAGATGGGAAGGAATGAGGGCCTTAGGATCAAGAGATGAAGGGTTAGGATGAAGTTTTTAGCTTATTGGGTGTAAGTTGCCTTGAGGATATGAACCCATTTACTCAATAGAACCCATTAGGAGTTAGTCAAAAACACAAACCCAGAATTTCGCATATACTCTGGTAGTCGACTCCCTCATGTAGGTAGTCGACTCCCTACTGGGTTGAGTCGTTTTCTCATCCCGAGGAATTTTTGATCCAGGTCGAGTGCGATTTCTGAACACAAAATGTTTTAGGAGTATAACACAAATACATAAGATCAAAATAAAGAAAAAAATATTTACTTAATTAAATTTAATCATATATATTTAGTAAATAAAAAATTGAGTTGCGCAAGAAAGTTGTTGATGTTGATCCTTTACAAAGCGTTTGATCTCGTTTTCTTCCTTTCATTTCTTTGGAGTACCTGAAAAATAAAATGTTTATGGTACTCTTTTTTTGAGTCCGAGAAGTTAGTCTTTAGGAAGCCAAACCCAATATGGTTTAGTTCCTTCATAAACAACATATTTATAGTTTTTTTTTAAATGAATTTGTTGAACAAAGTCGATAGCGTACCTTTTCCTTTGTTGATCAGATAATTTCTTTGGTATCCAGATGCTCAAAAAATTGTCGTTAGAATGATGCATCCTAGTATGCTTAACCTGTTTCTTGATATGATGTGAATCATAACCGAGTCCGGTTTTGCTAGATGAGGCTTTTTGACCTTTTATTATACTATCTAGCTTTCCTTTTCCTTTGTTGAAATTCTCAATAATTTTCATCGTAGCGTCGTATTTATCTTTGACAGATACGAGAAGATTATTCAGATTCTCAACCTTTTCATTTACTAAAGAAATATCTTTTTGCAGAAAATCATTCTTTTTTTTAAGGAGACTATTTTCTTTAATGATTTCTTCTTTTTCCTTAGTATCCTTTTTAATATTTCTAAGTGTTTTTCTATGTTCTTTTATGATCTTTTTATGCATTTTGCATAGCTCCTAATATGCTCCTCTATAATCCATGTCTTCATCATCACTTGATGACGAATCATTGTCGCTAGATGAATCATGATGTGTGCTTACCTTGGAGGATGTGGATGCCATGAAGCACATGTGTGCTGTTTCTCTTCTTTCATCGTTATCTTCTTCTGAGGATTCATCGGATGAGGAATCGTCGCTCTGGTCAAAGGCTGCGTAAGCTTCCTTCTTTGGTTGTCGGAATTTGTTTCTACCGTTGTTACGCTTTTCATTATTATCTTTGTTCTTCCCACGATCTCTGGAATCACGATTGTTTCTCTCCAATGGACAGTCTCTCTTGACATGCCCTGGTTTGTTGCAACCAAAATAAATAATACCGTTAGTGGGTCTAAAAGATCGTTTTCCATTCTTACTTGTGATGAACTCTTTAAAGTTCTTTGAGATGAATGCGATATGGTCTTCTTTGTCCGTGTAATCGGAATCTTCCTCTTGGGCTTTGAACACGAGATTCTTCTTCTTTGGTTCTTCTTCGATCTTCTTGTCTTCTTCAAGCTCAATCTCATATGCCATGATATTTCCCATTAGTTCTTCAATGGTGAGGTCTTTCACATTATGAGCTTCTCGGATGGCGGTTGTCTTTCCCTTCCATTCGGGTCGAAGGGATCTTAGTATCTTCATTATCTGCTCATATTCGGAAAGTTTCTTTCCTAATCCTGCGAGCTCATTTGTAATATTAGTAAAACGAGTATTCACATCGGTGATACTCTCTCCTTCTTCCATTTTAAAAGATTCGAATTTTGAATGTAAAACATTTATGCGGGATTCTATTACCTTTTCGGTTCCTTCGTGACTTACCTAAAGAGTATGCCATATTTGGTGTGCTGTCTCACATTGGGAGACTCGATTGAACTCATTTCCTGTAACGGCGCAAAATAGTGCATTCATTGCTTTTGCATTGAGATTAGCTCTCTTCTTGTCGTCGACAGACCATTTCCCAAACTCAACGTCGGTAGGTGCGATGTACGGGACTTTAGTAACGGTCCAAGCTTCAATGTCTAATGACTCTAGGTGAGTCTTCATTCGGATCTTCCAGCTAGCGTAGTTGGTTCCGTTGAACAGTGGTGGTCGCATGGTATTCAGTCATTCAGAGTGAAAGGATGTTGACGCCATCACCTTTGTAGCCTTGCTCTAATACCAAGTGTTGGATCCTGTGGATGGCAAACAACACTAGAAGGGGGGTTGAATAGTGTTGTACAAATAGTAAACTTTTTCGATCGTTAATTAAAACCCTTCTAATGTTGCCTAAGAAACCAAGTAGAGCGATCTACGCTTGGTTCTTAATCAACAAAATAATCTTAAAATGCACAGAGTAATTTCACAGCAGGTAGTCGACTCCCTATGAACAGTAGTCGACTCCCAGAGTATTTATAAGCACAGATAAGATTGCAAGTAAGATAAATATTATATTCACTGCGGATAAAAGTAAGTTGATCTTTGCAACAAATTAATAACAATTAGGGACTAATAAAGTAAGAGCAAAGATAAACAAACACAGATAAGCAATCGCAGACACAAGGATTTTTATCCTGGTTCCCCACAACTTTTGGGTACGTCCAGTCCCCGACCAATCCGGTACGAGATTTTCCACTATCTGCCTTGGCAAATACAAGTACCTAACTCCACTCGTTAGGATTTCCAACGCCCTAGTCTTGACCAGGATTTCCAACTGGCAACACCTAGACTTGTCTAGTGTTCCAACAACAACACAATAAAAAAGATATCCAATTCACCACAATAAATTGGTGGAGATTGGTTTTACACCCGATTCTATAGCCAAACAAAGATAGACAAAATTGTGTGTAGTGGCTTGATAGAATAAGAGTCTAGATCACACAAAGATACGAGAGAATTCTTTGTGATCTAGATATAATGTTTTTCAAAAATCCTTTTAAACAAAAATCAAGAGAAGAGTAATAAGGATTTGAAAAACAATTAGCCAATAAAACGAGAATATGATCTTAAAAAAATAATAACAGAATTTTGCAAGATCACAATTAAAATAGAATTGGCTAAAGAGAGAATGAGAGCTTATAGAATTTTCAGAGCGTTTGCACGAAAGATTTTGATTTCAATAGTTGTTGTGTATTTCTCAAATGAAATTAGCTCTTATTTATAGGGAAAATTCTGAGATTTGAAATTCAAATTTACTTTGACTTTTTTCCCAAAAATCACGGAGAAAATCGCTCAACGAATTTTCAAAATTCAAGTCAAAAACGTCAGATTTTTACAGCTGGTAGTCGACTCCCTCATGTAGGTAGTCGACTCCCAGAGTGTTTCGGGAATACTTGAATCCCAGCTGGTAGTCAACTCCCTACTGTTGGTAGTCGACTCCCAGAGGAGTTTTTCCCTCGACACATCTAGTCAGACAAGTAGCTAACTCCAGGGTGTGTGGAGTTTCACTACGAAAGTTATAAGATGACTAGAGAAAGCTCTCAAAAACATTTTGAAGATGATTTAAAAGATATTCAAAATATTTTCAAATCGTTTGTGTGTGTGTGTGTGTTTGTCTATATGTTTTGGCTTTAACAAATACCCTAAAGAGACACAACACACTCACTATAGACTTAGGACACGTCTTCGGAAGCTTGATCAATTTGATGAAGTGGATGTGAGCTTCACTTGAGCTTCTTGTTCTATTTGAGCTTTGAACTTCATTATTTGATCTTAGCCACGTTCGTCCTTGTCTTTGAGCGTTGATTGCGCTTCTTTGAGTATGAGTAAAGCTTCGCATATCCTGCACACTTAATTGTAGTGTAGTTAGTACACTAAGTTTCATTTGGTGTGCTCATCATCAAAATCACTTGGGGTGGAATTCAATTTCCATCACCTATTACTAAGACACGAACGCTACTCGGTGTGAGACCCTACAGCCCTACCTTACTACAGGTTGGGGCTCAAAACCCCTAGACGACGGCCACCACGAGCAGTAGTTGTCGTCCCTGTTTCAGAATCATCATAATGTGATCGACCCATTGACAAAAGTATCATTGGGTTCACTTTAGCTGTGTCAGCGATGAATATCGTTAGCTATAGTCCCTTCGTCAAGACTGTGTCTCTGTTGGCCTAGGGTATGGTTTACTGTCAACCCCATTAGACAACATTGGTCAGTATACGGTGGTCTTTGTTGTATTCACGTTGTACATCTTACAATATACCCCGGTCGAGGTTTAACACAAAGACCGTACTAAACCTGTGACACTAACTTCCCTTTAACGGAAGAGACGAATCCCATCTTAGTCATCTACTCGTCTCAAGAGCTTCAGGTGTAACCCAACCTAAGATATTTCAGCAGGCCTAGACTCAAAGCTAGATCATAGGTCTAAGCGACACCGTTCACTCACAGGTTCGTACAAATGACTCCATATCTTTAAGGACCAGCTTACCTATCATCACTCTAGAGTTACTATAGACAGTTTAGTTAAAGTTAACCATTTAATAACTCTAAGTTGGTCATTCAGTGAACTCATTCTCTAATGAGCACCTGTGTCTCGTCTCTGACTTCACCAAGTCGAATGACTACGAGATCATCATTACCATAAGGTAAGACAAAGACACGGTGGTCTGTCCGATGTGCCGATATCCAGTTCTCGACACATCTATGACCACGAACCGTTTAAGACTTAAGTTTCTATACGGTCGCTTACTACTCATAATCGAGATCTTATCTGGATAGTAAGGACCTAACTATAAGTCTATGGACATTATCTAAGTATATTATTCATCCAAATTCATACTTAGGATAATGAACACTATATATTCTATTAACAAGACTTACACTTAGGATAAATTGCCTTATGGGCATATATCCTCCTACAGATGCATTATTGACTGCAACCTACATTCTCAATGGAGTACCTACCAAGTCAGTTGAGGCCACTCCATATGAGTTATAGACCAGTCGTAAGCCTAATCTAAATATCTTAAGACATTGGGGTTGTGGAGCCTATGCACAAGTTTCCTCCCATCAGTATGGAAAAATAGGTCGAAGGGGGAGGAAATGTATCTTCATAAGATACTCAGAAACCTCAAAGGGATATGTCTTCATAGGTCAGGATGATGGTGGTAGTACAACTGAGTTCGAATCAAGGGATGTTACATTCTTAGAGGAGAATTTTCCTAAGCAGGGAGAGATAGGACAAGACCTATCCCTATTTGAGATTGTGGATCAAATAAGATCACCTCATTCGAGTGGAAGGAATTTGGATGAGGAATTATTCTTCATCCTAATAATGATCACATTCCACCACCTCATCTGAATGAAAGTGCGAATGAAAATGATCCAGGTCCAAGTGGGAGTCCATTGAGACTTAACCCAAATGGTAGTCAAGCAAGTCAATTAGATCTTGATCTTAGTGGGAGTCAAGTAAGGATTGACCCAAGTAAATTAAGGACTCACCTAAATGAGAGTCAATTGAGACTCGATGAATCTCAAAGAAGACGTAGTAGTCGTGTAAGTATTCCACGTCGACGATTTGAGATCGAAGGTGGAGAAGCTTTCATGACTAGTCTACTAAAAGAGGATGAGCCAAGAAATTTGAAAGAGGCTCTCTCTTGTCCTGCTAAGGGAGAATGGAAGAGGAGCTTGAGTCTATAAGATGCAACAAAGTTTGGGAACTGGTGTTGAGTATTGATTCCTCGGATTTGGTTTTGGATGATGAGCAAACATAAATATCGTATACTAACTTTTTTGTGAGCGCAGTTATGGAGATCGTCGCCAAAATACCACGTACATCAAAAGCGACGTCTCAAGACTTCTCAATACGCATGATCGTGTGCCTGAAACTTCGTTGAAGCTCAAGGACTATTATTGAAGTCAAGAGTGAAGATTGAAGCGATTGAAGACGGTTCGTCATGTATTATTTATTGTCTTCTAGCTTCATAGATTAGAATGTTAATCCTTGAGTAGGACTTACTTTATAATCTTCATTTCGCTCATATCTTAGAGCTAAGTTTATCATAGAAGCCATTAGAAACTTTCCCGAAGCCTATCGCTTCTTCCCTCGGCTTCTAGTGCATGTTAGTTGGTTCAAGTAGAAGAGCCAACTGACTAGATGACGATCTAGTCGGTCGGCAACTCTACATGAACCGACTAGAATGCCTTGCTCTTTTCAACTCTTTCATGTTGATCAATTCGTCTGTCAAAGAAGGTTCACCGACCGACTAGATGACGATCTAGTCGATTAGGAATCCTTCTTAAACCGACTAGTTTGCCTCCTTCAATTTCAGCTCAGTTACTGTTTATAGTTAGTCGGTCAAAGAAGGTTCACCGACCGACTAGTTGTGAAACTAGTCGGTTAGGAATCCTTCTTGGACCGACTAGTTGAACTTCCATTTTTGAGCCTGAGCTACTGTTTATCGTTAGTCGGTCAAAGAACGTTTGACAACCGACTAGTTGAGAAACTAGTCGGTCAGCATTTGTTCTTAAACCGACTAAATCAATTTGAAGTCAGCCTATTCTATTTCGACTATTAGTCGGTCAAAGAACATTCACCGACCGACTAGTTGTGAAACTAGTCGGTCGGTAAGTCTTCTTAGACCGACTAGTTTTCATCTCCTGTACTTCGACCTTTTGGCTGTTTAACCGTTGTCGGTCTACGTTGTATTACCGATCGACTAGTTGATGAACTAGTCGGTCAGTGATCCTTCTTTGACCGACTAGTCTGGTTCAGAATAGAGCCGTTGGGAACTTTTCCAACACGATTTTTCTTGCCCCTATAAATACAAACCTGATTCGTTTGAGGCAAGGTTAGAGGTCCTATTTCCAAGCAATTTTAGACCTAAGAGAAGAGCTCTCCCAAGCTATTTCAAAGCTCTCTCTCCCTCACAAGCATCTCTTCCTCAACACCTTGAGCCCTAATTTCTCAAGAGAGATTCTCTCCATTGTGAGCTTCTCAAGCCAAGAGCTTGATTCTAGGTCATCAACTCCACCCTAGGCTTCCATTGCTGGTCATCTTCTTGAAGCCAGGGTTTGGTGACATCTTCTTCCCCAAAATCCATCTTTGCCCTACTTTGGTAAGTATACTCAAGGCATAGGATTTTGTGGTAAGAATTTCATTTCATTTCATTTAATATTGAATTGTTGTATACTCTCGGTTGTGAGAGTTTGCGTGATCCTAGGTTGTGGGATTCACGGACATCGATTGTAGGTCGATTACACTTGTGGGGTTTCCGCAAGTGGGTTAGTGGAAATCTTGAGTTAGGGTTTCTAACTCAAGTATCCGGAGGGGATCCGGGTGGTTGGGACGTAGGATCACCGGGAACAAGTCGGGGAGACTTGGGTGGATCCGAACCCGTTACATGTTTTGTTTGCGTATGTTTAATTCTTGTTGCTTGTTGTTTTATTCCGCATTGTCGTTTGTTCATTGCAAAATAGTTAGGAATAACTCTCTTAATTATTTTAAGTACTATTCACACCCCCTCTAGTACGTGTGCAGTAGCTACCACATGGCACTACAACTGGTTGATCTCCCAACAGGATGAAGGGCCATTGAGAACAAATGGGGTCTCAAGCTAAAGCATAAGGCTGCTGAATCAATAGAAAGATATAAGGCTTGACTTGTTGCGAAGGGGTACACACATCAGGAAGGGATTGACTATGAAGAGACTTTCTCACCTGTTGTACGCTTTACCTCAATTCGCGTAATTTTAGCTATAGTTGCAAGCTTAGACCTAGAATTACATCAAATGGATGTAAAAACTGCATTTCTTAATGGAGAATTAGATGAGGAGATCTATATGGATCAACCTATAGGTTTTGTTAAAGAAGGCCACAAGCATAAGGTTTGTTGACTTTTGAAGTCTATTTATGGCCTTAAACAATCCTCAAGGCAATGGTATTTCACTTTTATAATGTAATCATGTCAAATGAGTTCATTATGATTGATGAAGATCATTGTGTTTATACCAAACGGTCTAATGATGAGTTTGTAATTATGTCACTATACATAGATGGCATACTTATAGCTGGAAATGATAATGAGTATTTGTTTGAAGTCAAAGCTTGGCTTTTATCCAACTTTGAAATGAAAGATATGGGTGAAGTCGCATATATTCTTGGGGTTAAGATCTCAAGAGATCATTCAAAGAAACTTTTATCTCTTTTACAAGAGACTTATATAAAGAAAGTACTTGAACGATTCAATATGCAAAATAGCAAGCCTTTTGACACTCCTATCGGTAAAGGTGAGGCCTTAAGTCAAAGTTTATTTCCTAAGACTGAAGAAGAGAAGGACTTACTGAGCAAGATTCCTTATGCTAGTGCAGTTGGTAGTCTTATGTGCGCTATGATGTGTACAAAACCAGACACATGCTTTGTAGTTGGAATGGTTAGTAGATACCAATCCAACCCTGGCCAAGCACATTGGAAGATATCTAAAGGGGACTACTGATTATACACTCTGCTATCAAGGAAGTGATCTGCAACTGAAGGGTTACACTGATCCTGATTGTGGAGGAGACCTTGATGAAAGGAAGTCTACCTCTGGATATGTCTTCTTACTTAATAATGGTGCCATATCATGGAGTAGTAAGAAACAATCATGAATAGCCCTATCCACAATGGAAGTCAGAGTTTGTAGCATTCTCTGTGGCAGCTCAAGAGGCTGTTTGGTTGAAAAGGTTCTTGGATCATTTAATTGTCCCAAATGATTCCGATCCAGTTATGGTTAACTGTGATATTCAGGCGGCTATTGCATATACAAAGGATCCAAAATATTATTTCAAAACCAAACACATAGATATCAAATACAAATTTGCTAAGAAGATGGTTGAACGTAAGAAGATAAACATGAAGTACATATCTACGCAGGATATGATAGCAGATCCGCTTACTAAGCCTGTTTTGTATTTTCCAATGTTTATATAATTAATGTTAATATATTTGATAGCATATAAAAATAATTGTGAATGTTATATGGAGCATTCTTGATTAAAAAGTATGTCGGACAGATGTAATGTTAGCCTTCTCACACAGGTAACAGCCTCCATCATTTAAGAAATGAGTGGGGATGAGACGAGATTTTAAGTTAATTGTCAGACTGATAATTATGAGTTCGGTCTTAACATCACAAGTCGACTAATGACTAAGGAGTCATTATGGTTATAAAGGTGAATTTAAGAGTTCACATCATCTATCTTAGATGTCAGATGTAAGTCCTAGTGGTTTGATATGAGTAGATTGGAGGACTCAAAGTTAGACATAGTGATGTCTAATTATCATCTGTACAACACTATATGTTGAGACATACACTTCATGAAAAAGGAGAAAGTGTTGTAACACATGTTTCATACCATGCGTGCATAAGCAACCAAAGGGTTTAAACGCAAGTTTTTTATCTCAACTTACGGTTGTGTGAGACCCTGAGGCCTTGATAGCCTTAAATCTAGTACCCTCAAAACTTCAATCGAGTTCTTGAGACTTGGTATGATGTTTGCTATCTTGAGATGTTGCCAAGAGATCGCGATGGATTTGATCTGGCGGGACATACTTGGAAAAGCGAGTTAAGCCAGGTTCAAGAGAACCACGAGAAGATGAAGATCATTTCGAGTATCACATTAATTTGTGTTCACCGGTCGACTAATTGAGCTTATACGAAGTTCAATTGTGAATGCAAAGTATATGAGATCAAGGGATGGTACTTAATGTGATTAAATGATCTAGGGTGCTGCATACTTCTAAACTACTCATATGAGTTTCTATATACTCCTAACCGTTATATAGCGCCGAACTCATGCAGTATGCCGGTTGCATGACCTATTTCTCTAGTATGAATTGGCGCAGAATAAAGGAAATAAGTTTCCTTATGTATCTCATTCATGTGTGAGTGGGAGATGTTGGAATTTGAGGGCAAAATGAAGCAATTACACCCATTAATGTGATACCTAAGTTGAAGACTTAGGAAATGTCACAATTATATTAATTAATTGGTTATTGGGTGGTTTTATAACTACAGAAGGTAGTTATTGGTAGAATAGTAATTCCCATCATGTGGGAAGGCTATAAATAGGTAGGCCCCCCTCTTGTTGGAAAAAAAGACACTTGAAGTAGAGAGCAACTACTTGCATTTAGTCTTTATTTTCCAAGAGAGAGTGCACTAAAAGGGCGAGTTTTCCAACCCAAATTTCCGCACTTAACAAGAGAGTTTTAGGTTGTGGAAATCCGTAGAATTTCCATCGCGTTATCATCTACGACAACCGGTGTAGAGAAACCTTGGTGATCGATCCTTCCGCTGCGTATTTAAGGTAATTGGTAAATTCTCCTTTGGGATATCCAATCCCATCAATGTCCTTGCATCACCAGGCCCCAGTGGATCTCGGTCACCTCCTCCTCTTACTGTTTGATTTTGTTCAGGACTACCACAAGCCTCTCTCCATCCTTGAAATGTATTTTTGTAATTTGGTTGAGAAGAGTGCTTGTGAGGATATATTTTGTTCCATAGATCGGTATGACAGTGATCGAACGACCTCCCTTTAGGTCAAACACTACTGTCCCGAGCATCTTTTAAGTCTCTTACTGACTCAAGCATCGGAGGAAATTTGGATCGAAACCCAAATTCGACCCCATGACAATTTGTTTATGCTGTAGATAGCTCAGAACAATTCAAAGTTAGGTTGTGCTTCATCCCAACAGCTCGGACTCAACTCTCCCTGACCTGGATTCAAACTATCTCGGGTCCCACTCCTCAGCCGACGAATCTCCACGTCACAGGAGGCGTTCTCGTCAGCTCCATCTTATACGAATTTACCCATCAATACAGACAATTTACCCATCAACACAGACAATTTAAAAGTTGTGTCATATAAATTATTAAAATTTTTATAAAAATCAAAAGAATCATTTATACCATCATATATTTCTAATAAAAAGTTCAAAACTAGCATAAGAATAAAGAATTGCAAGGCTTTAGAAAATTCAATGTAATTCAAATTTGGACAATTTTTTTTAATTTTTTAATTTAGTAGTGGTTAAAAGGTCGGCTATGCAATTGAAATGTCTACATGCATTATCAGCAGAAAGTATTAGGGCTTGTTCTTTTGAGTGGAAGTAGGGGAGGGAAAGTTGGGAAGAAAAGGAATTTTGGAGAGAGATAAATGGGGTTTTGTGTTCTTTTGGGGGGAGAAGTTGAGAGGAATTGGTAGGGGAAAAGTTATGTGGGTCCCAGTAAACTTTTTTGTGTTCTTTTGATGTTGGGAAAGTTGGGAATGAGAATTGAAATTGTGGTATGTGGTAGGGAGAGGTGAGAATAGGCTAATTTAACCCCCCCAATGGATATCAAATGAAACTTGAACATATCAAACAACACAAAACAAAGAGCATATAGGGTATGGCAGCCAGGACTAAGGGGAGAAAAAACATCAGATTATCAACTGAAACATGCACATATCAACATGGCATGAACAATGAGCATATAGGGTCTGGCAGCCAGGAGCAAGGGGAGAAAAAAATTCGGTTTCATATGGATATCAAAGTAAACTTGCACATATCAACTTTCACAGAGCAATGAGCATATAGGGTATGGAAGACAGGACCAAGGGGAGAAAAAAATTCAGATTCACATGGATATCAACTTAAACTTGCACATATCAAACAACACAAAGCAATGAGCATATAGGGTATGGCAGCCAGGACCAATGGGAGAAAAAACATCAGATTCACATGGATATCAACTGAAACTTGCACATATCACATTCATACCAAAAATAACAGTTTCATATCCAAATCAGTACAAGTTATCCGACAACCCATTCATACATTCTTCGTGTTCACGACCAACAACATTAAAATGATTAGGCCTAATATAGAAAACAACAAACACTTAATGGTGTCAATATCTCCGATAATCCTATTCATTTTCTCCGTGTTTCTCTCAAGTTGTCCAACTACCGTACCCAACTGCCCCTCTAGATCGTAAACCCTGCTATCCGACAATGTGCTTGAAGAGCTATCCAAAATCTGTCCCCTTTCATTCGCATCCTTCAAAAGAAGTATAACGTTTCGCGACCAAGCATTGTGAGGGAGGTCCTTCCATTCGTAGAATCCGCAGTGTTCGACGCGAGACGAACAAGTCCATATCTCCTCCCAGGGTCGCGCCGGGACCAACAAGTCTGCCTTGGGCACCTCAGGCCACAGTGGCAAAGCCGGTAGTCTGATGGATCACATTCCAACTCATCCCGCGGGTGTGATCGTTCTGACGGGTTAGAGCTTGCACTCATTAGACCCTGCACAATTACAGATTAGTAATGGAAATATGAAAGATACAAGGAACTGATGTGATAATTGTCAGTGAAAGACATACCTATGATGGTATAAGAAGGATGACAATGGAGACGTCTTGGAGGAACAAGAACGAGAAAAAATTCTTTGCATACACAAAATATGACAAAACAACGTAAATGCAAAAACAACATAAATACAGAAACCATAAAAGAGTCTATACAATTATAGAGTCTGAAAGACAGACACAAGGGAAGCAAAAATTTCAGATTCATATGGATTTCAAGTCTATTGGATATGGAAGACGTTAGTACACCCTTGTAGGGGATGTACGAGGGAATACTGACCTCGAACGTCGCGTACACGAAGTCGTGTGCAAAGGGAATATGTTCCCTTGCGGAGAGGATCTCTAGATTGATGGGAAAGTCGCATTATATATGCATAAGTGCATACGACATATGGCTAATAAAGGGGTAATATCTTAAGCTTATGTTGTACCATGCATATGGTACAACTTAAGCTTATAATGTGCCATGTATCATGGTACACCTTAGTTAAATTGTTCCAAAGGAACAATTACTCCTAAAATAACTACCTTGGGGGCTATAAATAAGACCCAAGGGTAAGCCATTTCCTTACACTTTTGCATGGCATTCTTGCATGCATTTCATTCTAGCAAAGCTCTGCCGAAATCCTTCCTCTCTCTTTATCCAAGTTCTTAATCTAAAAGTAGAGATTTAGATTGTGGATTTAGTAGCCTTACTCCGTTCGTGAGAAGACTCGATCCGTCGTGGCGAATCCGAAGGCGAAGTTCTGTGACTACCGTGCCGCATACGCAAGCGTAAGTCACAACTTCATTTATCGATCCTAACTCTGTTTTGGCAGGATCCAACATTGGTATCAGAGCCATACGGGTTCGCCCCGGTCAAACCGCCGCCCCGTCGAAACTATGAACGAGTCGTTGTCTTTTTCACGAATGTGTATCCTACCATTACGGATATGGTAGGAACGCTTCGTGACGGAGAGAACGCAGCGGTTGTTCTTTTCACGTTAGGGTCTCCTATCATTACGGATATGGTAGGAACTCTCCGTGACGGGAAGAACCGACTGTTCACGTAGTATGTTATTTTTCATTTTTGGCACACGGCCATTAGAAAATAACCACTTTCTCGACGAACGTGTGCTTCATTGACGAACGGGTGCTTCATCGAGGAAGATGATGCAAGTTATCTCCATCGGAGAAGATGGATTTTGGTGCATGTGCACCATGGCCAAATGGGCTATGGAGGCCATGCACAACCCCTCCCCATGCGGAGGGGGTTGGCTACGGCCAATAACCACCGCGACCACCCCATCAAGGGGGAGGAGTGCATGCGGCCACCCCATGAAAGGGGAGACCGGCCATGGCCAAAGGGCCTTGGCCGGTCAAGGCCAATAATCCATGGCCGGGCCATGGCCGGCCACGGCCACGGCCAGGGAGCCCTGGCCGCGGCCAGGCCAGGCCAGGCCAGGGCCGGCCCTGGCCAGCCACGGCCAGGGCCGGCCCTGGCCGCGGCCAGGCCAGGGCCAGGGCAGGGGCCCTGGCCCCGGCCAAGGCCTGGCTGAGGCCAGGGCGGGGCCCTGGCCCCGGCCAGGGGCCTGGCCGCCCTGGCAGAGGCCAGGGCGGGCGCCCTGGCCCCGGCCAGGGGCCTGGCCGCCTAGGGCCTGGCCAATGGCCGGCCCTGGCCGCTGCCAGGGCCACGGTCGGCCCTGGCAGCGGTCAGGGCCTGGCCGGGGACCGGACTGATCGGCACTGGCCGGGAGTGATTCAGACCAATTTTTTGGTCGACCAATTTGGGTGTTTTGGTCGACCAATTCGGCAAAAGGCCTTGGTCGAACATGAACGTGCCGACTAGCCCATACGGGGCCAAACGACAGTCGTCTGAGCCAAAATTCTCTCATACGGGGGGGAAACGCCTGGATCCATACGGGAGCCAACGACGATAGTTTGCAGAAAAATCCCCAAAAGGGGGATCCGACCTTGGCACGGCTACGGCTCATTCCCGACAAATGGTCAAGAAGTGCCGAATATTTCACTAGTATCATAAGGGTACTAAGTTGAAATATACATTTTTTTTGAAAAATACGTTTTCATACGTTTTGAAAAATACGTTTTCAAAAACGCTTTTCCGCTGCAAAGTACTATAAGAGTACTAACATTTGATAAAGTGAGGGAGAAATATTGAAAGTTACTCTAGATGGTGATTGGAAACATAGTGACCTTTCCGATTCTAGAGTAACATCTTCAATATTTTTCGAAAGTAACTTATCAAATTATGAATATCATTTCAAGTGGGAGTTGATTTTAGAACTATCCATATGGGATATTCTATTATCATTTCAAGTGGGAATTATATCTGAAAAATACGTTTTTCAAACTCGTTTTCCGCTGCTAGTACTATAAGAGTACTATTGTTTGATAAGTGATGGGGGAATATTGAAGGTTGTTCTAGATGGTGATTGGAATCGAAGAGACCTTTTCGATTCTAGAACAACATCTTCAATATTTTTCGAAAGTAACTTATCAAATATAATATAATTCCAAGTGGGATTTGAATTTTTAGAACTATCCAAATGGGATATTATATTATCATTTCAAGTGGGAGTTATATTTTAAGAATTTTTATGCAATGTTTTGATCAAACCTTCGGTTTTGTGTCTTTTGCAGCATTTTAAAAGTAAAATGTCTTCCGCTTCAAAGAATATCGTCGTCGAGTTAAACAGAGGTGAAAAACTCAACGGTGATAATTACAAACTTTGGTCCATCAAGATACAATACGTTTTAGAGAAGCAAGAAGTGCTCGAAACTCTAAAGAACGTAATGATTGAACCCGAGTTGGGCACTACGGCCCAACACAGACAAGACAAGGAAGCTTTTGATGCTTGGTCTCGGAAGAATAAGATAGCACGCATTATGTTATTAAGCAGTATGGCTGATGACATAATGCGCATCTTCCGGGAACATGACTTAGCCATGGACATATGGTCCAAGCTTGAGGAGAAGTTTGGTGGCACATCGATGTCCAAACTTCGAGCCTTGACTATAAGATTTGATTCATATATGAAATGTCCAGATCATTCCATGGGGAAACATCTGCGACATATGGCGAATCTAATCTCAGAGTTAAAGGATGCAGGTCATGTGCTCACAGATGAGCAACAAATCCAAGCAGTCATATGTTCCCTACCAAATGGGTGGGATCAGATGAAGATGCATCTCACTCATAATGAGAGCATCAAGACCTTCAACGATGTTTCCAAGCACCTCGAATTAGAGGAAGAGCGGCTTGCGGCTGCCAAGCCAAGTGCAGAAGTGCACATGGTTGCTAGTTCCTCACACGGGGGAAAGAAACGTAAAGATCGTTCGAAGTCTTCTAATGAACGTAATAAGCAACCTGAGTCTACCAAGGAACCCAAACATAAGGGTGGGCACAAGAAATGGCACAAGAAGAAAGACTTGAAAAGGATCAAGTGCTTCAAGTGCAACAAGCTCGGTCACTATGCTCGTTCGTGTACGAGTGGAAGTGACGAGGTAACTTGTAATACTAGTTACATATGTGTTTCTAGTTCAATATTTCTTGTGGAATCTAATCCATTTTGGGATAATTGATTCAGGTGCCACCAACCACATAACAAGGGACAGACGGTCCTTCGTGGAGTATCACCGGATACCCCAAGGAATGAAGTGGATCAATGTAGGAAACAACACACGTGTTGAAGTGAAAGGCGTTGGGACTCGCAAGCTAGTCTTGGACAACGGCCGCATTCTCCTACTTCATGATGTTCTCTTCATTCCATATATTCAAAGGAATATTAAAACTGTGGTCAATTTAATGGGTCTTGGTTATAGTTGGTTCCTTCATGATTGTAATATGGACCTATTTTGTAATAATTCCTTTATTGGTACTGGGTTTTGTATTTCAAAGGATTTATTGTAATAAGTACAATGTATGATTCCTCATGTAATGAAAATTTCCTTGTGACAAATTCTTTGACTAATGAGTCTAATATAATTTGTTGGCACGCAAGGCTTGGTCATATTGGACCAACGCGTATGGATAGACTTGCCAAACGTGGCCTTCTATCCAATGTTTCAAAGGTTGAAATGTCGACCTGCGAACATTGCCTTGTGAGGAAATCTTGTCGCAAGCCGTTTGGAACCGGCACAAGGGCCGAGGTTCCATTACAGCTTATCCATTCGGACATATGTGGTCCGATGAATGTCAAGACAAGACGCGGGAAGTCCTATTTCATCACTTTTATTGATGATTTCACCCGATTCGGTCATATCTATTTGATATCCCACAAAAGTGAAAGCACTAAACCTGCTTTAAAAACTATATGAGTTTAGTGGAGAATCAATTAGATCGCAAGATTAAGGTCTTGCGAACCGATAGGGGTGGTGAATATCAATCAATAAATTTTACGGAACTTTGTGATGAAAAAGGCATAGTACATCAGGTAACTATGCCTTATACTCCTCAACAAAACGGTGTTGCAGAAAGGAGAAATAGGACTTTAATGGAAATGGTCCGTTCAATGATGGCGCAAGCTAACTTGCCAATCACCTTTTGGGTGATGCATTATTGACGGCTGCTTTCATTTTAAACCGCGTACCCTCGAAATCAGTTAGCTCCACTCCTTATGAGTTGTGGAACCAAAGGTCTCCTGACTTAAACATTTTGAAACCTTGGGGTTGTGCATCCTACGCACATATTTCCTCCCATAACTATGGCAAACTAGGGCAAAGGGGAAGGAAATGTATCTTTATACGATACGCAGAAAACTCCAAAGGTTATGTTTTTGTTAGTCAGGAAGACAATGGTGGGCTAATTGAGTTTGAGTCGAGGGATGTCACTTTCTTGAAAAACGAGTTTCCAAGACAGGGCGAGATAAGTCAGGACTTATCTCTATTTGAGATTTATGATCAAGAAGGATTACCTCATTCGAGTGGGAGAATTCTTGGTGAAAACGAAAATACGTTTCAACCTTCACCAATGGATTATATGAATGACGATTATCCTATTCCATACGGGAATGATGATCCAAGTGGGAGCAATTCTAACGACATTCCAAGTGGGAGTGATATTAGAATTGATCTAAACTCAAGTCAACAAGGACTTGAAGAATCTCAAATATGACGTAGTAGTCGTACAAGGTTGGCTCCTCTAAGATTTGAGGATGAATTTCCGCAAACCTTTATGACTTTACTACAAGAAGATAACGAGCCTGCTACTTTCAAACAGGCCGTATCTTGCCATGCTAAAGACAAATGGATGGAAGCGATGCAAGAGGAGTTAGAATCCATGAAAGTTAACCAAGTCTGGGACTTAGTTGACTTACCCAGAGGACGTAGAGCTATTGGGAACAAATGGGTTCTCAAGATCAAGCATAAGGCTGATGGCTCTATTGACAGATATAAAGCTCGCCTTGTCACGAAAGGTTTTACGCAACAGGAAGGGATAGACTACGAAGAGACCTTCTCACCTGTTGTTCGTTTTACCTCAATTCGCCTGATTCTGGCAATGGTAGCTTGCTTAGACCTCGAATTACATCAAATGGATGTAAAGACTGCCTTTCTCAATGGAGAATTGGACGAGGAGATCTATATGGAACAACCAACAGGGTTTGTAAAAGAAGAAAATGAACATAAGGTTTGTAAACTTCTTAAATCCATATATGGTCTTAAACAATCCTCGAGGCAATGGTATATACGATTTCAAGAGGTTGTCTTATCAAATGGATTTTCCATGCTTGATGAAGATAACTGTGTATATATCAAGAGGAATAAGAACAAGTATGTTATTATGTCTCTATATGTAGATGACATTTTAATAGCCGGAAATGACAAGGGCTTTGTGATGGATATCAAGGCTTGGCTTTCATCAGTTTTTGAGATGAAAGACATGGGAGAAGCCACATATATCCTTGGAGTTAAGATTTCAAGGAATCGTTCAAAGAAACTTCTTTCTCTTTCACAGGAGACTTATATAAAGAAGGTTCTAGAACGTTTTAATATGCAGGACTACAAGTCCATTGATACTCCAATAAGCAAGTGCGACAACTTATGTCTGAAATCATGTCCGAAGAACCAAAAAGAGAAGGAGATTATGTTCCATATTCTAGTGCAGTTGATAGTCTTATGTACGCTATGATGCATACAAGACCGGACATCTGTTTTGTCATTGGAATGGTAAGTCATTACCAATCCAACCCAGAGCAAGAACACTGAAAAGCGGTTAAGAGGATAATACAGTATCTTAAAGGAACTGCAGATTTGCAAAAGACTATGATAAAACCAAGAAGGTAGACATAAGGTACATATCTACGCATGAGATGATAGAGGATCAGCTTACGAAAGCGATCCCCAGAAATGTGTTTTATAAACACTTATCATCCCAAGGATTGCGTAAGAGCTGAGTTGTACCAATATATATTCCCATGTCTAAGAAAGATCAAATTTAATAAAAGAATAAGTTCTTTTTCAAACATTGCATATGAATCTCTTGAGAAATGTTTGTGTACATTTTTGAAATCTCAGCTGAATTCTAGTATGTCGGACAGATTGAGGTTGGCTCTCTCACATGAGCAACCGCCTTATTCTATCAGACGGATAGAATAGAGATGAGACCTGTTTAAATTCAAAATCATCAGACGGATGATTTAGAGTCATGACTTAAACAAAATGGTCGCATGAAAGATCTGCATCATATGGATGCTTACAGAAGATCTAAGAGGATTTTTGAAATCCCATCTGTCTAAATGCGGGATGTGAGTCCAAATGATTATTTGAGTAGAAAAAGGGACTCAAAGTCAGACATTGTGGTGTCTGAACATCATCCTTACAACATCATTGAGACATACACTCCCTGGGAAAGGAGCGATGTTGTAATACGTGTTCATACCACGTATGCATTTCGACCACTGAGTTAATAGCAATAGTGTTTGCTATTATGTGAGACTCAAAGGCCATATGGGTCTTAACACTTACCCTCAAGGACTCCAATTGGTTCCTTTAGATTTGACGAGATGATCGCTATCTTAGCGTGTTGCTAATGGGCTATGATAATTCGGCTCGGCGGGGCACGTTAGAAAAGCAAATCAAGTCAAGATCAGAAGGTTCGCAAGAAGAGGAAGATTGATTTCATATTCACATTTGGACTTTAATGATTCAAAGCTGGCCAGCCAATTGTGATCCAGATGGGATTCAATTGTTGAATATAAAGTATAAGAAATGTGAAGAAATAATCTAGGGTAAAGCATGCGTTGAACTACTCAACTTTGCACCTTCGAGGTCGTTGTGTATCTCTAACAAGTGCACAACAACAGACTCTACGCGCATGACGGTCGCACGGTCTATTTCTCGGTATGATAGATGAAAGAACTAAGAGAAATACGTTCTCTTACAATCCCCTCAAGTGTGAGTGAGAGATGTTGGATATGGAAGACGTTAGTACACCCTTGTAGGGGATGTACGAGGGAATACAGACCTCGAACGTCGCGTACACGAAGTCGTGTGCAAAGGGAATATGTTCCCTTGCGGAGAGGATCTCTAGATTGATGGGAAAGTCGCATTATATATGCATAAGTGCATACGACATATGGCTAATAAAGGGGTAATATCTTAAGCTTATGTTGTACCATGCATATGGTACAACTTAAGCTTATAATGTGCCATGTATCATGGTACACCTTAGTTAAATTGTTCCAAAGGAACAATTACTCCTAAAATAACTACCTTGGGGGCTATAAATAAGACCCAAGGGTAAGCCATTTCCTTACACTTTTGCATGGCATTCTTGCATGCATTTCATTCTAGCGAAGCTCTGCCGAAATCCTTCCTCTCTCTTTATCCAAGTTTTTAATCTAAAAGTAGAGATTTAGATTGTGGATTTAGTAGCCTTACTCCGTTCATGAGAAGACTCGATCCGTCGTGGCGAATCCGAAGGCGAAGTTCTGTGACTACCGTGCCGCATACGCAAGCGTAAGTCACAACTTCATTTATCGATCCTAACTCTGTTTTGGCAGGATCCAACAAAGTCAAACTTGCACATATCACCCTGAAAAAACCATAAAAGAGTATATACAAGTTTAAGCCCAATTCTGGTTGCCGGGGGTTGCTCAATTTTTACATACCGTTTACATGCATGACCTTCACAATCGAAAATTCTTATAATTGTATAGACTTGAACATATCAAACAGCACAAAACAAAGAGCATATAGGGTATAGAAGCAAGGACCAAGGGGAGAAAAAAATTCAGTTTCATATGGAAATCAAATTAAACTTGCACATAATACAGATAATAAAATTGAGCCAACCAGCCAACCTTCCAAGAAATTGGGAGTAGGATGACAAGCGATCATATGTGAACACCCTTCATCATTGGGCATGAAGTAAACATATCGAGCCTATATGGTATTGCTCACATAACAGGACCAAGGGGAGAAAAAAAATCAGCTTCACATGGATACCAACTTAAACTTGCACATATCAAACTGCACAAAGCAATGAGCATATATAGGGGCTGGAAGCCAGGACCAAGGGGGAAAAAATTCAGATTCATATGGAAATCAACTTAAACTTGCACATATCAAACAACACAAAGCAATGAGCATATATAGGGTATGGCAGACAGGACCAAGGGGAGAAAAAAAATCAGCTTCACATGGATACCAACTTAAACTTGCACATATCAAACAGCACAAAGCAATGATCATATATAGGGGCTGGAAGCCAGGACCAAGGGGAGAAAAAAAATCAGCTTCACATGGATACCAACTTAAACTTGCACATATCAAACAGCACAACACAATGAGCATATATAGGGTATGGCAGACAGGACCAAGGGGAGAAATTGTATCAGCTTCACATGGATACCAACTTAAACTTGCACATATCAAACAGCACAAAGCAATGAGCATATAGGGGCTGGAAGACAGGACCAAGGGGGAAAATTCAGATTCATATGGAAACCAACATAAACTTGCACATATCAAACAGCACAAAGCAATGAGCATATATATGGTATGGAAGACAGGACCAAGGGGAGAAATTGTATCAGCTTCACATGGAAATCAACATAAACTTGCACATATCAAACAGCACAAAGCAATGAGCATATATAGGGTATGGCAGACAGGACCAAGGGGAGAAAAAAATTCAGATTCACATGGATACCAACTTAAACTTGCACATATCAAACATCACAAAGCAATGAGCATATATAGGGTATGGAAGCCAGGACCAAGGGGGGAAAAATTCAGATTCACATGGAAACCAACATAAACTTGCACATATCAAACATCACAAAGCAATGAGCATATATAGGGTATGGAAGACAGGACCAAGGGGGGAAAAAATTCAGATTCATATGGAAACCAACATAAACTTGCACATATCAAACATCACAAAGCAATGAGCATATATAGGGTATGGAAGACAAGACCAAGGGGAGAAATTGTATCAGCTTCGCATGGATACAAACTTAAACTTGCACATATCAAACAGCACAAAGCAATGAGCATATATAGGGTATGGAAGACAGGACCAAGGGGAGAAAAAAATTCAGATTCACATGGATACCAACTTAAACTTGAACATATCAAACATCACAAAGAAATGAGCATATATAGGGTATAGAAGCCAGGACCAAGGGGGGAAAAATTCAGATTCATATGGAAACCAACATAAACTTGCACATATCAAACATCACAAAGCAATGAGCATATAGTGGCTGGAAGCCAGGACCAAGGGGAGAAAAAAATTCAGATTCATATGGAAATCAACTTAAACTTACACATATCAAACAGCACAAAGAAATGAGCATATATATGGTATGGCAGACAGGACCAAGGGGAGAAAAAAAATTAGATTCACATGGCTATCAACTTAAACTTGCACATATCACCCTGAAAAAACCATAAAAGAATATATACAAGTATAAGCCCTCAGAATTGTAGTTAATCATTTCCCAATTCTGGTTGCCGGCGGTTGCTCAATTTTTATATACCGTTTACATGCATGACCTTCACAAGCGAAAATTCTTATAATTTTATAGACTTGAACATATCAAACAGCACAAAACAAAGAGCATATAGGGAATGGCAGCAAGGACCAATGGGAGAAAAAAATTCAGTTTCACATGGAAATCAAATTACACTTGCACATAATACAGATAATAAAATTGAGCCAACCAGCCAACCTTCCTAGAAATTGGGAGTAGGATGACAAGCGGTCATATGTGAACACCCTTCATCATTGGGCATGAAGTAAACATATCGAGCCTATATGGTATTGCTCACATAACAGGGAGCATATAGGGGCTGGAAGACAGGACCAAGGGGGGAAAATTCAGATTCATATGGAAACCAACATAAACTTGCACATATCAAACAGCATAAAGCAATGAGCATATATAGGGTATGGAAGACAGGACCAAGGGGGGAAAAAATCAGCTTCACATGGATACCAACTTAAACTTGCATATATCAAACATCACAAAGCAATGAGCATATATAGGGTATGGCAGACAGGACCAAGGGGAGAAAAAAAATCAGCTTCACATGGATACCAACTTAAACTTGCACATATCAAACTGCACAAAGCAATGAGCATATATAGGGGCTGGAAGACAGGACCAATGGGGGAAAAAAATTCAGATTCATATGGAAATCAACATAAACTTGCACATATCAAACAGCACAAACCAATGAGCATATAGGGTATGGCAGCAAGGACCAAGGGGAGAAAAAAAGTCAGATTCATATGGTACTTTATCACCATATCAACATGGCATCATATAGTACGTGGTCATACAGACATGGCATCATATAGTACTTGGTCATACAGACATGGCATCATATAGTAGGGCACAAAACATCATGGCAACATATCGGACTTGGTCAAACAAACCCACACACCAAAAGTATTGTACCTAGTCAAACTACAGAAGCTACATAATACAAAAAGAATAATTGTCTTCGGCACCCACAAGGAACCCATTAGTTAATACTCTCATTCTCCCACCCTCCATCTTCGTAACCGTCATCTCCCTTCTTCTCAAGCTCCGCGATGATGAGCTTTATCTTCATATCCATGGCCGCTGGAGGCATCCCAAGAAACTTCCGACCCCTTGGCTCTACATCGGCGAGATGGTCGTACACCTTTGCCAACATCTCCAACGGATACTCGTTGTGGGAAAAAATACACGATCCCAAATCCTTCTGCCAGGAGTTCTTTAAAGCTTCAGCGACATGGTCAACGGCCATACCTACTTTGTCCACTGATTTAACCATTTTCTCCATAATGTCTTGAACATCAGGTAGGCGTTGGCGACGGGTTGTCTTCTTCCCCACAGATGAAGGTGTACGAGGGGAAGGCCCCGGTGGAGTAGATACCCCCGATGAACCCGGTGGGATGTACGGGGGACCCTCAGCGGCCGTCGAATCATGCTCTTGCTGATAATTCGCTGCTTGATCCCCTTCACCATCCAGGTATGGCCCTCCAAAGTTTTGGAATATATCCTTCCTATGGTCCCCTCTTGCCGCATCGTCTCCAACGATTTTCCGCAGGTTCTCAAGCCACGGAATGGGTTGATTCACATACTGAATCTTTTTAGGATTGGCCTGCACACACACATTGGCGCATTTAATTGTACGGTATGTAAAATACATATGAAGACGATGTCGACTTATGTATAAAATTGGAGTTCATACCGCCGCCCATGGGCCATAAGTTTCCGGCGCCATTGTAATCGTATGCGTATCATCACACCATCCTGCGCCACTAATGGCCAAGCAATCATTCACTTCGGCAAGACGAGTCCGGAGGGTTTTATAGTGGTTCTTGACATTTAGCCTGGTATATGTTGTTTGGAATAATGCATTGATGTGGGCCGCTGCGGAGTTGAAGGCAGTAAGTTTAAAGGACTTATCGCCTTTATTTCCTTCATCTACTTGCTCCGTAAGGTAAGGGATAAGTTCCAAATCGTGCTCCCACGGCCACACTTTGTTCACCGGGGACTTCAACTTTTTCCTTGGGCTTTCCACCGAAGGCTCCTCCGAATCATCGCGGCGACTCGACTTACGCGATGAGTCACTTCCCCTCCTCATCGAGTCATTCCCGCTGGGCGATGACGTCATGTGGATACCCATAGGGGGGACGGGGTAAAATAATGGGGGTTTCCCATTCCTTCCCCCATCTCCCCCCTTGTAGCATATGCATGTATCCAGGGGGCGAAGGAATTTGCATTGGCATGCTATATTGCTGGTAGTTTTGATAGGGCATACTCGACCCTCCACCTTGCATGCCTTGCGTTGGGTATTGGAAGTCTCCCACCCTATGCTCCATCGGTCGCAACAACGTATTCTCACTCCAACTTTGGTTTGGATTTGACCGGTCATTCATACGCCTTTGGTTCGGATTCCCAGACATGACTGCAATAATAGATATGAAAATATCAAAGGCGAAATGAAAATTTAATAGCTCAAATTTAAACTTCAATTGGTGACATATAGGAAAACGTTGTTGCATGCCATACCCATAAATAACACATAATTAATGTATTGAGGCCACATACATACACGTCATACGCATTAAAAAAACATAAAGTCTTAAGGGGTCCACATCCTTGCATGCCATATCCATAATTAAAACATAACAAACACCTCACATGCCATGTTCACTTATGTTGCCATTATTATGAATTTTACAATAGTCAACCCACATATCCCATGCAATTAAATCCCTTCGCATTTTCCACTGGTCCCTTTGTTGGGTTTGTTCACGTAATGGCACATGTTGTGACATATCCATAATCGAAGCATCTTGCTCATTGATAACATCACCGTCTTCCTCGATCCCAACACCATCATCTAGGAGATGAGGGTCATGCGGATCTTGTATCTGGATATAATTATGCAAACCCGTGCAAGCAAGGACTGTGTCAACCTGGCTTGGGAAGGGATAGTGGGGCTTGGATGTCAAGATCTTGAACTTGTTCTTCAGGATACCAAAGGTAGACTCGATCTTCGTCCTTAAGGAAGAATGGCGCAGGTTGAAAAGTTCTTTGCGATTTCGCGGAACTCGATCGGTATGGTCCTTCAAATGGTATCTAACGCCCCTGAACGGAGATATGAAACCCGGCATGGTAGTATAACCCGCATCACACATGTAATATTTTCCTACACACAGAAACGCACACCAACTATTCCATCAAACGACCACTTTAATATTGGAATATATAAAGTAGGTTTATGTATGACTATTACCTTCATAAACTCGCAACCCGTGGGGGGTGGTAATGACAAGGCATCTTTAAGGACAGTAAAATCATTTGCAGATCCTTCCCACCCAGCCATGACGTATGTGAATCTTTTGTTTGGTGTCACAGCCGCAAGGACATTTTGTGTCACCCCCTTACGACCTCTAAAACGGGGTGCAAGATGTGCTGGGAGCATGGCATCGATGTGTGTCACATCGATGAGCCCTATGCAATCCTACATCGTATTAAAGCAGGCAAATGTTACATTTACATTTACGAAATGAAGTCTTAAGGGCCCTATACACGCATACACGCATACCTTGAAATATGGAAACCACTTTGGATTATTGGCAACCTCGGGAGGAGTCTCATTTGGCGCTTGCTTCATGAACATATCCCTCAAGGCACACACTGCTTGCATTACTTGGTTGAAGTAACGACTGACTGTAGACCCGGATCGGATGAAATCAATTTGCATGACTCTATTCTTTGACTTGTGACCTACGATATGAAGGAACATTGCCAACTGCTCCTCTATGGACACATGAACAGTGTCTTTGAGAATATTCCTATCCCTGATTAATGCTGCCAGGTTAATGAATGCAGCTGTCCTCATTCGTAAGTAGTGCAAACAACTACTCTCACTCCCTAGAAGGATTCTACGCATATGCGATTTCCTATGCAGATCACGCATAACCGAAGGCTCCCTAGGGACTCGCGTACCCATAGCATCATCGTAGTATAGGAGAAATTGTATGACAGAAAAAACGACCGTCGCCGCGGCCGCGCAACATGTTTCAACAGCCACTATTTCATCATTGTGGTCCATCTAAACAAATGTAGGTTCATAAGGATATCATCTTACAAACACGATTATCAACACAGCAGAACACAGTGTGCAAACAAATGAGGAAAAATAATCAGTTTCATATGGATTTCAATTGAAATAAACATGTATAACCAAAGCAAAAACAGTGAGCAGTTAGGGTATGGCAAACAGGCCCAAGGCCACAACAAAATATCAGATGCATATTGAAAGAAATTTGAATTATGGTCATATCAACAAGCAAAAAACAATGAGTATATAGGGTATGGGGTGTTCTTTTGCATTATTTTGAGAGGGAATCCCGAAATTTACACTGTTGTGCGCACTGTAGCGCGAGAAAGTTAGGTTAAAAAAACCCAGGCCGTTCGATTGTTTTTTCGTGAGAAAGCAATTCCCAATCCCCGCTGGCACACTTTTTCACCATATGGATATCAATGGGTGTTCTTTTGGGGTATCAGATTCATATGGATATCAAATGAAACATGCACATATCACCATGCAAAGAAGACATTGAGCATACAGGGAAAGTCAGACAGAACCAAGGGGGGAGAAAATATCAGATTCATATGGAAATCAATTGAAACATGAACACATCAGCCTGCACACAAGATATGGAGCATATAGAGCCTGTCAGACAGACCCAAGGGCCTCAAAAAAATCAGAATCATATGGGAATCATTTGAAACATTGACATATCACCATGCACAAGACAGTGAGCATATAGAGACTGTCAGGCAGACCCAAGGCCATTTAATCCTCTTTTGAAATCCCAAGAAAATGAGGCTATGTCAAAATACCGTTATAACATTTTGACACAATATATTTAGGGGCCCTCAGACATTTGATGTATTTCATTTTCACGAAATCTAGGTGGCTTGGCGGTTGCTCCTTCATTCTATGCACCAAAACGCATTAAAATTTGATTTTTTATAGCTTGAAAATAAACATATCACCAAAACCAAAACAGGTACCATGTAGTTGATAATAACACACACCAAAACATATCACCAAAATTTGTTTATAGCTTGAAAATAAACATATCACCAAAACCAACACCCATTTTTATATTGAAGGAACCTTCACGCCAACCATTTTTTATCATCATAGGGCTCGACGCACACAAAACATATCCATATCATTTCGTACACCATGTATCAACATCCAACAATGCCGTACCCATAGCATTATTCCGTACATTGAATCGCAACAATCCACCGTGCCCTCAGAATAACCCACCAATATACTGTTTTTTGATGATTTCTTGTTATTTATCAAGCGTACCATATCAAGAACACACCTTATCATCCACATTGAGCATGTGTCAATTTAATTTCTTGGCTTTCTTCATAGGGCAAATTCTTAAATGGGTCACCATCATAAAATTGGGTCAACTTGCTAGGATTGCATTGGGTTGATGAAACATGAATGCACAAAATCAACGGATTACATTTTGCATCTAGAGTGAAAACTTGCATACACTATGAAACTGAAATTATTGGAGCCATCATTGCTGTATGACAGACCATATATGCTCATTGCTTTGTGCATGTTGATATGTGCAAGTTTAAATGGATATCCATATGAATCTGATTTTTTTCTACCCTTGGTCCTGTTTGCCGTACCCGAAATGCTCATAACCCCCCCCCCCCCAAAAAAAAATTTTTTTTGCATGCATCATAGATATTAATCTCAGCTAATGGCAACCTAGTTCATCACAGAAATTAGCCAAATAATCAGAGAATTTGGTGTATGTATACCTCCCAATGGATCAATCAAAGCCGAGCAGACAAAACCCCCAGAACCTGGCAGATCGCAGTGGCAAGGGTAGCCAGGAGCTAGATCAAAGTCGGCAGCCCTAGAATCCACGGGAAGAAGAAACACAGCTCAGCACCAGCAGATCCATGGCGGCTAGGTCACCACAGCGTAGATCAACCGCTTGCAACCCAACCAATCTCCATGGAGCTTGCCGAACCAGGAGCTAGGGTTTGAGAACGGAGCAACCGCGGCCAAACAGGAACGGAGAAAGCCCCGCTGCCCTCAGATCCCCTCGCTAGGGTTTGAGGTAGGAGCAAGCGAGGCGAAAACGGAGCGAGGGGAGGTGAGAGTAGGCGCCGGGACCCACGCGAGGACGAGCTCCGTCAGAAATCCCTTCGTTTCGAAGGGATTCGAGAATTGCGAAAATGAGCTGCCAGCGGGGCTTGGGAATTGCTTTCTCACGCGAAAACAATCGAACGGTCAAGGGTTTTTTACCCCAACTTTCTCGCGCTACAGTGCACAGAACAGTGTAAATATCAGGATTCCCTCTCAATTACCCCGAAAAGAACAAGCCCTTAGTAGAAAGCATGATGCATGCCCTCTGTTAGTATGCCTTTGTCTTAAGAAATCTTTTCGATTAGAGCTCGTCCATCCTTGACATCAAATTTCTTCTATATTTGTTAGTTATTGGACAACTTTAAACATTAAAAATTTTAAGTTTTTTTAAGTTTAACTTACCAGCCTCAAGATTTTATACTACAACTAAATAATGCAATTCTTTCCACAGAAAAGGTTCAAAAATATTTGACCAATTTATTTCCCATAAATATTTGTTTGACAACTGTTTGCGTTGAAATTGAGACAATCACTCAACTGCTCTATCTCGAAGATTGCAACACAATTAGTATAATAACATCTCGCAATTTTGCCCATGAATCAGGATTTATTTTTAATTAATTTCATGTGCATCTTAACACCAACCTAAAAATTAATTATTTCATGTGGAGATTTGATTAGACGGTTGGATTGAAAATTTAATAACTAAGACTTTTTGTGGAATTTTTTTTAATGAAATTTCAAAGTTTGACCAATATCTGGAAAAAGATTTTCGAGCTATTTTTAAATATTTAACATTGGAAGTCCACCCGATGGACGGTCGAGATGAGCTGGCTTTACAACAGTGCTCCTTAATCAAAGAACGATACGTGAACCGATATTTCGCCGACATCTTAGGCAAAAGCTTACGAGTTTCGGCCCCCACGGAAGCACGGAGCCGCGAACCGATGCGTGGAAGGTGCGTTTGTTTGCTTGGACAAACGCAAGGATTTTTTGCAAATGCACCCACACGGAAGGTACTTTTGCAAATTTATTCCCATGAAAAAGTGACGTTGCATCCTTTGAATTATGAATTTTACATAAGTGGTCCGCTTCATTGAGTAGAGTACATTTAAGAAATAAAATGGGGTTACTGAGGTTTGACTTGGTGGCAAAAGTGTGCAGCTGAGTTAGCAATGATCCCAAATTTAACGTCCAGTGAGTATCGGTGCGCATCCTAGTGGTTGAATCATTGGAGGTCCGGGTTCAAATCCCATTATCTCATATCCCCCTTAATTTTCTTTATTCTTCAGCTTTTAGAGATCCGATGGATACATGGCTTCTCCGTGTTCGGGGTTAAGCAATCAGGACGGATGTACCCGTGTTCCACGACCCATGTTTCCTGCTTTCCGATTGATTTTTAAAAAAATTTAACATCCAACCATAGCCTAATTTTTTACCGTATGACCTTATTTTCCAGCCCAATTTCTTTAAGTCGTGTATTTAGGTGCCATTGAGGCCTTGCTCACCGTCCAAAGGGGTGGACTGGGAAACGAAAGATCCTAGGTTTAAGATAGAGCTACGTCCTCTGTTTTGCTAAAAATGAAAACAATCAAACATGTTATCAAATTTTAAAACTATTATGAATCATCAACTCTGTGGGAAGACACCAGTTCTTTATTTATAATGAAGGGATGAGCGTATATGGATGAGATACAATGATATGATCTTATCATATATATAAGATATAATCCACAATATAAAATCCCATCATTTTCCGTTTACAACATTCCCACTTATCCAGCCATAAGTGTAGACTCTGCTTATGAATACTTCGGGATTCTAAGTGCCTTATGAGTCTCACAAAGGTTGGATATTTCAGGATCCTGAGTTGATGGGATTTGCTTCGTTAAAAACTTTGGCTATGGAAAACCCTGTGGGAAAAAGACATTAGGGAAAAGAGCACAAATTCCCTCTAACTCCCCCTGATCTATACATGCCCTTAGGCTTTCAGATCTCTTAGGCATTTTTCTCACTCCTATTTACAACATTCCGAAAACATACACAGATTACAATTGTCACCATCATTAAGCAGCTGCTGAAAACAAAAACTCTCGAGAGGTGTGCTTTGTTTCGTCGCCTCTGATATGGTCTCTTCAAAACTGGGTAAGCAAGTGGCATGGTCTTCAGATTATGTGGTCAGCTCTAAAAGACCATCATCTGTCACAGTCGTCACTGGGATGTGATGTACCACCAGGCGCACTCCAATACAACATTGGTTTGTTTTTGTGATGGTGAAGATCTCGAAATGATAGTATGATGTTGCCTTCATAGTTTGCATTGCTGATCTCCAGTAGATGTTCGTCCCACTATTGGTACCCAGTCTGTGATTTCTCATTATAGGGGTTGGACCTGTAACCTACATTTGCTTAAACATGGAGGATAATTCTTTATAATGTAAGCCCAAATCTAATGACCCTTGGAGGAAGCGCAGAAGATGCTTAACTCCGGTCTAATGGCACTTTTTATGTGCCTGACTGTCACTGGCTAGTGAATTTACTGCAATTGCTATATCGGGACGTGTGCAGTTAGCCAAGAGTGCACTGATTGCACTTAAAAAGAGACTTCAGGACCAAGTATATCCTCCTCCTCTTCCAACGAACGGAATGGGTCTTTTTGTACATCCATTGAGCGTACTACCATATGTGTACTTATTGGATGAAAATGTTCCTTATAAATTCTTCAACGCACTCAGGGCGTATGAATTTTAATGTAACTGGATTTTATCTTTTTAGATAAATCTGTGAGCAATGACTAATCTTTATTTTGCCTAGGTCTTTCATTTCATGTTTGATAGTCAGGCTTGAACAGATATTTTGGGTTTCTCTTCAGGAGATCCGAAGAGATTTAAGTTGTTTACAACTATGATCTCAAATCCTGTCCTTTGCTCTTTAAAAAGATGCAAAGACAACTCTTAGTATGAATCCTTGCCTTGTCAAGTGATTCTCTTGGTTGTATAATATTTATTATTATTCTTCAATAGAATAGATGTTCCGAAGTTTATTCAGGCATTTTAAGGAAATGTGGAATTTATCTTTATCAAGATATCCATAGAGGTATGCTGTCACAACATCCAATAGCATCATATCTAAAATTTCCTTTGCCAAATCGTAAGGTATTCGTAGTGTATAACTTAGGGAATCTGATGCATCATTCATGAGCCATGCTCATTTTATACCCCAATTTCAGCAAAAATATACGTGAGCTATAGGTTGTACCTTCTAGCGAATGATTTTGTACTTATTTATTCTTATTTCACCTTTTGGTGTCTAGACTTCAGGTTCGAACACTTTATGTTTCATAAGCGAGTCCAGCTCATCTTTTATTGCCTCGTTCATATTTGGCCAATCTCTACGTTTGCATTTAAGCAACGGAATATGGAACGATATTATTTTATTAGCATCGCTTTTGCGATGTATGTGGCAATATGATACGTGAATATATTGTCGATAATTGTGTTTTTTCTGTCCAATACCTCCCGAGTACGTACAACATTTACTTTCATTTCATTGTTTTCCGACATTTCCTCTGCAGAGGATTTCGAGAAGGTTGAGTGTATGGACAAGAGCTTATTGTACTGTTGTATTATTGTCTTAAGGTCTCCAGGAGTTTTTCTTTTTCTTTGATTTTTGTCCTTGGAGCCTGGTGGTCTGCATCTTTTCTGTTGAGCAACAACCACTTCTGGTGCTAGTAGATTACATCCATTCTCGGGGATGTCAATCCTAGCTGGAGTATTTGCAGCAGTGATGCGTGATCTAACAATCTTCTGATTGTCAGTAAATGAGTCCGGTAACTGTTTATTTGTAGGATCTTCATGATCTCATCTTTACATTTCGTTGTTGTCGGATCATAGTGGGTTAATAATTCTGTATCCCACCATATTATTTGTGTAGCTCTAGAATTTTCAATATCTGGGCCTAATTTGGGGGAAATTTCTCATCAAATTCATAGTCTTCCAGACGTGCCTTAAATGTGTCACTTGTTTGGGGTTCTAGGTATATTATTGAGGGTGAGTCAAACCCTATATAGATACCTAGACGACATTGAGAACCCTATTTTTGTCCTCTGATGTGGTGCAATGGAGATATAAACTGAGCAATGGAAAATTATCAAGTGAGAGATATTTAGTGGTATTCCATATGCAAGTTGCATTAGAGAGCGGATGGTCTTATTTTTATTTTTATTAACGATGCAGCATGCAATATTGCTTGTCCCCATGCATTCATCGGCAATTGAGATTTTATGGACGTGTAACCCATTGGAGTCTTTTATTAATGACTCTTTCAACACATTTTAGGTATGAACATGTGGCACATGATGTTCAATTACTATCCCAGTTGCTAGGCAGTATTCTTGAAATAACCGGGAGATAAATTCACTAGCATTAACCAGACGTATTTACTTTAAATTCACCAGCATTAACCAAATGTATTTATCTTATTTGGTTGTATGGAAAATACGCCCGCGATATTATTATTTGTGCCAATAGCTTTGGAAAAGCTAGGTTGATGGTCGATAGTATATACACATACAAATATTTTGAGGATGCATTAATCAGTACCATAAAGTACCATAATGGACCACTAGGGGTGGTGGATTTGTCCACATATAACTCCTTGTATTCTTTTGAGGAAGCAAGGAGATTTTTATCTTTTAGTAGAGATGGCCATGTGATTAGTTTTTCCTTAAGGGATGCAAGGGATTTCTCCCTTTTAAAGATTCTTTCGTTTCTTTATGTCATGCCAATAGGATGGGGATAAGATGTGGTGCATTATAACCGATCCGCGATAGCCAAATCTGTCATGCCAAAGTAAACACTTGGCTGATATTGGGCACATCTGGTGCTCCGTCAAATTAGCTTCCTCTTATATGAATCTTTGTATGATAGAGGCCTGGTGAAAGGCTCTCAAAACATTCAATTATGGATTTTACTCTTTTTCTTGAGACGTTACATACAAATATTATTATTTGTTTACATTTGTAGGACGGATGTCCTTGAAACTTAGTAAGTTCCTTTTTGAATTCAGAGAGAATAATGCATCCTTTATTTTAATTTCTGTGTCATTTGGGAGCAACAATGTTGTGTTCCCAGAACCTTCAATTATTTTTAATGGCCATGATTTTTAATGTGCTTTCATATGCTACGAAAATAATAGTTGTATTGAAGGAACGTATGTGTTTACGTCTACTAAGCAGTCATGAGAGTAGTTCATCTATTAAAAGATGAATCATATAAGCACATATGATTTCGAAAAAATATTTTTATGTTTATTTATACTTCATTCAATCATTCAGATAGCTCTCATAACATTATTTTTCAAAACAAAGATAAAATAGCTAATCGAACAAATCGTCTTTTTCGAAGTCATCAGTAATGAACTGGACTAGAGCATGGGTGGTCACCAGATTTGTTTCACCTTTCTTCTTTAAGCTTTCTTTGCTCAAATCTTGGAGGTGTCACGGAGTTCTGCACACTTTAGACTAGTGTCCTTTTATGCCACAGATATGGCACCGGTCTTCCCATTCCCTTTTAGGTAGGGTGCATCATTTCTGTTGTTGTCATTTCTGCGCCAAGTGAACTTTTACCTCCATTCATTTCTTTACTGGTGGACTTGTCCTCTGGCCTTTTATTTGGTCCCATTCCATGATTTTCCTTTTTCTTTATTATCTTTCTTCTTTTGAGAAGAAGATGCGTTGTGAGCTTCAAGTAGGGGGCAATACAAAGGGTGCATGTTATAAGTGGCGAGAAGAAGCTCTCTATTTTGTTCAGAATGAGTAAACATGACAACAGCTCAGAATATTTAGTGAACTTTCGTTCATGGTATTGCTGCATCAGTATCACATCTTTTTCATGGAAAGACGTATACGTCTTTTCCAGCATGCAATCTTCTGAGACCTCTTCACCACAAAATTTCAGGCGTGAGGTGATACTAAAAAGATCCGACTCAGCTATGGACTTAAAGTCCTGCAGTCTCATGTTCTCCCACTCATATCGTGCCCTGGGAAGTATAACATCATTCTGATGTTTATACCTTTCCTCGAGAGCAGTCCATAACTCAAGTGGATCTTCGACCGTAAGGTATTTAGCCTTTATGTTCTTATCCACATGGCGACGAATATAACTAATGGCTTGCGCCTTTTTAATGTCAGTCTCCATTCCATCTTTTGTCACAACAGAAATAAGGGATTTAGCCCGCAGGTGAAATTTAACGTCGAGCTGCCAGCTCAAGTAATTTCTCTCTGATGCATCCAGCACTTCAAAATCAACGCTTGCGATTTTATCTAGCAGAGCACAAATTTGCATGAATTAATAATGCGTAAAACATTTTCATGCGGAGGTTTTTTAAATGAATAAGCTAATTGCGTGGATCGGCCAGTCCCACATAAAATAAAAATGTTCAAAGTCCATATTACAGTCCATATTACACAAATGAAAACGAAAAATTACAATTTTGGAAACCTGGCCTCCGCCTCCATGGAAAGTAATCATCGATCTTGGACATTACATAATTTCATCGCTACAATTTCTCTCAAAAAGAAAAGAAAAGTGCAGGAAAAGTAAAATGTTGGACTAAACAGCCGATCCAAAACCACAATTAGCCATCTATGCAAAAATTTGTGCTCATTTAATATTTTCATAACACATCACATGCATCCCAGATTTAGAATAGGATAAACACAATAATTTAAAATAATTAATAATTATTTAGACCACGGTGCGATGTCATACACCGTTAGGTTAGGTGACTAGCGGCAGAGCGGTCACATGATCTTTATAATTATTAAGTTAATTCCGCACAACTTAGCATAAGTTTATCCCCAAAAAAATGAGCCATAAAAAGTGATATAATGCATATAAATATGATCCTAAAAGGTGTATCATATATAGAAAATACATGCAATTCGTTGTGCATTAGGGGCTAGTTCAAATAAATGTGAATGATGCCCAAATTATTTATTCATTGCAAAGGAAGTAAGTTTATCTTTTTATATCCCAAAATAATCCCATAAGCCGCAAATTCCCCTACAAAGTCCTCATTTTAATCCACTATTTTTATCAAATTTTTCTTCAATTTTTAGGCCACCAAAAACCCATTTATTTATTTACTTTCCATATCCCATTATATATATATATTTCCAAGTGAATTCTGGCCTGCGGGCCTGAGGCTCGCATTGTGGATGAGGGCTTCAAGCCCGCAGCGCCCCCCCCCCTCATTTTTATTTTTTTCTCTGGCTTAAGCCTGCAACACATGCTGCGGGCTTCAGGCCCGCAACAAAAAAGTTACTCTTTTTTTTATTTCGGGCCTGAGCCCGCAGCATGTGCTGTGGGCGTCAGGCCCGCAGCGAAATGCTGTTTTTGTTTTTTAATTGGTTTGGGCCTTCCACCCAAAAAGAGATAGAAGGGGGAGGGCTATGGATTGGGTTTACTGCTGATGCCCCCTTCGATACCGCCAACGCGGTGGAGGGAACCTCCACCTTCGGGGCGAGGCGAGGGGGTGCCTATGGGGCGGGGCGAGGGGATGGCTCTGCCTTCAGGATGGACATTGGGAGGGGCAGCACCACCTATGAGGCGGTCGAGGGGGCATACACCTTCGGGGCGAGAAAGAGGGTGGCCTACGAAGGCTGGCGGCAAAGCCGCCGGCGATGCCATAGGTGGGGATGATTTGATGCGTATTTTTTGATTTGATTTCTTATACCATATGAATACACGAACTCTAAAGATAGGGTTAATATGATATGAAAACATGAATCGACGATTAAAAATCGTCGTTTTAAATCTATTTACCCAATTTCTAATTCGATCTTGTGAGATCGAAAAATGATACTATCTATTATGATAAAAATGGAATTTTTAAAGATAGTACCTCTAGATCCATCTTCCAGATCTAGCGACGGTTGACGAAGCCTACATGTGGAAGACGACGCTCGTGCATGGAAGATGAAGTTTGTACGTAGTAAACGAAACCATGCGCATGGATCTGTGCCTTCTCATTCGCTTTCGCAACGAATAGGTTTATGGAATTTTAGAGGCTCATGTTGATAACGTGCTATGAAGGGATGAGCGTATATGGATGAGATAAAATGATATGATCTTATCGTATGAATAAGATATAATCCCCAATATAAAATCCCATTATTATCCGTTTACAACAGAAACTTGATTTTGTATCAAAGCAAAATTCAAAGAAGAAAAGAAATTTTAGGATTTAATCAAACAAACTCCTAATCAACATGAAACCCACTTAAAAGGAAAATATAAAAAGAAAAAAACACATACTCAATTACAACACGTTTCCAGGTGTTTTCTCACCCCTGATGTTGTTGGATGACGGAATGGTTGAAGTAACAGATGTAGGTTGACACTGGCAGCTGACTGGGCACCGAGCGAGCAAACCCTGGGTGAGTGGACCACGGACCGAGCTGTTAAAGCCAAGTCCAGACTATCTCCGGGATATCTTCAGCGTCCAACAACACGAGTAGCTTATCAAGGAGGGTCGGATCTGAGGTCTGACCTAATCCCTTCAAATGCTTAAATCAGCTAATGACTCAAGGAGGCTAGTTATAACTATGACCAATCTGTTAGAAAACATGTTGATAGTTATCGTGCCCAACTATGGAAGAAATGTAGAGTTTAGATGGAGTGGATACTGATGTAAGAGTAACTGGTTGTCAGAGAATTTCTGGGAGAATGTCTGGATTCGTGGAATCGTGTAATCATCACATCTCTCATTGTCCGAGAGACTATTTATAGGTGATGTATTTTTAAGAGACGTTAAAGGGTAACGTCTGAGCTTTAATGTCGCTTTATTTCTTTTGGCCTGAGATGTCGGTATTGTGACGAGATAAACGGTCGGTTATTGAATGTCTGCATTATGAGCCGACACTTTGAATGAAGAATCCCAACGGTCAGTCAAGCCGTCGTCTTAAATGGGAAGCTGATCGGCTGCATGTGGGTTTTATTGGGCTTATTCGCTCAATTAAATAACTAAGAAATCATTGTGCCAGCCCAGTGTTGTATCATTGGCCCCTATCTCCTGAGCTCAACTGACGTGGTGGTTCATGAGGTCGGGTGATATGACATGTTCTGATTAGACGAACACTGCAGTCGAGACGATGCACTTAATGTTAGCTGCCAAAACACCTTACACTAGAATTTGCGTGCTAAAGAGCACGAAACTCATAGTGTCAGAGCTATGAGATGTTTGTTGGGACTGCTGAGGGACGTATGTCCTTAGTTCATTTGTATTTAATACAGTTGAATTTTAATTATAGATATGGGTTATTGCATATGATGCAAAAGGAATATAAAATATATTGTAAATCGTTTACAAATATATTTGATAATAAGTGTATAGAACAAACTCAATAAGATATCTAGGAATGTCCTACACATATTTTTTGTTTTTGAGTCAAAGCCCAATAGGGCTAAAGTATGACTCAATACAAAGGAAAAAAATAACAAAAAATAAGGGGAAAAAGTCACGCAGCACAGGCGTTTGGGCAGCGCCTGGGCCTTAGCCCAGCACTCAACCACTTTAGTGGATGGCGGGTGCCTGACCCGACCAGTGGGCGGGCACGCCTAACCCGCAGCGGGTTGGGCCCGCAAGTAAGGTTTTGAACCCAAATTGCTGTGGCGGCTGAAATTTCAGCGAATTGCTGATTTTAGCCCATTTTTTAGACGACGTTTGAGGGGTCAAACGAAGTCGAAATTGATCCACATTTGTTTCTATGCATTCACCGTTCGTGCTCTTCGATTTGACAGGTTGTATCACTTGCGAAGCTCAACGGTGAGGGAGGAAAAATTCGATAAAGCTTGGCCTTTGTGAAAGGAAAACGTTAATTAATTTTTTCTCCAAAATCTTTTGCCCGTGTCAGATATGATTAGAAGGGGAGGGGTCAACCGCTTATATAAATAGGGGCCAACCCCCCTCCTTGAAACTCGCACCAAGCTCCAGATCTGAGTAGCTCCATTAAACGTGAGCAAGCTTGGATCTAATCTTAAATTAATTATTCCCTCTTTCTCTCAAAATTCTTCCTTGCTCCTGATCGGGCTCTAGCAAAGCTACGAAGGAGTTCGGATCAGATCCGAAGTCTTGACAGCAGATCCACACAAGGTGAAACTTTCTTCGGTGCGTGGTTGGCTCGGTGATAAAGGTGTTGCTAGCCTCGGGACGCGGTGCGGTTTGGAAAGCAGTTCAGCTCAGGACACGGTTCGGCTCGAGGCGCGGTTCGGCTCGAGAGAAGCGGTGCAGGGCCAAAGAAACGTTGCTGAAAACGACGCTTCCTATTTTGCAGAAACAAAGTGAAAGGTATGTAGTTCAATTAAACATGCATTTATAATTGCCAAGAGGTTGATAGATCTATCCTTAGGGGTTGGTCAGACCCAACCCCGGGATAGTAGATATTCTGGCTAGAGTTTGTTCTCTTTAGGGCTAGATTTAAAATAGTTTTAAATCTGTTTTTTCGCTGCTTGTTTGATCTCGTCATCCGTCCGACTTAGGCCGGACGTCGATTTTATAGCCATAAGGACCCAGAAAATCCTACATGAACATGTGACTACATAATTGTAGTACATTATTCCTATATGTATGGGTATTACGTTACGTATTTTTGGCTGTATCTGTACATGTATAATATTTGTGTATATTCTAGGAATTTTTCCTAATTTTTATAATGATTATATTATTTTTAAAACATTATTTGATTAATAATATGTGAAGTATTTGTATGAAATACATGGTATTTACATAGTATAGAGTATTATTGGTGTATTTTTATTTTTCTACAAATTTAAATTAAGAATTTTTCCTAGAAGGACACCTACACCCATGATGTGTCATAACCTAAACCTATTTTAACCTAGGAATGCCACCAATGAGACATATATCTCTTGATTAGCAAAAGAAAAAGATGATGAGGATGTGAGATCATTTTTAAGGAAAACAAGAGACAGAAGAAAAGAAGAAGCCATCCAACAAACCTGCCCTTCTTCTCCCTCCAGCAGCCCATGCAACCTCCAAAAGTCCCAACTGCTGCTTCATTTTTCACTAGACCAAACCACAACTCCTTCACAAACCATCACCATTGAAAGGAGGAAAGCAATGAGAGGATCATCAAGGAGAAGAAGGGCCAACGACACTTAGAAGGATTGATCAAGGTAGGAATTCTAACTAGATTAGCTACGATTTGGTTTTAGAATTACGTCGTAAGTACGTAAGTTCTGTAGAAATCGACAGCATTTGACACGACACGGTCGTGTCAACCCTCGATACGGTCGTGTCAACCCTCAACAGCAGCTGACACGGTCGAGTCGAGAACGTGTCGCTGACCGCGTAAGATTTCTGTACAAAAACAGTCGTGTCGACTTGGTCTTGTCGTAACCGAGTAGCAACTGCATAGTTTCCTCTGTTTCATATGGTCATGACAATGTAGACATAGTCGTGTCAACGTAGACACGGTCGTGTCGATTAGGTGCATAATCTCGTTTCCACAGATTGAAACGGCTGTATGGAAAAGTGAAATGGCCGTGTGGAGAATTGAAATGGCCATGTGGCCGTGCTGTTTTTCTAATTCCCATAAGATATACTCCACACGGTCGTGTGGGTTGCATCAAACGACCATGTGGGTGGGTTTTAAGTGATTCTTCCTTCCAACTGTGATGTTATCATGCCATCTCTTTATGTTATGTTTATATTATGTTAAACCCTAAATCATGCACCATGTTAGGCCATTGCTACATGCCATATTATGCTTAAACTAGGTAGTGCTTACGTTAGATTATGTCTCACAATATGTTAATACCATGTGATTTGGCCATACTGTATGAGAATGTCTATGCTAAAGACTGTTTGTTTCATACTATGATATGTTGGATATGTCCGTGCTTAAATGAGTTAGTGGCTTGAATGATATGGTTAATACTATGTTTGCCTACCCATGCATTGAGATGTGTTGAGATGTCATACATGTTCAATTTTGTGTAGCTCCTTCCATGGGTTGTGTTTTAATACCATGTTTATGTGAGCATCATGTGTGGTGGTGACAATAATGGGAATCCAGCTGAAATTAACACCGCATAGACCAAAGTGCCACGTGACCATCGTGCCACAGAAATGCCGGGGCCACCTCCTGAATCTATGGGGCCACTCTTGAATCTATGTGTGGTATGATTGACGGCATGGACCTACGTGTTATATGGACCAGCGTGCCACGGAAATACTGGGGGTGACCTCCTAAATCCATGGGAACCACCTATAGAATCCATGAGACCGTGTAAATGAAGTGAATGGTGGAAAATGTGGTTCTCTACTAACAAGTTGGGATTACTTACTTATGCTTCTGGTCTTGTTTACTTTTATGCACACAATTTACTATCTGCTGCCTTACTTTTAATCTCTGTCGAGTTTCCTGATGTAGTGTAGTGCCTTCTTTTTATGTTTATTGCATATCTGCAACGTTGTACTTTACTTTATTCACAGACTTGTTATCATCCCCTAGTAGACAGACCTTAGTAGGTAGGGTAGTTCTGAGACTGGACCTTATCTAGCCTAGTTAGACTTTCCCACTGGGTCACACGTTGACGTGTCCCATTAACATTTTTCCAGGTTAGGAGCAGTACAGCCAGAGCAGTCCTGACTCAGGAGTTAGCTTCCAGTTCAGATATAGAGATGGAGCCCATCACATGCGACTTTGTACAATTGGACTTCCTAGGGTAGTATAGGGAGTGAGTTATACAGTGTGTGGACCTTTTGTCTTTTGGGGTTTCTAGGGAGTTCTCTTTGGTTACTTCCGCGTTTATGCTCGGTGCTGATATGATGTATGTACAAGATATACTTTTGTATTAATAATATAAGATGTTGGACTTTGTACTTTTGTCTTTTGTTCTCCGTGTTGTTTATGTGTTGGAGCATAACATATACTTTCCAGTACGTGCACAGTGGCCAACGTGCTCTTTTTGTACACTCTCTCTTTCATTTTCTTTCTTCTTCACACTCGCTGCTCTGGGAATACATGGGACAGATTCGTACTTTTTGGGTATCCTAGGGAGCAGGGCGTTACAACACTACACTAAACGATGACGTAAATAGTGTAAAGATAAGCAATATGCGTAATTAAAAAGTTACTAATAATTAAACAAACAATACGCAACGGAAATAAAAATAAAGCGTTCAACAACACAACCACACAAAGATACGCCAATGCAAACGCAAACAAAAAGACGTACCCTTGTTCGGATCCCTTCCCGGCAATCCTACTCCAGTCCCATCCTCCTACACCGGAGCGATGGCTTATCCACTAGTGCTCCTTAAACCGGGACACACAAGCACACTCTTCACGAGCTACAATCCCTAAACCGAGATATGGAGAAATATCTTCAAGTGGAGTAAACCCACCACAATGTACTCATAACCCGATTACTAGGTTTTGTAACAAAAAAGAAATGAAAAACAACAATCTTGCCTATGCTTTGAATAGATCTTACCGATATGTATGTGAAGGCATGGAAGATTGAAATCAATAAGTGCTAGATGATGATGAGCTTGGATGCACTTGGAAGAACTTCTCCAGTTGGCTAGGTTAACCACAATGCATGAGATGTATGGAGAAGGAAGAGGTAAAAGAAAATATCTTAGATGAAAACTCTCAAATTTGATACTAACAAAATGTTCCTAATGAGTTGGAGTGGTACCCAAAATAGTCTCTCAATCTAGCTTAAATAACAAAATTGCACAAGAGACACGAAAACAGCTCCTCAAAATTCGCACTCAACGACTATAAATGAGCAAATTTGGAGTCGACCAGGTGCCTGGAGTACAACGACCAGACGCCTAGTGAAGAGTGACCAGACGTCTGGTCCGACGTTATGCAGCATCTGGTCTGACAGACTCTTTACAAAAAAACACTTGATCACCAAAACAAGCAAATGACTCAAATGAACTCCGATTGCGGTGATTCAAGATGTGTTTGAAAGATAACCAAGAATGCAATCAAATGGGCTTAGAATGGATGATAAATTCCCACCATAGAAAAATTGACACAGGTTTGAAGTCAGAAACAGATTGCAGAAGTTCCAACGCAAGGCAATCAAACGTCTGGAGTTCACCACTCAGGTGTCTAGAGCACTGTTCAAGCGTCTAACAATCCTTCTACAAACGATTGCAAATAAAGTGTCCAAAATGACAGAGAGCACATAAAGTTTGGCTCAACTGATCAGGCACATGAAGTTCATGTACCAGGCATCTGGACCACTATGCAGACGACTGGTCATAGACCATCAAGCGACTGCCTCATTGGCTGTGTTCAGCTAATCAGAAAGCTGACATGCCAGGCATCTGGTGACCCTTCACCAGGTGCATGTCCAATTCTAAAATGCACACCCATGTGTGTTTAGAGCAACGGGCCAAATGGGATGGGTTCAACATGATTTCTAATAAACCCTAAAATGGATATGATGCATATATGTAAGTGTTGTGCATCTATTCAAGTCTACAAATATTCTATGTAAGAAGGAGCAAAATACATGAAGATAAAATGTAGAATTACATTAAATCTCAATATTCTTCATGCAAGTAATGCTCCAAAGCCTTGAAGCCATCTCCACCATCATCCCATCACCTATTGTTTTGTCTCTTCATCACGATAATCAATTGTTATATCTGAGACTAAAGCAAATTAGATGATTAGCACACAATATAATGTTGATCATCACTAAAAACAACATTGGTCTTGAAATCAAGAACCAACAATGTCTACATGCATCATAGATCAGACAACTAGGCTCACCTCTTTGGAAGTGATGTCCTCTATAAATAGAGAGCGAGGGTTGAAGAAAACCCTTCCTCTGTTTTCTGAAGAATGTGTGCTACTCTCATCCTTACTTTCTCCTTCTCTGACCGAATAAGGTGGTCCTACCCTTTCTTCTCTGTTCATGCGTCCTTCTTCTTCTTCCTCAGACTTCAAAATAGATAAACGATGGGCTGAGACTGAAGGACTGAGATGGGCATAGTTTCGATCAGCACACGAGTCCTAAGGCAGTGTCGTCTGAGCCTGTCAGCACTAACACGGACAAAGTTTCTTGGCAAGAGGAGCCTCCACGCTCCGATGATGTACCAGAGGTCACATAGCCTTCAGAGCCAAAGCACACCCTTGATAAAGGGAAATGCTTAGCTCTTGAGGCCCCCAGCTCAAAAGCTCTGATCTTGCAAGCTGGTGAAGAATAATCTTCAATGCCTGAGTAAAATCATAAACATGGTCACTAGGGTATCCACTTTTTGGCTCTCAAAGATCCGAGCTGAATTCCTCCAACCTTCTTATGGTGTTACGGTCCCTTTCCATAACGAGAAGATCTGTTTCCCTGATAAGCATGAGGTCGAAGAGTATGTAATGCTTGGATTCCTCTTTCCTCTTCATTCTTTCATCCATCATGTCCTCAATTTCTTGAGCTCCCCCTTTGTCATTTTACCCGAATTCAATTAGAGCTTTGGTCAGCGTCATCATGCTCTGCCTATTAAACGAGGTGGAGCCAACCTTAGTACTTTTCTATTATTTATTCCAAGTAAAGCTCTCCACTTTTGGAGTGTGGTACTGTTGCAGGTAAAATCTGCTAACACTGAATTTATATTGAAATAGGAATCATGGTTACAATAATTACAAGTTTTGGATATAAACGAGGCTAATCTCGATTGGAATGCGCTTTGTAGACGGAAATGTCAAGGTCGTCCGTTGATCGGAGTAGGTCGCCCATCTATTGGAGTAGTTAGCCATGGGTTGCTTCAACCGTCAGTGGCTGGGGCGAGCTTTCTGCAAGGAGAACAACTCATCAGAAAGGCTCGGTTGGCTGTCAACCGAGAGTCTCCGATGCTTAAGTCAGCGGGTAACTGCTTGGAGAATGTTGGACATGACGATCTTAGAGGCAGATCGGTGCTTGCGTGACGAACTAGTGTGGAAGGCGTGAATATGTGGAGGATATTCGACCTTGGATATATGTAGATGTGTCAGGATTTCTTACAGATTAGCTAGCCCCCTTTCTCGCTGGAGGAGATGGGGTATTTATAGGCTGTTGGAGTCGGTTGCTTTAGCTGAGCTGGCGTTGTCAGGGCATCAGAGGTTCGGCCGAGGATGTCAGAGCTGAACGTGTCAGGTACGATTTTGTCAGGCTGTCTGGCGACGAAATGGCTAGGTGAGCTTTTGTCAGGCTGTTAGGCGGTGAAGTAGCCATGTGCTCTTTTGTCAGACTTGTCTGTAGTGAAACTGGAAGTGATACTAGAGGCGGGTCGCCTTCCTCCTCGGGCAGACTGCTTCTGGGTGGAAATGTAGTTGAGCTACCTCTGGGGCGAGCTACCTTTGGGACGAGCTGGTATGGATCGTGCGTGATCAGCCGAAGGGCTCTACTCTTTGGTTTGGTTGACAAGTTTGTCGCTCTACAAGTGCGGGCTGCTCTGAGCCCCGACGAGCTTCTCCAAGCCTCGGCAAACTAGGTCTCATTGTGGAGATCCGGCGGGCCATGATGTGGGCTTTGATCAGACTGGCCTAGATCGATTGTACCGATCTTAAGGTCATAACAATTACCTCCATTATTCAAGTTCGAAACGGGAAGTTCGGCTCGGCTCGGATGATGCGCTCCGCTCTGTTTGGTTGACAGCTGTGGCATTAAATGCAAGATGACTGGTGATCTATAAAGTCATTATTACAATTCGGGAGCAGAGGGATATCGAGGAGATCCGCCACTCGGAGCACGACATGTGCCGCGTACGGCTCTGGGGAGAAGCTGAGGAGACAGCTCCGCTTCAGATCTTGCCACGTGGCCCACCTTCAACGGTCGAGATTGGCTGACGCCCTCTATAAAACAGAGAGAGTGGAAAATGATTGAGGGCTCCTGCTTTTGAATTTAAAAAACTCCTTTTGTTCTTCATCTTCGAGCTCTCGATGCCAATCGATGCTTCATCGGAGCTACATCGATCTTCTTCTTAGGTACTTCCTTCGATCTCTATCAGATGACTTCATCTGAATCTTCTTCCTCTAATAAACACGCAGAGAAGCACTTCGATGAGTTTGAGGATGTTAGCTTCAAGGGGACAGAGGAATAGATGATGTCGACGGACGTGGCAAAGTCTTGGCCGAAGGAGCAGGAAGCAGCCCCCGTTGTCCCCTCGACGTCAACGGTCCCCAAGAAGACCAAAAAGAAGGGCTCTGGGCTGACCGTCGAAGTAGTAACAACAGCAGTTCCGACGGAGATGCTGTCCATAGTGCCTAAGACTAAGCATATCAGCTGCGTCGAAATTTGTTCCAAGTATATCCAGCCATCCTATGAAGTTCGCCTCCCCACCTCCGATGAAAGGGTCTGTTTGCCCAGGGACAACGAAGTCGGTGTCTATTTTCCGACCTTCGAGCTTGGACTTCGGTTTCTGCTCTACCCCTTCCTCCTGCACATGCTGAACTTCCTCGAGCTTCCGCTCTTCCAACTGATGCCGAACTCGATCAGTGCCATGGTCAACTTTCTTGTTCTCTGCTTCGACAGCGGCATAAGTCCGATCCTACTGCTGTTTCGGCATTTCTTCGAAGCAAAGCAGAGAGGAGTGTATTATTATGTCAGTACAAGGAAGGATCGACATATCGTCCTTGTTTTGGCGAGTAAAGCGAGGGAGTGGAAAGAGAAGTTCGTTTTCATCTCGACGTTGATGGACTCGACTCTGCGATCGAACTGGGGAGGTTGAATCCCCAAGCGAACAAGGATGTGACTCTGTAGGGGCAGGATCTAGAGAACTCCAAGATCTTGATGGAGATCCCCTGCGAGCTCCGAAAACATATGAAGCTGGTAAAGGACGACCAGATCGCCCTCCATATCTGGCCCGAAGATACTGTGATCTAAGCGACATTCTTTATATTTGCTCATCCTGATCTCTTTTCTTTTTGTAGGTGCGGCCATGAGTCTGTCGAGGGACGAACTGATGAGGATGGCCATGGAGAAGTCATCGACCGATGAGTCGGCGCTCAAGAAGCAGGCGGCCAAGGTCAAAGGCAAGGCAGGGGAGTCTAATGGCTTGTGAAAGAGGGCCAGGCAGAAACAGAGCCTGGAGGAGGCGTCCACTGCATAGGCTATGGGGGAGGAGGAGTGGAGCAAGAGGCCGAAGAAGAAGACGTCTACAGTAACCGCTCCCTCCTCCTGTTGGGCGAGGTCGCGTCAGGTAGCTTAGCCGACCTCGATGATATCGAGGACCCGGTGGCCAACCTGACAATCGACATGCCCCAGGGCCCATCAGCCCAGGTCAACGCTACAGGGGTCGAGAGTTAGCCCTTCAGATGTCCCTCTTGGGAGCAGGGGAAGTCGGTCTTGAGGACGCTGGGGCATCCAAGCTACGAGGCAGTGCTCGCTTGCTTCAAAGTAAAGAAGGCCGAGGTCCTGACGATTTCGAAGATCGAGCTTTCTGGGCCGTGCTACCCGGTGGGTGCCAAGGAATCGTTGTTTAAGGATGATGGGGTTGCGACCCGTCTGGCAGAGAACAGTCGGTTGCCCAGGGACCGAGAGTCCCTGTACAATGTTGGTGTCGAGCTTCTCTGCGGCACTACAATTTGGCACAACATGCAGGTTCGTTGCTATTCCCTACTCATATTGCCGGTCTGCATTCTTTCATGCGGGCTCATATATTTTGTTCCTTCTGTAGGCTGTGACGGTGATGACGTCCTTGCAGTGCCACATAAATGTGGACATGCTCAAGGAAACCATTGGGCGAAAGAAGGTAGGACTTTAGGCGGCCACTAATGAGCTACAGAAGAAGGAAGCAGAACTAAAGTAGGTCGTTGAGCGGCTGCGAAACAGGAAAGAGAAGTTGGAAGAAGTCTGTGGGTTCTATGTGACCCAGAAGGTGGAGATGGAGAAGCAGTATAAAATCTCGAAGGAGCTGGTGCGACAGCTTCAGGAGGCGAAGGCTGAAGGGTTGCTCTGAAGAACGCCCATGCCACGGAGTTGGAGGCACAGAGGCAGGAGATTGCTGAGCTCACACGTTAGGTGGCAGAGCTGAAGAAGATCGATCCTGAGTCCATGAAGGCGGAGGCCATCCGCAAATACTAGATGGACGAGCTCCTTCCCATCATGAAGGATGTGTAGGCCAAGAGCATGGCAGAGAGCCGGCAGGTGGGCCTGTAGGATGGCCGACAGGCGGGCCTCGAGAAGACAGAGAAGAGGTAGAAGAGGTTGCATCCCGGGTTGGAGGTCGACTTCTCTGCGTTGTTGGTGGCCTCGGATGGTGAGGAGGAAGAGGAAGACAAATAAGAAAGAGGTCCGTCAAGCAGCGATCAGGCTGGTGGCGATGTGGAAGGCCAAAGGGAGGTCGCAGCGACGAACCCAGTCAAGACCGAAGTCGAGACACATGCAGAGGTGCCTGAGGAGGTCGGCGGTCGCGCGGAGGCGCCATAAAGCGGTTGGGGGGTTGCATATGTAAGGCCGGTCTTGGGGCCATGCGTAGGACCCATCGTAGAAAGTTTAATGTAAATGTATTAACTTTAACTTTAATGGAATATTACCTTAGGCGGTTCACCTTATTTATCTTTTGCGCTTGTGTTGTTGCTTATCGTCACTTTTTGCCTTAGTGTGTATGCTCCCAACTTTCTGCTTGGAAGTGGCTAAGGCCCAGGAGAAGCGGAATTTTGTGGAGTCTAAGTGTGGTTGAGTTGGAGAAGCTCTTTATGGAGGTAGATCACTTCTAGGGTCTTTTGAGGGCGATGCATGTGGCTTACCCCAGATCTTTGTATGGTGTGAAGTGGCTCGTTTCCTTCCCCGGTTTTGTTAGCGAAGTCTAGTACGATATGGGTAGCTATACCACGACCTGCCCCAAAAGTCTTTAAGGGGACGTGTGTTGGGCTGTAGTCGACCCCGCATTTATCACTCCGGTTTGGATGGCGAACTGCCCCAGAGGTCTTCAAGAGTGCGGGTATAGATGGGACGTAGCCGACCCCGCATTTATCACTCCAGTTTGTATCGTGAACTTCCCCGAAGGTCTTCAAGAGTATGGGTATAGATAGGCCATAGCAGACCATGCATTTATCACTCCAGTTTGGATGGTGAACTGCCCTGGAGGTCTTCAAGAGTGCGGGTATAGATGGGCTGTAACCGAACCCGCATTTATCACTTCGGTTTGGGTAGCAAACTACCCCGAATGTCTTCAAGAGTGCAGGTATAGATGGGCAGTAGCCGACCCTGCATTTATCACTCTGGTTTTGAAGACGAACGGCCCTGGAAGTCTTCAAGAGTGCGGGTATAGATGGGCCGTAGCCGACCCCGTATTTATCACTCCGGGTTGGATGGTGAACTGTCCCGGAGGTCTTCAAGAGTGCGAGTATAGATGGGCCGTAGCCGACCCCGCATTTATCACTCTGGTTTGGGTGGCGAACTGCCCCAGAGCTCTTCAAGAGTGCGGGTATAGATGGGCCGTAGCCGACCCCATATTTATCACTCTGGTTTGGATGGCAAACTGCCACAGAGGTCTTCAAGAATGCGTGTATAGATGGGCCGTAGCCGACCCCACATTTATCACTCCGATTTAGATGTGGAACTGCCCCGGAGGTCTTCAAGAGTGCGGGTATAGATGGGCCGTAGCCGACCCCGCATTTGTCACTCCAGTTTGGATGGTGAACTGCCCCAGAGATCTTCCTGAGGGAAAATTTCGTGCCAAAGCCCTTCTTCATGGCCCATGTCTGATTTGTTTAGCAAAGTCAGGCACGCTATGCGTAGCTGCACCGCGACCTGCCTCGAAAGTCTTCCTGAGGGCAAATTTCGGGTCGGATCCCGTCTTCATTGCCCCTGTTCGGGTTGGTTAGTGAAGTCCAGCACGCTATGGTTAGTTGTATCGTGACCTGCCCGGAAGTCTTCCTGAGGGAAAATTTCGGGCTGGAGCCCTTCTTTAAAGCCCCTGCCTGGTTTGGTTAGCGAAGTCCGGTACGCTATGGGTAGCTGCACTGTGACCTACCCCTGAAGTCTTCCTGAGGACGAATTTCGGGCCGGAGCCCTTCTTCATAGCCCATGTCTGGTTTGGTTAGCAAAGTCCGATACGCTATGGGTAGCTGCACCGCGAACTGCCCCGAAAGTCTGGATAGCAACCTTTCGACAGCACGGCTCGAAAGCCTGTCGCGGGCTTCCTTAGGGTGGAGGATTCTCCGCAGGTGATCCCCAGACCCTAAGGGCTCTAGGTTGTCCCACGAGAGCATGAGTTCTAGGGTGCATAGTCGGCCTACTTGGAGGAGCTCTGATTTTGGGCGGGGAACTGAAATTTTAGTTCGAATAATACATATGTACAAATGAAAATACAAGAGTTTACTTGTAACGAGGTAGCCCGCTCCAGACGATCATAACGGCCTTCATAGAGGCGCTATCCATCTCGGAGGGGATCTGAAAATGTTATTCAAACAATATGTCGTTTGTACAAACTTAAGAACAAAATTTTTATAGATAATACTTTAAGGTGGTAGGACCAAAGGATGTCGGGTAGCTTGCCTCTCAATCTATGCGCAGGATCGACCCTGTGATAGGATGGGCAGTTTGCTTGGCGTTCTGGGTCTGGGTCAGCCGGAGAGGTTCTACATGAGTTCGCCCTTCGCGCATCTGACCTCCTTATTCGACAAACCTCTGAAGGTGGCCACCTTGTATGATCTGCCCTATGTCCCATTTCAGAACATAGCAGTTGTTGATGTCGTGGCAGTGGTCGGGGTGGTATAGACAGTATTTCTGAGCATTGTGGAAGTTCGGCCTTGTCTTCATCTCTAGGGGTGGGTCTCTAAGAAGTCCACCCGTCTTGGCCGCTCCCATCACTTCGGCCAGCGGGGCATTGAGCCTTGTATAATGCTCCTCCTCCAGCGCTCTTTCGGGTCCGTTCCTCGGGGCGGGTTTCCTTGGAGCGAGGAACTGATTGACCACGGGACGTGCACAATCCAAGTAGGATGCACACGCTCACCTCCCAAGAGAAGGGGTGTCAAAGTAATATAAACCCATGAGTACAGGGTCGAATCCACAAGGACAACTCATTTCACAATCACAATCTCGATTAGTTAAGGAATGCTAAAGGTGTTGGTACAACCAACTAAACTATCAAGTGTAGTGTGAGGGAGTGTGGTGTTAACACAGTCGAGCCAAACCCAATGCAGGTAGGGTGGAGACCAAAGTATGGAGCTAGTCAAGCAAGAAGAAGCGTGTGGAATGGGATGTCATTGGGGTTGTGAGTTAATTAGCAATAGGTTCATCCCAAATGAATCAACCCTCACATCCATTTAAAGGTATGCGGGGTTGTGCATGTAGGTAATGCCCTTAAGGCACACCGTCTTTCTACGGCCCCACAAAGGGTAATGTACGATTCATTCGTGTGTTGATTAGTGGATTGGAATCCGTAACAATAACTCGTGAATCGATCCTTGCATCTGTGTCAATAGGATGCACGGATCGTGCACGTAGGTGTGACCCTTAAGGTACACCACCGTTCTACGGCCCCGCCAAAATTAGCGCACGATTCAATCTGTCACGCTCCATTTCCTAAAATACGGAAGATAGGGGACGGGTCGCGATTCGGGATACAAAGCGTGAATGTACTGTCAGGAAAAATACGCAGGCCACTACAACAGCTAGAACAACACAGACTAAGAGAGCAACATACTGCAGAGAAGTACAAAAAATTAAATGCTTCAACACAACAGAATAAGTACCGCCAAGCGGTGGGAGACAAACAGCAGGAGCGTCTAGAGTCACCCACATAAGTATCTACTAAACTCATCATCACATCATCATCACAGAAACTGTACAACCCAGAAAGTACAACAGCAATCACTCAGGGGTAAAAAACTGAGGGGGAACAAAAAGTAACTACAGCTCCTCTCACTCACCCTTGTGACCCAAAAACCCACAACAACCACTCATAGCCTAGCTACCCTATGACCCAGACTTGGAAGTGCCGCCCTCCTGGCATCTCTACTGAGGCTGAGGACCTGCCGTCTCCGGACCTGTACCTATGGAGAAAGGGGGACACATCACAGCGTGCCCAGTAGGAAACTCGACCACACCAAGGCTCTATCTAAGGGTTTGTAGTGTCAACACTATAGTCAGTAAACATGACAAGGAACTAAACACTGAGAGTGACAATCATTTAAAATTTATTTATTTAAGTATTTATTGTTGGAAACCTAGGAACTGAGTGTGGCATAATGGACCAGAACCTCACCCAATAAGGCGGGTGGTAAGAACTAGGACTCCCTGCCACGCTAGCCCGTCAGGAGCCTATGGTAACACCTCCGCCCACTCCCCGTCCCGGTAGCCCGACAGGAGTGCGAGTGTACCCAACACAGACCAACACAAACCAACTCAGCCCAGTCCCGTCCTTTATGCCAACCCAATGCTTTGGTTTTCCCCCACCCCTCCTAAGAGTGCTCACCCACCTCAAAAGTGGAAGGAGACACATGTGATTTAATTTAAATCATTTTCGGTTTTACAAGAATTAGTGGCATGCGAAACATAACTAACGCGTAGGCCAACCCCCTCGCATTCATATTCCTTTTTTCCATACACTATTTGAATCATAAACCCAATCTCGCATTTCCAACATCTTTAGCCAAATACAAATCATTTATGCGTAGTTTTTCCGCATGCCACTTCCTTTCATTCAACCATCTCCATTTTTACAAATCTCCATATTAAGGAATTTCAGTAGCCACATGCAAATAGTAACTAAACATTCACAATTTTCTTGAACATGCAAGCAAAAGGGTCTAAACATCTATTATTATCCAACATGCAAGCATAAATACCAACATCCACATATTAAGATATGAAGGCAAGTAATGTGAATGAAACCACTTCCTTTGGCATTAACATCAACATACTTCTTAAAGGAAAAGGAACATACAACTCAATTAATCAAGTTAACTAAGCAAGTGACTAACCTACGCATTTCAAAGAATGGGATTCCTAAAAAAACTAGCTAAGTATTTGTTGTGCAAAGCTAATAAGTAACACTTAAAGGGGAATGAGGTGCCTCACTTTTATAACCAAAAGAGAGGTTCTTAAAGAAGGAGAAGTTTTAATAAAAACCCTTTTGTAATAATGGTCCTTTTCATGAAAAATTTAAAGAAGACATTTATAGAAATGGGATTTTGAGGAGGGACAACTTGATGAATGTTTGTAAGACTTCATACTTTAGCTCATATATAATACTTCTTCAAGAAAAACCTAATCTTTGTGTGAAAGAAATTTAACTTGTAAAAATTCCTCTTAAGTCTTTTCTAAGAAAAAATCTATTTTTAAAGGAAAGAGAAGTGGTAGTAAAAGATTCAATTTTGAAGGGGGAAACATGATGTTTCATTCTAGGAATACATGGTTAAGGTCATTACAAGGGTCCTTGAAGGAAAACATAAACTTTTTCAAAGAACAATTTAAATTGACTCTTAATAATTTTGAGGAAAATCACATTTTTAATGAAAGGAGATGAGGGAAGATGGTAGAATTGCATGATTGAAATCCTTGCATGATTAAGAAAAACCTAGTCTTTTTGAAAAATCATCACCTTCCTTATAATTACTTAAGAAAAAATCAAATTTTGAGCATATCTTCTACAAGTTCATAAAAATTTAGGCATGACCTCCCCTTAATTGTTGACAATCCAAGGCTTACATCATTCCAAGACAAAGAGGATTCACTACACAACTATTTTTTTCATCAAATTAATCTATGGAGTTTACTTAATGAAAGACAACTACAATTACAACATGAAAACATCATAAATAGATCCAAGATGGGTTAAAAATCCTACCTAAAACCTTAAGTGTGGTGATTAGAGATCCTTCTTAAGTCTTGGGCCTTAATCCTTTTCCTCCTCCTTCCCCTTTCTCTTCCCTTTTCTCTTATTCTTTTTTTCTCTCACTTTTTTCTTCCTCTTTTTTGTTTTTTGTTTTTGCCTTTTTTTTGCTGGTTCGGTTCTCTTGGGGGTAAGAGAGAAACAAAAGTGAAATGAGTTTTGGGAATTAAAAGAATAAAGAATGAGGTAGAAGAAGGGAGAAGAGGTTAGAAGCTTCATGTAATGATTTACCCATAATTTACAAGATTGCCATTTCTTTTTTTTTTCTTTTTTTCTTTTTTTTTTGAAATTCCTCTCACTTTCCCTCTTCTAAAAAATGCCCTTTAAGTTGTTATTGTAATTACTACCCATGCCATTTAGGAAGACTTTGCTCCAAAACCCCCCCTTAAATAAAAATTGCAAATATGCCCTTTTGTGGGTACAAATGTAAAACTTGTTGGACACGAATGCAAACATTGCCAAAACTTGGGCTAATGCATGAGTTACTACTAAATATAAAAAGAAATATTGGTATTAGCACTTGTAGGTGTTACACAATCAAATCTAGGGCACAACCCATCAATCAACACTATTAGCATCCATTTTAAGGTATGCTAATCCATTTAAATGCAAGATATGAATCATTACTAACCAAGATCACAAACCCTAGCTAATCCCAATTCCACACATAAACGGCTCTAGGCCTTCATGATGAAAACAAGATGATAATCATTTAACATGAGCACACAAATCTTCATTACAAGCTAATAATCAAATAACTATTTAATGATTCTCACATTCATTTAATAATCATTCAAATATTCATACAAATCATTTAGAAACCAAATGTTTATAAGAGAGGAGAAGTGATCACCAAATAGAAACCCTATAATGCAAGCTCTCCCTCGTTTGCTCCTCCTTCAAGCTCCACCGAGCTCCAATGGCATCCAACCCTAGCCATAGCCTTTGGGGAAGAAGATGGGGTTCTAAACCCCCAATGGAACAGTACAAACGAATTGATGATCCATATTACATCAGAGTTTAGGGGTTTTAAACCCCTAAGAGATTACATCCTAACCCTCCAAAGAAGCATCCAAGGGCTTACAGTGAATGGGGAGAAACCGGGTTAAGAAAAACCCATTTCTCGCAACCAAGATTCGACAGAAAAAACCCGCGACAGGAAACTGTTGGACAACTATCAGTCTCCTGTTGTTGGTCATGCAGGCGACTGCTGTGAATTGCACATGCGATTGTGAATGTCACAGGCGCCTGTCTTTTGTGCTTCAGTCACATGCTGCAGAAGTGTAAAAATAACAATAAGTCTGCACTTTTTCGTCCTTCAGGAGGAGATAGAACAGTCGACTGCAGTTGAAAGAACAGTCGATTGTCGCTGTAAGGGCAGTCGACTGTCCTGGCTCCAGATTCACTTCTCCGTTTACTTGATTTTGCCCCCTTCGGGACTCCTGAAAAAATCCCAGAAAATTCTGGAAAATCCCCAAGACTTCCAGGAGTACCTAAAAATAGGAGAAGAAGAAATTAGTCCATATAATGATGTTTTGTACAAAGAATGCAAATGAGCTCTAATATAAAACATAAAGTTATAATACACTTAAGAGAGTAAGATTAAGCCTAATATTTAGCACAAAATAGGGGTAGTTAGGGGCTATAAATATACACTTTTCACGATGAATCAGGAACCCCCTCAGAGGTCCGGGACGATCCTGCCCTCGCGGGCTTCCCTGGTCGCGCCCTCGGGGGCAATCCTAATCTCGCCCTCGGGGGTGGTCATCCTGCCTCAGCCTAGGTGGAGGCCAGAGTTCAGCTCTGGGACGCTTGGTTGGGGTAACCGCTTTCTTCACCCCCAACGACTCCTCACTGAGCATGAACTTGTCCACTCTGGAGAAGAGAGCGTCGAGGTCCATTGGCGGGTTGTGGGGCAGGGATTTGTGTAGACTGTGATCGGTGAACCCCTTCTTGAAAGCTGCCATGGCGAGCTCGTCTTCGCAGCTCGTCACGGTAAGATGCTCTTTATTGAAGCGCCACAGGAACCTTCGGAGGGTCTCCACTTCCTCCTGGAATATCGTAAACAGATTGTAACGGCCGCTTTCCGACCGTTTGTATTTTTTGCGCATACTTTTCTCTTTCGTACGCGTATTTTTCTTAGCCCTCTCTTCTATCCGGAATACACAATGTGATATGTCGTTGTGGCCGTATAGAAGAGTAGTTATTTATGGGATTTTTAGTGAACGTCATTTCACGGGTCGTTCTCCCACAAATCAGCTTTGAATGAAGGGGTGTTTTGGCCTCTAGACTTCAATGCTTAGTTTTTGTTTTTATTTTCGTTCTTGGTAGGCTTAGCTCGTGATTGGACCTCGTATCTTCGATTCTCTCATCGTCACGATCATCTCGATATGTTTTTCATAATTTTTGGACACCGTTTGCTTAGTCTTTCACACTAATTACCTTCCAAACCTGATTAGCCCTAATCCATTTGAATTTCAATTTAACCAAATCATTGGGATCCTCATACGTATCATGAGGGATTCCCTAGCTACACTCACCTTAGTTTTCCCCTCTTTGTACCCCCCCTCACACACACACACTCTCTCTCATTTTGCTTAAATCCATCCTTTTACACCCCATATATCAAGTTCACATGTTAAAAACACAACCCAAAACATAACTCAGGCTATCACCCATCAGCTGCCACTCCCCATTGTAAAACCCACAGTCGGCCTTTTCCCATCGCCGTCGGCTGCCCCGGCCATCCTCCGACGACCACCTGTCTTCGGTCATCTTCTCTCCATCCTCTCTCTTCTCTCTCTCTCTCTTAAAAAAACTCCCCAAGATCAGCCTTGCCGCACAGTTTTGGCAGCCCGGCCCTAAACCGGCGCTCCGGCCACCACGACCGTCGCATGGCCAGCTCCAGCTGCCTTCCGACCCCCCTGCATCACCCCTACCTCCGGCCATCAACCCTCATCCCTCCTCCCTTATCTATCTCCCTTAAAACCCCTTGAAACACCTCTAAAACTGTCGTTGCTGCTGAAATCTGTCGACAGCCCAACTTGCCTGAAAACGTTCGGCCACCCTTGTTTGACTGCCACCGAAGATCATCCTTGCCGCCGTCAACTTCCCCTATACCCCCTCTACATATGGCAACTCTTTAACACTCCCTCAGGCCGCGACAAACCTCGCTACGAACCCAAACACCTGATATTTTTCAAATCTGTCCCTTTCGCCTTCAAACGCACGCCCAACAGCTTCCGGCTACCGTCGGTGACCCCCCACCATCATTGACTCCCCACATCCCCCTCTAGCTACTGCATCCATTTGCTACCTCCTCAAGTCGCGGAAATTTCGCTGCGAACACAAAACAGCCCGGTCTACGCAAATCTGTCATCTTCTCCACAAAACAGCCCGGCTCGTCACCGTCGGCAGTTGCTTCGGCCATCCTGTAGGAGAGCACAACCCCCTTCGACCTCCTTCAATTCCTGGCAGCCCCCGTACATTGAGAAGTTCACTTACGTTGCAGATCTCGCGCGTTTTCCTCGACATCGTAGCCGTCATCGTGACGTTTTGTTGCGCTACTTGCAACCGGAGCGATATGACGCCGTACCCGTTACCGTAACATCTCGCTACGCTACTCGCAGCCGAGATGATCCCAAGACAATCCTGATATAACCCTTACTGCGCTACCCGCAGTCAAGGACGCGAGCACAGCCACTATTTCTGGACCCGACGTCAGACTCGTGCGCATTCGTCATATAAGGTTAGCTCTCTTACTCGTAGCAACCTAAACTTTAATTCATCAAAACCTAACTAAAAATCGTCAACTAAAGTAACTAAATTTACTTTCTGCTCCTTTAAAACGATGTGAAACCGTAGATCGACGATCGGACTGATTTGACTGTGCACATAGGATAGAATCGTCGGATAGGCGGAACGAACATCTTGACATGTGACGGTTAGGGTAGCAACATTTAACCTAGAAATGAACCCTAATAGGATTAATGATGAGGGTGACCTGACACCGTCGCTTGACTCGTTTCAGATGACCCATTACCGATGCTCCATCTCGATGAGACGCTCCCGACGGACGTACCGCTCACCACCGCAGGCAAGTGTGTTCACTTGCGCAGTTTCGGCCACATTTAGGTCATTGTCTCCTACAAAATTTAAAAAGTATAAACAAGAGAACCGGACGTGAAATGATAGCGTCTGAGACATCCCACGACAGCCTGGACTTGACGACGAAGTCTAGGCACAACAACAACTGACATCTTAGGTTTATATGTAAGTGTGTGCGTGTGGACCCCCTAGAATGAACAACTTCCATCCACTATCATCTTGTCATGTCATGTAACTCTCATCCATTCTCGTCTCGTCATGCCATGTCATATATTGTATAAGCATGCGGGCGATTAGGGCACTCTCCAAGCTAGATAGAGTGATCCCTTGTCACGATTTGTAATGGATAAGCTTGCGGGCGAATAGGGCACTCTCCAAGCTAGAGAGAGTGATTCCTTGTCACGATTGGTAATGGATAAGCCTGCAGGCGAAGAGGGCACTCTCCAAGCTAGAGAGTGATCCCTTGTCACGATTGGTAATGGATAAGCCTGCGGGCGAATAGGGCACTCTCCAAGCTAGAGAGAGTGATCCCTTGTCACGCTGGTAATGGATAAGCTTGCGGGCGAAGAGGGCACTCTCCAAGCTAGAGAGAGTAATCCATTGTCACAATTGGTAATGGATAAGCCTGCAGGCGAATAGGACACTCTCCAAGCTAAAGAGAGCGATCCCTTGTCACGATTGGTAATGGATAAGCTTGCGGGCGAATAGGGCACTCATCGAGTGAGTTGGTGATCCCTTGTCATGTCTTGTCTTGTGCACTTGGACTGGGGTAGGGTTGAGCGTTCATACGGTTTAGAGGGTTTGATCCCCCTCTACCTGTAAGGCGTGAACCCCTTCGTGACACACACACACACACACACAGTCTTGTCTTGTTTTGTCTTATTTTGTCTAGTCTTGTAGCCAGTAGCATGCTATGGCTATTTCCCGTTACATTTACTTTTCAGCGTTGTCTTTACTTTCTTGCACATATACATATCTGTATGCTGTTGCATCATCATCATGTAAACAACCTTTAAAATGCCATCTTTAAAACGTTATACATCTTGCAGTGGAGTCTTCTCACGTTTACTTGCAGACTTCGCCTGACATACAACAACTTTTTCTTGGTGTTTGTATGTCAGGTACCGAGACAGAGTTAGTAAACCAGGACCCAGTATCAGAGGACTTGGAGCAGGAGTACATTGCTGATCAGGAGTACGACCCGAGCGAGGACCAGTCTTAGAGGTTCCTCAGTTGCTGACTTTGGAGGTTTAGTCGCTTTCTAGTTTAGGTGCATAGCACCTTTTTGTTTTCTGTTTTAGGTTGGGTGCGTAGCACCATTAGTTTCCTTTTCTGCTGTTGTAGCCATGCTGGGCTTCTTTTTAGACTTGTTATGTATCGCTGGATATTATCTTTTATAATAATGAATGCAATTTCCTTTCTTGTACTCTTATTCCATTGTTCAGAACTTTTATATGCAAGAACTTGTAACTTCATGGTATCCCTATAGACGCTTATTGGGTATGGGCTTCTCAGCCCCGGCCCATGCGGACCTTCGTCTCATCCTCGTACCTATTTTGTGAAGCGGGGCATGACAGGTTTAGTGGTGTCCCATGCAGGTCGTGCAAAAAGTTCGAAACGATAAGAGTACCTGTAATACCCGTATGTGTAAAATACTCTTTGCGTGTGTGTGTGTGTATAGTAATTTTGTTGTGTGTATAGTAATTTCCTACATGTATGGCTGTAAGGTGATTATGATATGCTTTAGTAAGTGAATGCGTGTGGTTGGATAGTAGATTGATATTATTGTTAGCGTGCTATTAGTGTTTATTAGCGTGCTTAACGATTTTAGTTGGCAAGTGTGTCTTATAAAATGGTATGTTCATGATAATAGGTGATGCTGAGATTATTAATGACTGATATTATTATTATTGATGTTTGGTTGTTATTTTTGGTGATGATGTTATTATTATTGGTATTAGTATTTTTTATTATTGGTGATGTTGATTAATATTATCATTACTATTGTTAAGGTCATGCTTAATTTGGGTAGCTATAGTTGGGCTTGGGTTATTGATAGTTGATGTTGATTGGGCTTTAATGGTTGGGCTAGAATATTAGGGAGATGAGAGAAGAGAGAGTTTTAAAAAGAGTAATGGCAAACTTGTAATAAAATGGGTTCCCATTTATTTAACCCTCTCTCTTTTTCTACTTACTTCTCCATTCTTCTTCTAATTCTAATTCTTTTTCTTTTTTTCTCCCCCTCCCCATATCCTGTGGTCCCCACTCCCCTTGCACCTGCCAAATGGTGCCAGGTTGCAAAAAAAGGAAAGAGGAGAATTAAAGAGAAAAAGAAAGAAGAAAGGAAGAGAGAAAAAAGAAGTGTTGAGAAATGTTAAGAGAAGAGTAAACAATCTCGAATTAGGAGTAGCCATGGCTCTCTCTATATTCATTGAAATTTGATTTTAGGAGTCCAAGGGACTCCCCACTAACTTAGTGGGGAGTAATGGTGAGATGATGAGGGGATGGGGGGGGGGCCAAAGGCCTCCCTCAACTCACAACACTCCCCCTCATCTCTCCATTACCTTGGGTTAAGCATATGAAGCGTAAGGTGATATTATGAAGTGCAGAGTTATACTCAGCAACGGACTTATAGTCCTGAAGTCTGAGGTTTTTCCACTCATAATTGACACGTGGTAATATTACATCAATTTGATGTTTATACCGTGCCTCCAGAGCTGTCCACAATTCAATTGGGTCCTCTATTGTAAGGTATTCGGCCTTTAAGGTCCGATCTATATGTCTCCTAATATAAATAATGGCTTTCGCCTTATCCACATCAGAGACAGTGGTAGGAGTGCTGCTAGATGTAGCAGAAGCATCAGTCACTGCTGGGGCCGATGAAGGAGCCAAATTGAGCCAAGGAGGGCCATCGAATGCAAGTGGCACTTCAGGTCCAAGTGCCAACTCAGGTAATTCTTTCCTGCAGCATCAAGAACTTCGAAATCGATGTTTACCAATTTTGCCATTTATCTATGAATTTAAAATAAGCATGAATTAATTAAAATATAAATTCATGCATAAAGAATAAAATAAGTAAAATGTGGAGATCGGCCAGATACCCAAAAACGTACAAAGTATTAAGTCTGGTTTACAGTTCATAAAGAAAATAAAAAATACAAGTTGGAAACCCAGAATAGGTCCCTATCAATTGCAATTTTCGCCTCCGTCTTCATAAGTTGGTACACCGGTCTTTGGCATTAATACATTTAATCCTCACTTACAAATTCTCTCAAAAGAAAATAAAAGTGCAAGGAGTATTAAAGGTATCAAACTGGCCGATCCCAAAAACACATTTTAACTTATATAAACATCCACGCGGTTTTTAATATGTTACAGGCACAAAGAAACAACCACGCATATAACTCAGGCATAAATAACATGGAAAAAGAGACTATAAAATATAATAATCTCTCGGACCACGAGGAGACGTCATACACCGTTAGGTTAGATGACTAACGGCAGAGCAGTCGCAGGATCCTTAAGGTAATTATATTTTGAAAAATCCTAATAATCCATAAATAATTAACAATGCAAGAGTGATATTTAACATAATTTTAGCAATTTGACAAATTGGGCGTCAGGTCCAAAATAAGACATTAAAATAAAATTAATATTTTGATTAGGGCTGCAGGCCCATAAGTAAAATATTAATCATTTTAATAAGCAGTTTTATTAACTTGGCTTCTGGCCGAAAAAGGAGAAAAATAGCTAAATTAATTTTTTATTGACATTTGGGCTGCAGGCCCATTTGCAAAAATTTAATTAACTTAATAATTTTGCAATTGGATTAACTGGGCTTCAGGCCCAATTTAGAAGTCAAAATTAATAATTAATCTGAATGAGGTTGCTGGCCCATAAAACTTATATGCATTGTTATAAAATGGGCTTCAGGCCCAAATTGGAACACAAAATTAATTATTATTCTAATATGGGATGTATGCCCCCAAAATGAAAATCATTTTAATTAGACAATTTAAATTATCTGGGCTTCTGGCCCAAATAACCAGACAAAACGAGTTAATTTTATGTATTAGGCTTCAGGCCTAATAATCAGCCATCAAATTTATTAAATATATTTGAACATAAGCCCTTAAACCAATTTAAAATTTAATTGTAAGGGAATATGAACAGCCCCAATATCCAAAAAAATTTACGGATCCCGTTCTGATTGCTTGGGATAAATTCCGTCAAGACAACTAACTGGAGTAGTAGTTTATGCGTTCACCCTTTTGATGACGAATTACTTTGATATTAATAAGGAATATGAGATTCCGTCAAAGCAAGACGAGACAACAGGCACTTAGCATGACGAAATAAAATGAAGCATGCAACATCAAATAATTCCGTTTAACATCAGAGTGACGGACATGCCTTTTTTCTTTGTTCCAAATTGAGCATCAAAGCTTACCAAACACCACACACAAGAATCCAAAGGTAATGACAAACGGAAATAAAAAACGATTGATTTGAATCATGATCTTTGCTTATAATTTGTCACTCACTGTTTGCAGTCTGTCCCCACACACTTTAGTAAACTGGGTCTCTTGTCCTGCACGCTTGATGAAATGTTGTGATTCTGGTGCCGTTGGAAAGCTAATTTCCATAGCTATAACTTTCATGCTTTCTATAATATTTAGTTCTGCCTGCAAGTGATGGAAAATCTGACTTGAAATGGACACAGATTCTGATTTCAGAATGCTGGAATTGCACCTGCCAGTATAAAATTTACCATAATTCATACAGTCAGTCTTTTTGCACGAAATTTTACCAGCGTATTCACGACACCCATGCCTACAACTTTCATTTAGATGTCTCGACCTAGTGTTATGCAAATATTTGGAGAAATCATGTCTCCAAATTGAATGTTCTGCACTTTCAGTATGTTGGACTTGTTAAGAGTTGTACTTATTCATGACTTGTGGTTCATTTGCCATCATTGCTCTTGCTTATTAGTGTTATCCAAGGTGAAATGAATGTTGATGCTCTTGAATATTTTGTGCCACTAATTTTGTGATATCTTTCATTTAGTATGTTGGAAGCTATATTAGTTATAGGAAGTTGCTCTCATTTATTGGAATTGTTGGAAAATTTAATACTTAAGTTGAATTGTTCTCTTTTGAAATATTGGAAGCTTAATTAAGAAGAGAGAGTTGGAATTAAAGATTGCATTTCTTAAATCTTGGATTGCCTCATCCCATTTCATAAATTAGGTTGAATTGCTTTCATAATGAAAGTGCTTTCATTTTGTCATATTGATTAAATGAAATTGCTCCCATTTTCCTTTTAAGAAAACTGTGAATTATGTTATAATAAATTGAGTTGTGCAATATGATGCTATGATATGGATCATGACGCCCTATAATGTCTTGTTTCAATAACACATGAATTTGCTCTCATTTTGCTTTCATTAATTTTGTTGGAAGCTATAATTGCTCTCTTTTTGTGAAATTGCTCTTATTTTGGGTTGTTGGAAATTATTTATTCAATTCAATTTGTATGAAATGAGAAACATGTGAAAATGAATTGAGTTGGGAAATTGGAAATGTGATGTTGAAAACGTGCGGAATATGGAATGGGTGATATGGTATTATTAGGGACACGAAGGTGGAGTGCACGGGCATGGACAAAGTTGCCACGGTAGAAGGCGGGTGAAGTCGCCGTGGACAACCTCTTGATACCATTAGGTGGCTCCACGTGATAACGGAGTAGGTGCATGATACACTTGCATGTCGGCTCATTCATGGGATCCCATTGCATTGCATTGAATTGCATCTCATTGTTTGTGTTTCATATGAATCATGGCATCATTGGGCATTATGTGTGATTTGTGGTTATATTTATGATTGTTGTTGTTGTTGTTGTTGTTGTTGTTGTTGGTGTGTTGTTGTTGTTGTGTTGTTGTTGTCGTTGTTGTTGTGTTGGTGGTGTTGAGTTGGTGTTGTTGTTGTGAACCTTTCATTCTAATGCATAAGTGATTCTTTTAAGTTACATGTGTCACTTAAAGGTTGCATTTTTATTCAAGCCCTTTAAGTAAATTCTTTAGAGTTTGCAATTTTATTCAAGTTGCTTGTAATAAGTTGTCTGCAGGAATCTCTACTCAACTTAGTAAGAATTGATGTAGGGGTTGTAGAAATATTTGTAGTAGGATCCACATCATGTGCTAAGTCGTTAACTCGTAGGATGATTAATTAGTCCCATGAGAAAGTTGTCAGAACTTAATGCATTGTGCTAAGGATTTCATTTTGGGATTCCCTACTTGTGCATTAAATTCTAATTTGGGGTTGTTGTGTTAGTTGTAGCTCTAATTTGTGATAGAGTTGTAGTTTTATTTGAAATCCTAATGCAAGTTAGCATTATTATTACTCACCATGTCAAATTGGCCCAAAAGTGATGTTTTATTGTGAAAGGTGGCATTTTCCTTAATCACCGTGTTAATTTGGGCCAAGTTAGCACTTTTCCTTGCATTTCATTGAAGTGTATGCAAACATAGACACATCATTAGTTTTCATAGGATGTATTTAATGTGAAGGCTGTGTCTTATGTGAAGTTCTCATTTAGCTCACTAAATTCACTACAGTTACAAGTTAGTTACTAAAGCTTGTCTAAATTTACTAGAGGATGTTTTAGGGTAATTAGTGTTGGATATTGGACTCCCCGGATTTGGTTTTGGATGATGAACAAACATAAATATATTGTGAACTAACAAATTGTGAGCGCAGTTATGGCGATCGTCGCCAAACTTCTTTGAATATCAATTGCGACGTCTCGGGACTGTTGGATATTGGACTCCCCGGATTTGGTTTTGGATGATGAACAAACATAAATATATTGTGAACTGATTCCGAATGAAAAGTGTCATTTTCACCCCGTATTTCCTTGGGTTTTAGCGTATATATTTCACATATAGGCTCTATCTAGCTCGTAATTGTGCATAGTCTGTATATTAGATCTTATCACTTGTTATACTTAAAACCCACTTCTTGTCACTAATTATTGCATTTCCTATTTTTCAGGATTTTTCTGGAATTTATGGAGATTTATCGGAAGCAAGAAGAAGAGAAGAAGAATTCTGCAATGCCTTCTCTTGTGTAGAAATATGCTGTTATTCCAATGCATATTCCGGCCTCATGATATTTTTTAGTCAAATTTCGTGAAGTCCCGATTCCAACGCCGCCTGAAACACGTCATTTCGAGGTCGGATGATTTTTCTAGAATTTTCGCAAGACAGGGTGACGGTGCTGAAAATTTCTGCAGCTTTGCCCCTCTTGTAAAGAATTCTGCTATCATTTCAGTATATATTCCGGCCTAATGATATTTTTCAGTCGAAGTTCGTGAAGTCCCGATTCCAACGCCGCCTGAAACACGTCATTTCGAGGTCGGATGATTTTTCTAGAATTTTCGCAAGACAGGGTGACGGTGCTGAAAATTTCTGCAGCTTTGCCCCTCTTGTAAAGAATTCTGCTATCATTTCAGTATATATTCCGGCCTAATGATATTTTTCAGTCGAAGTTCGTGAAGTCCTGATTCCATCGCCACCTGGAACACGTCATTCCGAGGTCGGATGATTTTCCTAGAATTTTCGTAAGATAGGGTGACGGTGCTGAAAATTTCTGCAGCTTTGCCACTCTTGTGAAGAATTCTGCTATCATTTCAATATATATTCCGGCCTAATGATATTTTTCAGTCGAAGTTTGTGAAGTCCCGATTCCATCGCCGCCTGGAACACGTCATTCAGAGGTCGGATGATTTTTCTAGAATTTTCGCAAGACAGGGTGACGGTGCTGAAATTTTCTGCAGATTTTGGCATTGCTTGCGGGTTTGGGCCAGAATCCGACCCGTTTGACTTAAAAACAGACCCAATAAGCTGTGCTTGGGTTATATTGCGAATTTGGGGGTTTTTTCAGCCCTAGTTCTTATATTTGCTAAATTTTTGAGGGGGAAGAAGAGCTTGGAGGCCATGGGAGGAGCTTGAGGAAGCATGAAGCTTGGATGAGCACTTGGGAGAGGGGGATTTTCATCTTGGAGTGACACTTGGGTGAAATTTCTCCAACCTATTGTGTATTTGATTTAGATTTTTTGTATTGTAATTGGATGATAGAATTTGAGTAAAATCTTCTCCTTTTCATTAGGAATTTCTGAAATCTATCTTGTGTGATTGTGTTGTGCTTGTTGTTGTTGGTTGTGGTTTTCATTTCTAGCACAATTTCATTGTCTAATTTGTGTATGAAACCCTAGAACTTTGTTTATTGGAACCCTAAGTGGGAATCCAAGAAGAGGATAATCCTAGCGGACCCTCTCTAATGTGCTTAATTGATTATTACTCATGTGAGTTTCATTCATTACTTATTGCACCCCACACGTTCGATGAAATGTCGTATTTTCCGATTGAGCTCCCTTAGCCGGGAGATCAATTGAGTTATATTTGGGATGAATTTCCATGCCCACGGCCTCATTCACACACACACACCACATGAGTCCTCCTTGTTACTTGCCGATTCGGCTCTCCACCCTTAGCCACTTAGGTTAGATTTTTAATTTTCACCACACTTTTTCTCACACTCATCGACCGTTAGGTGAGGTAGTTGTAAAACACTTTATTTTTTCGTTATCGATCAATTTTGTGAACGTAGAACGACTTGTCCCTGTGATCCGACCCGGTACTCACCGGTTATTTATATATTGCATTGACGCTCCTACGCTTGGGAGCGGAAGGCGTGCACTTGCGCGTTTTCCGAGTCAACCAATTGGCGCCGTTGCCGGGGATGCAATCTCCTCTCCCACAACTTAGATGAAATTTTTTTCATTCATTTTTCTTTTCTTTTCTTTTTTTTCTTTTTTTTCTTTTTTGTTTTTTGTTTTTGATGTTTATGTTTTGCATTCACGCGATAACGCCATAAATGCAAACACGACCACATTTACATACACGCGATGACGCTATATATGCAAATGGATGGAATGATTCCCTAAATCTCATCTTTGGCGTCCTCCCCAATGTTTCGTGGGGCACTGGCTACTCGATTTGATTAGAAAAACCATTCACTTATACTACTATCTTTTTCTCATTCTCCAACACAAATTAGCAACTCATCCACCCACTTCTAAGAAGAAAACAAAGCATGCACAATTGGCCAAATCCAATCCAATTAGAAACTACACCATTCATCCCAACATGAAATCGCTTACACCAAACTTTTCCCAAATTATTTCGAAGAAAGCATCACGACATATGAAATAGCTTCATACATGGTATATTAACATATGAATCCAATTTGGAAAAGAAATGAAACATGTCAATCCAACATCGAGAAGTTGATACCAAAATGATAATCCGAAAAAATTGCATGGCATTAAGCATATAGGGACTAAGCAAAGCTAATGGCGTAGGAACGAGAAGGCCAAATATGATATGCAATGACATTCATGGAATGAGGCGAAACATGGAGGAACTCAAAGAAAAAAAAAATTTGTACCAAAATCCTAACAAACCTAGAGATTCTAACATGAACTAACAATTTATGAGCGCAGTTATGGAGATCGTCGCCAAATTCATATGAACATCCAAAGCGACGTCTCGAGACTTCTCAAAGCACGTGATGGTATGCCTAAAGCTTCGTTGAAGCTTTTGGACCATTTTAGAAGTCATGAAGATTCAGATCGAAGCTTTCAAAGACGGTTCGTTAAGTTTTATTTATAGTCTTTTAGCTTCGTTCCGTAGAATGTTAAGCCTTGAGTAGGTCTTACGTTTTAATCTTCATATCGCTCCTATCTTAGACATAGGAACTTGTAAGAAGTCCATACAAACTTTTCCGAAGCATCGCGCTTCGATTCGCGACTTCTTGTGCATGTTAGTTGGTTCAAGAAGAAGAACCAACCGACTAGATGGTGATCTAGTCGATCGGCAATCCTTCTTGGACCGACTAGTTTGCCTTCTCAAATCATAGCTCTTTACTGTTTACAGTTAGTCGGTCTATGTTGACTCACCGACCGACTAGTTTGTGAACTAGTCGGTCAGTGATGCTTCTTTGACCGACTAGTTGAGCTTCTACTGTATATGCCAAGTTACTGTTTGTCGTTAGTCGGTCTATGCACATTTGGCGACCGACTAGTTGATGAACTAGTCGGTCAACTTTTGTTCTTGGACCGACTAATTCTATTTGTTCTCAGACTATTAGTTTTATCTCTTAGTCGGTCTGAGTTGAGTCACCGACCGACTAGTTGTGAAACTAGTCGGTCAGTAACTCTTCTTTGACCGACTAGTTCCCTTCAGTCTGAACTTATTCTTTTGGCTGTTCTACCATTAGTCGGTTCATGCTGTTAGACCGACCGACTAGTTGGTGAACTAGTCGGTCAGTCAACCTTCTTTGACCGAATAGTTTGGTTCAGAATAGAGCCGTTGGAGCTTTAATTGAAACTTTTTTCTCTCTCTCTCTCCTCTATCCTATAAATACTTGATGAGCTGCATTCATTGCACTCAAGGCTGATATTATTACAAGTTTAGAGATCAATAGAAATCATTCCCTCTCATTTAAAGCTCATTCATTTCCAATCTTGAATCTCTTCTCACTCTTATTTCAAAAGAGAGATTCATTGATTGTGAGCCTTCCAAGCCAAGTGCTTGATCCTAGGTCACCATCAACCTCATAGCTCTCCATAGCTAGTCTACATCTTGGAGCTAGGGTTTGGTGCCTCTTCATCTTCCTCAAAATCATCTTTGCCCTAATTCGTAAGTATAAAGGCATAGGTATTTTGTGGTAAGCTATTTCATTTCAATTTACTTTGATATTGTAAGTGATTCGCTCTCGGTTGTGAGAATGTGTTTGTGATCCCGGGTTGTGGGAGTCACAAGTTCATTTGTGTATGATTTGACTTGTGAAGGTTTTTCACAAGTATTTCATAGTGGAAATCTTGAGTTAGGGTGTCTAACTCAAGTATCCGGAAGTGATCCGGGTGGTTGGGACGTAGGATCACAGGGAACAAGTCGGGGAGACTTGGGTGGATCCGATCCCAGTAACATCGTTTGTTTGCGATTGTTTATTTGTTGTCGATTATTTACTATTCCGCATTTTCGCATTAATTGGTAGAGTTTGCAAGGTAATTAGGAATTAGCCTCTTAATTATTTTAAAGTACTATTCACCCCCCCTCTAGTACTTGTGCAGTAGCTTAGCAAGGCATTACATTTGGTATCAGAGCCAAGTCTATAGCTATGTCTGCCAACGACAACAAGACCGTTCGTCCACATTCCGACTATAGCACCTTCAAGAACCGTGAAGGAGCATCTTCGGTAATGGAAGGACATTCCTCAACGAGGCCTCCATTCTTCAACGGTACCAACTACGGGTACTGGAAATGCCGGATGGAAACTTTCCTCCGGAGTGCTTCATTATGGAGGGCCACGATGAAGGAGTATGTCGAGCCCGCCGAAGAAGATTTCGAGAAATGGACTCCTGCGGAGATCGTCGCGGAGGTAAGCAATGCCAAGGCAATGAACGCCTTGCAATGTGCTTTGGAGCCTGAGGATTTCAACAAGATATGCACATGTAAGACTGCATATCAAATATGGAACTCCCTCCTCATCTTGCATGAAGGAACGAGTAGGGTAAGAGACTCTAAACTCGTTGTAGTTAATAAATATTTCGAGTTATTTCATATGCTACATGGTGAGAAGATGAAGGAGTACCACGCTCGCTTCGTCGACATCACAAACAAGTTGGAAGCTCTCGGTAAGACCTACACCCAAAAGGAGAAAGTCTCGAAAATTATCGATGGACTTCCTTCTAGTTGGGAGAAACGTACCTTCGCCATCGAGGAAGGTAATGATATGAAAACCTATACCGTCGTTCAACTAATTGGTACCTTGATGTCTTATGAGGTACGAAAGGATAGCAAGTTGATGTTGCAGGAAAAGATGAAGTCCTACCTATAACAAGACGAGCCAAAGAAGAAGGCTATTGCCTTCAAGTCCGCTCCATCTACTTCCACATCGACCGATGATGAAAACTCGGAAAACGAGTTGGACTTGGTGTCCATGGCTCTCATGGCCAAGAAGTTCAACCGGTTTTTCCGGAAAGGTAACTTCAAAACCAAGTCAAAGTTTAATTCTTCTAACGCCTCCTCTCCTTTGTGTTTTCAATGCAACAAGCCCGGACACATGAAAGCGGAGTGTCCTCAAAACAAGCACAAGGAGAAGTGGAAGGCGTCGAAGTACGACAAGTCCAAGAAGTACAAGAAAGGGAACAAAAAGGGGCTTGTCGGAACATTCACCGACTCCGATGATTCCTCTAGCGGAGAGTCAGATGATGAGCAATTGGAGCAAGCACACATGTGCTTCATGGCTAGAGAGGAAAATGAACAAGGATCTTCCTCCGATGATAGCGACAACGAAGGCGATGAGGTAACAATGGATGACCTTAGAAATGCTAATTCTCAATTGTGGTCTAAGTATACTAAATTAGTAAATAGGTATACTAAAGTAAAAGATGACTTAGCTAGCATCCAAACCTCGCCTAAAACTATCATCACCAACAACGACACCATTGTTGAAGGGTTGAAGAATGAGATTGTTAATCTCAAGACTCAACTTGAACATGTTAGCATTGAGGATCCGGAAGAACACAAGATAGCGGATTTGACTTCTCAAAACTCGACTTTGAGTATTGAGAATGAAAATCTCAAATCTCGTGTTTATGTGCTCACGTCGCAAGTATCCACTTTGGATACTTCTTTGCGTTCTCTCACCGAGAGATATGAGAGCACATTAGGCCGAATTAACAAATTCAATAAGGGTAAGGACCATTTGGATAAAATCCTAAGTGACTTACTTCCGGCCAATCACCATATTGGCTTGGGGTATACGATGGGAAGTTCATCCAAATCGGCCACTACTTTTGTTAGGCCAACTTCCGGTGACTCAACGAGTGGTAGCAAACACTCTATTGGTAGTTCATCTACCAATGGTGCTTCCACCTCGTCCACACCCTCTTTCGGAAAGAAACCCACTTTGGGTGGACCTCCAAAGAAGGGCCATGCCTACATGTACACCAATACTATGCCACGTAGGAAGACACGTCCTACTCCACCGGCTCACACATATGATGATTTCTATGCTACACGTTCACGGCCACGTGCACACAATGTGAGACACCCTCATGCACGTGTTCCTCCACATGCATATGTACACCCACATCATCGTATGAATAATTATCCACATGCACCATTTCATCATGTTCCTTATGTCTATCCACGTCATGCATCACGTAGAAACCAACAACGCATGCATGCACCCAATGGGATGAGGGCTCACAAAATATTCACAATTTGGAGCCCAAAGGACACAAGCATGAATGAAAAACAAGTTTACATGAATGCTTATTTTTTGGATGTTGTGCATAGTGTTAATTATGTGGGGAAGTCTAAGTCCAATTGGACTTGGCTTCCAAAGGTCTAATCTTTTGGACCCAATGACCTTGGGTATCATGATATGAAATTTTCTATCTTTAGGTACTCAAGGAAAAGAAAAAGAAACGGAGCAACAAATTTAAATTTAGCTCCAAAGGAAATTGGATACTCGATAGCGGGTGTTCAAAACACATGACGAGTGACGCTCAATTGCTCTCCGGAGTGGTTCCCATTGCTAATGGAAACCGCGTTGTCTTTGGAGGCAACGAGAGTGGAACCATCATAGGTGTTGGTAAAGTGGGTAATCCTTCTAAACCCATTATAAATGATGTTTACCTTGTTAAAGGATTAAACCACAATCTTATTTCAATAAGTCAACTTTGTGACAAAGGTTACAAAGTTAGCTTTGCGAAAGGAATGTGCCATATTTTAAGAAAAGATAATAATGAATTATTGTTTTCCGGCACACGCCATAAGGATATATACATCCTAGATCTTCCTAGATCACATGAACAATGTTTCATTGCCAACACAAGTGAACAACACTTATGGCATCGACGTTTTGGTCATGTGAACTTTAGAACACTATTTAAGCTTTCCAAGTTAAACTCTATTAGAGGCTTCCCTAAGCTTGTCTTTCAAAAGAAAAGCTTTTGTGACTCGTGTCAACGAGGCAAGCTTCCAAAAGCGTCTTTTAAACCTAAGAAAAGCATTTCTTCTAAGCGGCCACTAGAGCTATTACATCTAGATTTATTTGGGCCAACTAGAGACCAAGCTCGTTAAGTGTTCGTAAACAAGCTCGTTAAGTGATGTTGGTGAACAAGCTCGTTAAGTGTTCGTGAACAACCTCGTTAAGTGATGTTCGTGAATAAGCTCGTTAAGTGTTCGTGAACAAGGGCTTGAGTGAACCAAAATTAAAAATAAACACTCACCTCCTCAAATTGAATTAAACACATCCACCTCTTAAACTTCCCAGCTTCCCACTCCTAGACTCACAGGCTCCCAGCTCTCTTTTGGTCCATTGCCATTGTTTGTTCGTTTGTTTGCAAATCTGTTCATGAATAAGATTGATTGTGTGTTCGTTAACACGTTCCCGAACATGTTCATGAACAAGCTCGATAAGTCTTGTTAATAAACAGAACGTTCGTTCGGTAAGCTCGGTTTACGTTCGTTTATGTTCATTTACGTTCGTTCGGTAAGCTTAACAAACAAGCTTGAACATGTTTTTAGAGCTCGGTTAGTAAACGAACAGAGCTTGAACATGGATTTTGTTCATGAACAAAACCAAGCACACTGTTCAAGCTCGTTCAAGCTCGTTCGTCAACAGCCCTAGCGGCCACTAGAGCTATTACATCTAGATTTATTTGGGCCAACTAGAGTTGCTTCATTAGGACATGCACGTTATGGACTTGTCATCGTTGATGACTTTTCTGGGTTTACTTGGGTATTTTCATTATGTAATAAAAATGATGCTTTTGAAAACTTCACAATTTTTGTAAAGAAAGTACAAAATCTCTTAGGAACCACCAGTGTCACTATTCGTAGTGATCATGGAGGTGAATTTGAGAATGAGTCTTTTGAGACATTTTGTGATGAAGTTGGTATTACACACACCTTTTCATTCCCTCGCGCACCTCCTCAAAATGGTGTTGTTGAGAGAAAGAAAGGACGCTAGTGGAGTGTGCTCGTACTATGCTTGATGATAGCCAACTTGGCCATCAATTTTGGGCGGAAGCGGTACACACCGCTTGCTATGTGTTTAATAGAATACTTTTGATGCCCGGTACTAAACAAACTTGTTATGAATTGTTGTTTAGTAGGTTGCCTCAAGTTAAATATTTTCGTGTTTTTGGTTCAAAATGTTTTATTAAGAACACGTATGGTAGTTTGGACAAATTCGATCCAAGATCCGATGAGGGGATTTTTGTTGGGTATTCCTCACGTAGCAAAGCCTACCGGATATACAACAAACGAACCTCAACGATCGAGGAATCGCTTCATGTTTCATTTAATGAAGGATTTGTTCAAACTAGAATTACTAATGATGATGACTCTACGGATGTCTTATGTGATTCAATTGGTAATTCTAACTCTATTGATTCCATTGATTCTATTGATACTAACCCGACTAATGAAGTTTTTGAGAATATTCCTAGTGATCAAGAAATTCCCAAACGGCTTCATACCGTTCGTGACCATCCTCATGAGCAAGTCATTGGCAATATCCATGATAGTGTCAAGACGATATCTCAAGTCAACCACTTCGCTCATTGTGCCTTTGCCTCCTCGATAGAGCCAAAGAATGTTAATGAAGCATGCGAAGATAGCACTTGGATCCTTGCCATGGAAGAGGAACTCATTCAATTCGAGAGGAATAAGGTTTGGGAGCTTGTTCTATTGCCATCGAAGAACCACACCGTCATAGGGACAAAGTGGATCTTCAAGAACAAGACCGACGAAAACCAAGTCGTCGTCCGGAACAAAGCTCGGTTAGTAGCTCAAGGCTATCGACAAGAGGAAGGTATCGATTTCGAAGAATCCTTTGCTCCGGTAGCTAGATTAGAATCAATTAGATTATTGTTATCTTTTGCATGCCATAAGGATTTTAAATTATTTCAAATGGATGTTAAAAGTGCATTTTTAAACGGAGATGTTGTTGAGGAAGTTTATGTTTCTCAACCTCCGGGTTTTATAAATGAAAAATTTCCAAATCATGTTTTTAAACTTAAGAAAGCGCTTTACGGTTTGAGACAAGCTCCTAGAGCTTGGTATGACCGTTTAAAGAATTTTCTTTTGGATTTAGGTTTTAAAATGGGAGAAGTTGATTCCACATTATTTGTTAAGTATTCAAATAATGATATAATTTTAGTTCAAATTTATGTTGATGATATCATTTTCGGTGCTACTAACTTTGCTCTTTGCGAAGAGTTTTCTAATGTGATGAAGGATCAATTTGAGATGAGCCACATGGGTGAGCTCAAATATTTTTTAGGTCTCCAAATTCGCCAAATGAACGATTCAATCTTCATCCACCAAACGAAGTATACAGTGGAGTTGCTAAAGCGATTTGGAATGGAGAATGCCTCCGGGAAAAAGACTCCAATGAGCACGACTACACATCTTGATAAGGATGCGGGCGGTAAAGATGTAGACATTCGTCTATATCGAGGTATGATAGGTAGTTTACTATATCTTACCGCAAGTAGGCCCGATATTATGTTTGCCGTATGTGTATGTGCTCGTTATCAGTCTCAACCTAAGGAGTCACACTTAGTAGCGGTAAAGCGTATTTTCCATTATTTAAGTTATACACTTGATTTTGGATTACTTTATCCAAAATCTAGCACGTACGAGTTAATCTCATATAGTTACGCAGATTATGCGGGATGCAAATCCGACAGGAAAAGTACTAGTGGCACTTGTCATTTTATAGGAAATTCTCTTGTCTCTTAGTTTTCCAAGAAGCAGAATTCCGTATCACTTTCAACCACCGAGGCGGAATATATTGCCGCCGGTGCCGCGTGTGCTCAAGTTCTTTGGATGAGACACACACTTAAAGACTTTGGTATAAATTGTGATACTTGCCCTATCATGGTGGACAACCAAAGTGCAATATATCTCTCCAAGAACCCGGTACACCATTCCCGTTCGAAACACATAGATGTCCGACACCATTTCTTAGATGATCATGTTGCTAAAAAGGACATCATATTAGTGTACGTTGAAACCCAGAAGCAAATCACCGATATTTTCACGAAACCCCTAAAGGAAGACTCCTTTGTACGGTTACGTTGAGAATTGGGGATTATGGGTGAATCCGAGATTTAGGATTCATTTTTATTCAATAATCTTGCATGCTATTCATTTCATTATATTTGTACATGCTATATTTATTAGAATTTTTCTGGATTTTTGTTGAATTTTCAGAATTTTCGCTCTATTTGTGCGTAATCGTCAAATTTCAGATTTTCGATGTTTAATGGGGTAGTATAATGATAAATGGGAGTATTTTGATGTTTTGTCGAAGTGCGATTAGGAGAGAAATAAAAATTTCAAAATTTTCAATTTTTGGACTCTCTTAGTCGGTCCAAGTTCATTGGCCGACCGACTAGATTCAGTTCTAGTCGGTCAGTGAATGAGCTTAGACCGACTAAATCTTGTCAGGAAATTTGCCTTCAGTTACTGTTTACAACTAGTCGGTTCAAGCTCATTGACCGACCGACTAGATCGTGATCTAGTCGGTCAGTGCTTGAACTATGACCGACTAGTTGTGACGGGGACTAACTTGTCTTTTCGACTTCTGACCGACTTAAATCTCATCTAATCGATTATCTCTCATTCTAATCGATCGATACCTTCCCTCTCCAGCCAAAACCCCTCTCGTGCCGCTTGATCTTCCTCCCTCTCCGATCAATTTCCGGCCATCTCTCCGACCTACCTCCGGCCGCCGATCAACCCCCTCCTCCCTCCGACCTAGGTACTCCATCTCCTAGCTCTCTAGGGTTAGTTTCCTGTGCTAGGGTTCTAGTTTCAACTTAGGGTTTCCGCTAGGGTTTCTTGTTTAGGGTTTCTAGGGTTTCTAGGGTTTCTCCAATTCGATCTTCATTGCGTCGTGACTTGCTTCGATTATGGCAAGAACACGAATACCTATCCGTCCTACGAGCCCCTCGCCTATGACCGTAGAGCCATCCCCTACGGATCTCGTTGAACCCTCGCAACCTAGACGCCGATCTAACACTACCCAACCCTCGTCGTCGTCGCCTCCTCTCAAGCGGAAGAGGACGACGACAGCGAAGCCTAGAGCCCAATCTCAGCCTAAGCCTAAGCCCAAGCAACTTGCATCTCCCTCCTCTTTTCATACTCCTACAGATTCCGATACGGAGTATAGACCCGAGACTGAGACCCGTAGGGAACCCTCACCTCCTCCTAGGCAGCCTGAGTCTAGCTCTCAACCCCGTACCTCTCAACCTAAGGGAAAGGCTCCGATGCCGGTTGGCGGTGTTGATATCTCGTTGTGTCACGATGACCCTATGTGTCTCGCGGCTTACAACTGTATCGAACACTGTCCGCTGCTTCTGGAGCATTTCGTTCAGTTTAGTGACTTCCTTGGCCTCGCAGATCTTCTTTCGTCTTCCGGTCTTCTCGATTACCTTCGATATGACCCAAAGGCGAACCCACACCCTTACCCTCGCCTCGTGAAGCTCTTCTATGCCAATAGGGTTCGTGGTCAGTACGACGAGACCCACTCGATTGAGACGACTATCTTGGGGACTCCGATAGTCCTCACGGTAGAAATCTTAGGAGAGGTTTTGGGTATCTCCTCGTCTGGCCTTCTGCCGTCTGATATTTCCGTCGATGACATACCCTCTCTCGATCAGGTCGTCCTTTCTGATATTTTCCACGAGATTCCTCCCGCCATGATTGGCGTTCCCTCCAAGTCCTTCAAGCCTAATGCCTGGGTCCTGAACCTCATTTTGAAGTCGTGCTTACTTCCTAAGTACGGCTCCTCCTCTTTACCGTCCCAGCCTTTCTTGAATTTAATCTATGCCATCTTTATGGGGAGCTCGATTAACTGGACTCGGATTATACTCGATAAGATGGATTCTTTCGAGTGTATCCGCAAGTCCATGAAGTCGGCTCATATCCCATTCCCGTGCCTCCTGACACTTGTATTCCGTCACTTTCATGTCACTTTGTCTCGTGACGATGAGCGCCCTCTCGGTCCCCCTCTGAATGCGACGGCCGTCAACAAGTCTCTTGCGGCACTCCATCATGTTCAGAGGATGACCCCCTCTGCTTCAGTGTCTGCCTCTGCCTCAGCTGCTCCCCCTTCCACTCTTGACGAGCTCGTGCGTACAGTGCGACGTGTGGAGTCTCGTTATGCTCGTACCGAGGAAATTCTTGCTCGCATTACTCGCCACCTTGGTATTGGCATTCCCCCATCAGTCTCTGACGAGGAAGAGATGGATGAAGAGGAGATCGAAGAGTGTGTGCGTGTTTCTACTCGTGCCCCCGAGGGCACTTCTGGTGCTGCTGCTGCTTCGTCTGCTGGTGACCCCGAGAGTACTCATGTTACCACCGCTCCTACGGTGGATGCTTCGACTGGTGCTCCCGAGGCCACTACCGTTGTTGCTCCTGAGATCTTCACACCTGTCGTGCCAGAGATCACCACTACCGTCGCTCCCGTGGACACTACTACTGACTCGGTGACCACCACTTCTGCTGCAGAGCCTGCTGCTGCTGCAGATCCTGCCACTGCCTCTTCAGCTTCTTTGAGGCCTCTCCCGATGCACATTAGAAGAGATATCTTATAGTGAGAGTGTGTGGGTTAGGATATTTTGGGTGGTTTTGTGGTTATGATTTTTGATATTTTTGGATGTATGATCATGTATCTCTGATGATGTTATATGTGTGATACTCTGATGTTGTATCTTTTGTGCTTCGATCGTTGGATCGCATTTTGTATGTTGACGGATGTATCTCTTGATGTACTCATGCTTTATATATATATATACATCGCTGTTGACATGTATTCTCTTGTGCACATTATATTTTTTATGTCTCTGATGTTTGACTTCGTCGCTCGACGATATTAACTTGGTTAAATAGATTTCACTTTATGAAAACATAGAATTGTTTTCCATGCACTAAATTAACCAAGAATGTTGATATTGGAGAATATATTCCATAACTCAATTCGTAACATTAATTTGAGTTTTAATGATGTAATTTATCGTTTTTTGACTTTGGTCTCATTGACACGCCTTGATTTCATTCGAATTTTCCTTTGGTGTCATTTGGACCGTGGTCGTATTCTACGACTCCCGTGCTTTTATTTGAGGCCATTGTTGTTGTCGTTGATCTCCTCCCACTCTTTTTGCTAATGCCAAAGGGGGAGAGATATAATAATGACATGTGCTAAATGATAATTTAAGCATTTTTCCAAGAATCTAATTTGATATGTTAGATTCAGGGTGAGTTAAGATATAAAAATTGGATTTCAAATCCTAAATTTCAATATTTGATTCTCATTTTCATACTTTACTCGTCTGCTTGATGCGTATTATTATTATTCATTTTAGATTTAACGTGTCATCAATGCAGGGGGAGTAAGTAAATTACATTTGAATCATTATTTTTTATTATTATTTATGTTGGTTTGTCATCACCAAAAAGGGGGAGAATGTTGGATATTGGACTCCCCGGATTTGGTTTTGGATGATGAACAAACATAAATATATTGTGAACTAACAATTTGTGAGCGCAGTTATGGAGATCATCGCCAAATTCATATGAACATCCAAAGCGACGTCTCGAGACTTCTCAAAGCACGTGATCATATGCCTAAAGCTTCGTTGAAGCTTTTGGACCATTTTAGAAGTCATGAAGATTCGGATCGAAGCTTTCGAAGACGGTTCGTTAAGTTTTATTTATAGTCTTTTAGATTCGTTCCGTAGAATGTTAAGCCTTGAGTAGGTCTTACGTTTTAATCTTCATAACACTCCTATCTTAGAGCTAAGAACTTGTAAGAAGTCCATACAAACTTTCTCGAAGCATCGCGCTTCGATTCGTGACTTCTTGTGCATGTTAGTTGGTTCAAGAAGAAGAACCAACCGACTAGATGGTGATCTAGTCGGTCGACAATCCTTCTTGGACCGACTAGTTTGCCTTCTCAAATCATAGCTCTTTACTGTTTACAGTTAGTCAGTCTACGTTGACTCACCGACCGACTAGTTCGTGAACTAGTCGGTCAGTGATGCTTCTTTGACCGACTAGTTGAGCTTCTACTGTACATGCCAAGTTACGGTTTGTCGTTAGTCGGTCTATGCACATTTGGTGACCGACTAGTTGATGAACTAGTTGGTCAACTTTTGTTCTTGGACCGACTAATTCTATTTGTTCTCAGACTATTAGTTTTATCTCTTAGTCGGTCTGAGCTGAGTCACCGACCGACTAGTTGTGAAACTAGTCGGTCAGTAACTCTTCTTTGACCGACTAGTTCCCTTCAGTCTGAACTTATTCTTTTGGCTGTTCTACCATTAGTCGGTTCATGCTGTTAGACCGACCGACTAGTTGGTGAACTAGTCGGTCAGTCAACCTTCTTTGACCGACTAGTTTGGTTCAGAATAGAGCCGTTGGAGCTTTAATTGAAACGTTTTTCTCTCTCTCTCTCTCCTCTATCCTATAAATACTTGATGAGCTGCATTCATTGCACTCAAGGCTGATATTATTACAAGTTTAGAGATCAAGAGAAATCATTCCCTCTCATTTAAAGCTCATTCATTTCCAATCTTAAATCTCTTCTCACTCTTATTTCAAAAGAGAGATTCATTGATTTGAGCCTTCCAAGCCAAGTGCTTGATCCTAGGTCACCATCAACCTCATAGCTCTCCATAGCTGGTCTACATCTTGGAGCTAGGGTATGGTGCTTCTTCATCTTCCTCAAAATCATCTTTGCCCTAATTCGTAAGTATACTTAAGGCATAGGTATTTTGGGGTAAGCTATTTCATTTCAATTTACTTTGATATTGTAAGTGATTCGCTCTCGGTTGTGAGAGTGTGTTTGTGATCACGGGTTGTGGGAGTCACAAGTTCATTTGTGTATGATTTGACTTGTGAAGGTTTTTCACAAGTATTTCATAGTGGAAATCTTGAGTTAGGGTATCTAACTCAAGTATCCGGAAGTGATCCGGGTGGTTGGGACGTAGGATCACCGGGAACAAGTCGGGGAGACTTGGGTGGATCCGAACCCAGTAACATTGTAACGACCTGTATTTTTCAACACTTCAATTTACGTGCTTAACGTATTTTTAACATTTTAAAATCTCTTTATAAATGTAGTCAAGAGTTTTATAACAAAACTGATTTCAAAAATTTCCTATAAAAATGTTTTGAAGTACCAGACTAGTTATGGAGTATTTTAGCAAGATCGGATTTCATCAAATACCTCTAAAAGATCTGATAAAAAGTCATTTTCAGATATTGCAGTTTTGACTCAATGAATTTATTTTCTATTCAAACGTCTTCAAAATGTTTTCAAACTTCTGCAGTAACATCCTATGATTATTTAGGGCTCCCCACATTAATTTCATAATTTTCTGATATCATTTTGATAGAGAACCCGCAAACCCGCTTTCTAAACGTTTTGGCCAAAAACTAGTATTTCCGTAGTCCAAACCCTGGAACGGTCTTCGTATTCACGATCCTCGTGACGATACGATCCCGTGGGTATGTTTTCGTAATTTTTCGGACACGTTTACTAGTAGGGGCATTTTCGTAATTTCGCTTTTGTATTCTCACTAATGACTTTTGTTAATGGGGTTTTTCCTTCCTAATTACCTCCTAATTAAATCACCCTAACCTAATCCCATCACCTAACTTAACCCGTATCTACCCCAACTCTCCCTCTCTCTCAGCTAACCCACACATTCCCCCATCTACCATTTCTAAGCCTATAAATTAACTACCCTCTCCCTTCTCATTTTCACAGGCAACCCCAAACACACACAAACACACCCAGCTATCTCTCTCTCTTCTCTCTCAGATCTCTCTCGCCCTCTTCTTCACGCAAGGCCAAGACCCCGCTTTCTCCCCTTTCTTCTCCGATCATCTCAACCCATGCCCCTCATTTCTTCTCCGAGCTCGACCCACGCCGGACCCAGCTCCGCCTCACGACACCCCGACGCCGTGACCCCCGCCTCGCTCCATGCTGCCACTCCCGTGCACTAACGGTGCAGCTTCAATCAGCAACCTCGCATGGCCCGCCTCCGAGCGCTCGCGCACCTCCGTGTCGACGTCGCCGTCCTCGCCCACCTCCCTGTCGTCGTCGCCGTCACGGCATCCGACCCCGCCCCCGCTCTCGTCGTACTCCGTCACCTCTCCTAGCGCCGCTCACCTTCCTCCTCCGCTGACACCGCCGCCGCCGCCAGCTGCCGATGCCGCCCCGCCTCGCTTCGCCGTCGCCATCGTCTCCCTCCGCCACCGTCGATCGCCGTCCGACGATTCAACTCCCCGCCCTCAGCCATGCACGAAGGAGAACGGAGAGCGACGGTAATATACTCAATGGCAAACTTGTAAATATGACGTAATTTCGTATTTTTCGTATTTTAATTAATTATTAAATAGTGTTTATGGTATTAAATCCATAAGTAATTATATAAGCACCAGAAAAATGTGACGCTAGCTCTAGAAAATCAGAAATGACATTCTGGACCCAATGGCGCTAGTTTCGTCTCAATCCGACGCTTAGTTTTTCCAGAATTAATTTTTAAGCCTATAAGTTAAATCCGTTATTTTCGTTCAAAAATCCGTATCTTCTTATTTTTACGTAAACTAATACTTGAGAAAAATATATGTTAAAGAACTCTTCGAGACGGTCATTTTGACATCTCATTTGCAACATTCCGATGTGGATTGCATCCGGAATAAATTGTGGAATAAATGCGTTACTAATTGAAAAATAGTTTTTAAATAGTTTTTGAGCTTTTAAAAATCCTAAAAATTACTATAATCTTCAGAAAAATATTTCTTCTTGCAGTAAAATTATTTTCACCATATATAGTCTATATAAAATTTTAGAACCGTTTTCGACACCGTTTCAATCAGTTTTAAAAATCAAAACGATCGAGTTTAATAAATAGAAAATAGGGTACGCTTTAACCAATTATTCTTGTGATTTCAGGTACCAAATCTCGTGCACCAGCTCTTCTAGCTCCAACTTCGTCTTGCCACGACGAGCTCGAAATTAGTAAGTCACGACATATTCTAAGTTTAGAAAACTAGTCTACTGTGCTTGCGTGAACTTGTGACACTTCACTTATAGCCTCAGAACGGCAATTCAAGTTAAACCAAACTAGAGAACTAAATGAAAGTAATCTAACAAAGATTACTTTGCCAACTTTCAACTTTGGTGGTTGTAGCACGCAACTACCAACTTGGGTAAATTGTGTGCTAGCCACACTACCACGTGCTCAAAGCACGGAAGTAGCAGCTTTTGGTGTTGGGCTTGTCTTTATCCTACTTGCTGGTTTTCAATGAGGAAGTCAACCAGTTGACTTGGTCTGACTAGCAACATGTGGAACATCGTGTGGAATATCATGTGTGGAATATCTGGTGGAACATCTCGTGGAACATCTTGTGGAACATCTCGTAATGGATACACATCACTGGGGTTTGGGGCAACTCATTGTAGGGAGAGTGTGGGAGCTATGACCGGGGGTTCATCTACTTGCATGTCTGTGTCTACAAGGTCTGCCTGTGTCGGCAAAACTACAAGGTCTGCCTGTGTCGGCAAAACTACAAGGTCTGCCTGCGTCGGCAAAACTACAAGGTCTGCCTGCGTCGGCAAAACGGTCCCTGGCAATAGATGAACTTTATGGTTGCTTATCATACTATCCTACATGAGTCACGTAGTTACTTTTGTACAGTCACATTTACTTTACGCATTACAGTCACCTTTACTTTACAGTACACGCACTTTACTTTCCTTACCAGCACAGTCACCGTACTTTACTTGTTGTACTTTTAGCTACAGCAGTAGCCTGTTACACCTACACTTTACTTTCTACACCTGTACAGACACTGCACCGTACTTTACTTTCACTTTGGTCTGCTTTGTCATACTTGTACAGTACCTCTCTTTCTTTATTTGGAATTGTTGTGACTTACCTACTGTTCCATTTCCGTGGCACCACAGACAACATACATATGGAGGCAGATGCTCTTGAGTTAATAGCGCCAGACTTCGACCATGAGACCGCAGCTTTCAGAGCTATTTTCAGTTGTGTACTTTCTTTCTTTCATGTATCATTGTTGGAATATTCTGTACGGTATGGATTGTAATAATTGGACACTATTTGGGTATTTTTGTACATCTCTGCATCGTGGCTATTTTGATTTCACTGGTTAACTGCAGAACCTGCGCAATTATCAAATAAGTAACGGGCCCCCGAAAGCGGGTCGTTACAAGTTGGTGGCCCAACGCAGGTCCTCGCTAACTACCTCGTGAACATTATAGCAAGATCAGGATGTATAATGTAAAATACTCAGATTGAACCTCGAGTACAGGATGTCTCGAGTGTTCACCTGTATTGGATATACGGGTAAAGCGTCCTTATTACCATCTTCATTAGGTCCTCCTTGATTTTCATCACTTCCTTTGAACTCTTAACCCTTGCTTAGGAATTCGTGTTCCATTCTTGATTATACCTCTCTAGTACCCTCTTTTGCTAGCAGTTATCGTGATTTTTCATCCTTTGAACTATCTACCCACTTCATCACCTTTCCTTCAGTTGATGATGGCACGCATTTAAATGATCAGCTTCCTTCAATGGACCATGATACCGGTCAATGTGCTTGGCTAAAGTCTGTTGGATCAACCTGGCTAGACTGGGCATAAGTGATCCTGGCTTAGTCACTTCCCTGGCCGTGTCCGCTGGACCGCAAGGACGTAAATCATGATTATGTAACGCCATCGATCTTCATCACTAGCACCCCTTTCTTTAGCTAGTGATGGCCTTCTGATCATTCTACTAATTCTTATAATTCTTCCTAATCGCTTTAGTTCGCTTGAACTCTAGTTACGTTTATTCTAAGGCGGGTAGCATTCAATTTTCGATCACCAGAAGTCAAGTTCGACAACGGAAGAGAATCGAAGGACGCTCAGAAGTATTGGAGGATGGTGCTAGAGATTTTGAGACGAGCCAAACCTAACGTGTAAGTATAGGCTGTTTGCTTCTTTTGAGCTCGTATTTCTCTTCTAGCCCCTACTTCTATCTTGTACCTGATTTTCTCTCTCCACGGGTTTGACTTCCTTTCCCACCGACCACCTTCCTCCCCCCTCTTTATTTCGTTTGTCTGTTTCCCCCCTCGAGACTCGTGCCCGCCGAACCCTACCCTACCTAACCCCGACCTTCGGTGCCCCTCGCCCTTTTTTTTCTTTTTTAACCCCGCTCCTTCCTCCGCAAGCCACCCCATGGCTTCCTTCAGACATCACCCCCCTCCTCCTCCCGGCCTCTCCCCCAAGCGAACTCGATCGGACCCCGCATCGCCACTCCGATCTCCGATCCGCCAGCTTCCGCTTCGCTCCATCCCGTAGGCCCTAGCTCCCCGCCATGGATCGCCAGCCCGTCGGAGCCCTCGCCGCCGCAGATCGCCAGCCACCGATGGTCCGCCAACGACCTTGGGGTCTGTTGGGCTTAGCAGCAACCCTCGCCGCCACCCATGCTTTAGCCGTGTGGTCGGGATATTGGGAACCCGCCGCCATTGGTATCATTGGGAGCTCCTTTTTCTGGTTCTTCCCCCTTGAGCTGCCCAGCTTCGAGTGCTTCTTAGGGGTGCTCCTTAGTGCTTGTAGGATCCTGAGTTTTTGGTCGTTGAACTGCTTAGGGCTGATGGTGTTTACCGTAGATATCGACCTATGGTATTGGCAAGCAGTATCCTTAGGATTGGGTATTGGCATACTTTTGGGCTTAGGCGTTGAAGTTGGATGTCGGTCTTGTGCTCGGATTTGGGAGACGGCTAGGATGTTGGTTTCTTGTTGGATGTTATGGAGACTGCTGGGACAAGTGGTAGCGATGATCTTGACCCTCGAGAGTTGGCCTTATACTTGCCTGTATGAGTTGATCTGGGTAATGGCTTGTAATCTGGTAGCATGGCAGATGAAGTCCTTTGTGTTCGGTTGGTTAAGTTGTAACCGTAAGGACGCACTAGGTTTATCCCTTACGTTTTTGTATGCTATAGCGATGATTTACATGGTTGAGACCATGTAATCATCATTTATATATTCTAGACGTTCTGTTCTTCTCTTTGATGTGCTTGCTATTGACTTTTCACCTGATCAGGTCCCAAGTTCGAACAGATGTCATCATCATGATAGCTCTCCTTTTCGTGTAATGACTTTATCTTATATTTTGGCTACTTGATAATATATATTGGTGACATCCCATATTTTTTTATCACATTTCATGTTATTTACAACCTGATTTATAAAGATTACTATCTTTTCAATCATTTATTTGCTTGAGCTTCTTTATAATATCAATTATTTGTTTCAAAAATATTTTTAAATTTCGAGGAAGGAATTATTTTAAGGAGGGTAGAATGTAACGACCTGTATTTTTCAACACTTCAATTTATGTGCTTAACGTATTTTTAACATTTTAAAATCTCTTTATAAATGTAGTCAAGAGTTTTATAACAAAACTGATTTCAAAAATTTCCTATAAAAATGTTTTGAAGTACCAGACTAGTTATGGAGTATTTTAGCAAGATCGGATTTCATCAAATACCTCTAAAATATCTGATAAAAATTCATTTTCAGATATTGCAGTTTTGACTCAATGAATTTATTTTCTATTCAAACGTCTTCAAAATGTTTTCAAACTTCTGCAATAACATCCTATGATCATTTAGGGCTCCCCACATTAATTTCATAATTTTCTGATATCATTTTGATAGAGAACCCGCAAACCCGCTTTCAAAACGTTTTGGCCAAAAACTAGTATTTCCGTAGTCCAAACCCTGGAACGGTCTTCGTATTCACGATCCTCGTGACGATACGATCCCGTGGGTATGTTTTCGTAATTTTTCGGACACGTTTACTAGTAGGGGCATTTTCGTAATTTCGCTTTTGTATTCTCACTAATGACTTTTGTTAATGGGGTTTTTCCTTCCTAATTACCTCCTAATTAAATCACCCTAACCTAATCCCATCGCCTAACTTAACCCGTATCTACCCCAACTCTCCCTCTCTCTCAGCTAACCCACACATTCCCCCATCTACCATTTCTAAGCCTATAAATTAACTACCCTCTCCCTTCTCATTTTCACAGGCAACCCCAAACACACACAAACACACCCAGCTATCTCTCTCTCTTCTCTCTCAGATCTCTCTCTCCCTCTTCTTCACGCAAGGCCAAGACCCCGCTTTCCCCCCTTTCTTCTCCGATCATCTCAACCCATGCCCCTCATTTCTTCTCCGAGCTCGACCCACGCCGGACCCAGCTCCGCCTCACGACACCCCGACGCCATGACCCCCGCCTCGCTCCATGCTGCCACTCCCGTGCACTAACGGTGCAGCTTCGATCAGCAACCTCGCATGGCCCGCCTCCGAGCGCTCGCGCACCTCCGTGTCGACGTCGCCGTCCTCGCCCACCTCCCTGTCGTCGTCGCCGTCACGGCATCCGACCCCGCCCCCGCTCTCGTCGTACTCCGTCACCTCTCCCAGCGCCGCTTGCCTTCCTCCTCCGCTGACACCACCGCCGCCGCCAGCTGCCGATGCCACCCCGCCTCGCTTCGCCGTCGCCATCGTCTCCCTCCGCCACCGTCGATCACCGTCCGACGCTTCAACTCCCCGCCCTCAGCCATGCACGAAGGAGAACGGAGAGCGACGGTAATATACTCAATGGCAAACTTGTAAATACGACGTAATTTCGTATTTTCGTATTTTAATTAATTATTAAATAGGGTTTATGGTATTAAATCCATAAGTAATTATATAAGCACCAGAAAAATGTGACGCTAGCTCTAGAAAATCAGAAATGACATTCTGGACCCAATGGCGCTAGTTTCGTCTCAATCCGACGCTTAGTTTTTCCAGAATTAATTTTTAAGCCTATAAGTTAAATCCGTTATTTTCGTTCAAAAATCCGTATCTTCTTATTTTTACGTAAACTAATACTTGAGAAAAATATATGTTAAAGAACTCTTCGAGACGGTCATTTTGACATCTCATTTGCAACTTTCCGATGTGGATTGCATCCGGAATAAATTGTGGAATAAATGCGTTACTAATTGAAAAATAGTTTTTAAATAGTTTTTGAGCTTTTAAAAATCCTAAAAATTACTATAATCTTCAGAAAAATTTTCCTTCTTGCAGTAAAATTATTTTCACCATATATAGTCTATATAAAATTTTAGAACCGTTTTCGACACCGTTTCAATCAGTTTTAAAAATCCAAACGATCGAGTTTAATAAATAGAAAATAGGGTACGCTTTAACCAATTATTCTTGTGATTTCAGGTACCAAATCTCGTGCACCAGCTCTTCTAGCTCCAACCTCGTCTTGCCACGACGAGCTCGAAATTAGTAAGTCACGACATATTCTAAGTTTAGAAAACTAGTCTACTGTGCTTGCGTGAACTTGTGACACTTCACTTATAGCCTCAGAACGGCAATTCAAGTTAAACCAAACTAGAGAACTAAATGAAAGTAATCTACCAAAGATTACTTTGCCAACTTTCAACTTTGGTGGTTGTAGCACGCAACTACCAACCTGGGTAAATTGTGTGCTAGCCACACTACCACGTGCTCAAAGCACGGAAGTAGCAGCTTTTGGTGTTGGGCTTGTCTTTATCCTACTTGCTGGTTTTCAATGAGGAAGTCAACCAGTTGACTTGGTCTGACTAGCAACATGTGGAACATCGTGTGGAATATCATGTGTGGAATATCTGGTGGAACATCTCGTGGAACATCTTGTGGAACATCTCGTAATGGATACACATCACTGGGGTTTGGGGTAACTCATTGTAGGGAGAGTGTGGGAGCTATGATCGGGGGTTCATCTACTTGCATGTCTGTGTCTACAAGGTCTGCCTGTGTCGGTAAAACTACAAGGTCTGCCTGTGTCGGCAAAACTACAAGGTCTGCCTGCGTCGGCAAAACTACAAGGTCTGCCTGCGTCGGCAAAACGGTCCCTGGCAATAGATGAACTTTATGGTTGCTTATCATACTCTCCTACATGAGTCACGTAGTTACTTTTGTACAGTCACATTTACTTTATGCATTACAGTCACCTTTACTTTACAGTACATGCACTTTACTTTCCTTACCAGCACAGTCACCGTACTTTACTTGTTGTACTTTTAGCTACAGCAGTAGCCTGTTACACCTACACTTTACTTTCTACACCTGTACAGACACTGCACCGTACTTTACTTTCACTTTGGTCTGCTTTGTCATACTTGTACAGTACCTCTCTTTCTTTATTTGGAATTGTTGTGACTTACCTACTGTTCCATTTCCGTGGCACCGCAGACGACATACATATGGAGGCAGATACTCTTGAGTTAATAGCGCCAGACTTCGACCATGAGACCGCAGCTTTCAGAGCTATTTTCAGTTGTGTACTTTCTTTCTTTCATGTATCATTGTTGGAATAATCTGTACGGTATGGATTGTAATAATTGGACACTATTTGGGTATTTTTGTACATCTCTGCATCGTGGCTATTTTGATTTCACTGGTTAACTGCAGAACCTGCGCAATTATCAAATAAGTAACGGGCCCCCGAAAGCGGGTCATTACAAACATCGTTTGTTTGCGATTGTTTATTTGTTGTCGATTATTTACTATTCCGCATTTCCGCATTAGTTGGTAGAGTTTGTAAGGTAATTAGGAATTAGCCTCTTAATTATTTTAAAGTACTATTCACCCCCCCTTAGTACTTGTGTAGTAGCTTAGCAGGGCATTACAGAGACTTCTCAAAGCACTTGATCGTATGCCTAAAGCTTCGTTGAAGCTTTTGGACCATTTTTAGAAGTCATGAAGATTCGGATCGAAGCTTTCGAAGACGGTTCGTTAAGTTTTATTTATAGTCTTTTAGCTTCGTTCCGTAGAATGTTAAGCCTTGAGTAGGTCTTACGTTTTAATCTTCATATCGCTCCTATGTTAGACATAGGAACTTGTAAGAAGTCCATACAAACTTTTCCGAAGCATCGCGCTTCGATTCGCGACTTCTTGTGCATGTTAGTTGGTTCAAGAAGAAGAACCAACTGACTAGATGGTGATCTAGTCGGTCGGCAATCCTTCTTGGACCGACTAGTTTGCCTTCTCAATTCATAGCTCTTTACTGTTTACAGTTAGTCGGTCTACGTTGACTCACCGACCGACTAGTTTGTGAACTAGTCGGTCAGTTATGCTTCTTTGACCGACTAGTTGAGCTTCTACTGTACATGCCAAGTTACTGTTTGTCGTTAGTCGGTCTATGCACATTTGGCGACCGACTAGTTGATGAACTAGTCGGTCAACTTTTGTTCTTGGACCGACTAATTCTATTTGTTCTCAGACTAATTGTTTTATCTCTTAGTCGGTCTGAGTTGAGTCACCGACCGACTAGTTGTGAAACTAGTCGGTCAGCAACTCTTCTTTGACCGACTAGTTCCTTAAGTCTGAACTTCGACCTATTCCCTGTTCACCACTTAGTCGGTTCATGTTGATTGACCGACCGACTAGTTGATGAACTAGTCGGTCAGTGGTTGTTCTTTGACCGAATAGTTTGGTTCAGAATAGAGCCGTTGGAGCTTTAATTGAAACGTTTTTCTCTCTCTCTTTCCTCTATCCTATAAATACTTGATGAGCTGCATTCATTGCACTCAAGGCTGATTATTGGAGAAGTTTAGAGATCAAAGAGAAAGCATTCAATCCCATTCAAAGCTCTTTCATTCCAATCTTGAATCTCTTCTCACTCTTATTTCAAAAGAGAGATTCATTGATTGTGAGCCTTCCAAGCCAAGTGCTTGATCCTAGGTCACCATCAACCTCATAGCTCTCCATAGCTGGTCTACATCTTGGAGCTAGGGGTTGGTGCCTCTTCATCTTCCTCAAAATCATCTTTGCCCTAATTCGTAAGTTTACTCAAGGCATAGGTAATTTTGTGGTAAGCATTTCATTTCAATTTACTTTTGATATTGTAAGTGATTCGCTCTCAGTTGTGAGAGTGTGTTTGTGATCCCGGGTTGTGGGAGTCACAAGTTTCATTTGTGTATGATGTGACTTGTGAAGGTTTTTCACAAGTATTTCATAGTGGAAATCTTGAGTTAGGGTTTCTAACTCAAGTATCCGGAAGTGATCCGGGTGGTTGGGACGTAGGATCACCGGGAACAAGTCGGGGAGACTTGGGTGGATCCGAACCCAGTAATATCGTTTGTTTGCGATTGTTTATTTGTTGTCGATTATTTACTATTCCGCATTTCCGCATTAATTGGTAGAGTTTGCAAGGTAATTAGGAATTAGCCTCTTAATTATTTTAAAGTACTATTCACCCCCCCCTCTAGTACTTGTGCAGTAGCTTAGCAGGGCATTACATTTGGTATCAGAGCCAAGTCTATAGCTATGTCTGCCAACGACAACAAGACCGTTCGTCCACCTTCCGACTATAGCACCTTCAAGAATCGTGAAGGAGCGTCTTCGGTGATGGAAGGACATTCCTCAACGAGGCCTCCATTCTTCAACGGTACCAACTACGGGTACTGGAAATGCCGGATGGAAACTTTCCTCCGGAGTGCTTCATTATGGAGGGCCACGATGAAGGAGTATGTCGAGCCCGCCGAAGAAGATTTCGAGAAATGGACTCCCGCGGAGATCGCCGTGGAGGTAAGCAATGCCAAGGCAATGAACGCCTTGCAATGTGCTTTGGAGCCCGAGGACTTCAACAAGATATGCACATGTAAGAGTGCATATCATATATGGAACTCCCTCCTCATTTTGCATGAAGAGACTAGTAGGGTAAGAGACTCCAAACTCGTAATAGTTAATAAAGATTACGAGTTATTTCATATGCTACAGGGTGAGAAGATGAAGGAGTATTATGCTCGCTTCGTCGACATCACAAACGAGTTGGAGGCTCTTGGTAAGACCTACACCCAAAAGGAGAAAGTCTCGAAGATTATCGATGGACTTCCTTCTAGTTGGGAGAAATGTACCTTCGCCATCGAGGAAGGTAATGATATGAAAACCTATACGGTTGTTCAACTAATGGGTACCTTGATGTCTTATGAGGTACGCAAGGATAGCAAGTTGAAGTTACAGGAAAAGATGAAGTCCTACCTACAACAAGACGAGCCAAAGAAGAAGGCTATTGCTTTCAAGGCCGCTCCATCAACTTCCACATCGACCGATGATGATAACTCAGAAAACGTGTTGGACTTGGAGTCCATGGCTCTCATGGCCAAGAAGTTCAATCGGTTCTTCCGGAAAGGTAACTTCAAAAACAAGTCAAAGTTTAATTCTTCTAATGCCTCCTCTCCTTTGTGTTTTCCATGCAACAAGCCCGAACACATGAAAGCGGAGTGTCCTCAAAACAAGCACAAGGAGAAGTGGAAGGCGCCAAAGTACGACAAGTCCAAGAAGTACAAGAAAGGGAACAAAAAGGGGCTTGTCGGGACATTCACCGACTCCGATGATTCATCTAGCGGAGAGTCAGATGATGAGCAAGTGGAGCAAGCACACATGTGCTTCATGGCTAGAGAGCAGCAAGATAAAGATTCCTCTTCCGACGAAAGCGACAACGAAGACGATGAGGTAACAATGGATGACCTTAGGAATGCTAACTCTCAATTGTGGTCTAAACACTAAGCTAGTAAATAGATATGCTAAAGTAAAGGATGATTTAGCTAGCATCCAAACCTCGACTAAAACTATCATCACCAACAACGACACCGTTGTTGAAGGGTTGAAGAATGAGATTGTTAATCTCAAGACTCAACTTGAACATGTTAGCATTGAGGATCCGGAAGAACACAAGATTGCGGATTTGACCTCTCAAAACTCGACTTTGAGTATTGAGAATGAAAATCTCAAATCTCGTGTTTATGTGCTCACATCGCAAGTATCCACTTTGGATGCTTCTATGCGTTCTCTCACCAAGAAATATGAGAACACATTAGGCCGAATTAACAAGTTCAATAAGGGTAAGGACCATTTGGATAAAATCCTAAGTGACTTACTTCCGGCCAATCACCACATTGGCTTGGGGTATACGATGGGAAGTTCATCCAAATCGGCCATTACTTTTGTTAGGCCAACTTCCGGTGACTCAACGAGTGGTAGCAAACACTCTATTGGTAGTTCATCTACCAATGGTGCTTCCACCTCGTTCACACCCTCTTTTGGAAAGAAACTCACTTTGGGTGGACCTCCAAAGAAGGGTCATGCCTACATGTACACCAATACTATGCCACGTAGGAACACACGTCCTACTCCACCGGCTCAAACATATGATGATTTCTATGCTACACGCTCACGGGCACGTGCACACAATGTGAGACACTCTCATGCACGTGTTCCTCCACATGCATATGTACACCCACATCATTGTATGAATAATTTTCATAATGCACCATTCCATCATGTTCTTTTGCCTATCCACGTCATGCATCACGTAGAAATCAACAACGCATGCATGCACCCAATAGGATGAGGGCTCACAAAATATTCACAATTTGGAGCCCAAAGGACACAAGCATGAATGAAAAACAAGTTTACATGAATGCTTATTTTTCAGATGTTGTGCATAGTGATAATTATGTGAGGAAGTCTAAGTCCAATTGGACTTGGCTTCCAAAGGTCTAATCTTTTGGACCCAATGACCTTGGGTACCATGATATGAAATTTTCTATCTTTAGGTACTCAAGGAAAAGAAAAAGAAAAGGAGCAACAAATTTAAATTTAGCTCCAAGGGGAATTGGATACTCAATAGCGGGTGTTCAAAACATATGACGGGTGACGCTCAATTGCTCTCCGGAGTGGTTCCCATTGCAAATGGAAACCACGTCGTCTTTGGAGGCAACAAGAGCGGAACCATCATAGGTGTTGGTAAAGTGGGTAATCCTTCTAAACCCCTAATATGTGATGTTTACCTTGTTAAAGGATTAAACCACAATCTCATTTCAATAAGTCAACTTTGTGACAAAGGTTACAAAGTTAGCTTTGCGTAAGGAATGTACCATATTTTAAGAAAAGATAATAATGAATACATCCTAGATCTTCCAGCACATGCCATAAGGATATATACATCCTAGATCTTCCAAGATCACATGAACAATGTCTCATTGCCAACACAAGTGAACAACACTTATGGCATCGACGTTTTGGTCATGTGAACTTTGGAACACTATTTAAGCTTTCCAAGTTAAATTCTATTAGAGGCTTCCCTAAGCTAATCTTTCAAAAGAAAAGCTTTTGTGACTCGTGTCAACGAGGCAAGCTTCCAAAATCGTCTTTTAAACCTAAGAAAAGCATTTCTTCTAAGCGGCCACTAGAGCTATTACATCTAGATTTATTTGGGCCGACTAGAGTTGCTTCTTTAGGAATTGCACGTTATGGACTTGTCATCGTTGATGACTTTTCTAGGTTTACTTGGGTATTTTCATTGTGTAATAAAAATGAAGCTTTTGAAAACTTAACAATTTTTGTTAAGAAAGTACAAAATCTCTTAGGAACCACCATTGTCACTATTCGTAGTGATCATGGAGGTGAATTTGAGAATGAGTCTTTTGAGACATTTTGTGATGAAGTTGGTATTACACACACCTTTTCATTCCCTCGCGCACCCCCTCAAAATGGTGTAGTTGAGAGAAAGAATAGGACGCTAGTGGAGTGTGCTCGCACTATGCTTGATGATAGCCAACTTGGCCATCAATTTTGGGCGGAAGCGGTACACACCGCTTGCTATGTGTTTAATAGAATACTTTTGATGCCCTGCACTAAACAAACTTGTTATGAATTGTTGTTTGGTAGGTTGCCTCAAGTTAAACATTTTCGTGTTTTTGGTTCAAAATGTTTTATTAAGAACACGTATGGTAGTTTGGACAAATTCGATCCAAGATCCGATGAGGGGATTTTTGTTGGGTAATCCTCACGTAGCAAAGCCTACCAGATATACAACAAACGAATCTCAACGATCGAGGAATCGCTTCATGTTTCATTTAATGAAGGATTTGTTCCAACTAGAATTACTAATGATGATTACTCCATGGATGTCTTATGTGATTCAATTGGTAATTCTAATTATAATAATTCTATTGATTCTATTGATACTAACCCGACTAATGAAGTTGTTGAGAATGTTCCTAGTGATCAAGGAATTTCCAAACGGCTTCATACCGTTCGTGACCATCATCATGAGCAAGTCATTGGCAATATTCATGATAGTGTCAAGACGAGATCTCAAGTCAACCACTTCGCTCATTGTGCCTTTGCCTCCTCGATAGAGCCAAAGAATGTTAATGAAGCATGCGAAGATAGCGCTTGGATCCTTGCCATGGAGGAGGAACTCATTCAATTCGAGAGGAATGAGGTTTGGGAGCTTGTTCCATTGCCATCGAAGAACCACACCGTCATAGGGACAAAGTGGATCTTCAAGAACAAGACCGACAAAAACCAAGTCGTCGTCCGGAACAAAGCTCAGTTTGTAGCTCAAGGCTATCGGCAAGAGGAAGGTATCGATTTCGAAGAATCCTTTGCTCCGGTAGCTAGATTAGAATCAATTAGACTATTGTTATCTTTTGCATGCCATAAGGATTTTAAATTATTCCAAATGGATGTTAAAAGTACGTTTTTAAACGGAGATGTTGTTGAGGAAGTCTATGTTTCTCAACCTCCGAGTTTTATAAATTAAAAATTTCCAAATCATGTTTTTAAACTTAAGAAAGCTCTTTACGGTTTGAGACAAGCTCCTCGAGCTTGGTATGACCGTCTAAAGAATTTTCTTTTGGATTTGGGATTTAAAATGGGAGAAGTTGATTCCACATTATTTGTTAAGTATTCGAATAATGATATAATTTTAGTTCAAATTTATGTTGATGATATCATTTTCGGTGCTACTAACTTTTCTCTTTGCGAAGAGTTTTCTAATGCGATGAAGGATCAATTTGAGATGAGCCACATGGGTGAGCTCAAATATTTCTTAGGTCTCCAAATTCGCCAAATGAACGATGCAATCTTCATCCACCAAACAAAGTACACGGTGGAGTTGCTAAAGCGATTTGGAATGGAGAATGCCTCCGGGAAAAAGACTCCAATGAGCACGACTACACATCTTGATAAGGATGCGGGCGGTAAAGATGTAGACATTCGTCTATATCGAGGTATGATAGGTAGTTTACTATATCTTACCGCAAGTAGGCCCGATATTATGTTTGCCGTATGTGTATGTGCTCGTTATCAGTCTCAACCTAAGGAGTCACACTTAGTAGCGGTAAATCGTATTTTCCGTTATCTAAGTTATACACTTGATTTTGGATTACTTTATCCAAAATCTAGCACGTATGAGTTAATCTCATATAGTGACGCCGATTATACGGGATGCAAATCCGACAGGAAAAGTACTAGTGACACTTTCCATTTTATAGGAAATTCTCTTGTCTCTTGGTTTTCCAAGAAGCAGAATGTCGTATCACTTTCAACCACCGAGGCGGAATATATTACCGCCGGTGCCGCGTGTGCTCAAGTTCTTTGGATGAGAGACACACTTAAAGACTTTGGTATAAACTGTGATACTTGCCCTATCATGGTGGACAACCAAAGTGCAATATGTCTCTCCAAGAACCCGGTACACCATTCCCGTTCGAAACACATAGATGTCCGACACCATTTCTTAGATGATCATGTTGCTAAAAAGGACATCATATTAGTGTACGTTTAAACCCAGAAGCAAATCGCCGATATTTTCACGAAACCCCTAAATGAAGACTCCTTTGTGCGGTTACGTCGAGAATTGGGGATTATGGGTGAATCCGAGATATAGGATTCATTTTTGTTCAATAATCTTGCATGCTATTCAATTCTTTATATTTGCTCAAGCTAGATTAATTGAAATTTTTCTGGATTTTGGTTGAATTTTCAGAATTTTCGCTCGATTTGTGCGTAATCGTCAAATTTCAGATTTTCGATGTTTAATGGGGTAGTATAATGATTAATGAGAGTATTTTGATATGTCGTCGAAGTGCGATTAGGAGAGAAATCAAAATTTCAAAATTTTCAATTTTTGAACTCTCTTAGTCGGTCCAAGACATTCAAGCCAAATCCCTGGGTCCTGAACCTCATTCTGAAGTCGTGCTTACTTCCTAAGTACGGCTCCTCTTCTTTGCCATCCCAGCCATTTCTAAAGTTGATCTATGCCATCTTCATGGGTAGCGAGATTAACTGGGCCCGGATTATACTCGATAAGATGGATTCTTTCGAGTGTATTCGGAAGTCCACGAAATCTGCGCATATCCCTTATCCTTGCTTGTTGACTTTGGTTTTTTGCCATTTCCGTGTCACTCTTCCTCCTGACGATGAGCGTCCCCTTGGTCCTCCTCTAAATGCGACGGCCGTGAAGAAGTCTCTTGCGGCGCTCCGTCACGTTCAGAGGACGACACCTTCAGCGTCAGCCTCCGCCTCTGCCTCAGCTATTCCCTCTACCACTCTTGACGAGCTCGCGTGTTCAGTTCGATGTTTGGAGTCTCGGTATGCTCGTTCCGAGGAGATTCTAGCTCGTATAGCTCGTCACCTTGGTATTGAGATCCCTCCGTCAGTCTCTGACGAGGAGGAGAAGGGTGAGGAGGAGATTGAGGAGCTCGTTCGTGCTTCTACTTGTGCCCCCGAGGTCACTTCTGGTGCTGCTGCTGTTTCTTCTGGTGTTGACCCCGAGAGCACATCTGCTGCCACCGTTTCTGCGGTGGATACCACTTCTGGTGCTCCCGAGGCCACTACCGTTGCTGCTCCAGAGATCACCACATCCGTCGCTCCCGTGGACACTTCTGCAGCCCTGATGACCACCACTCCTGCTGCAGAGCCTGCTGCTGCTGCAGATCCTGCCACTTCCTCCTAAGCTTCTTGAGGACTCTTCGATGCACTTTAAATGAGATATCTTGTAGTGAGAGAGTGTGGGTTAGGATATTTTGGGTGGTTTTATGGTTATGATTTTTGATATTTTTGGATGTATGATCATGTATCTCTGATGATGTTATATGTTTTGATATGATGTTGTACTTTTGTGTCCCGATCATTGGATCGCTTTTGTATGTTGGCGATGTATCTTTTTGGATGTACTCGTGCTTTATATATATATACATCGATGTTGACATTTCATTCTCTTGTGCACATTTAATTTTTTTATATGTCTCTGATGTTTTGATTTCGTCGCTCGACGAAAATACTTGGTTAAATAGAATTCATTTTATGAAAACATAGAATTGTTTTCCATACACTAAATTAACCAAGAATGTTGATATTGGAGAGTATATTCCATAACTCAATTCGTAAAATTAATTTGAGTTTTGATGATTTTAGTTATCGATTTTCGACTTTGGTCTCATTGACACGCCTTGATTTCATTCGTATTTTTCTTTGGTGTCATTTGGACAGTGGTCGTATTCTACGACTCCCGTGCTTTTATTTGAAGCCATTGTTGTTGTCGTTGATCTCCTCCCGCTCTTTTTGCTAATGCCAAAGGGGGAGAGATATAATAATGACATGGCATGGCTAAATGATAATTTAAGCATTTTTCCAAGAATCTAATTTGATATGTTAGATTCAGGGGGAGTTAAGATATAAAAATTGGATTTCAAATCCGATATTTCAATAATGGATTCTCATTTTTATACTTTACTCGTCTGCTTGATGCGTATTATTATTATTCATTTTGGAATTAACGTGTCATCAATGCAGGGGGGAGTAAGTAAATTACATTTGAATTATTATTTTTTATTATTATTTATGTTGGTTTGTCATCACCAAAAATGGGGAGAATGTTGGATATTGGACTCCCCGGATTTGGTTTTGGATGATGAACAAACATAAATATATTGTGAACTAACAATTTGTGAGCGCAGTTATGGAGATCGTCGCCAAACTTCTTTGAATATCAATTGCGACGTCTCGAGACTTCTCAAAGCACGTGATTGTATGCCTAAAGCTTCGTTGAAGCTTTTGGACCATTTTTAGAAGTCATGAAGATTCGGATCGAAGCTTTCGAAGACGGTTCGTTAAGTTTTATTTATAGTCTTTTAGCTTCGTTCCGTAGAATGTTAACCCTTAAGTAAGTCTTACGTTTTAATCTTCATAACACTCCTATCTTAGAGCTAAGAACTTGTAAGAAGTCCATACAAACTTTCCCGAAGCATCGCGCTTCGATTCGCGACTTCTTGTGCATGTTAGTTGGTTCAAGAAGAAGAACCAACCGACTAGATGGTGATCTAGTCGGTCGGCAATCCTTCTTGGACCGACTAGTTTGCCTTCTCAATTCATAGCTCTTTACTGTTTACAGTTAGTCGGTCTACGTTGACTCACCGACCGACTAGTTTGTGAACTAGTCGGTCAGTGACGCTTCTTTGACCGACTAGTTGAGCTTCTACTGTACATGCCAAGTTACTGTTTGTCGTTAGTCGGTCTATGCACATTTGGCGACCGACTAGTTGATAAACTAGTCGGTCAACTTTTGTTCTTGGACCGACTAATTCTATTTGTTCTCAGACTAATTGTTTTATCTATTAGTCGGTCTGAGTTGAGTCACCGACCGACTAGTTGTGAAACTAGTCGGTCAACAACTCTTCTTTGACCGACTAGTTCCTTAAGTCTGAACTTCGACCTATTCCCTGTTCACCACTTAGTCGGTTCATGTTGATTGACCGACCGACTAGTTGATGAACTAGTCGGTCAGTGGTTGTTCTTTGACCGACTAGTTTGGTTCAGAATAGAGCCGTTGGAGCTTTAATTGAAACGTTTTTCTCTCTCTCTTTCCTCTATCATATAAATACTTGATGAGCTGCATTCATTGCACTCAAGGCTGATTATTGGAGAAGTTTAGAGATCAAAGAGAAAGCATTCAATCCCATTCAAAGCTCTTTCATTCCAATCTTGAATCTCTTCTCACTCTTATTTCAAAAGAGAGATTCATTGATTGTGAGCCTTCCAAGCCAAGTGCTTGATCCTAGGTCACCATCAACCTCATATCTCTCCATAGCTGGTCTACATCTTGGAGCTAGGGTTTGAAGCCTCTTCATCTTCCTCAAAATCATCTTTGCCCTAATTCGTAAGTTTACTCAAGGCATAGGTAATTTTGTGGTAAGCATTTCATTTCAATTTACTTTCGATATTGTAAGTGATTCGCTCTCGGTTGTGAGAGTGTGTTTGTGATCCCGGGTTGTGGGAGTCACAAGTTTCATTTGTGTATGATTTGACTTGTGAAGGTTTTTCACAAGTATTTCATAGTGGAAATCTTGAGTTAGGGTTTCTAACTCAAGTATCCGGAAGTGATCCGGGTGGTTGGGACGTAGGATCACCGGGAACAAGTCGGGGAGACTTGGGTGGATCCGAACCCAGTAATATCGTTTGTTTGCGATTGTTTATTTGTTGTCGATTATTTACTATTCCGCTTTTCCGCATTAATTGGTAGAGTTTGCAAGGTAATTAGGAATTAGCCTCTTAATTATTTTAAAGTACTATTCAACCCCCCCCCCCCCCTCTAGTACTTGTACAGTAGCTTAGCAGGGCATTACAATTAGAAGGTACTAAATGGCCTAGAGCATGCAAGTTGAGTTAATGTTTTGCTAGTGTTACATCTTTGAGGTAGAATGTTACATTTTTATACAAAATGTTGCATCATAATGTGGGTTATCCGTAAGTGTTGCATCCTTAAATTAAATACTACTAAGGTAGACATGCTTAAGCTCGTTTCTAAATGTTGTAAGGAGATTACCTCATGTTGCCAACTAATCCGTAACCCCATAATTGTGTCATATTGAAATTGGTTCATGATGTTTCTTTTAATCATGGATCCTCTTTTGTTATCTTTCTTAGTGTTTGTCTATGGAATGTGTCTATCTATGATGCAAGATATTTCCAATGAGGGTATGTTATTAATTGAGGTTATGTTCATGTAAATGGAGGGTGGTTAATCATTTGGCATGGGGATGGTAAATGCTAATAGAGTGGATTTGTAATGATTAGCAAGGAAACCCCATTATGATAGTTTGGTGATGTATGGTTTGTTGAGGGGCTAATGTGGCCTGGAGAGTGGTTCATGTTACATAATCCTATTCTATCCCACAATGATGTTGTAAGGAGTATGGAAAAATGAACCATGTTGCATGCCAATATTAAACTCTTAGTCTTTCCTTTAAATGCATGCTAAAGGTTACTAGTATTTGATCCCATAATGATTCATGTTGTAGGCTAGTCTTTCACCCAATTGCATGCTAACCTCTTAAGGTTCTTATTGCACAGTGACTAGTTCATTTTGCATCAAGAGTGGGTTATGTTTCACTCGGATATTTTATGGGAAATGGGTTGAGAGTTGATGTTTACTTCATCGTAGTACTCACTCTGTTTTGCAGGATTTTCCCTTACTGTAGGTACGTGACTCCGTTATGTTTGTCATTCACGTTTTTATATGTGATGAGGAAGTTTGTTTGTGCCCGTTTCTTTCCATGATATGCCATGGGTTAGTTTCCAGTTCATTGCATGAAAGCATGTCATTTTATTCACCATGTGAGTTGGGTTTGGACATCCTACTGGGTCAAGCTGTGACGTGTCCCCGTTGATATTTTTCAGGTGTTGGCTCGTGGAGTTGGAGGTCCTTTAGTTCAGCAGGTTGAGGTTGGAAGTGGTGCGAGTGTGTGAGAGGTCTGGAGGTGTGTGTGTTTTGTACTTTGGCGAGATATGAACTGTTATGTTGTATATGAGAGTTGTATAAAGATGTTGTATAAACAGTTTGTGTATATATATCAGTGTTTGGATTGTTGTCTCTTTCGTGTTTTTGTGATATCTGGAATGCTACAGGTACTATCCCAACAGTGTGCAGTGGACCTGCTGCTCTGTTGTGTTTTGAAATTTTCTATTTCCTTCGTAGCATCCGCCTCTTCGAGAATACCTGATACGGATTCGTACTTATTGGGTATCCCGGGGAACGGGGCGTTACATTTTTGGTTGCCCATGCAGGTCACAGCACTACGACTGTGTAAGGGTAGTGCGTGTAGTGTTCTGAGGGGAGTTTAGACTTAAGGTGGGTAGAGTCCAGTCTTAGGATGGGGCCGGATAGCAGGACCTTGAAGTATGCACCCTGAGGTTTGATATTTGAGAGTTGATTCTGTATGAATGTATGTACATATTTATGTGTGTAGATATGTATGCATGTACATCTATGTTCTATGAGTGTTGAATATGGCTTGTCGAGTATATTGGGATGATATACTCATGTGCATATGATTGTAATATATGTACGAATGATTATATGGCTATATGATTGTATTTAAAGTGCATGTGTTAATAAGTGGTTAAAATATGAGTAGAGTGTAAGTTGAGTTATATACTTGACTAAGACGCTTGTAGAGTATGGATGTACTGTGTTGTAGCTATATACTGTATGTGATGCAGATGTAGAGTGTACAGCTGCATGAGTGGATCCCTGAGTTCCACTCACGTATGTGTGCATATGGCTTGATAGTAATATTGTTATGAGTAGATGTATGTGAAGAGTATATGATACATGCACCGTTGTAAGCTGGTACGCTTACAACTGTATATGGATGATTATAGTTTTGCATGGATATCTGTGTATTGATATTGATATGTAAGACTCTGTGTGATGATGCATGTGCGAATGCTGGATGGATATTAAGGGGCAATCATGATTGTATGTCTGGGTATAGAGGTGCATGTGTTTATGTGTTAATGAATGGTAGCCTATGAGCAATGTGTATCATGGAATTATATAATTGATTGATCTCTAGGACGTCTATAGATATGGTGGAGCAATATTGAAGTCAAGAGGAATGAAGATTGAAGCTTTGAAGACGGCTCGTAAGGTTTATTTTATAGTCTTCTAGCTTCATAGATTAGAATGTTAAGCCTTGAGTAGGACTTACCTTATAACCTTCATTTCGCTCATATCTTAGAGCTAGGATTATCATAGAAGCCATTAGAAACTTTCCCGAAGCCTATCGCTCTTTCCCTCGGCTTCGAGTGCATGTTAGTTGGTTCATGAAGAGTCACCAACCGACTAGATGACAATCTAGTCGGTTCGGAAACTCTACTTAAACCGACTAGTTTGCATTCTCTAATTCAGCTCTTTCTATGTCTACAGTTAGTCAGTCAAAGAAGAGTCACCGACCGACTAGATGACGATCTAGTCGGTCAGTAATCCTTCTTAGACCGACTAGTTGTGTTCACTCATTTTCAGCCTGAGCTACTGTTTCGAGGTTAGTCGGCTCAAAGAACGTTTACCGACCGACTAGTTGAGAAACTAGTCGGTCAGAATTTGTTCTTAAACCGACTAAGTCATCTTGAAGCCAACCTATCCTATTTCGACGTTAGTCGGTCAAAGATCATTCACCGACCGACTAGTTGGGAAACTAGTCGGTCGGTAAGTCTTCTTAGACCGACTAGTTGTCTTTGCCTGGAACTTCACCTTTTGGTTGTTCACCTCTTAGTCGGTCTACGTTGTATCACCGACTGACTAGTTGATGAACTAGTCGGTCAGTGATCCTTCTTTGACCGACTAGTCTGGTTCAGAATAGAGCCGTTGGGATCTTTTTGAACTCGTTTTTCCTTGCCCCCTATAAATAGAATCCTGATTCATTTCTTGAAGGTGTTAAGCAACGTATTGGAGATATTTTCAGATCAAAAGAGAAGAGCTATCAACTCTATTTCCAAGCTCTCTCTTCTCACAAGAATCTCTCCCTCAAGTTCTTGAGTCCTATATCCTCAAGAGAGATTCTCTACATTGTGAGCCATTCAAGCTAGAAGCTTGATTCTAGGTCACCCATCTCCACCCTATGCTTCCATTGCTGGTCATCTTCTTGAAGCTAGGGTTTGGTGCCATCTTCCTCCATCAAAATCCTCTTTGCCCTAATTTGGTAAGAAATCTCAAGGCATAGGTATTTTGTTGGTAAGCATTTCATTTCAGTTATATTTGAATTGTATACTCTCGGTTGTGAGAGTTTGCGTGATCCCGGGTTGTGGGAATCACGGATATCGATTGTAGGTCGATTGCACTTGTGAGGTTTTCGCAAGTGGGCATAGTGGAAATCTTGAGTTAGGGTTTCTAACTCAAGTATCCGGAAGGGATCCGGGTGGTTGGGACGTAGGATCACCGGGGAACAAGTCGGGGAGACTTGGGTGGATCCGAATCCATTAAACCATTGTGTTTGCGTTTGCATTTATTCTTGTTGATTGTAGTTATTCCGCATCGTTGTTTGCATATTGCACGATAATTAGGAATAACACTCCTTATTATTTAAAAGTACTATTCACCCCCCCTCTAGTACATGTGCAGTAGCTTCCTAGGGCACTACAATTGGTATCAAAGCCAAGGTTAAAGCTACAAGTTCAAAGCTATGACGAACAACGACTACAACGTCTTCAGGAACCGCGATGGAGCTTCTTCAGTTATGGAAGGACTATCCTCCGTCAGGCCTCCACACTTCAACGGTACCAACTACGGGTACTGGAAATGCCGGATGCAAATTTTCCTCCGGAGCGCTTCACTATGGAGAGCCACCATGACGGAGTATGTCGAGCCTTCCGAAGAAAATTTTGCGAAGTGGACTCCCCGCGGAGGTCGCCGCGGAAGTAGCAAATGCCAAGGCCATGAATGCCTTGAATTGTGCGTTGGAGCCCGAGGACTTCAACAAGATATGCACATGTAAGAGTGCATATCAAATATGGAACCAACTCCTCATATTGCACGAAGGATCGAGTACGATAAAGATTCTAAACTCGTCGTTGCTAATAAAGAATTTGAGTTGTTTCATATGGAGCAGGGCGAAACCATGAAGGAATATTACGCTCGATTCGTGGATATATAAACGACTTGGAAGCTCTTGGGAAGGTCTATACCCAAAAGGAGAAAGTCGCGAAGATTATCGACGGTCTTCCATCATGTTGGGAAAAGCGTACCTTCGCCATCGAGGAAGGTAATGACATGAATAAATATACCGTCGTACAACTAATGGGTACCTTGTTGTCTTACGAGGTACGCAAGGATAGTAAGATCCGAATGAAGGAAAAGATGAAAGCGTACTTGAAGCAAGATGAGCCAAAGAGAAAGGCGATTGCCTTCAAGGCCGCTCCATCTACCGATGATGAAGAATCGGAAGACGAATTGGACATGGAATCCATTGCCCGTATGGCAAGGAAGCTCGATCGATTCCTCCGAGAAGGTATATCTTTGAATAAAACTAAAGTTAGTTCGACTAATGCTTCTACTCCCGTGTGTTATAAATGCAACAAGCCAGGACACATCAAACCGGATTGTCCTCTCTACAAACACAAGGAGAAGGGGGAAAGCATCGAAGTACGACAAGTCGAGAAAGTACAAGAAAGGACTTGTTGGCACATTCACCGACTCCCGAAGAGGATTCCTCAAGTGGAGAGTCGGATGATGAAAGAGTGGAGAAAGCAAAAATTTGCTTCATGGCTAATGATGAGGCAAAAAGTCAAATGTCCTCCTTCGATGATAGCGAGGATGAAAGCGAGGATGGTAGCGAGGATGAAATCGGAGAACCTACTATTGATGAAATGAGGTTAGCAAACCAAGAAATTTGGTCTAAATTTACTAAATTAGTAGATAGATATAATAAGACCAAAGATGAACTTGTTAACCTCCAAACCTCTCCTAAGTCTACCATCACCAACAATGACACCATTGTTGAGACACTCGCCATTGAGAAAGCAAGTTTGCTTACTCATAATGGCTTGTTGAGAAATGAGGTGAAGTCCCTCAAATCTCAAACTTGAGCATGTTCTTGTTAAGGATTCGGATGAACATGTGATAACGGTTTTGACGTCTCAAAACTCAACTTTGAGTATTGAGAATAAGAATCTCAAATCACGTGTTTATGCACTTACATCGCAAGTATCCACTTTGGATGCTTCTTTGCATTCTCTCAAAGAGAAGTATGAGTGCACGTTAGGCCGTATCAATGATTTCAATAAAGGTAAGTGCCATTTGGATAATATCCTAAATGACTTACTTCCGGCCAAACACCACATTGGCTTGGGGTATAAGATGGGGAGACTCATCCAAATCGCCTACCACCCTTTGTTAGGCCGATATCCGATGCCTCGACAAGTGGGAGCAAACACCCCATTGGTAGTTCTCCTACCAATAGTGCTTCCACTTCGTACACACCCCCGATTGGAAAGAAACCCACTTTGGGTAGACCTCCAAAGAGGGGTCATGCATTTTTGTACTCTCATGCTATGCCACGTAGGAACACACATCCTACTCCACCGGTGCATGCTAATATTAATGATGATTTTTATGCTCCGCACCCACGAGCACGTGCTAACACTCATATGAGACACCCACATGCACGTAATCATGCTCATGCACATCCTAATGCTTATGTTCAAACATCTCATCCACAAGTGAATGCCTTCTCTCATAATCATTCTCATGCTTATCCACGTATGTATGCTACACCACATCATGGATCTCATGCTCATCATAATGCTATTGCTAGATCTCATGCTCCTAGGCCACATGCACCACATAGAAATCAACCTTTTGTGCATGCAACCACTAGGAAGAGGATTCCCAAAATGTACACTATTTGGGGGTCCCAAGAACACTAGCGATGATGCTATGAATGTTTATGTGAAATCATATATTAATGATGTTATTTTGAATGATGATTATGTTGGGAAGTCAAGTTCCTCTTGGACTTGGTTTCCGAAGGGTTAGTTCCTTTAACCCTTCAATGCTTGGTACCATGAGCTTATGATCATGTTATGGGTACCAAGGCATATGTTTATAAAATTGATTTTGATTATATTAATTTATGGGTTACAATAATTTTTATTTCGTATTTCAAATTTGTTGTCTAACCCATTGGATCCAAAAGGGTTTTTTGGCTACCAAAATGAAGTTTTCTAGGTTCAATCCACCGTGGGATACCCAACCCTACCAACTCCTCGTTTTGCGAAGACTTTCATTCAAACGGAGTTGATGGTGCCTAGGTAATGCACCAATGTAGGGGAGCTAATGTTGTAAGTATGATATTACATTTGGTATCCATGAGGGTTGAATGCATGCTTGGTTAGAATCTATTTCTTTACATTGGTATCATTTTGTTTCTCTTAGCATGATAGAATTGTGAATGCCATAAATGGTTTGAAATTTATATCTATTTTTGGCATGACATGTTTTTAAAAAGTTATTATGATGATTTTCGTGTTACTTTTATCACCTTGTCACTTCTCATCGCACACTTCACTTAGTTTTGATGTGCTTTTACTTTATGTTCATTTTCGATCGATATTGTGACATTTGATATTCTATGATGTGCACCACTCTTCTGATGGTTCATTCCTTTGTGCACATTTTATGTATGTCTCTGATATTGATTTCGTCGCACGACGATTTATTTTGATTCAATAGCTTTAGTTGTATGAAAACATAGAATTGTTTTCCATGCGCTAAAATAGCTATAAATGTTGATATTGGAGAGTAAATTCATTTCATCAATAAGTGAATTTACATTTGATATTTTGATGATTTAAGTTTTCGATTTTCGACTATGGTCTCATTGACACGCTTTGATTTTATTTGAATTTTATTTTGGTGTCATATGAAACGTGGTCGTATTCTTAGACTCACATGCTTAATGAATTATTTGGACATGATTTATTGTCATTGGCTTCCTCCCGCTCTTTTTGGGTTATGCCAAAGGGGGAGATATATAATAATGGCATAATAATGGCATGTGCTAAATGATAATTTACCATGAATCTAATTTGATATGTTAGATTCAGGGGAAGTTAAGATATAAAAATGAATTACAAACCCTAAATCTCAAATATTGAATTTGCATTTTTACTTTCCTCGTCTGCTTGATGTATGTGCTTATTATTTCATATGGAACTAATGTGTCATCAATGCAGGGGGAGTAAGTATATTTTCATTTAGTTCATTATTTCTGATTATTATATATGTTGGTTTGTCATCACCAAAAAGGGGGAGAATGTTGAGTATTGGACTCCCCGGATTTGGTTTTGGATGATGAGCAAACATAAATAAATCGTGAACTAACAATTTGTGAGCGCAGTTATGGAGATCGTCGCCAAAATACCACGTACAACAAAAGCGACGTCTCAAGACTTCTCAATATGCGTGATCGTGTGCCTGGAGCTTCGTTGAAGCTCAAGTAGCAATATTGAAGTCAAGAGGAATGAAGATTGAAGCTTTGAAGACGGCTCGTAAGGTTTATTTTATAGTCTTCTAGCTTCATAGATTAGAATGTTAAGCCTTGAGTAGGACTTACCTTATAACCTTCATTTCGCTCATATCTTAGAGCTAGGATTATCATAGAAGCCATTAGAAACTTTCCCGAAGCCTATCGCTCTTTCCCTCGGCTTCGAGTGCATGTTAGTTGGTTCATGAAGAGTCACCAAACCGACTAGATGACGATCTAGTCGGTCGGAAACTCTACTTAAACCGACTAGTTTGCATTCTCTAATTCAGCTCTTTCTATGTCTACAGTTAGTCGGTCAAAGAAGAGTCACCGAGCCGACTAGATGACGATCTAGTCGGTCAGTAATCCTTCTTAGACCGACTAGTTGTGTTCACCTCATTTTCAGCCTGAGCTACTGTTTCGAGTTAGTCGGTCAAAGAACGTTTACCGACCGACTAGTTGAGAAACTAGTCGGTCAGAATTTGTTCTTAAACCGACTAAGTCATCTTGAAGCCAACCTATCCTATTTCGACGTTAGTCGGTCAAAGATCATTCACCGACCGACTAGTTGGGAAACTAGTCGGTCGGTAAGTCTTCTTAGACCGACTAGTTGTCTTTGCCTGGAACTTCACCTTTTGGCTGTTCACCCTCTTAGTCGGTCTACGTTGTATCACCGACCGACTAGTTGATGAACTAGTCGGTCAGTGATCCTTCTTTGACCGACTAGTCTGGTTCAGAATAGAGCCGTTGGGATCTTTTTGAACTCGTTTTTCCTTGCCCCTATAAATAGAATCCTGATTCATTTCTTGAAGGGGTTAAGCAACATATTGGAGATATTTTCAGATCAAAAGAGAAGAGCTATCAACTCTATTTCCAAGCTCTCTCTTCTCACAAGAATCTCTCCCTCAAGTTCTTGAGTCCTATATCCTCAAGAGAGATTCTCTCCATTGTGAGCCATTCAAGCTAGAAGCTTGATTCTAGGTCACCATCTCCACCCTATGCTTCCATTGCTGGTCATCTTCTTGAAGCTAGGGTTTGGTGCCATCTTCCTCCATCAAAATCCTCTTTGCCCTAATTTGGTAAGAAATCTCAAGGCATAGGTATTTTGTTGGTAAGCATTTCATTTCAGTTATATTTGAATTGTATACTCTCGGTTGTGAGAGTTTGCGTGATCCCGGGTTGTGGGAATCACGGATATCGATTGTAGGTCGATTGCACTTGTGAGGTTTTCGCAAGTGGGCATAGTGGAAATCTTGAGTTAGGGTTTCTAACTCAAGTATCCGGAAGGGATCCGGGTGGTTGGGACGTAGGATCACCGGGAACAAGTCGGGGAGACTTGGGTGGATCCGAACCCATTAAACCATTGTGTTTGCGTTTGGCATTTATTCTTGTTGATTGTAGTTATTCCGCATCGTTGTTTGCATATTGCACGATAATTAGGAATAACACTCCTTATTATTTAAAAGTACTATTCACCCCCCCCTCTAGTACATGTGCAGTAGCTTCCTAGGGCACTACATAGATATGGTGTGCTGTTTGGATTTGGATAATGTGGTAAATATGTACATAGATGTGGTGTGTTGTCTGTATGGATCCTTATGTTCCACTCAGGTATGAGTGGGCATGCCCTGGGTGTGTTAGAGTTGTGTGTTTGATATATGTATATATGTGAGATGTATACGGTTGCATGTCTGGTTGTAAGCGGGTACGCTTACACCGGTGTTAGGATAGATATAGTGATATCTGGGTGTTTGATGTTGATGTGTAAGACTTTATGTATGACATGTGTGTGTATGTTTAAATGTGTACTTGGTGACATAGGTGGTTGTATGTCTCAGGATAGCCGTGCATGTGGTTATATTTGAAATATTATACTTATGTGTATTTGAACTAGTAAAAGTGTTGGTATATAAATGTGCTTTATCTATATGATGGGGTAGAGTGACCCTATATATCTCTATTCACCCTCAGCTATGTCCTAAGTTAGAAAGTTCGAGGACGAACTTTATTTTTAAGATGGGTAGATTGTAATGCCCGTATGTGTAAAATACTATTTGCATGTGTGCATATAGTAATTTTGTTGTGTGTATAGTAATTTCCTACATGTATGGCTATAAGGTGACTATGATATTGCTTTAGATATATAAGTGAATACGTGTGGTTGGATAGTAGATTGATATTATTGTTAGTGTGCTATTAGTGTTTATTAGCGTGCTTAGCGATTTTAGTTGGCGAGTGTGTATAATAAAATGGTATGTTCAAGATAATAGGTGATGCTGAGATTATTAATGACTGATATTATTATTATTGATGTTTGGTTGTTATTTTTGGTGATGATGTTATTATTATTGGTATTAGTATTTTTATTATTGGTGATGTTGATTAATATTATCATTACTATTGTTAAGGTCTTGCTTAATTTGGGTAGCTAGAGTTGGCTTGGGTTATTGATAGTTGATGTTGATTGGGCTTTAATGATTGGGCTAGAATATTACGGAGATGAGAGAAGAAGAGTTTTAAAAAGAGTAATGGCAAACTTGTAATAAAATGGGTTCCCATTTATTTAACCCTCTCTCTTTTTCTACTTACTTCTCCATTATTCTTCTAATTCTAATTCTAATTCTTTTTTTCTCCCCCTCCCCATATCCTGCGGTCCCCACTCCCCTTGCACCTGCCGAATGGTGCCAGGTTGCAAAAAAAAGGAAAGAGGAGAATTAAAGAGAAAAAGAAAGAAGAAAGGAAGAGAGAGAAAAGAAAGAAGGAGAAAGAAAGAAGAGAAGGGGGAATTCAAAGAAGAGAGGAGTTAGGGATGGAAGCTTGGAGATAGATTCATGGGGGAAATTCGAAATTAGGGCTTGAGCTTGAAATTGATGGAGGATTCCATCTAATTGGGAGAGGTAGGAGTCCAACCCCACTCATATGTTTAGTTTCATTACATCTTGAGCATAAAGTTTGCATCTTTAGGGGTTTTGTTGAATTTCTTGACTTGATGCCTTCAAGATTGATTTCATATGTTGTGTTGAAATTATAGAATGCTATGTTTAAGATTCATGTTGCCTTGATTGTTGATTTCATCAATTTTGCAAGGTGTTGAAATTTGCTCAGATATGGCTGAAACTTTCTTTGCTTGCTGGCACTAATTGGCTACATGGAATGAACTAAAAAATATATATGACGTACCTCTTGAAGCCCTTAACAACTTTCATGTTTACACTTTTTGCTAATTCGGACTGAAAACTGAAGAAGAAAATCCAGTTTTGAAGACTGTCCTGTTTGCATTCTGTCCATACACACTTTAGTAAACTGGGTCTCTTGTCCTGCACACTTGATGAAATGTTGTAATTCTGGTGCCGTTGGAAAGATAGTTTCCATGGCTATAACTTTCATGCTTTCTATAATTTTCAGTTCTGACTGCAAGTGATGGCAAATCTGACTTGAAATGGACACATATTCTGATTTCAGAATGCTGGAATTGCACCTGCCAGTATAAAATTTACCATAATTCATACAGTCAATCTTTTTGCATGAAATTTTACCAGCGTATTCACGACACCCATGCCTACAACTTTTATTTAGATGTCTTGACATAGTGTTATGCCAATATTTGGAGAAATCATGTCTCCAAATTGAATGTTCTGCACTTTCAACATGGTGGACTTGTTAAGAGTTGTACTTATTCATGACTTGTGGTTCATTTGCCATCATTGCTCTTGCTTATTAGTGTTATCCCAGGTGAAATGAATGTTGATGCTCTTGAATATTTTGTGCCACTAATTTTGTGAAATATCTCTCATTTAGTATGTTGGAAGCTATATTAATTATAGGAAGTTGCTCTCATTTATTGGAATTGTTGGAAAATTTAATACTTTAGTTGAATTGTTCTCTTTTGAAATATTGGAAGCTTAATTAAGAAGAGAGAGTTGGGATTAAAGATTGCATTTCTTAAATCTTGGATTGCCTCATCTCATTTCATAAATTAGGTTGAATTGCTTTCATAATGAAAGTGCTTTCATTTTGTCATATTGATTAAATGAAATTGCTCCCATTTTCCTTGTAAGAAAAATGTGAATTATGTTATGATAAATTGAGTTGTGCAATATGATGCTATGATATGGATCATGATGCCATATAATGTCTTGTTTCAATAGCACGTGAATTTGCTCTCATTTTGCTTTCATTAATTTTGTTGGAAGCTATAATTGCTCTCTTTTTGTGAAATTGCTCTTATTTTGGGTTGTTGGAAATTATTTATTCAATTTAATTTGTATGAAATGAGAAACATGTGAAAATAAATTGAGTTGGGAAATTGAAAATGTGATGTTGAAAACGTGCGGAATATGGAATGGGTGATATGGTATTATTAGGGACACGAAGGTGGAGTGCACTGGCATGGACAGAGTTGCCACGGTAGGAGGCGGGTGAAGTCGCCGAGGACAACCTCTTGATACCATTAGGTGGCTCCACGTGATAACGGAGTAGGTGCACGATACACTTCACGCCGGCTCATTCATGGGATCCCATTGCATTGCATTGCATTGCATCTCATTGTTTGTGTTTCATATGCATCATGGCATCATTGGGCATTATGTGTGATTTGTAGTTATATTTATGATTGTTGGTGTTGGTGTTGTTGGTGTTGGTGTGTTGTTGGATGTGTTGTTGTTGTCGGTGTTGTCGTTGTTGTTGTTGTGTTGTTGTTGTGTTGGTGGTGTTGTTGTTGTGAACCTTTCATTCTAATGCATAAGTGATTCTTTTAAGTTACATGCGTCCCTTAAAGGTTGCCTTTTTATTCAAGCCCTTTAAGTAAATTCTTTAGAGTTTGCAATTTTATTCAAGTTGCTTGTAATAATTTGTTTGTAGGAATCTCTACTCAACTTAATAAGTATTGATGTAGGGGTTGTAGAAATATTTGTAGTAGGATCCACATCATGTGCTAAGTCGTTAACTCGTAGGATGATTAATTAGTCACATGAGAAAGTTGTCATTTTGTGGGGAACTTAATGCATTGTGCTAAGGATTTCATTTTGGGATTCCCTACTTGTGAATTAAATTCTAATTTGGGATGTGTTAGTTATAGCTCTAATTTGTGATAGAGTTGTAGTTTTATTTGAAATCCTAATGCAAGTTAGCATTATTATTACTCACCATGTCAAATTGGCCAAAAAGTGATGTTATATTGTGAAAGGTGGCATTTTCCTTAATCATAGTGTTAATTTGGGCAAAGTTAGCACTTTTCCTTGCATTTCATTGAAGTGTATGCAAACATAGACACATCACTAGTTTTCATAGGATGTATTTAATGTGAAGGCTGTGTCTTATATATGTGAAGTTCTCATTTAGCTCACTAATTTCACTAAAGTTACAAGTTATTTACTAAAGCTTGTCTAAATTTGCTTGAGGATGTTTTAGGGTAATTAGAAGGTACTAAATGTCCTAGAGCATGCAAGTTGAGTTAATATTTTGCTAGTGTTACATCTTCGAGGTAGAATGTTGCATTTTTATACAAAATGTTGCATCTTAATGTGGGTTATCCGTAAGTGTTGCATCCTTAAATTAAATACTACTAAGGTAGACATGCTTAAGCTCGTATCTAAATGTTGTAAGGAGAGTAGCTCATGTTGCCAACTAATCCGTAACCCCATAATGGTGCCCTATTGAAATTGGTTCATGATGTTTCTTTTAATCATGTATCCTCTTTTGTTATCTTTCTTAGTGTTTGTCTATGGAATGGGTCTATGATGCAAGATATTTCCAATGAGGGTATGTTATTGTTTGAGGTTATGTTCATGTAAATGGAGGGTGGTTAATCATTTGGCATGGGGATGGTAAATGCTAATAGAGTGGTGTTGTAATGATTAGCAAGGAAACCCCATTATGATAGTTTGGTGATGTATAGTTTGTTGAGGGGCTAATGTGGCCTGGAGAGTGGTTCAAGTTACATAATCCTATTCTAGCCCACAATGATGTTGTGAGGAGTATGGAAAAATGAACCATAATGCATGCCAACATTAAACTCCTTAGTCTTTCCTTTAAATGCATGCTAAAGGTTACTAGTATTTGATCCCATAGTGATTCATGTTGTAGGCTAGTCTTTCACCCAATTGCATGCTAACCTCTTAAGGTTCTTGTTGCAAAGTGACTGGTTCATTTTGCATCAAGAGTGGGTTATGTTTCACTCGGATATTTTATAGGAAATGGGTTGAGAGTTGTTGTTTACTTCATCGTAGTACTCACTCTGTTTTGCAAGCTTTTCCCTTGCCGCAGGTACGTGACTCCGTTATGTTTGTCATTCACGTTTTTATATGTGATGAGGAAGTTTGTTTATGCCCGTTTCTTTCCATGATATGCCATGGGTTAGTTTCCAGTTCATTGCATGAGAGCATGTCATTTTATTGCACCATGTGAGTTGGGTTTGGACATCCTACTGGGTCACGCTCTGACGTGTCCCCGTTGATATTTTTTTAGGTGTTGGCTCGTGGAGTTGGAGGTCCTTTAGTTCAGCAGGTTGAGGTTGGAAGTGGTGCGAGTGTGTGAGTGGTCTGGAGGTGTATGTGTTTTGTACTTTGGCGAGATGTGAGCTGTTATGTTGTATATGAGAGTTGAATAGAGATGTTGTATAAACAGGTTGTGTATATATATCAGTGTTTGGATTGTTGTCTCTTTTGTGTTTCTGTGATATCTGGAATGCTACAGATACTATCCCAGCAGTGCGCACTATCCTAGCAGTGCGCAGTGGACCTGCTGCTCTGTTGTGTTTTGAAATTTTGTACTTCCTTCGTAGCACCCGCCTCTTCAGGAATACCTGATACAGATTCGTACTTATCGGGTATCCCGGGGAGCGGGGCGTTACAGTACCGCATTCATTTAATATCCAGTTTGACATGTACAAGTCTAAATTGGTTTTTTATATTAGATTAGATTTCTTTCGGATGAAAAGAATGAGGTGTCCAAGACTTATTTAATAATACCATTGTGTAACGGACTCAATGGAGAATTCTAATTGAATGAAATTGTACACAGGGAGATGAGTACTTGTCAGATCTGAAAACTTGGAAGAGTGGTAGATTGGAGTAGCTATGAAGGTATAGTATGAGTTAGGGTGATCATGAGAATGAGTAGAGTATTTAAAGCATCGAGACTTGATTATTAAGTTGGGGTGAGAAGACATTGGAAGTAACACGACTTGTTGAGACGAATGGAATGTTATGAAGACGGATTTAATATGATCAGGAGATTAGATATTAGGGGTAAGGATAGATGTAGTTTGATGATTTATTATTTATGGTGGATAGATTTATGAGTCGATATTATGAAGAATATATTGAGGACGAGATGATTGTTGATTTGTAGACGGTAATGTGGATTTATAGTTAAGTACTAGGATGTGATTTTAATTGTAGCATTATCCAGTGGAGAGACGAGTTATGATGAATTATTGAGGAACGCTGATTAAAGTTATATGATTAGCGATCTTTATGAAGTTATGAGAGTTGTAGGCATAAGTGTATATAGATATTATTATTATTATTAGTATAAGTGATTCCGAGGGCGGAATCATTTCTAAGGTGGGTAGAATGTAACGGCCGCTTTCCGACCGTTCGTATTTTTTGCGCGTACTTTCCTCTTTCGTACGCGTATTTTTCTTAGCCCTTTCTTCTATCCAGAATACGCGATGTGATATGTCGTTGTGACCGTATAGAAGAGTAGTTATTTGTGGGATTTTTATTGAACGTCATTTCACGGGTCGTTCTCCTACAAATCAGCTTTGAATGAAGGGGTGTTTTGGCCTCTAGACTTCAATGCTTAGTTTTTATTTTTATTTTCTTTCTCGGTAGGCTTAGCTCGTAATTGGACCCCGTATCCTTGATCCTCTCATTGTCACGGTCATCTCGATATTTTTTTTCATAATTTTCGGACACCGTTTGCTTAGTCTTTCACATTAATTACCTTCCAAACCCGATTAGCCCTAATCCATTTGAATTTCAAATTTAACCAAATCATTGGGATCCTCATACGTATGATGAGTGATTCCCTAGCTATCCTCACCTTAGTTTTTCCCTCTTTGCCTCTCACACACACTCTCTCTCCCATTTTGCTTAAATCCATCCTTTTACACCCCATATAGCAAGTTCCCATGTTAAAAACACAACCCAAAACACATCCCTAGGCTATCACGCATCAGCCGCCACTCCCCCTTGTAAACCCCATGGCCGGCCTTTTCCCATCGTTGCCGGCTTCCCCGGCTATCCTCCGGCGATCCCACCATCTCCGGTCATCTTCTCTCCCTCCTCTCTCTTAAAAAACTCCCCAAGATCAGCCTTGTCGCACAGTTTTGGCAGCCCAGCCCTAAACCGGCGCTCCGGCCACCATGGCCGATGCACGGCCAGCTCCGACCGCCCTCTGACCCCCCTGCATCACCCCTACCTCCGGCCATCAACCCGCATCCCTCCTCCCTCCTCTGTCTCCCTCAAAACCCCTTGAAACACCTCTAAAAACTGTTGTTGCCGCTGAAATCTGTCGACAGCCTAACTCGCCTAAAAACATGTGGCCACCCTTGTCTGGCTGCCACAGGAGATCATCCCTACTGCCGTCGACTTCCCCTATACCCCATCTACCTATGGAAACTCTTTATACTCCCTCAGGCCACGACAAACCTCTCTACGAACCGAAACACCCGATATTTTTTAGATCTGTCCTTTTCGTCTTCAAACGCACGTCCACCGGCTTTCGGCCGCCGCCGGTGACCCCTCTTGCTGCCGTTGACTCCCCACAGCCACCTCTAGCTACTGCACCCCTTTGCTACCTCCTCAGATCACGGCAATTCTGCTACAAACACAAAACAGCCCGGTCTACGCAAATCTGTCCTCTTCTCCGCAAAACAGCCCAGCTCGTCACCTTCGGTAGTTGCTCCAGCCATCCCGCAGACGAGCACGACCCCCCTTAGACCTCCTTCAATCCTCGGTAGCCCCCGTATGTTGAGGAGTTCACTTACATAGCAGATCACGCGTGTTTTCCCCGACGTCGTAGCCGTCACCGTGACATCTTGTTGTGATACTCGCAACCGAAGCGATCTGACGTCGTACCCATTGCCATGACATCTTGCTATGCTACCCACAGCCGAGACGATCCTGAGAAACCCTTACTGTGATACCCACACTCGAGGACGCCAGCACCACCGCCGTTTCCACACCCGACGTCAGACTCGTGCACGTTCGTTGTACCAAGTTAGCCCTCTTACTCATAGCAACCCAAACTTTAAGTCATCAAAACCTAACTAAACATCATCAACTAAAGTAACTAAATTTACTTTCTGCTCCTTTAAAACGATGTGAAACTGTAGATCGACGATCGGACTGATTTGACTGTGCACATAGGATAGAATCATCGGATAGGCGGAACGAACATCTTGACATGTGACGGTTAGGTAGCAACATTTAACCTAGAAATGAACCCTAATAGGATTAATGATGAGCGTGACCTAACACTGTCGCTTGACTCATTTCAGACGACCCATTACCGACGCTCCGCCTCGACGAGACGCTCCCGACGGACGTACCGCTCACCACCGCAGGCAAGTGTGTTCACTTGCGCAGTTTTGGCCACGTTTAGGACATTGTCTCCTTTAAACTGTAAAAAAGAGAAACGGATGTGAAATGATAGCGTCTGGGACACCCCACGACAGCCTGGACTTGACGACGAAGTCTGGGTACATCAACAACTGACATCATAGGTTTTATCTGTGCGTGCGTGCGTGTGGACCCGCTAGAATGAAAAACTTTCATCCACTTACATCTTGTCATGTCATGTAACTCTCATCCATTCTCGTCTCGTCATGTCATGTCATGTATTGCATAAGCCTGCGGGCGAATAGGGCACTCTCCAAGCTAGATAGAGTGATCCCTTATCACGATTGGTAATGGATAAGCCTGCGGGCAAATAGGGCACTCTCCAAGCTAGAGAGAGTGATCCCTTGTCACGATTGGTAATGGATAAGCCTGCGGGCAAAGAGGGCACTCTCCAAGCTAAAGAGAGTGATCCCTTATCACGATTGGTAATGGATAAGCCTACGGGCGAAGAGGGCACTCTCCAAGCTAGAGAGAGTCCCTTGTCATGATTGGTAATAGATAAGCCTGCGGACGAATAGGGCACTCTCTAAACTAGAGAGAGTGATCCCTTGTCACAATTGGTAATGGATAAGCATGCGGGCGAATAGGACACTCATCGAGTGAGTGGGTGATCCCTTGTCATGTCTTGTCTTGTGCACTTGAGCTGGGGTAGGGTTGAGCGTGCGCACGGTTTAGAGGGTTTGATCCCCCTCTAACCGTAAGGCGTGAACCCCTTCGTGACACACACATGGTCTTGTAGCCAGTCGCACGCTATGGCTATTGTCCGTCACGTTTACTTTTCAGTGTTGTCTTTACTTTCTTGCACATATACATATCTGTCATGTTGTTGCATCATCATCATGTAAACAACCTTTAAAATGCCATCTTTAAAACGTTATACACCTTGCAGTGGAGTATTCTCACGTTTACTTGCAGACTTCGCCTGACGTACAACCACTTTCTTTTGGTGTTTGTACGTCAGGTACCGAGATAGAGTTAGTAGACTAGGACCCAATACCAAAGGACTTGGAGCAGGAGTACGTTGCTGATCAGGAGTACGACCCGAACGAGGACCAGTCTTAGAGGTTCCTCAGTTGCTGACTTTGGAGGTTTAGTCACTTTCTAAGTTAGGTGCGTAGCACCTTTTTGTTTTCTGTTTTAGGTTGGTTGCGTAGCACCATTAGTTTTCTTTTCTGCTGTTGTAGCCATGCTGGGCCTCTTTTTAGACTTGTTATGTATCGCTAGATATTATCTTTTATATTAATGAATGCAGTTTCCTTTCTTGTACTCTTATTCCATTGTTCAGAACTTTTAAATGCAAGAACCTGTAACTTCATGGTATCCCTACAGACGCTTATTGGGTCTGGGCTTCTCAGCCCCGACCCATGCGGACCTTCGTCTTGTCCTCGCACCCATTTTGGGAAGCGGGGCATGACACAGATAGTCAGAGGCCTTCTTCCTTCTTCACTCTGCTCGAAATTGTATACTAAACTTGTGGGACAGATCGCCAAAGGAGTCAATCGATCTGTCTGGCAAGTCGTTGTACCATTCCATAGTGGACTTCTTTAGAGTTGTCGGGAAGGCACGACAGAGGAGCTCATCGTTTGCTCCTTGGATCTCCATCACCCCCTATAGCGTTGTACGTGTTCGAGTGGATCGCCCAAGCCATCGTACAATTCAAGATGGGGTAGCTTGAACCTACGCGGTATCGGAGTTGAGATCACCCTTCAGGTCAGTGGGTTGGCTTCTTTGGGATGTTGGGGAGGAGCTGGTGACCTTCGTGCGACGTCTCGACCGCCTCGAAGCTCTTGCCTGGGGTTGGAACCCCCGGATGAACCATCTCAGCGCTCAGGAGAATCCCTTCTATATGCCCTAGTGATCGGGCTTCGCTTGCGGCTCTGCCCTCGTCGATCATTGCGCCTAGGAGAGAGACACTTAGCCTGAGGGGGGGCTTCGGCCTTGATGGGGGCGCCCTTTGCGCCTTGGGCTTGGCGACCTCCTGCGAGAGCGGCTCTCCACTGCTTGATCTTACGGGATGTGCTCCTGAACCATCTCACTCGATGCGTATGGGATTCCCAAGCTCCACTGCTGGATCCTCTCCCTCGTAGCAGCAATATAAGTCGCTGTCGGACAGCTGCTTCTTCATCAAGCCGTCTTTGTATTACGACCTCCTCCTCGTCGAACCGTCTCTGCCTAGTTGTCGCCTCATCATCATCGAGACGCCTCTGCAGAACGGCAAACTCCTCTTCATCGAAGCGCCTCCTTCGAGCGGCCGCTTCTTCATCGAATTCGGGGAGGAGGTTTCGCCTCATGTTAAGAGGTCTGGAGGGGCCTGATGTTAGAGGCTGCTTTACAGATTTTGTCGCAGCCATGTCCTTCATCACTTTGTCGAAGATCTTAAAGCTTTGATAAACGCCACGGGCTGCGGCCTCGATGTTAGAGTCTGGCCCTTCAAGGGGCGCATCTCTCGGGGGGGACCTCCTAGAAGAGGTGGCATCCTCGAGCATTGGCCGTTTACCACTACGATGACTGCGGTGACTTTGTGTGGGGTTTGCCATGGATGTAACCCTTCTTCCCATAGACGTCGCCAAATGTTGCAGTGTAAAATCCGCTAACACTGAATTTATATTGAAATGAGAATCACTGTTACAATAATTTGAATTTTTGGGGTATAGACGAGGCTAATCCCGATTGGAAGGCGCTTCGTAGACGAAATTCTCAAGGTCGTCTGTTGATCGGAGTAGGTCGCCCGTCTATTGGAGTAGTTCAACGTGGGTTGCTTCAACCGTCGGTGGCTGGGGCGAGCTTCCTACAAAAAGAACAACTCGTCAGAAAGGTTCGATATGCTGTCAACCGAGAGCCTCTCCGATGCTTAAGTCAGCAGGTGACTGCTTGGAGAATGTTGGACACGCATGGCAATCTTAGAGGCAGATCGGCGCTTACTTGGCTAACTAGGGTGGAAGGGCGAATATGTGGAGGACATTCGACCTTTGGATATATGGTGATGTGTCAAGATTTCTTACAGATTAGCCAGCCCCCTTTCTCGTTAGAGGAGAAGGTCTATTTATAGTCTGTTGGAGTCGGTTGCTTTAGCTGAGCTGTCAATGTCAGGGCGTCAGAGGTTTGGCCGAGGATGTTAGAGCCGAACGTGTCAGTTGCACCTTTGTCAGGCTGTCTAGCGATGAAACGGCTAGGTGCACTTTTGTCAGGATGTCAGGCAGCGAATTAGCCAGTTGTACTTTTGTCAGACTTGTCTGTAGTGAAACTGACAGTGATACTAGTGGCAGGTCGCCTTACTGCTCGGGCGGACTGCTTCTGGGTGGAGAGGTAGGCAAGCTGCCTCTGGGGCGAGCTACTTTTGGGATGAGCTGGTGTGGATCGTGCGCGATCAGCCAGAGGGCTCTTCTCTTTGATTCAATTGACAAGTTTGTCGCTCTACAAGTGCGGGCTGCTCTGAGCCCCGGCTAGCTTCTCCAAGCCTCGACGAACTTGGTCTCATTGTGGAGATTCGACGGGCCATAACTTGGGCTTCGATCATACGAGCCTAGATCGACTATGCCGATCTTAAGGTCATAACAGGTACTATATGTTGGATCCTGTGGATGGAAAACAACACTAGAAGGGGGGTTGAATAGTGTTGTGCAAATAGTAAACTTTTTCGATTGTTAATAAACGCCCTTCTAATGTTGCCTAAGAAACCAAGTAGAGCGATCTACGCTTGGTTCTTAATCAACAAAATAATCTTAAAATACACAGAGTAATTTCACGGCAGGTAGTCGACTCCCTATGATCAGTAGTCGACTCTCAGAGTATTTATAAGCACAGATAAGATTGCAAGTAATACAAATATTATATTCACAGCGGATAGAAGTAAGTTGATCTTTGCAATAGAAGAATAACAATTAGCAAATAATAAATTAAGAGCAAAGATAAACAAACACAGATAAGCAATCGTAGACACAATGATTTTTATCCTGGTTCCCTACAACTTTTGAGTACGTCCAGTCCCCGACCAATCCGGTACGAGATTTTCCACTATCTGCCTTGGCAAATACAAGTACCGAACTCCACTCGTTAGGATTTCCAACGACCTAGTCTTGACCAGGATTTCCAACTGGCAACACTTAGACTTGTCTAGTGTTCCAACAACAATAAATAAAAATGATATCCAATTCACCACAATAAATTGGTGGAGATTGGTTTTACACCCAGATTCTATAGCCAAACAATGATAGAAAAAATTGTGTGTAGTGGTTTGATAGAATGAGATTCTAGATCACACAAAGATACGAATGAATTCTTTGTGATCTATATCTAATATTTTTCAAAAATCCTTTAAACAAAAAAATCAAGAGAAAAGTAATACGGATTTGAAAAACAGTTAGCCAATAAAACAAGAGTATGATCTTTAAAGAATACTAACAGAATTTTGCAAGATCACAAATAAAATCGAATTGGCTAGAGAAAGAATGAGAGCTTAGAACTTTTTAGAGCGTTTGCATGAGAGATTTTGAATTCGATAAATGTTGTATTTTTCTCAATGAAAACGATCCTCTATTTATAGGACAAAATTAAGAATTCGAATTTCAAAAATACTTTGACTTTTGTCCCAAAAATCATGGAGAAAATCGCTCAACGATATTTCAAAATTCAAGTCAAAAACGTCAAACTTTGACAGCTGGTAGTCGACTCCCTAGGAGTGGTAGTCGACTCCCAGTGTGTTTCAGGAAATCTTGATTCTCAGCTGGTAGTCGACTCCCTACCTTTGGTAGTCGACTCCCAGAGGAGTTTTTCCTGCGACACAGCTAGTCAGACAGGTAGCTAACTCCAGGGTGTGTGGAGTTTCACTACGGAATTTATAAGATGACTAGAGAAAGCTCTCAAAAACATTTTTGAAGATGATTTAAAAGATATTCAAAAATATTTTCAAATTGTTTTTGTGTGTGTTTTTGTCTATATGATTTGGCTTTAACAATACCCTAAAAAGACACAACACACTCACTATAGACTTAGGACACGTCTTCGAAAGCTTGATCAGTTTGATGAAGTAGAATTGAGCTTCACTTGAACTTCTTGTTCTATTTGGGCTTTGAACTTCATTATTTGATCTTAACCACGTTCGTCCTAGTCTTTGAGCATAGATTGCGCTTCTTTGAGTATGAGTAAAGCTTCGCATAACCTGCACACTTAATTGTAGTGTAGTTAGTACACTAAGTTTCATTTGGTGTGCTCATCATCAAAATCACTTGGGGTGGAATTCAATTTCCATCACTCTCCCCCTTTTTGATGATGACACCCAAATGAAAAATGAAGTAAGTTTGAAATTTGAAAGTATACTTACTCCCCCTGCTTTGATGCGGTTCTCCCCCTGCATCGAAGCTGTTAGCAAAACAATACAATACATATGATTTCATTTTTGCATTTCAGATCTTTTCTCCCCCATTGTCATCAACAAAAAAAATGACAAAGTACTAAAACATATGAATTATAATATGATTAGGATGGAAATTTAATTTCCTATTCCTGCAAGAGAGATGTTAGTTTATAAGAGCAACTAATATATTGCATAGAGGATAAGTTCATGGTAGCAAGCATCATACAATTAAAGTTATTACAAACCATAAGTTTTAAAGACATAGTTTTTGAGAACCATTGTTTTAAAAACCATTGTTTTTAAGAAAAGCTAAGGATGACCGTCGTTCTTCTTCAGTTCCTTGATCTCATCAAGGATCCTGATAAGCGTGTCCTCCGTCATTTTGTTGCTTTTCACGACGAGCTCTTTAAGGTCGTCCACCTTTTGGTTAAGGTCTTCAAAGCCTTTCTTTTGTGATATCTTCAATTTCCCAATCTTCTTTAGAAGCATTTCTTGAAGCTCAAGAATATACGCCGGTGCTTCTTCTTCTTCTTCTTCTTCGCTTCCTCTTTCTTCTTCTCCTTGTTCTTCCTCCTCAGAATCTGAAACAACAATTTTCTTACCTCTCCTGGAGAATGATGATCCTCCTTCAGCTGCAAGCTTTTCTTCGGGAATGTTCTCATCAAGATCATGGTGTAGATTCATTCTTCCAAGTGCATGAACATCAAAAACTCGAGCCGGTTCAAGAATTGAGGTTTCATGATCCAAAGGCACATTATAGCTAATAAACAAGATAGTGAGATAGTGCCCATGAGCTAAGGTGGATGAGGGTCTATCAGAAGAAGCTAAAGCAAGAATAGAATCCATGATAACTTTGGCCCAATTGATGCCGATGTTACCTAGTATAGCATAGATACATTTGGCCTGCTTCTCAGATAGGATAGAATGACTTTCAGATTTTTGAGTAATATTATAGGATAATATATTTGCCAGAATTCTTGCCGGATAGCGAAGATCGCTGCATGGAAGTTTAGTCTGAAAATGTCTTCCTTGCAAATACATTCTCTCTAGAATACTTCCTTCAGTCATTTCTATTTTATCAAGCAGCATGCCAGAATAAGGAATTCCTAGGGCTTCTCCTAGGGATTTGACAGTAATGGCAAGCTTAGTATCAAGGACTTTGGTTATAAAGCGGCTTTTTAGCAAGGTCGTAATCCATATAAGCATAGAACAAGTGCACAAGCCTGGGATAGCAAAGATAAGTATTTTCGGAGGAAAATAGGTTGGCCAAGTTCTGAAAATCTAGTAAGCTATCAATGCTATAATTTATAACATCATTAAGCTTAACAAAACGTTCGTGGAGGATGGGTTTCTTAGTGATTTTGATGAAGTGTTCATATGTGGTGTTCTTGAATAGATATGGTAAAATGGTTTCTTTCTCAGAGTCAATTTCAGATGAGGTTTTTCTCTTCTTAGTAAATATTCCTTTGAGAGGCATCTAGATAGAGTAAAAACAATATTTTTACAATGCTAGATAAGCAAGAGAAAAAATAATGAAGTAAAGATCATGAAGAAAATTTTTTTACCTTGAGTAATTTGAGAATGAGATGGAGTTGAAAGAGCTCCAAGCAACCAAGCACCAAGATTAAATTTCAAGAGAGAGAGAGAGAGAGATGAAAGGGGGTAGTCGGCTACCCTATGGTTTCTCTTGGGGATGGTTTTAACATAGGATGAAAGATGGTAAAGAAAGAGGGCCTTAGGATCAAGTGTTGGATGGTTAGGATAGAGTTTTAGCTTATTGGGTATAAGTTGCCTTTGAGGATATGAACCCATTAACTCTATAGAACCCAATAGGAGTTAGAAAAAAAACAAACCCAGAAATTTGCATACACGCTGGTAGTCGACTCCCTCATGTAGGTAGTCGACTCCCTACTGGGTTGAGTCATTTTCTCATCCCGAGGGGTTTTTGATCCAGGTCGAGTGCGTTTTCTGAACACAAAATATTTTAGGAGTTAAAAAATAATCATATAAAAACATTAACTTATTTAAACACATTTTAAGCAAAAAAATGATTTAGTTGTAAAAGAGCGCTTTTGTTCTGATCCAGTTATCAATCGTTTGGATCTTGATTTCTCCTCTTTGTTTCTTTAGAGTGCCTGAAAAAAAAATTAAACGTTTATGGTACTCTTTTTTTTTTGAGTCAGAGGAGTTAGTCTTTAGGAAGCCAAACTCAGTATGGTTTAGTTCCTTCATGAACAACATATTTATAATTTTTGTTTAAATGAATTTGTTGAACAAAGTCGGTAGCGTACTTTTTCCTTCGTTGATCAGATAATTTCTTAGGTATCCAGATGCTCAAAACATTATCGTTAGAATGATGCATCCTAGTATGCTTAACCCGTTTCTTGGTATGAAGTGAATCATAACCGAGTCCGATTTTGCTAGATGAGGTTTTTGATCTTTTATTATACTATCTAGCTTTCCTTTTCCTTTGTTGAAATTCTCAATAATTTTCATCGTAGCGTCGTATTTATCTTTGACAGATACGAGAAGATTATTCAGATTCTCAACCTTTACATTTACCAACAAAATATCTTTTTGCAGAAAGTCATTCTTTTCTCTAAGGAGACTATTTTCTTTAATGATTTCTTCCTTTTCTTTAGTATCCTTTTTAATACTTCTAAGTGTTCTTCTATGTTCTTTTATGAGCTTTTCATGCATTTTGCATAGCTCCTTATACGCTCCCCTATAATCCATGTCTTCATCATCACTTGATGACGAATCATTGTCACTAGATGAATCATGATGCGTGCTTACCTTGGAGGATGTGGATGCCATGAAGCACATGTGTGATGTTTCCCTTCTTTCATCGTTATCTTCTTCTGAGGATTCATCGGATGAGGAATCGTCGCTCTGGTCGAAGGCTGTGTAAGCTTCCTTCTTTGGTCGTCGGAATTTGTTTCTTCCATTGTTTCGCTTTTTATTATTGTCTTTGTTCTTCCCACGATCTCTGGAATCACGATTGTTTCTCTATAATGGACAGTCTCTCTTGACATGCCCTGGTTTATTGCAACCAAAACAAATAATACCGTTAGTGGGTCTAAAAGATCGTTTTCCATACTTACGTGTGATGAATTCTTTGAAGTTCTTTGAGATGAACGCGATGTGGTCTTCTTTGTCCGTGTAATCGGAATCTTCCTCTTGGGCTTTAAACGCGAGATTCTTCTTCTTTGGTTTTTCTTCGATCTTCTTGTCTTCTTCAAGCTCAATCTCATATGCCATGAGATTTCCCATTAGTTCTTCGATGGTGAGGTCTTTTACATTATGAGCTTCTCGAATGGCAGTTGTCTTTCCCTTCCATGGGTCGGAGGGATCTTAGTATCTTCATTACCTGCTCATATTCGGAAAGTTTCTTTCCTAATCCTATAAGCTCATTTGTAATATTAGTAAAACGAGTATTCACATCGGTGATACTCTCTCCTTCTTCCATTTTAAAAGATTCGAATTTTGAATGCAAAACATTTATGCGGGATTCTTTTACCTTTTCGGTTCCTTCGTGACTTACCTGAAGGGTGTGCCATATTTGATGTGATGTCTCACATTGGGAGACTCGATTGAACGCATTTCCTGTAACGGCGCAAAATAGTGCATTCATTGCTTTTGCATTGAGATTAGCTCTCTTCTTGTCGTCGACAGACCATTTCCCAAACTCAACATCGATAGGTGCGATGTACGTGATTTTAGTAACGGTCCAAGCTTCAATGTCTAATGACTCTAGGTGAGTCTTCATTCAGATCTTCCAGATAGCGTAGTTGGTTCCGTTGAACAGTGGTGGTCGCATGGTATTCAGTCCTTCAGAGTGAAAGGATGTTGATGCCATCACCTTTGTAGCCTCGCTCTGATACCAAGTGTTGGATCCTGTGGATAGCAAACAACACTAGAAGGGGGGTTGAATAGTGTTGTGCAAATAGTAAACTTTTTCGATTGTTAATAAACGTCCTTCTAATGTTGCCTAAGAAACCAAGTAGAGCGATCTACGCTTGGTTCTTAATCAACAAAATAATCTTAAAATACACAGAGTAATTTCACAGCAGGTAGTCAACTCCCGATGATCAGTAGTCGACTCCCAGAGTATTTATAAGCACAGATAAGATTGCAAGTAATGCAAATATTATATTCACAGCGGATAGAAGTAAGTTGATCTTTGCAATAGAAGAATAACAATTAGCAAATAATAAATTAAGAGCAAAGATAAACAAACACAGATAAGCAATCGCAGACACAAGGATTTTTATCCTGATTCCCCACAACTTTTGGGTACGTCCAGTCCCCGACCAATCCGGTACGAAATTTTCCACTATCTGCCTTGGCAAATACAAGTACCTAACTCCACTCGTTAGGATTTCCAACGACCTAGTCTTGACCAGGATTTCCAACTGGCAACACCTAGACTTGTCTAGTGTTCCAACAACAACACAATAAAAATGATATCCAATTCACCACAATAAATTGGTGGAGATTGGTTTTACACCCAGATTCTATAGCCAAACAATGATAGACAAAATTGTGTATAGTGGCTTGATAGAATGAGATTCTAGATCACACAAAGATACGAATGAATTCTTTATGATCTAGATCTAATGTTTTTCAAAAATCCTTTAAACAAAAAAATCAAGAGAAAAGTAATACGGATTTGAAAAACAGTTAGCCAATAAAACAAGAGTATGATCTTTAAAGAATACTAACAGAATTTTGCAAGATCACAAATAAAATCGAATTGGCTAGAGAAAGAATGAGAGCTTAGAACTTTTTAGAGCGTTTGCACGAGAGATTTTGAATTCGATAAATGTTGTATTTTTCTCAATGAAAACGGTCCTCTATTTATAGGACAAAACTGAGAATTCGAATTTCAAAAATACTTTGACTTTTGTCCCAAAAATCATAGAGAAAATCGCTCAACGATATTTCAAAATTCAAGTCAAAAACGTCAAACTTTGACAGCTGGTAGTCGACTCCCTAGGAGTGGTAGTCAACTCCCAGTGTGTTTCAGGAAATCTTGATTCTCAGCTGGTAGTCGACTCCCTACCTTTGGTAGTCGACTCCCAGAGGAGTTTTTCCTGCGACACAGCTAGTCAGACAGGTAGCTAACTCCAGGGTGTGTGGAGTTTCCTACGGAATTTATAAGATGACTAGAGAAAGCTCTCAAAAACATTTTTGAAGATGATTTAAAAGATATTCAAAAATATTTTCAAATTGTTTGCGTGTGTGTGTGTGTGTGTGTGTGTGTGTGTTTGTGTTTGTCTATATGATTTGGCTTTAACTACCCTAAAAAGACACAACACACTCACTATAGACTTAGGACACGTCTTCGAAAGCTTGATCAGTTTGATGAAGTAGAATTGAGCTTCACTTAAGCTTCTTGTTCTATTTGGGCTTTGAACTTCATTATTTGATCTTAGCCACGTTCGTCCTAGTCTTTGAGCGTAGATTGCGCTTCTTTGAGTATGAGTAAAGCTTCACATAACCTGTACACTTAATTGTAGCGTAGTTAGTACACTAAGTTTCATTTGGTGTGCTCATTATCAAAATCACTTGGGGGGAATTCAATTTTCATCACTATATTACTGTTAGGAGGAAGAGACATCTCGTGTTGGGGTTCTGCGCTTTGTTCATGAATGGAAGGGAAATTTTGCATTTGTGACTTTCCTGGGTGAAGCGACCTTTCTTACCCATTGGGGCCGTCGTGGCTCCAAGCATTCAAAAGAAATGGTCCTATCCGAGGTGGAGTGTGGAGCGAACAAATGTCTGCTAGGGCTGCTGAGCTCTGAGAGGACTATCTCAGCTTTGCTGACAGACGGGGTGTTGAGGAACACTGTATGGGCAGAAGGTGCAACTAACCTTTAGATTTTGCATCCATGTTTGCTCACCCTAATCTTCTCTCGTTTTACAGGCATGGCCAGATATGAAACCTCCCTCAACCTTGACATGATGGCCCTTCTCTGCATTGGTCGGGGTCTGGGGACATTTCGTCTGTGCAGTCGTCGGCTCTTCGAGCAATAAAGGAGACCCTAAGCTCGGCCAAGGTTGCTGGGAATTCGACTAAGGTGGGCACCACTCAGTAGGCCTCTAGTGTTTTCAAGAAAAGGAGGAACCCTCTATCAGCCGAACTTAACAACGCCAGGAAGAAAAGGAAGAGGGATGAGGTCGTCCCTCCACGCTCAGCCTCCAAGGAAGCTGTAATTTGCAAAGCTGTGACCTCGGGAACAACGACGACACTCCCTGGCTCGGGCGACTATCAAGACATGTGGTCGTGGGAGGAGTCCACCCTTCAAGGCTATCTGTGATTCTTCCTGAGTTTGAGTGTGAACTGGCGGTGTATAGGTCGACTCAGGCTGACCTGCAGTTCTCGAATCACAAACATCACAAGCCTACCTGTCTGGTGGGGGTTGAGGAGTCGATCTTCCTGGATTGTGGTGCCATCGCTTAGCTTGCTGAGAACTCGTCCTTTCACAGAACCACATTGTTTTATGGAAGGTTGACTCAAAGCGACTGGCCAGCTAAGTGTTATGTCTTACCTTTTGTCTTATTCTAATGCAGATGTCCTCAGTGATCGCTAAGTTGCATCACCGATTAGTGATAACGGTTAATGTCGAGGCGAGCCTCACTCTGAAGCACATAAAGGTGGTTGTGGTGGAGAAGGCCATCACTGAAGCAGAGGCCCAACTGGAGGCATCGGAGCTCAAGGCCACCGAGCTCAGATCTCAAGTAGAGGAGCTTGAGGAGACTCTAGCTAGGGAGAGGGCGGCAAGGTCGGCCTCTAAACTAGCGAGGTCAACGACTGAGGATAATGCCAAGGCTGAAGTAGCTCTAGGGAAGGAGGTCAAGGAAAAGATCGAGTCCAAGGTAGCTTAGAGGAAGCATTCCAAGGAGTGGCTGTCTGAGGAAAAGGAGAAGGGAAAGAAGGAGAGAGAGCTGATCTACAGGCTCTGCTTGCCAAGTCAAAGGTGATCGACCCAGAGAAGGTTACTGCAAAGGTGGAGGAGAAGTTCAAATTGGATGTCTTCACTCCTCAGATGGCTAAAGTGGTTGGTGCATGCTTCTTTCATTGCTAGGGGAAGATCGCCATGAAATTTTTTAACCCAGGGGTTGTCTTTGAACAACTCAAGATGATTCCTGAGGAGGGTGGACTCCATGCCAAGGCGCCAACCCTCCTGTCGAGACTGCAGTCGCTGCGTCTGAGGCCGCCGATTAAGCAGTGTCTCCAGAAGCCCTGGCTTCCGAAGCCCTGGCTTCCGAAGCCCTGGCTTCCGAAGCCCTGGCCTAACGATTATCACCTGTATCTTTTTGCTTTCTTCTTTTATATGGGATCTAATCATTTTGGAATGTAGTGCATTGCCCCTCTTTCATGAATAATTTTTTTCAAGGAAGAAGTCTCAACTCGTCGTAGAGGAACTCAAAGCTATGGTAGAAGACTTATGAATACTCCAAGTCTTGGCTTGAAACTTGGATAGGAAACTTTGAAATTAGCTCGTCTCGGGTCATAGAGGGTCCTTGAACTTAATAGAATCTCTGTGGTAGATAGAAGACTCGAAGTGACTCCAAGGCGTGAGAAAATTTTTGAAAAATATTCCCAAGTATTATGTCATATGGGGCCGAACTCAGCCCCGACGAGATCAATGTGCCCCTTGATAGCTCGACCTCGCGAATTATGAAGGTAGGGAGCACGAAGTGTGGAAGATCGTCACTCCTGTTCTCGACCATGCTTGCTTTCCTCAAAATATTGCAACTCTCAAGCGCATGATGTCAAGAAGTAATAAAATCTGGTGAGTCCAGAATTGAATCCACATGAACAAGTTGTTCTACAATCTCGCAAATGCAATCAATTATGGAAGGGTAATGGTGAGAAGAGTACCGTCTCAACTACAAAATTTGGTGGGATAGATGGGAAAACTGGGGGTTTGATCTAGGATACACCATAGTTGGATGGCCAATAGGGGGGGGGGGGGAGAGAGAGAGAGAGAGAGAGAGAGAGAGAGAGAGAGAGAGAGAGAGAGAGAGAGAGAGAGAGAGAGAGAGAGAGAGAGAGAATATGCATGTGTTATGGGGTCATCTAGTGTTAATGCTAGTCATGATTCTAATGTCACTAAGTATGACTCGGAAGTGAATCCCTTTTGGGGCATGCACCTCCGGAAGATACCCTAATCGGTGATAAGCTCACAATATGACTCAATTGCGGATCCCCTTCGGGCTTGCGCAATCGGATAATAAATCGACTAAATTAATATAGTTTGCATCTTAAGTAATCTATCATGTCAACAATCACATGGCGTTAAAACAAATCAAGAGGTGCATCTCGTATTAATCCCCCTTGTATCATAGCCCTATTAGGTGATCAAGCATGGATCATAGCCTTATTGGTTGATCAAGCATGGATTATAGCCCTATTGGGTGATCCAGCATGTAAATGTAGGGATTAATGATGGCACAATAAATCTCCTTTTCGATGAATAAAAAAAATGGCACAATAAATCTAAACATTAATTTATGCAATAGAACAAAGAAATCACAATGTCACAAAACCCTTAAATTAGCCACAACACATACAAAGAATGGATCTAGATTATCATAACAATAAAAGAAACATTTTACTCAAAATCATCGTCCAATTGATTGTTACAATGCAAAGCACATACAGACCATGTGTTGGTTTTTTTTTTTTTCAACTAATGAGAGTGGGTCATTTTTTTATCACGTCACATATTTTCCATTAATCTGTATTATGTATGATATATTCCTTTTGTTTTCGTGCATTAGCAAGGATCAACAACCTTGTTAATTAATTAGCATACATTATAACAAATTTGAGCTACAAAAGCTCAGCATACAATGCTATTGTAACAAGATTGAAATCTGTTGTGAATGGGTATTTACTGGGTTGGTGAGTTATTGGGCCAACCCAAGTGGTTGGGCCCATACCCACTTGTATTCTCCCCTTTGGTTATAAATATAGACTTGAGGGCTCTCCCCTCAATAGTTGATTCATAACACGTTATCAGCACGAGCCTCTAAATTTTTTCCACAAATTTTCTTTCCGTTCGTTGCGAAGGCGAAGGCGAAGGCGAGACGGGAGATCCACGAGCGCGGTGCAAGGCTTCCTCCATCGAAGGTCGTCATCCGCGTAGGGCTTCGAGCAACCGTCGCTATATCCGGCGGACGGATATAGAGGTAAAAATACTAAAAACGATACTTTTTATCATACGTATGATTGCCACTCCCCTAGATCTCACAAGATCGTCACGGGGATTCATCGTCGCCTTGAAAACGACGGATTTTCCATCCCAAAAATCAATTTTTTTTAAGGGTTTTTTGAATTTTCTGGAAATAACAAACCCTAAAACTACCCCCAATCCCCCACGGCCACGTTTCCCCCCCCCCATGGGGGGACCTACCCCCGCCGCCGCCCATCCCCTGCAGGGGGGGCGGCGCGGCCCCTGCCGCCGCCCTCCCCTGCAGGGGGGGCGGCCGCCGCCGCCCCGCCCCTACAGGGGGGGGCGGCGGCCCCCCCCCCGCCGTCCCCCCCCCCCCCCCCCCCCCCCCGCAGAGGGGGGCGGCGGCCCCCTGGCCGTTTCCCCCTCTACGGGGGGGGCGGCCCCCAGTGTAGGAATATTATGCCCTCGAGGCCATTTATTCCTGTGTGAATAGCACAAACATCTTGTTCGAAATAACAGTAAGCTGTTTGGTAATAATTTATCTAAGTTATATTGTAATGTAGTTAACATTAGATATCAACTTAGGTAAAGTCCTGAGACTTTATGCAAGGTCAAACGGGTATCGAGATGAGTATCTCGATCATGGAGAAACGTTTGACCGTCTGTAGCATAAGTCTAAAATGGTTCGTGGTCGTAGATGTTTCGAGACAAGGATATCGAAACATCGGATAGACCATTGTGTCTTAGTCTTCACCGTTTAGCGGTGGCGATGATCTCATGATCGCTTGACTTGGCGAAGTCGAAGACGAGACACAGGTGCTCATTAGAATGAGTTCACTGAACGATCCACTAGAGTTATCATATGGTTATATTGACCAATCTGTCAGTGATAACTCTGAGTGATGATAGGATAGTTGGTCTTTTGACTTGAGGTCATTTTGACGGACCTGTGCGTGAACGGTGCCACTTAGATCAACTGACCTAGCTTCGAGGCAAGGCCTGTCGAAAGGTCTTTTGATTGGGTGTCACTTGAAACGTACGAGGCGAGTAATGACCAAGAGAGGATTCGTCTCTCCCGGTCAATGGGAGTTAGTGTCGTAGAGTTAGTTCGGTCTTTAGTAAAAACTCTGCGCAGAGTATGTTGGAAGAAGTCCAATATTTATTGACTAAAGATTGATAGAAACTAACCGGAGTCAAGTTATTGGGGTTGACAGTTTGACCGTACCCCAGACTTGATCCGAACGACATATTTAAGACGAAGAGACTATAACTGCGGAATTCATCACGGAAGCAGTCAGGTGGTCCCGACAATACTCATGTCAATGAGTTAACCACATAATGATGATTCCTGAAGCAGGGACGGCAACCACTGCTCGTGGTCACTGCCGTATAGGGCTTCGAGCCCAACCTGTTGTAAGGGTCAGGCTGTAGGGTCTCACACAGAGTGCAACGCTTCGTCTAGTAATAGGTAGAAATTAGTTAGGGAGAATATTTTGCATTTTGATGCAAGGGATGAAATAATTGCATTTAATGCAATATGGTAATTTAAGCTTAGATAGGGACTATTTTGCATTTGATGCAAAAGCGATTAAATGTGTATTAAATTGTTTAATACAATATTTAATAATATAAACGCAAGGAAAAGTTCACGGGTAAGACGGGAATGTCCCGGTCTAGACCCAGGTTCGAACGGCGTCCAAATCGGACACCAAATGCTCAAATTAGAGCCAAAACAGCCCAAAGAATCAGAACAGGCCAGGCCCAGTAAATACAGCCAGAACAGGCTGCCTGGGCTAGCCCAGACGCTGCCTGGGCTCTGCCCAGGCTCGGCCTGGGCTAGCCAGGCACGGCCTGGGCTAAGCCCATGCCGCCTGGGCTCTGCCCAGGCTGATCTGCGCGCGCGCACAATGCTGTGGGGCCCAGTTTTTGGGCTCCACGCCTAGGGTTCTGAACCCAAGGCGTGACGGCTGCAGATTTCAGAAATACATGGGTTTGGGCTGATGTTTGAACACTCAATTGGAGGGTCAAACGACCTCCGATTGACGAACGGTTTTTTCCTATGCGTTCACCGTTGAACGCTTGTCGTATTGATAGGTTGTATCAATCCTGAAACTCAACGGTGAGTGAGTTAAAATTCACGGAAGTTTGCACTTTGTGAAGTACAAACTAACTTGATTTTAACTAACCCAAATATTTAGTCCCACATCGGATTTTGAGAAAAGGGGAGAGTCCGCCGCCTATATAAATAGGGGTCTCCCCCCTTCCTCAAAACTCGTCCCAAGCTCTAGATCTGAGCGGCTCTCGTAAATGTTGGAGCACGCTCGGATCTAGGCTTAAATAAATATTTCTCTATCTCCCTAAATTTCTGCCTTACTCCTGAGGGCTCTAGCAAAGCCACAAAGGAGTTCGGATTCTGGATCTGAAATCTTGGCGGAGGTTTCACTCGCGTGAAACTTTCTTCGGCGTGTGGTTGGCTCGGCGGCACGGGGATTGATCGCCTCGGGATGCGGAGCGGTTCGAGGAGCGGTTCGGGGAGCAGTTCAAGGAGCGGCTCGGCGTGGGACGGGAGCAGCTCGGAAGACGGCGCGGAACATCTCACCTGCTCCAGGGCTGAGATTCCGGGTATGTGGTTAAAGTAGTTTATTAGCATTAGTTTAATTTAATCGCAGTAGGCTAGATCCTTCTTGGGATGGTCAGATCCATCCCAAGTCGGCATAGATCTTGGCATAGGGTCTTGGACCTTAGGGCTAAGTCAGAAAATTGTTTTTAACTGCATGTTAATTAGTTAACATAAGTTTTTCTTCCGCTGCAAATGTTTTTTTGTGTCTATGTTCCGTCCGACTTAGGACGGGACTAGAAATTTTGTGCCCTAAGGGACCGCCAATTCCCCTACAGTGGTATCAGAGCCTAGGTTTGCGTAGTCGATCTAGGTACTGCGATTTATTAAACTTGTTAATGCTTTTAAATGCTTTTCAAATATTTTTAAAGTTATGAGATAAAATTTTAAAAATGTTTTAGATGTTCAAAAATTTTATTTTGATATTTTTGAACATGAAAATTTTAAAATGACGTTTTAAAATTTATGTGATAATTTTAAAACTAATTTTAAATTCGAGCTGAGGAGCAAGCGTTTGACCGTCTTTAGCACCTACTTCCATGGAGATTATAATGGGACCCACAGATATGAGTGGGAGGAACTCATTTTTTTAGATAACCGGTCATAGACTATGTCAAATTTTTACCCAAATGAATTAATTATGAGCCAACAATATACCATACTGTTTTATTTTTGGTTAATTCTGCATTCAAAAACTAAAAAAAAGGAGGGAAAAGTTAAAGTGGTAAGAAACAATATTGTTTCTTTCCTTAATTGAAAACCGAAGAAAAAACCTAGTGTAATTCCAAGAAAAGAGGGGGGAAAATGAAAAAAAGGCAGGAGACAAAAAGAGATTTTAGCAGATTTGCTGACTAATTATGCAAATGCAAAATAGGAAGGCACAACTGTAATTTGACCAACTCTTATGGGCGAATCGCAAAAAATCCCACTAAACGTGGATGATTCATTTGTAGCCGTCCGATCGTTTGACTAAATTTGCCCCAATTTTTTAATTAATTTTCAGATGCTTTTCAATTATACCTAAAATGTCTCCTCCCAAGATAATTATAAATACCCCCATTTCCTCCCCCCATCTCCAATGTCCACTTCATCATCCTCACTCCATCTCTTTGACTTTTTTTGCTTTTCATGGCCGTTGATCCGAGCTTCTGGAAAATGGACGATCAGATCGCGATCAAGGAGGCTGCCATCGCTAGCCTCCGGAGCTTGGAGTCCGTCGTCATCACCCTCGACAACCAAGCCGCCTCCGCCTCCGCCGGTGGTTCCTCATCGTCGCAGCAGTTCGATTGCCGTGCGATCGCCGACCACACAGTCTCTAAGTTCCGGCGGTTCATCTCCACCCTCGACCGGACCGGCCACGCCCGGTTCAGGCGCGGTCCGGTCCGACCCCGGCCGACCGAGGCGTCATCGTCTCAGGCCAATCCGCTGACCTTGGCTCAGCATGCTTCCTTCCCTCCGCCGCCGGTGGCGGCGCCGGTCACCCTGAAGCCTCACACGCTGACTCTTGATTTTACCAAGCCGAATCCCCCGGCCTCCGGTAAGATCACCGGAAAAGGAACTTTTTCCGATGAAGGCTTCAGCATCTCTCCTCCGATGTCCGGTAACTCCTCGTTCCTGTCGTCGATCACCGCCGACGGCAGCGTCTCCAACGGCAAGGGATCGTCTCTGTTCCTGTCCTCTGCCGGTGCTGTCACCGTCGCCGGCAGTGGACGCGCCGTCTCCAACGGAAGGCCGCCTCTGTCTTCCTCTAGCAGGAAGAAATGCCACAGCTCCGCCTCCGGCAGCCGCTGCCACTGCTCGAAGAAGAGGTAAAAAGCTTCGAGATCCAGCGCACTTTAGCGGCTGTCCATATGCTTTTGCTAACGTACACCGTTTTCTGTTTTGATTTCAGCAGAAAGAATCGTATGAGGACGTTGATTCGCGTGCCGGCGATAAGCTCGAGGATCGCCGACATCCCCAACGACACCTACTCGTGGAGGAAGTACGGCCAGAAGCCGATTAAGGGCTCCCCTCACCCGAGGTAAGCTTACCACCAGCACTTACTACGAACGCCCGATCGTTTTTATTGTGTGACATGGCGAGATCTGATCCGTTGATAATTCTGACTTCTGATAGCCCCTACAACTCCAGGGCGTACTACAAGTGCAGCAGCGTCCGGGGCTGTCCGGCGAGGAAGCACGTGGAGCGCGACCGCGAGGACCCCTCCATGCTGGTCGTCACGTACGAGGGCGAGCACCGGCACGCGCAGCAGATCGCGGCCGTCGACGGCACGGCAGCGGCGATCGTGTTCGAATCCTAGGCGTCCATGTTGTTTTTTAAATTGTCGTTAGCGTGTAAAAAGGAATTTAGGTTTTTTTTCAGGTAAAAATATTTGACCGAAAAGTCGCCGGTGGGATTGGAAATTTTGTCGCGTAGCGGACCTTCCTTCGTTTAGATCTATTGTTATTTCGTCTAATTAAGCGCATTTAATGATTTGCTTTGAAGTCCGGCGTTTCTTGGTGTGGTGTTTAGTCAAAAGAGGGTCCCAGGGGTTGCGTGATTAAATTGGGTAACACTGCGGGTCAATGGAAGCTGGTGGGTGTGAGGGCCCGCTCGTGGGTCCCGCCTGCTGTATCGTTGACTGTGCAGTCAGAGTTTTTATTTGTCGTTTGTTGGCCTTTCTTGGTCGTGATCACGTGACATGTTTCGTTTTATTGTGGACGGCGTTCTGACAGCGTAACTGCCGTTGTAACGGCTTATTGTTGATTTTTGGACTCATTTAAGTGGATAGATCCGGGTCGGACGCGGGTGTATGATTATAACCCGAATCAATTGGATCCTGAGATAGACTCCATTGCAGCAATCCAAACATGGAAACCCTAGTTAAACCCAATTGGAAGCAAACCAATTGAAACCTTAATTGGACGCCAATTAATAAAGAAACAGATCAAGATTCACGGCGTTGAGGGCCTTGGGATAAGGCTGTTAGTGTGAACGCTCCATTGTCAAAGACCTCGGCGGAGCTGGTTGCATTGGCAGCGAACTGGGGATGAGCGGAGAAGAATATAAGTTATATATGTGCGTACATGACATTTCACATGCATCAAGATCACGTCCAATTCACGTGGCCCACGAGTTTTAACGGATTTTGATTTTTTTTAATGGACCAATGTGCAATTAATTGGTTTGCGCTAATTCCGATAATCAAGGGGGGTTTCTAAGACGAATGCATAGTCCGGGTTGTTTTCTGTTACTTACCCATGTTCTTTATAAGTATCAAGATGGAAGATATATGGTTGACAACTAGGTTCTGGTCAACAATAATTGAGACCGATGTGGACTCATTTGATGAGGTGGAGCCTCGTCAACTCCTGATGTTGGACCTTTGGTTGGTAGAACCAGAGTCGAGGAGAGCTGAACTTCGAGCTTCAGGTTGGAGCTCAACCAATCTCACAGTCGATTTTGACGACCGTTCGACCTTTCTCTTGGGTCGTGCCTCGAACAACTTGCACCACAGACAATCGTTATGGGATCGGATCTGGGTTCTGGTCTAAATCCACTCCGATGCTTAGGTTATTTATCACTTAAGGAAGGCTTGGGGCTGTCGAGATCGACCCAAGGGAGATTGTCTCGAATCAGTCACCTCAAGCTTATGGAGGAAGAAATATGTGAGTGGAAGGAAAGCTTTTGTCAGAGTACCTAGTATTCTGTATCTATGTAGTCTGAACCCTTTCTCAGTTGTCATCTCTCTTATTTATAGCTGATGATTTTCCTTGTTAACACATAACTGCTCATCATTTATGATGGTGAGATCTTCTCCGGGAATGTTGATAACGTCAGCCCATTTATTCGGTCCCCATTAACCGACCTCACGCAATTTGTGGGATCCAACAGGCGGATGTGCTATTCATTTGACTAGGTAAGAGTTCACCCTCACGAATGGGCTTTTGGGTTATTGGGCTGAGGCTTACCCTTTCAAGTGGGCTTCACTTTTCTCGCTGCATTGATAAATCCCCGATTCATGGTCCGAATCCATGTATTAACAACGACTCCCATCATTCGTGTTCAAGAGGTACATTGATTGATACTGAATGATGTGAAATCACATTAAATGGACACGACAATCGAAGCGGGCACATTTTGATTTCTACCTCCAAAACCCTTTACCTTTTGCTTCGGTAATCGCTGTGTTTTGCGATTTGAAATATGTGTAGCATCAGATCTGAACACGTGCCACTTATCGAACGGCCAATTGGTTCAGGCTTCGGCTCTCTGATATCAGTGGGGATGGAAACAAAGAGGCAAACTCGTCTCGTTCCCATATTTTGGAAAGCATGCTCGTGCTTTTCCTTCATTTGACGCCCTTCAGCCCTTACTAAGGTAGTCTCCCTTTTTCATTTGTGCTCTTTTTGGTTCTTTCAATCATGTGGCAGCCTTTGAAGATCAGAGAACCATCTCTGTCCCAAAGTTTGCGATGTCTTTGACCCTCTCAGCATATCTTGGTTCCAGGAAAAGGAAAGGGACTCCTCATGAAACCACGACTTCCTATTCTTCGGGTTGATGATTTGTCCACCGTGCCTCGTGAGATTTTGGGCAAGGTGCCGGAGTTATCTTTCAATCTGACCACCAGGATCCAATCGGATTATCTTTCTCCTTCTTATAGGCTTATGATTACATAATTAAATGAAAGAATTTGCTTCCTCTGAGACAGGAAGTATATTTGACATCTTTCCTCTTTGGTCTTCATTTTCCTCTCCATCCCTTTATCTTAGAGATTTTGAGTTTTTTTTGAACTTTCCCTCTGCCAGCTCGCACCTCGCGCTATTTTCCATATAGTCTGTTTTACCATGCTTTGTGTGATTTGTGGAATAAAACCATCCATTCGGCTGTTTAGGTACCTTTTTCGAGTAGAAATTGACTCTCGTGCGATATGGTATCACATCGTCTCCCGTAAGAACAGAAAACTTATTTGTGACCTCCCTAGCTCCGACCGTAATTGGGAAGATACATTTGCTTTCATTTTCCTTCCAAGTGTGGATTCGCTCCTCACTCATTGGAGTACCCATAATCCTCATATTTTCACAGAATCGGGATTATCTCCCGGTGAGGTCAAAGCAGCCAAAATTTTGTTGAGTCGGTCGTCGGAAGGGAGGTCGATCACATTTTTGTTAGAAAATAATCTGATGAAGATCTTCTTGTGGAATCCAGGTAACATATACTGCTTCAATGCTCCCCTAACGACCACTTACATTAATTGCATTTCTCATTTGCAGAGATGGTTGGAAGAAACTCCGAGAGTTCGCCCCTAAATGTGCGTAAGCATTGCCAAGAATAACAGAGGAAGAAGCAGGTGGGTAGCTCCTTTGCTCGACCTTCATCTGTCTATAGCCGGACCTCATCCAATGAAGGAAGAGACATTGTGATGGCCTCAGGGTCGTTGTCGCAAACTTCCCTGCCATTGAATACCGACCCAAACGTTATTTGCGTAGGATGGTCCTCATCTCCAGCCCATGCCTCAGACATTCCGGTTCCAAACATTCCTCTGCCAGCCATGTAACCGAAATCTACGAAACCTTCATTCAAGAATCGGAGTCTCCCCTTAGTCAACAAGGGGAATGTTGAAAAGAAAAGTAGGGTCAAGGACGTAACCTCTTCGACCTTCGCTTTGAATAAGGGTGTTTCACCCTTGTCCTCTGTCTTTCAGATACAGTCGACTACTCATGAAGGCTCTCTAACCCAAAATTCGGATCGCACCCCCTCCGAGCCATCCCAAGGACATGTGGCCATGTGGTAGTGTCGACCTGCCGACTCCCTTGGTGGGTCCAATACCCTAGGAATACGAGGTGGCTTTACTGCTGAATCAAAATTCTTCCTCTTCGCAAGAAGTGATTAAAGGAGATCGCAATAAGCCTCCATTCATCGTATGGAGAGACGAATCAGCCTTATTGGACTATGGGACGACTGCTTGTCTTGTGGAGAATTCCATCCTTCCTCGTGACCGTGAGTTCCTTCAAGGGATGGACTATGAGAGATTAGCCAACTTCGTAGTAGGTTGTGGCTATCGGGTTAGTCACCAATTCTTCTATTTCTTATTCATGTCGTCTATCTGTCTGACTCAGGTTTTGCTCAGATGTCTCAATTTGGGTCGGAGCTCCGTCATTGGGCCATAGAGCTGACCGGTGTGAAGGCTCGACTCAATTATGAATGCAAAGAGTGGATGCAGCTGAGAAAAGAGCTTCAGAACTTGAAGCTCGAAATAAGAAGCTGGAGGAAGATTTGGATAAATCGCTAGATGCCAAAGCAAAAGTTGAGTGGGAACTGTCTAAGTCTATGGACAATATTACCTCCTTATCTGGCGCAAAGAAAGCCGCTGAGGCTCAATGCGAAGCCGATAAGGCTCGATGGGAGAAGGAAAAGTCCGAGTTACAAAATCTATTGCGGATTTACAACACTCGGTAGTTTCGGTCGAGGCCCTAAGGATCGAGCTTGCTGCTAAACTCTCCCATGCTTTGAAGGATTTCCTCGTTCCAAAGGGCGATGGTTCTTCACAATTGATTTGTAAAACTTTAGTATCTAATAAATTTTTGGCACGATGTTTTGTATAAATCGTCCATGTTTAAGATAGTTATTTTCTTTTACCAAAACTGATCTGGAAAATTATGTTAAAACTGAGCCTTCTGTTATTTCCCATGTATCTGCCACCTCAACGATTCGAATATTAGCAGGGAAGAATGGCTAAGATTGAATTGTTGAACATTAAGCACGTCATGATTTTTCTGTCTTGCTGAAACGATCCCTAATAGAGTAGCTTAGGATTTGCTAATGGGGGTAAAAAGTTCGAGAGCGTAACCCCTCGAGTTTCGTTCGATTGAGAGGGTCGTTCAGTGGCGAGGAGCATGGCCCCTTCGACTTACGCTCGACGATGTGGGTCCTTCAGTGGTGAGGGGCGTGGCCCCTTCAAATTACGGCCGACGACGAAGGTCGTTTGGTGGCGAGTGGCGTGACCCTTTGGCGAGGGGTGTGGCCCCTTCCACTTACGGCCGATGACGTGGGTCGTTCGATGGTGAGGGTCGTGGCTCCTTCGACTTATGGTCGACGACGTGGATCATTCGGTGGCAAGGGTCGTTCAGTGGCGAGGGTCATGGCTCCTTCGAATTACGACCGACGACGTGGGTCGTTCGGTGGCGAGGGGCGTGGCCCCTTCGACCGTTCACCCAGAAATATTTGATTCAGCGGACCCATAATAATCTGGCTCATCGACCCTATCTCACATCGACAATTTAGGTAAGACATAACCAACCTCGTACTTGTGACACATTCATTAGCTCAACAAAATACCAAGGAAAATAATAATTGATACAACTCACTCTCTTTGCCAGCATGCTTATTGATAGTATTTTCGCAAATGTACTGCATTACAGGGATAAGTAAGCTCCTTACCCTCCATTGTAAAGAGTCGATAGGTGGTTGGGCCGAGGACATCGGTCATCTTCTAGGGCCCCTCCCATTCGGGGCAAGCTTTCCATATCGATCGACCTCTGGAGAAAATCAGCCTTTCGTGACACGAGATCACCTAGTTCACTTAAATGTTTTAGTTGTAGTAGCATGCCAAACATCCTTCTACCTGACGAGGGCGGTAAGGGACCAATCTCCAACCTCGTCGATCCATTACAAGTTGAGTTCGAGTCCTTCTGAGTTTCTTTCTTCATCGAAGTATCTGAGATGACGAGGTTCCTCGCCTACTTCAACAGGAACGACCGCCTCACACCCATATGCAAGCATAAAATGGGTCTCTTCCGTCGAGCCTTTGCGAGTCGTTCTGTACGACCACAGTATGCCGGGGAGCTCCTCTGGCCACGCGCCTTTAGCTTCTCCTACCTTCTTTCACAATGGCTACCGGATACACTTGTTAGCTACCGCTGCCAGCCCATTAGACTTAGGATGAGCCACAAAAGCAAAGTGTAACTTGATCTTCAACTCAGCACAAAATTCCTTGAACCCGGCACTGTTGAATTGTGTTCCATTGTCTGTCACGACGGATTGAGGGATGCCGAATCGACAGACGATCGACTTCCACACAAAAATTTTAACCTCCTTTCAAGCGATGCAAGCCAAAGGCTCTGCTTTGATCGACTTGGTGAAATAGTTTATTGCTATGATCAAGAATTTCTGTTGTCTGCTCGTCGGTGTGAATGGACCACTGATATCTAATCATCATTTTGCAAAAGAAATTAGGCTGATTATAGTAATCAAATCTGTCGGAGGGGCTAAGTTGTGCTTTGCGAACTTCTGGCATATGGGGCACTTCCACACATACTCAGTCGCCTCCACGAACATGGTCGGACAATAATAGCCTTGTTTCAGGGCTTTCAAGGCTAATGCTTTTCTTCCACAATGATTTTCGTAGTTGCTTTCGTGGATCTCCTGGATCACATAATTTGCTTCCTGTAAAGTCAATTATTTGCAGTAGGGAAGTACATCATACCTGGTCCATCGCCTTTTATATAACGAGCCTCCGTGCAAGACGAACTGGAAGGCCCTCTGTTCCAACTTTTGTGCCTCTGCTGGGTCAGTCGAATTCTCCCAGTATTACGATACTTGATTATGGGATCCATCCAGATATTTTCTTGGTTGACACAGATTAGTTTCTCGTCTGGCACACTTGGGTGTTGGAGATGTTGCACGTACACGGCTCGTCCTAACCCATGCCGGTGAAGAAGACGCAAGCTTTGATAAGGAATCAGCTCGAAGATTCTTCGATCTCGGAACATGATGAATCTCTACTTGTTTGAACATGGAAAGCTTAGCTTTCGCGGTCTGTAGGTAGCTCCGTATCGTGTCCTCTCAGGCCTTATAATTCTCTTTCAATTGGTGGACGACCAAATTGGAGTCACTGTGGAGGTGAACCACTAGTGCCCCCAACGCTCGAACCAATCTGAGACAGTTGATGGCAGCTTCATATTCCACCCATTAGTCATGGTTTAGAAGTCAAAACGAAGAGCATACTCGTGTATATTGCCCTCCAGTGTTTGTACGATTATATCTGCTCCTCTCCCGACTCTGGTAGCCGACCCATCTACTTGAATTATCCACATTCTCCTTCTCCCGATGCGGCTACTGACGTGCCAATACTTATTGAGGAAGTAGAAGAAGGGTTGGTAATTAAATTTGCAACTTGTACCTTTCTTGGTGGGTTATCATCGTAGGTGAGTTCGACGATGAAATCAGCTAAATCTTGTCCTTTGATTGTAGTCCTTGACTTATAATGAATGTTTAATTTGATCAATTCGGCCCACCACTTCGTCATTCTTCCTGAACGATCAATCCTTTTTAGGGTCTGCTCCAAAGGAGTGTCAGTGAGGACCAGAATCGTATGGGCTTGAAAATAGGGTCGTAGCCTCCTCGTTGACTGGACTAGAGCAAATGACAGCTTCAATATTCTGTTGTAGTTAACTTCGACACCTCGGAGAACCTAGCTTACATAGTAGTTTAGCTGTTGTACTCCGGAGTTTTCCTTGATGAGGGCTGAGCTTATAGCCATGGTGGCGGCTAAATAAATGATCAACTAGTCACTTTCATCGGGCTTAGTCAGAAGCAGTGGACTACGAATGTATCACTTTAGCTCAGAGAAGGCCTTCTTGCAGTCTGCATCCCAGTCGATGGCCTTTTTGTCACTCGTGGAGGACATTATTACTTTCCTTAAAAATTTGAAGAAGGGAAGTGACCGCTCCATTGATTTCGATAGAAAACGACCAAAGGCTACTATCCGTCCATTCAATCGCTGAAGCTTTCTGATGGTGGTGGGCTCCTTCATGCCTACGATCACCGACCTTGTTAGGTTGGCTTTAATCCCTCAGCTTGTCAGCATGAACCCAATGAATTTTCCAGATTGAAATCTGAAAGTACATTTAGAGGGGTTTAATCGAAGATTATACCGACGAATCTCCGCAAAAGTTTCCCGGAGATCTGCGATATGATCTGTAGGGATCCTCGATTTGACCAACATGTCATCAACGTAGACCTCCAAGTTTTGCCCAATCTAAGCCTTGAAGACCTTGTTCATCACCCGTTGATAAGTCACCCTTTCATTCTTCAAACTGAATAACATCTTCTTATAATAGAAATCTCTCGATCGGTAATGAAAGAAGTCTTTTCTTCATCCTCAGGTGCCATTTGGATCTGATCGTAGCCCCAGAAAGCATCCATAAAACTCAGGAGCGCATAGACGGAGGCATTATCAACGAGTTGATCGATCCGATGTAAAGGGTAGCTTTCTTTCGGGCATGCCTTGTTGAGGTTAGTGAAGTCGACACACATTCTCCACTTGCCGTAGGCCTTCTTCACCATTACCATGTTGGATAGCCACTCAGGATAGTGAACTTTTCAAATGACACCAACTTTTAGAAGTCGATCTACTTCTTCAATATCAGCTTTAATTTTGTCACCCCCAATATTCCTCTTTTTTGTTTCACGGAGTTGAAAGTCAGGTCAACGTTTAACTCGTGAGAGTGTTGGATCCAAGTGGATGGCAGACAACACTAGAAGGGAGTTGAATAAGGTTGTCAACAAATAATAATCTTTTTCTCTTAATTAAAATCATTCTAAGAGTTGCCTAAGTCTCAAATTTGTATTGCCTAAAATTGTACTTAATCAACAATTGTATACTTGAATAAAATTAGAGTTCCAGCGGTATTAAAAGATTCAAGCTATAATAATAAAGAGATATGATCACAACATAGATACCGAGATTTTATCCTGGTTCGGCCCAACCTTGGCCTACGACGAGTCCCCGACCTCCATCGGGATTTAATCCACTATTGCAAACTGCAATACAATCACCTAGCTTCCATCGCTAGGAATTTTCAACGCACATACCTAGTTACAACCAAATAGGATTTTCAATACAAATTTTCCTTATAACGTGGAAAATACAATCCACTAAGTCTTCTCCAAAGACTTTATAATAGATCTGAAAGCAATTACAAGATTTCCTAAAAGCCAATAATATATGAGTGTATAAAGTGGCTTAAGAAAATCAAAAGACCTTTTGATCAAATAAATGATATAGATTAACATGACTTGATCAAAAAGTTGTCTTGAACTTGATTCTCTAAAACATGCATCCGGGCTTTAGAGATCAGCGTTCAAATTTTAATCGTTGAGAAACATATGAACTTAAAGTGCACAAAGATTAAAAAGAAAGAACTTGAAATTTGAAGCTCAATAAGAAATGTCATAATATTTGGAGATCAAATCAATTGTAAAAAGTCTAAAGAATAACCAGAAATATACTAAGAATTTAAGTACAAGAGAATTTAAAACAATAGCCTTTAAAGAAAATTTGAAGAACTTTTGAGAGTTGTAAAAATTTTGGGCAAAGCGAGTTTTTCTTTTGATATAAAAATGTTGTATATAAAACTCTAAAATTCCAGTTATATATAGAGAAATATTAGCACACAATCTGCGCAAAATCATCTTGAAATCAGATCAAAAAGTCTCCTCCGGCTCCAACGGCTAGTTAACGACTAGTTCAAATTCAAATTAAGCTGCCAAATTTGTCAAGAGTTGGCCAAGATAGTCAGCTATTCTAGAGAATAGCAGGCTATTATTTTGACAGAGAGTTGGAAGCAAAAATCCGACGTACAATAGTCGGTGATCTGACCAGGATAGTCGGCTACTTCTGGATACATGAGTTTTAATACTTAAAGATACTTGAGAAATAATTTATAAACTTTATATTAAAGTATTATATAATATAGTATATTTAAAAACTATTTTTCCAGAAATTATGTGTGTGTATGAATTATACTATGGTTTTTTACATTCTAATTAAATAACCCACTTAGACACACATCTAACTCTTGTTCTTAATTCTTTGACTTGAGCTGTTTCCTCTTACTCTTAAGTCTTCATACGCTTTATAGTTTTGAGCCTCAATATGCTTCAATTTATGACTTGAAAGTAGACTTCTTGATCGTGGCTCTAAGTCCTTCAATTTGCTTCACAAGGTGCTTTATTCTTTATGTCTATAAAATAATCGGTATGCACTTGAAACAAACACTGTAGTACACATATCACTTGTGCACATCATCAAAATCCACTAGGATGGGTCACAATATCCCAACAAAGAGATCACCCGAGGGTCAATGCCAGACATGTCATTTGGGGACCAGGCAAACACGTCGGTGTTTTCTCTTAGGAGATTAATTAATTGTTCCATTAGGTCGGAAGGGAGCATCGACCCAATGGAAACAATTCTTCCTTCTCCTTCAGAGATTCGGATGCCCTCCGTCTCTTCGACCACTATAGGTAGTCAACCTTCCTGATTACCCTTATTGCATCTGAGGCCATAAGGGTCTGCTTGTTCCACCTTCCTCAATGAGGTGGATAAGAGGTAACACGATCAGCATCTGGTTCCCTTTCACCTTTCCGACTCCCTTGGGAGTCTGGATTTGATCATCTGATGGAAAGTCGAGACCACCGCATCCACTGAGTTGAGAAGTGGTTTGTCGATGATCCCGTTATAAGCAGAATTGATCTTTACCACAATGAAGTTGATCATGCGGGTGACTTGCCGTGGAGATGTTTTGAGGGTCACATGTAGCGTGATCATGCCCGCAACCGGAGCATAGTGTCTCGTGAAACTGACAAGCGGGCACGGACAGTCCCTCAATTTGGATGAAGCCAATTCCATCATCTCCAATGTAGTGAAGAAAAGCACGTCACATGAACTCTCTCATGTCAAGGAGTAATCTCTTCACTACCACCATGTCGATAATAGCGTTGATGGCAATTGCATCATCATGCGGGAGTTCCACACCTTCCAAATCATCATCAGAAAAAGATATTGGGGGTGTTGAGTCACTCAGACACTTCCATCCCACTGCAATTGTAACGACTGGTTTTTGTATGATTGGATTATCAGTGTGTTTTGCTTGCGATGGTGGGTTCTCTCCTTGTGTGGTTTCCATTTCCATAGTTCTTGGTTTCCATTTCCATAGTTCTCGCTTTCATTCATCTCGTTGAGATTCCCTAGCTTTTGTTTTCATTCCTTTTCATGCGATCTTCTAGCTTCTTCCTTAGAATCATTGAACTCGGAGTAAGTCACTCGTGACGGGCTTCATATCGATCATATCTTAGAGTATAAATCGATCCTAGAAGCCATAGAAATCTTCCCGAAGCTTCGCGCTTCGAATCGGCACTTTTCGTGCATGTTAGTTGGTTCAAGAAGATCGACCGACCGACTAGATTCCAATTTAGTCGGTCAGGAAATCAACTGGAACCGACTAGTTCATTGAATCAATTATTCAGGAGTTACTGTTTATCTTTAGTCGGTCTGAGAACATCTTTCGACCGACTAGATTGTAAACTAGTCGGTCAGCCATTGTTCTTCAACCGACTAGTTCATTGATCATCTTCCCAGCCGAGTTACTGTTTACTCTTAGTCGGTCCATGTTGAACGACCGACCGACTAGATTCTCAACTAGTCGGTCACCAATCCTTCCTTGACCGACTAATCAGCCCAGGAAACCCTAGTTTGCCATAGCCGCCACACGATTTTCTATATAAACACCCAATCATTTTCTTCTCTTCCCTCTCTTCTCCTGAACCTCCTCCTTCCCCAAATCATCCTCCTTCATCCCCAAACCCTTCCTCCTTCATCCCAAGCTCATCCATCATCATCCAAACCCTCATTTCACATATCCTACCTCTCCTTAACCTCAAACCCTCATCAAATCCCCAAAAGCCTCATCCAAACCCATTTCTCCAGGTTTTCCCTCATTTCCAGATCTGAGTGGTAGTTCTCCCGGATCGTTCATCTGTTGCCGTGGTTGCTCGGCGTTGATCTTCCGCTTCCATTCGGGTAGTGTTCTTCCTTTAATATTCTCTTAACCCCCATTATGATTTGTGAAACCCTAATAATAATGGATGTTGTTTGATGATTGTTTCTCCATGACAGCGATTCCCTTCCCCGTAGATTAGCGTTCGTGAGACGAACCTTCGTGATCGTCTTCCTCAGTGCTAGGCAAGTGAAACTTGCATCTTTTGATTTGGGCCATGTCTTAGGCCATTTACCTTGCTTTAGCGTAAAAGAGACTAGACGGTGAAAGGATAGCCGTCTAGACGCCATTGATCTAGCTTGACAACGAAGCTTGGTCTGTCACCTTCATCATGCTTGTATGTCACGTTTACTTTCCCTAAACGGTACGCGTATTAACTGTTCATGTCATCCATGCATCCTTAACTGCTGTTGCATTTTGCCTGTCACGTTTAATTTCAATTAACGGTACGCGAATATGTTCATGTCATTGCATTTTGCCTGTCACGTTTAAATACAATTAACGGTACGCGAATATCTGTTCATGTCATTGCATTTTGCCTGTCACGTTTAAATACAATTAACGGTACGCGTATTAACTGCTCATGTCATTGCATGCTTGAATACTCATCGTGATTGCGTAGCTTGCTACATACTTGTACTATTGTTCCGGCTAGGCACCCACCTTGCGTGGGCACAATCCTATGCCATTTGCACTTTCTGGCTCGTGTTCCAGAAGACGAGCTCAACACAGCCTGCGGGCAATAGGGCACTCGTTGAGTGACCCCTTGTACTTGATAACTTGAATACAGCCTGCGGGCAATAGGGCATCCATGTGTGGGTGATCCCGTGTACTTGTTACTTGACAATACTTGTCACACTTACCACGTGTACTTGTCCGTGTTTTACTTGTAAAACTTGTTATCCATGACATACTTGTTACTTGCTACTTGTACTTTACTTGTCACTTCCATACTATACTTGCCCTGCCATGCATCATACTATAACTGCTAGGTTGTTAGTTTACCTTTCTTTCAGTTTCCTTGCACAAGTCTTTCCAGACTTGCTGACATGTGCCACTCTCTCTTTTGGGTGTCACATGTTAGACCCAGAGCCAGAGCTTTGTTACAGGGGATATGGTGTTGCTGATGCTGCTGTTTGCTGTGGTGGTGAGTGGACACCAGGGGCCTGTCTTGAAGACCGCTCGTGTTCACTTCTTTGTTTAGGTTTGCTGTTAGTTGTTGGTGCGTGGCACCTTTGTATGTATGTTATACCTTGTTGGCCATGTTTGGGCCTTAGACTCTTTTTCCTTTAGCCTGGTGGTTTTTCTGTGATATTGTAATTCATTCAATGGATATTCAGAGATTTCTCTTTTGTCTCTCTCCTTTATTATTATTGTTGTTTCATTTGCGTTGCAAGGACCTGCCATATGATAATTTATACGCTTATCAGACTTGGAGTTTCACAGCTTTCAAGTCTGAGCGGACCTTCTCACGTCTCGCCTCCACATTTTTGGGAAGTGGGGCGTGACAGCAATGGTCATCACCCTCCCAGCGTATGAACTCTGAAGAGAGGTAGACAACTCCGGATGTGGTGGCCCTCCCAGTATCATGGCAAGGACACCGATACTAGAAAAAGCCGAGACGTTCTCGTCAGGTGGGACTTGCCTGTCTATCCCCCACTTGTTAGGCGGGTCGACATCGTCAGAATGAGTAGATGACGGGGATGTTGGCTCTTGTGTTCTCGATAGATGGTGCCAACTGTTGACAAATGTGTTCTCGTCAACAATAACTGGGGCTGACGTGGACTCCTTCGATCATGTGGAGACTCGTCAGCTGCTGATGTTGGACCCTTGGTTGGTAGAACCAGGGTCGAGGAGAGCTAAACTTCGAGCTTCAGGTTGGAGCTCGACCAATCTCACGGTCGATTATGACAACCGTTTGACCTTTCTCTTGGGTCGTGCCTCGAACAACATGCACCACAGACAATCGTTATGGGGTCGGATCTGGGTTCTGACCCAAATCTACTCCGATGCTTAAGTTAGTTACCACTTAAGGAAGGCTTTGGGCTGTCGAGATCGACCCAAGGGATATCGTCTCGAATCAGTCACCTCAAGCTTATGGAGGAAGAAATATGTGAGAGGAAGGAATGAGTTTGTCAGAGTACCGACTATTCTGTACCTCTGGAGTCTAAACCCTTTCTCAGTTGTCCTCTCTCCTATTTATAGCCGATGATTTTCCTTGTTAACACATAACAGATTCTCATTTATGATGGCGGGATCTTTTCCGGGAATGTTGATAACGGCAGCCCATTTATTCGGGCCCCATTAACCGACCTCACGCAATTAGTGGGATCCAACGGGCAGATGAGCTATTCCTTTGACTAGGTAAGAGTTCACCCTCACGAATGGACATTCGGGTTATTGGGCCGAGTCTTACCCTTTCAAGTGGGCTTCACTTTTCTGGCTACATTGGTATATCCCCGCTTTGTAGGCCGAACCCATGTATCAACACACGTCATTTTTGTTAAACATAAAATTAGAACGGGGAAAAACTTTAGTTATATTCTATGAAGTCACAATCTCCCATTAATTTGTGGATGTTTATAATTAGCACATTAAACCATCCACTGCAAACGGCATATATAAGAAGATCCAAATTCGAATTGGATTGGATTTGAATTTATGTGATATTATGGTAAGAAATTACTCGGGAGTGAATGCTTTAGGAAAGTTCAGCAAGAGAACCCTAAGATTTAGATATCAAGTAAATGTGCATTCCATTAAAGGGTCATGTATAATTTGAAAAGATTATTCAAATCACAGATAACCCACTTGCCGCTCGTCACGCAATCCACATATGACAACATATCACTATCATTTCCATATTAATTGTCGAAATAGGTTATACAAAAAATTTGTTATATTTTTGCTTTACATTTATATTTAATGTGTATTATTTAGGGTAATCATTCGTAATCTTTGAAATTAGCCGAAAGACCCCCACTGAATTACTACGTTGCAGGAGATCTAAGTGCAACGTTTCTTCTAATTTTTTTCGGCTCCAGAGGAGGAGGCGAAACAACCTCCGACCAGGCTAGGGAGAAGAGGATCGATCGCTCGGCCCAAAGCGGCCACGAGCTCCGGCCCGGGGCCTCTTGAGCGGATCGAGGCATCTCGACCCAAGGAAAAGGCCCATCGGACCTTCGGCTCCCCGCGATTATGGAATTCCCTTTCTAAACCAAGTCCGTATTGATCATCGTTCAAGTCACCATCAATGCGGACAGTCACAACGGGAGGAGCCATAAACACCATGCATACGTAGGCATATCGGAAGGCGGCGGGAACATGTAGCTCTCCGATAAAAGAACCCAAGAGGCGAAAGGCCAGTAGGGGGAATTCTGGATATCTGAGACCTAGGTATACATTCTCCTTACACCTTCTTCCACCGAATATTTCTCCTCTACAGCTCGGCCTGAGAACTCGTGCTCGGTCTCTCCGTGAGCCAGACTCAATTCCACCGAGCATTCTTTAGTCAAGATCTAACTTAGGCATCGGAGGGGACTTGGTCGGAACCAAGGTCCGACCCCCCTGACGAGTTCCTCGTTTTGCATATCCCGGAGGTCATCAACCTGCTGAAGCTCCCCTTTGGCACTCATTCACTCGGCTCCGAGCGTACTTGCACCAAAGTCTGTTCGGCCGATCGATCCCGAAGGTCTCCCACGTCTTCCACGTCAGCGCAGACATTTGGACCTCTATACTATCAATCGGTAGTGAGAAAACACCCCGAAACATCTGACGTCGTCTGTGGAAACCGAGTCTACACCCACATCAACAACCACACCGAAAATGAGTCGATCGCGTGCCAAAGGCCTGAAGAGGGCCGTCACAGTTACACCCGCTCTTGGGCCCATCAACGCCAACTTTGGTAGGCCCGTGCCGAGTGAACGCACACCCCTGGCCTGGAAGCCGTGCGTCCGATGAGCGATGGCTATGAGCACATGCCAGAAAAAGCCCATAGATGACTACCAACCCATCTTCTTCTCCGAGGAGGACTTGGAAGGGATTGAGCTACCACACGATGATGCCTTGGTTGTCACAGCCATCATCAACATGTTCGAAGTTCAACGACTGCTCGTCAACATGGGAAGCTCATATGACATCCTGTTTATGTCAACCTTGGATAGGATGGGGTTGCGGACGGATGACCTGGAGTCGTGCTTGGGCCCGATAGTCGGATTCACGGGACACGCCGTCTCGATTGGGGGAACGATCCACCTGTCAGTGACACTTGGAGAGCCTCCACACTCATTCACTCTAATGATGTAGCTCATGGCTGTGAGGGTCTGGTAGGCCTACAACATGATTATCGGTCGGTCGCTCCTCAACGTGGCCAGAGCTATAGTCTCGACCCTCCACCAGATGATCAAATTTTGAACTCCAGAAGGGATTGGAAGGGTGAAAGGCAACGAGGCGCAGTCGAGAACTTGCTACTAACTGTCCAGTCGGGATCGTGAAATGGGGCAACTTGACCCAATGGACCTCCTCGAATAGAGAGGAGGTCTAGAGGGGTTGAGGCCCGTGCCCGTCGAGAAACCGAAACTCGTCCTTGTCATGAGTTCGGAGGGAAAATTCATGTCTACCGGATCGGAGCATGACCCCACCCTAAAAGGTGAGCTGGTCGAGTGCCTAAAGGCCACCCTGGACATCTTTGCTTGGTCACTCGACGACATGCCGGGTGTGGAACCCCAGGTGATCACTCACAAGCTGCACGCTGATCTCAACTTCAAGCCAATCAAGCAGAAGAAGAGTAACTTGGGCGACAAGAAGATGAGGGCAGTAACTGAGGAGGTCGATCGCTTGCTCCAAGCTGGATTCATCAGAGAAGTCTGGTAGGCCAATGTAGTCATGATACAAAAATCGAACGGCAAGTGGTGAATATGCATGGACTTCACCGACCTCAACAAAGCATGCCCCAAAGACAGCTACCCGTTCCCTCGGATCAACCACCTCATGGATATCATCTCAGGCTATGAGATGCACAGTTTCATGGACGCCTACTCTGGATACAACCAGGTCCAGATAGACTAGGAGGACGAGGAGAAAACGTCGTTCATTACCGACCGCAGGATGTTTTGCTACAAGAAGATGTCGTTCGGTCTTAAGAATGCAGAAGCAACCTATCAGAGGATGGTCAACAGGATCTTCAGCTCTCAGATCGGGAGGAACCTGCAGGTATATGTGTACGACATGTTGGTCAAGTCCAAAAACCCTTCCGACCACATTGTCGACATCCGAGAAACCTTCGAGTGGGTAAGGAGACACGACATCAGGCTCAACCCGACCAAATGCACATTCGAGGTCAGATCCAAAAAGTTCTTGGGCTTTATGATCAGCAACCATGGCATTGATGCCAACCCAGACAAGATCGAGGCACTGGTCAACATGAGAGAGCTGGCGACCATCAAGGAATTGCAGAGCCTAAACGGTCGGATCATAGCCCTTGGACGTTCCCTATCCAAGTCAGCAGAAAGATCGCTCCCCTTCTTCTGAATCCTGAGGAAGGCCCTCGCCAAACCAGATCGTGAAAGAAAATCTATGGAATGGGACGAGAGCTGTGCCTGAGCCTTCACCGAGCAGAAGGAATACCTCCACAATCCCCCAATCCTAACCAAGCCTAAGGAAGGGGAGCCGTTGAGCTTATATCTGGCTAGCACAAAGGAGGCAGTAAGCTCGGTGCTGATCAAATAAGATGCAGGAGTGCAACAGCCGATCTACTACACCAGCCGGATCCTGCGAGATGCAGAGGGGCAGTACAGCCCTATAGAGAAGCTGGCTTACACCTCTGTCCTCTCAGCACAGCGGCTCCGACCCTACTTCCAGGCCCACACCATCCTGGTCCTAACCGACTCTAAGATCTAGCAAAACCTCAAGAGGTTCGATCGGATGTGGATGATGCTGAACTGGGGGGGTCGAGTTGAGCGAGTTTGACATCAGATACAAACCGAGGACAGCCATTAAAGGGTAAGCCCTTGCAGACTTTATGGATGAGTGTACCACTGGGACTGAACATCCTCCGAAGGAATGGACTCTGGCTTGGTAACTTCTTTTCCCTTGTCCTCTTTTTCGATTAACACCGTTTCTAATGTTTGACTAGAAGACAAAGATGCATGGGTCATCCACATGGACAGATATATGACAAAGTCAGGTAGTGAGGCTGGCATCATCATCTGGGCTTCCGATGGGAATATGGTCGATTACGCCATTTGGTTTAGATTCCCAGCCGCCACCAACGTGTCAGAATACGAGGCCGCCATCAATGGCCTGAAGTTGGCTCGGACACTTGGGGCGGACACGGTTTGCCTCCTCAACGATTCCAGACTCATCATCAGCCAGCTGCAAGGGGATTACATAGCTCGAGAAGAGACGATGAAGCGTTACCATGCGTCGACCAAGTTCGAACTATCCAAGTTCAAACAAGTCGATGGTATCCACATACCAAGATCGGAGAACGCCCGTGCGGACGCCCTCTCCAAGTTGGCCTCCTCTTCACCAAAAGAGTGCGGTCGCGCTATCTACGTCGAGAGGCTCCAAAGCCCCAGCACGGAGGAAGAGGAGTTTATGAACGTTGACGAGGAGCCTACCTGGATGGACCCCATCGTCCAGTTCCTCGACGTAGGCAAAGTCCCCGCTGACCCAAAGGAGAGTAGGACTCTAGAGAGGAGATCCCTCAGGTACGTGTTCCATGAGGGGGTGCTATACATGAGGCACTGGACCAAGTCTGATATCCTCCTCTACCTCGAATGCCTCGGACCCCAGGAGGCAGACTACGTCATCCGAGAGGTCCACGAGGGTCTCTGTGGGAACCACCATAGAGGTAAAACAATCGCACTAAAGATCATGAGGAAATGATACTACTGGCCGACTTTGGTCAATGATTCGATGGAGTATGTGCAGAAATGCCCGGAATGCGAGAGGTTTGCAAAGCTCATTTCAGCACCCCTGGCCGAGCTCATACAAATAATCAGCCCCGTCCTTTTTGCCAAGTGGGGGCTGGACATTCTCGACCCCTTCGCCCTTGCTAGTAGGAGAGGAAATTACTTATCGTGGCGGTCGACTCATTCACAAAGTGGATCGAGGCTGAACCCTTGGCCACCACCACCTGGAAAAAGGTCAAGAGTTTCGTGTGGAAGTCGATCATCTGTAGGTTCGGGGTCCCTCGATCCATCGTCACCGACAACAGACCACAATTCAACTGCACATGATTCAAGGAGTTCTATGCGAACTGAAAGATTAAGCTGCTCTTTGCATCTGTAGCCCACATGCAGACCAACGGAATGGTAGAGGTTGCCAACAGATGCGTCCTCAAACCACTTCGAAAGAAAGTCGGTGATGCCCATGAAGCTTGGTCGGAGGAGCTCCCTGGAATACTCTGGTCGTATAGAAAACCCATAAGGAAGCCACATAGGAGATGCCCTTCATGCTTGCTTACGGGGTAGAAGTAGTTGTTCCAGTCGAGATAGGCGATGAATCCCTACGCATCAAGCAATTCGATGAAGAAAGGAACTTGGAGGGCCTCGGAACCTGGAGCTTGTGGACGAACGAAGCGACTGAGCATTAGCCTCCATCATCTGACAGAAGCATCGAGTGGCTCGTTACTACAACTCTCGGGTCAAAGGAAAGGGCTTCTATCAAAGATATCGGGGCTTGAGGAAAGCCATCTTCAACCCTTAGATCGCATGCAATGGAAAGCTTGCCGCAAAATGGGAGGGGCCCTACAAAATCACCAAGGTCCTCAGCCCTGTACCTACTGACTCTCAACGTTTGAGGGGAAAGAGCTCATTCACACTTGGAACACGAAACACCTACACAAGTACTATCAGTGAAGGAGGAAACAAATAATGTATAAACACGTCACAGCTTGTACCTAGTGAAAATTCTGAATAAGAGAGACACCCTTAGTCGTCCATATGTCCTAATTTTGTGCAACAACTTGATCGAACATAAGGCTGGGGACGACCCCCCAGCGGGCCGACCATCCGATCGACTGTAAGGCTGGGGGCAACTCCCCCAGCATGCCGATCATAAACATGGTTTGCCATAAGACTAGGGGGCAACGCCCCCAGCATGCCTACGATCCGATTGACCGTAAGGTTGGGGGAAACTCACCCAGCAGGCCGATCATAAATATGATTTTCCATAAGGCTGGGGCCACTCCCTCAGCAGGCCAACCATCCGGTCCACCATAAGGCTGGAGGCAACTCTCACATCATGTCGACCCTCCGATCGACAACAAGGCTGGAGGCAACTCCCCCAGTAGGTTGATCAGTAACACGGTTAAGGCTGGGGTAACTCCCCCAGCATGACGACCATCCGATCGATTGTTAGGCTGGAGGCAACCACTCCAGCAGGCTGACCATCTGATTGACCGTAAGGCTGATGGCAACTCCTCCAGCAGGTCGACCATCCGATCGATTGTAAGGCTGGGGCAACTCTCCCAGCAGGCTGATCATAAACATGGTTTGCCATAAGGCTGGGGCCACTCCTCCACCAGGCCAACCATCCAGTTGACCGTAAGGCTGAAGGCAACTCCCCCAGTAGGTCGATCATCTGATCGATCGTAAGGCTGTGGGTAACTCCCTCAGCAGGCCGATCATAAACATGGTTTTCTAGAAGGCTAGGGGCCACTCCCCCAGCGGGCCAACCATACAGTCGACTGTAAGGCTGGGGGCCACTCCCCCAGCATGCCGATTATAAACATGGTTTTCCATAAGGCTGGGGGCCCGTCAGGCTGGGGGCCACTCCCTCAACATGCCAACCATCCGGTCGACCGCAAGACTGGGGGAAACTACCCAGCAGGCCGACCATCGAATCAACCGTAAGGCTGGGGGCAACCCCCCAGCTGGTCGATCATAAACATGGTTTGCCATAAGGCTGGGGCCACTCCCCCAGTAGTCCAACCATCCAGTCGACCGTAAGGACGTGGGAAACGCCCCCAACAGGCTGACCATCTAATCAACCGTAAGGCTAGGGGAACTCACCAAGCAGGCCGATCATAAATGTGGTTTTCCATAATGCTGAGGCCGCTCCCCCAGCAGGCCGACCATCCAGTCGACCATAAGGCTGGGGGAAAATCCCTCAGTAGGCCGATCATAAACATGGTTCGCTATAAGGCTGGGGACTGCTCCCCCAGCAGGCTGACCATCCCGTCAATCGTAAGGCTAGGACAACTCCCCCAGCAGGCCGACCATTCGGACGACCATAAGGATGGAGGTAACTCCCCCAGTAGGCCGACCATCCGGTCGACTGTAAGGCTGGGGGCAACTCCACGAGCAAGTCGATCATAAACGTGGTTTGCCATAAGGCTGGGGCCACTCCTTCAGCATATCGACCTTTCGCTTACCGTAAGGTTGGGAGCCACTCCCCTAGCAGGCCAACCACCTGGTGAAAACAATTCCCCTCGAACCGGGCTTCCATAACATAGGTAAGCCCGAATCGCGAGAGGGGGTCATAACAGAGTCCATAACAGAGTAGAGTACTCCAGACTAGACTCAGATCATCGACAAACAACATGCACGATCATTGAAAAACTATAGGCGCAACCATGTTCATTACAAATATTAGACTAGTCGAAGCCAAGGGCGGTTACAAAAAATAGGCTTAGGATGATTCACAAAAAATGGTTAAACCCCTGATCCCGGTTAGTCAGCTCTCGGTCTATCATCACTGATGGTCCCGACGTCTTCTCCAGGGATCATCTCCAGCTCCTCAAAAATAACTCCCGAGCTAGGAAACTTTTTCTTGATCTTGCGCCGACAATGGATGAACCCTTCCTCGAACGCTTTGGACATCCCCAGTGCAACGAAGTTTTCAAAATACTCCTTCATGGCCTCCTGCGCTATCCAAGACGTGTCTACTTCTCTGACTCCTTGACTTGGGCCTCAAAAATGGCGATCTGGCCATGAAGGCTAGACTTCTCTGCTAAGTTCCTGCATGACTCCTCGGCAAGTTTAACTGAAGTGTAGCATCTCTTGATTCCGATGCTGCCAGCATCACCTCGAGGCCCTTGAGGTTGACGTCTGCCTCGGTGCCCTCGTGCCCCCTTACTCGGGTAGCCCTCTCCTCAGCCTCGAATTTGTCGGCCAAATCCATGGCCCTCGCTGTGTTAAGCTTCTCAGCCTCGTCTGTAAGCTTGATGACCTTGGTCTCCATCGACCTCGCATGAATCTGTCACGCCCCGCTTCCCAAAATGGACGGAAGCGAAACGTGACGAGGCCCGCTTAGGCCAGAGCTAAAAAGCTCGGACCCAATAAGCGTCTGTAGGGGTACCATTTTAAAAGATTTTCAAGTTCTTGCATTATTATAGTTCGAAACAACAAAAGTACGGAAAAGATATTGCATTCATTAAATTAGAGATATGATATCCAACAAGTACAAAGTCTAAAAGAAGCCTAAGCATGGCAACAAACTATCTAAAAGAAAACTGAAAGTAATAACCTCTGAAAGTGGCGACTAAAAGACCTCAAGGTCTGGTCCTTGTCAGGTACGTACTCTGATGACGACGTCCTCGGCTCCACATACTCCAGCGAGTCTGCCTCGTCCACGATCTCTGGCTGAACACCTGACGTACAGCACCCAAGAGAAAGGAACTGTACGTCAGGTAAAGTCTACAAGATGGGTTAGACTTTACTGCAAGTGCACCGAACTTTAAACAACGGTTTACTGGCTGATTAGCATGCTGAGGTTCTTTTACACAACAGTTTACTGGTTGATTAGCATGCTGTGGTTATAACAGAGTAACACGACAGGAAGTAACACAGCAGGAAAGTAAAACGGGACAAGTAGTAGTCGTAGCGTGTGCTACCAACTACGGGACTAACCTACAGGTGTCAAGACAAGACGGGACGTGACGGAAACAAGGCAGGACAAGACAAGTGAGACACGAAAGGGTTCACGCCTTACGGTTCGAGAGGGATCAGACCCTCTTGCCGTGCGCACGCTCAACCCAACCCCAAACCCCAAGACAAGACAAGACATGACACCAGTACAAGGGATCACTCGCTCTAGCTTGGCGAGTGCCCTATTGCCCGCAGGGTGAGAATCAGTACAAGGGATCACTCTATCTAGCTTGGAGAGTGCCCTATTGCCCTCGGGCTGTGTATCAGTACAAGGGATCACTCTCTCAACTTGGAGAGTGCCCTATTGCCCGCAGGCTGTGAATCAGTACAAGGGATCACTCGGCAAGTGCCCTATTGCCCAGCGGGCTGTGCAAGACGGGACGGGACGTGACAAGACGGGAAGGGTTATTCTAGGGTGTCCACACACACGCACATACATGATAGCCCTACAGCATCAAAAGTTGTTGTTGTCAGGCTCAGACTTCGTCGTCAAGTCTGAGCCGTCAAGGGTCATCCCGGACGCTATCATTTCACGTCCAGTTCTATACATTCACAGTCAAACAGTTCTAGCAATCTAAGACCAAAGCACGGTCAAAAACGCAAGTGGGTACACTTGCCTGAAATGGCGAGTGTGTCGTCCTCTCGAAGCGTCTCGTCCAAGCGTCTCGTCCAAGCGTCTCGTCCGCAGAAGTCCGTCTGAAATATCGCCACGGCGACGATGTCAGGTCTCAAATTCATCAAACCCTATTATGGTTCGTTCCTAGGTTTTCGGGACTATCCTATTCGTCAAAAGTCACTTTTTGATGTTTCAGCCTAATCGACGATCTATCCTATGTGCACAGTCAACAAAGTCTGTTCGTCGATTTTCTATGTTCGTACAACGTTTTACAGGAGCTGGAAAGTAGATTTAGTTCAAGTTGACGGTTTTTAGTTTAGGGTTCAGTCAGCTATTGTGGGGGTTTCTACGAGTTTCGAGGAACCAACCTGAACCGGAGTTTGTCGTAAAATTGGTGTCGGGTCTGATCGGAGAACTCCTCAGCTTCAGATCTGGTCCTCGCACGTCTCTCCAAAAGTCGAAACTTGCGACGAAGGCCTACGACGTGTCGCAACGTCGTAGACGGCAAATCCGCGAAGTAGCACGTCCAAGTGGGGCCCACAGCAGTGCTAGGGGTCCAAGCGGGCCCACAACACCTCAGGAGCACTTGGGGGGCCCACCACAGAAGTTGGTGTGGGAGAAGTGACGTTGCGACGAAGTTCTGTCGGTCGTTCACCTTCGGTGCGGGGGTTCCTCTCGGTCAGACCGAGAGGGGCTCTCGGTCGTGCAAGCTGCAACGCAGCAAGGTCGGGAGCTTGGGCGGTGCGAGGGGAATTGTCGGTCAGACCGAGCGGGCCTCTCGGTCGGACACGGGGGAACGGGCGCTGCAGCATTGCGGAGCGGTCTCTCGGTCGGTGCGGGGAGCGGCTTCGGTCAGGCGCTAGCGGGTGCGGAGCGGATGCGGAGCGGTGGCAACGAAGCGGGGTGCGGGCTGTTCTCTCGGTCAGACCGAGCGACGGCCTCGGTCGGAGCGGGGCGACAGCGAGGGGGCGATGCAGCGGCGATGCGGAGCGGAGCGCCGGTCGTGCGCTGGGAATGCGGGGGTTGGCTCCGGTCGTGCACTGAGGCGATCGTCGCAACGTTGCGACGAACGTCGGGAAGGTGTTTTTGATGGCTAGGGTTTGCGTAATGCGAAAATAATTTATCCTAGGGCTAATATAAATAGGTTAGAGCTAGGGTTAGGGTTAGGGTTTAATAAAAACGTAATTATATAATTAAAATAATTAATTAAAAATAGATTTACTCTTCTCTCCCTCATACGAGATGGGTGCGGCCAAAAATTCTAAAACTTGGTCTAAAAATTCTTTAATACGTTATTATAATATAGGAATTTTATTGTAATTAAAACTCTTATAAAAATAGGTTTTAAAATTATTTAAAACTTTCAAAAAAAATGGAAAATAGGTCAAATTAAGTCCAAAAATTGTAAAATAATTCTAGGGTGTTCGGGACGACGAGAGAAAGAGATCGGAGAAGATGGATCTAAATTTCGACGTCGAGAGACGAAACTAAAAATAGAAACGTCTCGCGTCAAAACAGAAAGTCGCGACGTTACCTCAAATAAGTTAGTATCGCGGAAGAACGACTCGAGATATGTCGTTCCCAAGTTGATCCACAATCTAATACTTTCAGAGACGATCACGACGACATATCACACAAAAACGTTCAAAAACAAATAAAGTCTAAAATAAACACGTGCACGATCAAAAGCACGTGCACGATGAATGCACGATAGAAACAGGCCGTTACATTCTACCCACCTTAGAAATGATTCCGCCCTCGGAATCACTCACACTAGTAATAATTTCCCATATAACCTTTTACCCGCGACTATCATATCTACTCAAAAAGATTTCTAATCCTATAACTTCGAACAACGTTCCTTAATAATTCCTCACAATCCATCTTTTCTTTGGGCAAAGCCACGATTAAACTCACCTCCTAATAATATAGATCCATCACTACCGTTCCAATTTCCAATCTCCAAGTTCTCATAAAAATAATAATCATCTTCTGATATCGTACCCTTCCACTAAACATCATCATTGCTCATTAATATCTTTTAATTTTTTTTTAAATCTTTTCCCAACATTAATAAATTTCCAAAAAATGAGATCCTAGTCATCCACCAATCCAAGACAAAAACATTTGTCTATCCTATAATACCTTCACCAATCAGTAATCGTCGTGTCTTCAATACATTCTCGTCATATCTCCCCATAAATTTATCCACCAAATAATTTGATCTGTCAGAATTACCCCTCATCCTACTCACTAAAACTAATCCCAACCCACATTAAGTCCGACTACCTAAACATCCATTTATCTCGACACGTCGTATCATTCTCAAAGCCTTCTCACGTCAACTCGACAACCAAGTCTTGGTGCTCACAAAGCTCTTCTAATTCTCGGCAGTTACTCCTATCTACTACCCGTCTAAGCCTCAAGTCTGATGAGTTCTCATCTCCTCGTATAATTTCATCCGACCAGAATTTCTCATTGAGTCCGTCTCACATCGGTATTTTATAAATAAGTCTTGGACAGTCCATTCTTCTCATCCAAAAGATATTCTAATCCACCATCCTTGAGTTCCAAAAATCAATTAATCATTGATAATAAAACTCATCTCACTCCAAGCCTACCTGCAAACAAAAATCCTATAACGATATTAGCTAGTCCCAACTAATATAACAACCATAAACACGAAAGCTTTCGTTTAAGGGAGAAGAAGAGAAGAGAAAGAGGGACTTAAGGCCAAAGAAATATTTTAAAACATTTGAAAAAAAAACGTGTGGTGTTGCGGTAATGGATGAGGGAGGTTAAGTGATTTGTGATCTTGTGAGCTAGTTTTAAAACTTTAAAGAATTGGTTTAAAGATAACAAAGTTTTGATACAATCACCTTCAGTCAAAGTTAAGCTATTCTATAATCGCGAAAACTACGTCTAAGGAAATTGTCTGCTATGACCCTATTCATATACGTATGAATACCGTCATTCAGACGACTCCCATCATACCATGGTTAACGGCGAGTACACATTCAAGACACAGGAAACAAACATCAGGATCCTAAAGATGACACACTCATACAGGTCTACACACTCTACCTATACTCAGGCACTGCAACGACATCACCTACCAAAGGGCCTACTCCTAAACTGAAGATAGCATGGATAACTACAAGGTCTAATGTCTAGGTAAAAGAAGGAAGGAAAGCTAAGTCAAAAGCGGAACGAAATAAGATCGGAAAGAAACGAGTTCAAATAAGACGGGTGTAAGGAGATAGTTGGTTGGATGGAACGAAAAAAATATTCTTCAAAATAATTAGATTGATGACGGTAGATTTACGTGTAAAATATGGTATCATATACTTTTATATATGGAAAAATATGGAGGAAGTGAGCAGATGGTAGATTTTTAAGATTTTTGGAAAAAGTAAGACGAATGAATGGATGGGTAGGGGAAAACGATTGTTTTGCAAATGAAAGTAATTTTACCCAAAGATTTTGAAATGTGGTCACGAGGAACATAGAACAGATATAATAAAAATAATAAAATAATTGAAGTCCCCTAGTTTAGAAAATATTTTAAAAGTATGCAAGGTAAGTGATTTAGAAATAGATCTTGTAGCCCAGAAAATATAATTTGAATTATTAAAAATGTCAACACGGTTTTAAAAATGCAAATATGAAAGATACCGATTTGAAATAATTTCCAGATAGTAACTTGCAAATTGACGACTAAGGAGATTTCAAAATCTCGGAAGGAAACTTTCATCTGAAAAGTAAGAAATTTTAAACATATATATAATAAAGGGTTTTCAAGGGAGTTAAACCGAGCAAAAAAAAAATTTTAATAATGAGTTTCGAAAGCAAGAAATAAAAGAAATAAAAGTAGGATGAGGTAGCGATTGTTTTGCAAATGAAAATGAATTTAAACAAAGGTTCTTGAAGTATGAGCACAATGTACATAGCGATGTTTATATGTAAAGAAATTTAAAATCCCCCCTTTGTTTTAGAAAAATATTCTAAAGTACGTACGTACATGGTTAAAAGTAAATTTCGTAGGTTAGAAAAATGATATATTGAATTCCCGAAATGGTAACAAAGTTTTAAAACTAAAATACGATTGATACTGATTCGAAAATCAGTACGAGGCCGTAACATAAAACTTTTACGACCGAAAGGTTTCGAAATTTGCGAAAGAATTTTAACTCAACCGAAAGTAAGAAATAAAAGTTTTCTAAGAAGTCAAATTGGGCGGAGAATTTAATAATGAATTTCGAAAATACTTTTAAAGGAAGCAGGTATTGGGAAAAAGGGAAAATTCGAAAATAAGTACAAGATAGTAGAAATAAATTGTGTAGTTTATAAAAGTAATATATATATTTTGGAAATAATGCAAATAATGCGAGGTATTGACTTAAAACATTTACGTCCAAGAAAGCTCCAAGTCAATTAAAAGTTTTAACTCGATCCAAAACAACAAATTTTAAATATATAATATAGGGGTTTTCAAAGAAATCAATCTAGAGCGAAAACTTAATAAGGAAAGTCGAAAATAATTTTAGAGAAGGTAGAATTGGTCAGGGAAGGGATTCGAAGGATCGATGATGATCATTAGGAAACGATCACGAGAATCGAGAGAAAGGAAAAAAATGATCGCATGAAGATTACGCGTAAGATATGAATCGTGAAGAGCTACGATGGGACTCTACGGTCGATAGCACACAAAAAATTTGCAAGGATCAGAGGGATGCTAGAGGACAAGGGTTCTAATCATCAGGTCGTCTAAAGATTTAGGATAACTCAGCTCTAAAACTTCCTAATGAGCTAGAATATAATCAGGATCTAAGGAGAAAGTTCCTAAGAGAAACAAGGTTACGTTCTGCTGGGCCCGAAATCGATGGATCCGAGCGAAAGACAAAGAGAGAAGGACTCTAGAAATTCTAGCACGATCGGAGTCAAATGGGGATGCTAAGGTAGTCTGGGACGAGGACGACTCGATCTTAACCAAGGCGTCAAGCTATCAAACTGGGACATCTACCAAAGTCGCCCTACTATCTAAGACTAGGAAACTAATTCAAACTCGTACGTGGATATTAAATGAATGCAGTACTTTTATTGTTACAAACTTTTGCATGACCTGCATGGGCCTCCACTAAAACCTGTCACGCCCCGCTTCCCAAAATGGACGGAAGCGAAACTTGACGAGGCCCGCTTAGGCCAGAGCTGAAAAGCTCGGACCCAATAAGCGTCTGTAGAGGTACCATTTTAAAAGATTTTCAGGTTCTTGCATTATTATAGTTCGAAACAACAAAAGTACGGAAAAGATATTGCATTCATTAAATTAGAGATATGATATCCAACAAGTACAAAGTCTAAAAGAAGCCTAAGCATGGCAACAAACTATCTAAAAGAAAACTGAAAGTAATAACCTCTGAAAGTGGCGACTAAAAGACCTCAAGGTCTGGTCCTTGTCAGGTACGTACTCTGATGACGACGTCCTCGGCTCCACATACTCCAGCGAGTCTGCCTCGTCCATGATCTCTGGCTGAACACCTGACGTACAGCACCCAAGAGAAAGGAACTGTACGTCAGGTAAAGTCTACAAGAAGGGTTAGACTTTACTGCAAGTGCACCGAACTTTAAACAACGGTTTACTGGTTGATTAGCATGCTGAGGTTCTTTTACACAACAGTTTACTGGTTGATTAGCATGCTGTGGTTATAACAGAGTAACACGACAGGAAGTAACGCAGCAGGAAAGTAAAACGGGACAAGTAGTAATTGTAGCGTGTGCTACCAACTACGGGACTAACCTACAGGTGTCAAGACAAGACGGGACGTGACGGAAACAAGGCAGGACAAGACAAGTGAGACACGAAAGGGTTCACGCCTTACGGTTCGAGGGGGATCAGACCCTCTTGCCGTGCGCACGCTCAACCCAACCCCAAACCCCAAGACAAGACAAGACATGACACCAGTACAAGGGATCACTCGCTCTAGCTTGGCGAGTGCCCTATTGCCCGCAGGCTGAGAATCAGTACAAGGGATCACTCTCTCTAGCTTGGAGAGTGCCCTATTGCCCTCGGGCTGTGTATCAGTACAAGGGATCACTCTCTCAACTTGGAGAGTGCCCTATTGCCCGCAGGCTGTGAATCAGTACAAGGGATCACTCGGCGAGTGCCCTATTGCCCAGCGGGCTGTGCAAGACGGGACGGGACGTGACAAGACGGGAAGGGTTATTCTAGGATGTCCACACACACGCACACACATGATAGCCCTACAACATCAAAAGTTGTTGTTGTCAGGCTCAGACTTCGTCGTCAAGTCTGAGCCGTCAAGGGTCGTCCCGGACGCTATCATTTCACGTCCAGTTCTATACATTCACAGTCAAACAGTTCTAGCAATATAAGACCAAAGCACGGTGAAAAACGCAAGTGGGTACACTTGCCTGAAATGGCGAGTGTGTCGTCCTCTCGAAGCGTCTCGTCCAAGCGTCTCGTCCAAGCATCTCGTCCGCAGAAGTCCGTCTGAAATATCGCCACGGCGACGATGTCAGGTCTCAAATTCATCAAACCCTATTATGGTTCGTTCCTAGGTTTTCGGGACTATCCTATTCGTCAAAAGTCACTTTTTTGATGTTTCAGCCTAATCGACGATCTATCCTATGTGCACAGTCAACAAAGTCCGTTCGTCGATTTTCTATGTTCGTACAACGTTTTACAGGAGCTGCAAAGTAGATTTAGTTCAAGTTGACGGTTTTTAGTTTAGGGTTCAGTCAGCTATTGTGGGGGTTTCTACGAGTTTCGGGGAACCAACCTGAACCGGAGTTTGTCGTAGAATGGGTGTCGGGTCTGATCGGAGAACTCTTCAGCTTCAGATCTGGTCCTCGCACGTCTCTCCAAAAGTCGAAACTTGCGACGAAGGCCTACGACGTGTCGCAACGTCGTAGACGGCAAATCCGCGAAGTAGCACGTCCAAGTGGGGCCCACAGCAGTGCTAGGGGTCCAAGGGGGCCCACAACACCTCAGGAGCACTTGGGGGGCCCACCACAGAAGTTGGTGTGGGAGAAGTGACGTTGCGACGAAGTTCTGTCGGTCGTTCACCTTCGGTGCAGGGGTTCCTCTCGGTCAGACCGAGAGGGGCTCTCGGTCGTGCAAGCTGCAACGCAGCGGGGTCGGGAGCTTGGGCGGTGCGAGGGGAATTGTCGGTCAGACCGAGCGGGCCTCTCGGTCGGACACGGGGGAATGGGCGCTGCAGCGCTGCGGAGCGGTCTCTCGGTCGGTGCGGGGAGCGGCTTCGGTCAGGCGCTAGTGGGTGCGGAGCGGATGCGGAGCGGTGGCAACGAAGCGGGGTGCAGGCTGTTCTCTCGGTCAGACCGAGCGACGGCCTCGGTCGGAGCGGGGCGACAGCGGGGGGGGGGGGGGGGGGGCGATGCAGCGGAGCGATGCAGCGGCGATGCGGAGCGGAGCGCCGGTCGTGCGCTGGGAATGCGGGGGTTGGCTCCGGTCGTGCACTGAGGCGATCGTCGCAATGTTGCGACGAACGTCAGGAAGGTGTTTTTGACGGCTAGGGTTTGCGTAATGCGAAAATAATTTATCCTAGGGCTAATATAAATAGGTTAGAGCTAGGGTTAGGGTTAGGGTTTAATAAAAACGTAATTATATAATTAAAATAATTAATTAAAAATAGATTTACTCTTCTCTCCCTCATACGAGATGGGTGCGGCCAAAAATTCTAAAACTTGGTCTAAAAATTCTTTAATACGTTATTATAATATAGGAATTTTATTGTAATTAAAACTCTTATAAAAATAGGTTTTAAAATTATTTAAAACTTTCAAAAAAATGGAAAATAGGTCAAATTAAGTCCAAAAATTGTAAAATAATTCTAGGGTGTTCGGAACGACGAGAGAAAGAGATCGGAGAAGACGGATCTAAATTTCGACGTCGAGAGACGAAACTAAAAATAGAAACGTCTCGCGTCAAAACAGAAAGTCGCGATGTTACCTCAAATAAGTTAGTATCGCGGAAGAACGACTCGAGATATGTCGTTCCCAAGTTGATCCACAATCTAATACTTTCAGAGACGATCACGACGACATATCACACAAAAACGTTCAAAAACAAATAAAGTCTAAAATAAACACGTGCACGATCAAAAGCACGTGCACGATGAATGCACGATAGAAACAGGCCGTTACAAAATCTCTGCCTCTTGAGCAGCTTCCTCGACGGCATCGACTGCCGTCTGCTTCTAAGCAAGGATCACTTCTATATCGACAAGCACCACGGCTTGTCATCGTAGCAATATGCCAACCAAGGACAACTACACTGGAGGAAACAAAAGGTCAACGACATCCACCAAGGAAGTTACACAGTGCCATGTGAGACCTTACCTGCTGACCATAGAGCACTACGAAGCCGGCCAACCGATCATCTTTTACCCCGTCTAGCACAGACTGATCCTAAGGTAGGCAGGAGTTCTTGACCAGCTACACAACAACGCCATAGTCCGAGAAGGCAGACTCCTTCAGACCCACCAGATAGCGAGAACTGAGGAGATCACTCTTCGAGCGTGGGAGATTGGCCTCTGTCGACCTGAAAACCCCCCAGGCTCGTTCATAATCAAGGGGAGTGAGCCCGAACAGATAGGAGAAAAGTTCCCCCACGGCCACTTGTCCTCGCGAGGCTGAGAGCCTGGGAGAATGAGTGAGCTTCAGAGGCCGAGGTATCATCAACAAGAGGTCGGGCGAATACGCCCCCTTCTCCTCGTGCTTTCTTCCCCTCTTCTCTCCCATGACCCACCAGTGAGCGGTCCCTCGTCCTCTTCGTACCGCTCACAGCCAGGCCCCGCCCGGCCTAGGTCAATCCACTTCGTTACTTTGGACGGATGACCAATACATGGTTGCCCCTTCTTGTGTCGGGGCTAGGAGAAGGGGTCGGCAGGATGCGCAAAGGTGAACGTCGCCTGACCGCATCTGTAAAAATGAAAAGATATCGGGATGAGCCGGGATTAACAAGAAGACCGAGACGGAGAGAGAAAAGACTTACCTTCGGACCACACGGTCCTCTTCAAGATACTGTTGGAAGAAAGGTAATCGATGTGTCGTTCGCTAGCCAGGGCCGCAGATAACCTATCAATCGCCTCAAGCGCCACATCGGAGAGACTCTCCCACCCTCAAAGTCAACGAACTAGGTCTGCCCCAACGAACTGGAAAGCTTGCCTCTTCTGGAAAAGTCACGAAGACGTAATTCTCTTTCCAGTGCTTCACGGAGGTGGGGAGCCCGGACACCAAGTTCTTATCTTTCTTTGCGGTGATGTAAATCCAAGCGCCTGACTTATGATAGCTCAGGTGGAAGAAATGGAAAAAGAGGGACAGAGTTGGCTCTATCCCATGGAGCATGCATAACGCGATGAACCCGACCAAAGACCTGATGGAGTTGGGGATGAAATGACAAGGGCAAACTCGAAGGCAGACAAAAACTCAAAGATGAAGGGATGGTGAGGGAAACGCAGACCGTACATAAAGGTTATTATGTACACCCCAACCTCACAGTGACCCGGAAGCAAACCCTTCTGTTCATCGAGGGGGCACATGCCGTATGAGGAGGACGAAGGTACGAAATGTGGATCGAAGCCATTGAGGTGGTGCAAGCCACCGAAGACCGATCTATAGCCTCTCGATGCACCCCAGAAAGGTAACCTCCAACCAAGTGGATCGCAGTACCCACATCAGACAGCACGAGCATCGCAACGGTGGAATCGACAAGCAGCCCCGTCGTGCGTCTCGACTTGGACGTTGACTGACTCGTCCCAAAACCAGAAGAAGATGTCGATGAACTCATGGTGTGCAACCGCGAATAGCCGCCAACAAATGCAAAGGCAAAAGGGGTAGAAGGAGACGAGGACGGAGTAGAATGCAATTTTGAAGAAGAAAGGCCCTCTCTTATGATGCGACCGTCTCCAAAAAATCACGCGATTTGCCTCCAACCATTCGTTCTCGCCTACGTGTCAACATCTCAAAGGGGGCGGCTCTCTGAATTCCGCACCCATGGCGTGGGGGAATTCTTTTGGCGCCATGTGCCATGATGGCTTTTATTAAATGCGGTGTCTCGACTGCCGTGCCAGTCAAATACCCACGTATCACATCCCCCAACCCAAACCACTTTTCAGATCGGCTCGGACAATGGGGGCCATTGATACAACCCCCCGACCATGATAGAGAGAATAGGATCAATCGCTTGGCCCAAAGCGGCCCCGAGCTCCTACCTGGGGGGCCTCTTGAGCAGATCGAGACATTTCGGCCCAAGGAAAGGGCCCAGTAGACCTTCGACTCCCCTTGATTATGCAAAACCCTCCCTAAACCAAGCCCACACTGATGACCATTCAAGCCACCATCAATGAGGGCAGGCACGACGGGAGGAACCATAAACGCCATGAATACGGAGGCATATCGGGAGGAGGCAGGGACATGCAGCTCTACCATAAAAGAAACCAAGTGGCGATAGGCCAGAGGGGGGGATTCTGGATATCTGAGACCCATGTATACCTTCTACTTAAACCTTCTTCCACCGAATATTTCTTCTCCACAGCTCGGCCTGATAACTCGTGCTCGGTCTCTCCGTGAGCCGGACTCGATTCCACTGAGCAGTCTTTAGTCAAGATCTGACCTAGGCATCGACGGGGATTTGGTCAGAACCAAGATCCGACCCTCCCTGACGAGTTCCTCGTTTTCCTGATCCCGGAGGTCATCAGCCCGCCGAAGCTCCCCTTCGGTGCTCCGTCGCTTGACTCCGAGCGTCCTTGCACCAAAGTCTGCTCGGCCGATCGAGCTCGAAAGTCTCCCACGTCTTCCACGTCAGCGCAGACCTTCGGAGCTCCGTACTAACAATCTGTGGTGAGAAAACACCCCGAAACAAGGGTATCTCACTTCCAGTTTTCAAAGCTTAACGGCAAAATATTCTATAAAGAGGACAAGTACTAAAACACTTCGCCCTTGGCCTTTTGATCTTCTCAAAGCACCCAATCTAAAACGGCTATTTTTATGTCTCATTAAATAGGACATTGAGATACATAGTTTGGCAAGCTTGGCAAGCTTGGCAAGCTAAAATATCATACACAAATAATCGGCTCTCCTATCTCTGTTCTTTGGCTCTCTGTTAGAATGAAGAAACACGATTGCTCCCTACAGTTTTGGACTTACGAGTGCACACTTAAAGAACTACTTAATGCTTCTTACTTCCACTCATGCATTATTAGAATAATGATGATTTTTTGTATAAAAACCCCAACTTATATGCATGAGGAGATGTAAGCGTTAACAAGTCATTTTCAATGTTCTTATTGTAATATATATAAGCTTGTGTTTGGTTGCATATGGAATGAACATGCCAATCAATGCTCAAGTATCTTCGTTGGTTCTCCTTTTATTCACACTAAGGAGCTGCTAGGTTCTTTGAAACTAAGGGTGTTACTCATGTTTCCCGTCAATTTTCCAATAATTCTTTTCGTTTTGATGATGATGATGATGACGACGATCAAGAACTATTAGACTACAACATTTGGAGGCAAATGGGTTTGGACTTTGGACCACTGAATTAATAAACTTATATTATTTTTTAAAAAGAAAGAATTTTGAATGTGGAGTCCATATAAATCACCCACTACAATTTTTAGGCAGTGGGTATGATATCATCTCCAATATCTTTACAAATGCATGAACATTTTGATATGGTTGGCAACAAAATCTATTGGATTAAAGGTTTGATATGCATTATAGCTTACTTAATACAAGTTGACCAGGAAAGCATTAGGATCAAGTGATGCAGTGATCTTACCAGTAAAGTGCTCTCCAACATGCAACTTGATCTCATTGTTGACATGGAAAGATTCCCACTTGTGGGAAGATGGCCTTCTGACTGCATTGATGTTAACATCTTGTCAAACCCCAAGAGTCCAAAGTGGTTGGGGGTGACAACAGAATATAATGACACAATGGAAGTGTGCTTTGGATATTTTCATTTGAGGGGGAATATTTTCTTTAAAGGATATAAAGTAGCATGAAGTCTTACCCTTGTAGATGGTCCATAAAGAGAAAAAAATTGGAGGCTAATTAATCTTTAGTCAAAGATTAGGATTGTAGGTGTTGACCGATGGGTTTCGGCCAACTGTAGATGGGGCTGAAATGGACTTCTTTGTCGAGTTGGAGCCTCGTCAGCTGGTAAAGTGAGACCCTCAATTGGTAAAACCGGGGTCGATGAAGGCTGAGCTGAGGTCGTTAGGATGGAGCACACTCGATCACTCGATCGAATGCGAAGACCGTTCGACCATAGTGCTGGGTCGAGCCTCGAATATCCTGCACCACAGAGAGTCGTCAGAGGGGTCGGATCTGGGTTCCGACCCAAATCCCCTCTGATGCTTAAGTTAGAACTGGACTTAAGAGAGGCTTGGGGCTGTCAAGATCGACCCAAGGGGGTTCGTCTCGAGTCAGTCACCTCAAGCATTTGGAGGAAGAATTATGAGAGTGGAAGAATAATAGGTCAGCATATCTAGTATTTCGTACCTCTGGAGTCTTTCCTCTCTTCTGTTTGTCTCTTCTATATTTATAGACTAAAGTGTCTCTTCAGTGACGTTGGGGAATAACGGTCACCAATTATGGTGGCATGATCATTCCTCATAAATAGGTATAACCGTTGTCCACTCATCTCGCCATTTGTAAGCCCATTATCAACCGCCTCCTTGAGCAACAGAAGCTCAACGGACAAATGGCATGTGAGTTTTGACCAGGTTAATGGCTAGCCCCCTTTGTGGGCTTCATGGGCCTAGTATACTTCTTGGTGACTATATTTCCCCTCATCGATTGCCGGTCCAAGGATTTAACAATGGCCCCTGTCACTTGGGCTCAGACGATTTGTCTGTTGGGGTCAAGTGACGTGATATCTCATTAATGAGGCACGACAGTCGGGGCGGGAGTATTTGAGTTTAAGCACCAAAAATGACATCCCTCTGATTCGGATGCTGAGTCGATTCAAAATTCGAGATACAGGAATGCTCGGATCATCGACACATGTCTCTGGATGATGAGATTAACTCAGGTCATCGTTAGATATATCTTTACCTTGATAATGTAGTTTTGGATAGAGAGAAACTTCATCGTCTCAGGCATTCTTGAATGGAATTTCTACCTCTGACCATGGCTTCCTGCTCCCCTTGTGTATCCACTGGAACCTTAGCCTCCATCCCTCAGAAAGATAAAGTGAAAGACATTGCACCTTATCTAGTTTCTGGCAAGCCTCTCGAGTGGCGGCTGACTAGATTCTTGACTTTGAAAGAAGATATGTGAGGTGCGATTACCAAATTCGACTGTCCCGAGCGGAGGAGAGGGTTCATTCCCCTGGTGATTATGAAGTTGGGGTTTATGTCAAAGCTTTTCATCATGGGCTTCGATTTTCCATGCACCCCTTCATGTTGTGTGTATTGAAGACGCTGGGCCTTTCCCTTTGTTAATTGATGCCGAATGTTGTGGGCATCTTGGTTAGCTTCATATCGATGTGCGTTGTTGAACGGAGTTGAACCTTCCATGGGATTGTTCAACTTCCTTTTCAAAGTGCCTCCCCTTCAGGCTCAAGTTGGTATATGATCACCGCTCGTCGAAGCAGGAGATTATTCTGAGGTTCTTCATGTTGGATACAACGTATGTTGGATGCAACGCTCGTTAACTTCGTGTTTGATGATAACAAACGTGTGTGAACGTTCTAATGTGTGTGCTAAGTATTTTCAGGAATGGCACGCTAGAAAATCTTCAAAGTGATGACTAAGTCAATTGATGGAGAAATTGCTATTCACTTAGCAAAGTGGAAGATGTAGTAATTGATATTCATATAACAACTTGGGCTAGGTCAAAGATGGAGGGATATGGAGTATCTCTTTCAAATATCTTTTTGATTGATTCAAATCAATTAGAGATTGATTCAAATCCTAATCCTATTAGCACAGCAAATCAAATCCTATTCAAATTCCTGATCCTATTTGTATTGCAATGAGATCAAATCAAATCCCTCAAAATCTCATATTCCTATCTCCATTAGGATTCCTCCTTAACCACAACTTCTCCATCACCCTCTCCTATATAAATCATATTCCTAGAGAGGAGAAACTTGCGGCCAACACAAAAAAACCCTAGGAGATTACGGCAAACACCAAGAAAAAGAGGGGAACAATTCGGCCATTGCAAAATTCTCAGGGCAATCAAGCTTCAAGCCTATTTCTTCCATTGCCGAAATATTCCAAAGGCCAAAGCATTATCTTGTACAAAGCATCAAGCTCATCATCCACCCTTGCTGCAACTTGCCAAGCCACACGTCAACTATCCCTTTCAAGCCGCAAGTTGCCTCCATCAAGATCTCCTTAGCCGCAAGATCACAAAGCCAACATAACATATTGCCGCAAGCTTGTAGGCCTTAAACTTCATTGATTACTCACAAGCCACAAGCAACATCCCAAAGAAACTCCCATCTCATAGCCGCAACCAAGGCCAAAGAGCTTCACCTTGCGCAAGTTGCAAACCAAGCAAACAAATCTCTCTCCCATAGCCGCAAGCCATAGCCAATCATCTAAGCTCATTGCGCAACTCCACATCCAAGCAAAGGCCTCTTGTCGCAAGTTGAAGACCCAAAAGGAGATCTGCACACACACTGCAGTAGCACCCACGCACACCATGCGCGCACTGCAGCAACACCCATGCACCCTGCGCGCGCACTGCAGCAGTAGTAATCTTCTCTTGCGCGTGCACTGCTGCCACACCAAGGAGCTCCCTACATCATCAAGCACGCATCATCAAGGGAGTCTACAAGGGCCGCAAGTTCATCAACTCCACATACTAGCCAAGTGCCGCAAGTCATCATCAAGGGGGTGCGCAACTTTCAAGCACAAGGAGGCCGCAACTTTCAGATAGACGTGCCACAACTTGAGTTGCACGACGAGACGACTACATCTTGTCAGACTCAGATCTGACCCGTGCCGATTGACGAAGACGACGACAGCTACACAAAACTGAGCTTTCTAAACTCTTATTATTTTTTTTGTATAGTATTGTTTGATCTCTGTAGGGAAAACTTTACCTCTTTTTGTGTGACATTTTGGGGTCTTGTCTAGTGGTGGTCTAGACAAGAGGAACTTGACTGGTATCGTCAAGTGAGAGCATATGTTAGGATTGATAGTGTTGAACACGGTGAGTGGGGTACTGAGCCCGGTGAGTGTAGAGACGTTGGTTCTCTAGCTATTAAGGTTGTGCATATACACTATTAATATAATATTTGCTTTTGGGGGCTGGATGTAGGTCATGGTGATCGACCGAACCAGGGTAAATCTGTTGTACATCAGTGATTGCTTTTTATTTACTCTGAATCTACTGTAACTGTGTGTGATTGCTCGTGGGTTGCACGACATTTTTTATTAGCCTATTCACCCCCTCCCCCTCTAGGCTTAGATCCAGATCCAATAAGTGATAGCAGAGCAGGTTATAGGATCTAGCCTAGACTGACCATGAATAACTCTATTGATTGTGCTTTCTCTGAAAATCAGTCCATATCATGATCCCCAAAATTTAAAGGAGTGGATTATGGATGAAAATCTACTTGATATCTGTTGATTATAAAGTTTGGCACATTGTAGAAAAAGGTTATAAGCCACCTATTATTAAAAGTGAAAATATTGATATGCTTAAACATGAAGACAAGTGGGATGACAATGATTGGAGATTTTATTCTTTAAATGGAAAAGCTATGAATGCTCTTATATGCTCTCTTGATAAATCTGAATTTAATCGTTTCTCACATTGTCAAACTACGTAGGAAATATGGCACACACTGGAGGTGACGCACGAGAGAACGTAGAAAGAGTCTAGACTCGCACTTCTTAGTACAGAGTATGAGAGCTTTCGCATGCTACCATCAAAGTCCATATCAGAGATGGTTGCGAGGTTCACCAACATCGTCTACAAGTCTAGCTCCGTCAGTAAGCCGTATTCTAGCCTTGAACAGGTAAGGAAAATCTTAAGTGCGCTTCCAAGCTCTTTCAGGCCTAAGGTCACTGTCATCCAAGAAGCGAAAGATATATCGCAGATGAGAGTGGAGGAATTGATTGGCAACTCAATGTCTCACGAGCTTGAGCTGCAGAATATCGAGGCTAGAGAGAAACCAGAGGAGAAGGAAAAAGCTCCAAAGCCACTAGCTCTTCAAGCTAGTGAAGATGACGATGAGGAGGAGGAGATAGCGTTGATGCTCAGAGGCTGCAGAAAATACATCAAGACTCCTCAAGGAAGAGCTAACATGCAACAAAGGTTTAATCGTTCTAACCATTATAATCCTTTTAAAAATTCATCTGAACAGACTGCAATTAATAAACTTAAATGTTTTAAATGTAAAATCCAGGGTCATGTTATAAAGGATTGCCCACAAGACACAGCTACTATTGAGGAGAAGAAAGGAAAAGTTGTGGTGCGAACATGGGACATGGATAGCGAGGATGAAAATGAGGATTGCGCATACTCTTTCCTCTGCCTTATGGCAAAAGATGATGAGGTAAAATCTGGTCGTAAAGCTGAACTTCTAATTATTTGTAAAGTCATGCAAGAGGAAATTGAAGAGCTTGAATCAACTTTAGAAGATTATAGAAATTCCAACGATAAAATGCAACAAGACACTTACAACATGATATTAGAAATTAAGGAACTAAAAGTGTAACGACCTGCTCTCGGGGGCCCGTTACTTATTTGATTTTAATTGCAGGTCTGCAGTTTACCAGTGAAATCAATATAGTCACAATCCAGAGATGTACTAATACTCAAACCAGCGTACATTATTACAGTCCAAATTTAAAGTACAACAACAAGCAGCACTCTCTCACCAAATACATAAAGGAAATACGGAAAGGAAATACATAACATAGTACGTACAACAACACAAACAGCTAGACGTTTGCAGTCTCTGGGTCGAACTCTGGCTCTGCAAACTCAGTGGCAATTTCTTCGATCTGGTCGTCGTCTGTCGGTGCCATAAATGGAACCGAAGGTAAGTCATAAAAATTGTAAATATAGAAAAGAAGCAGTGCACAAGTATGACAAAAGGTAACTAAGTACAAGCAAACCAGAGTGAAAGTAAAGTATTGAGCAACAACTGTACACAACTGAGTAGTAAAGGTAAACTGAAACGAGAGAGCAAACTGTAGTTTGGTAGTGCAAGTGTAAAGCAGGCTGAGCAAGTGAAACATGCTACTGCTGTAGCTAAAAGTACAATGGGTAAAGTACTGTGACTGCACAAGTGTAATAAGTAACGTGCATGGAACGTGTAAAGTAAAGGTGATGGTGCAGAAGTGCGTAAAGTAAATGTGACTGTGCAAAAGTAACTACACTAGAACTATATGACTCAAGTCGGGGAGTACAATATGTGACCATTGAGTTCATCTCTTGCCTGGGTGCGCTTACCCAGACGAATGCTGAAACACAAGCACAGTACATGTATTTTGCCTAAACTCAGGCAGTGGGGCGGGATGCTGAAACACAGGCAACGGGGCAGAAAGATTGAACTCCAGTCACTCCCGCACTCTCTCAAACTATGAGTTACCCCAAAAAAACCCCAGTGAAGTGTCAAGTACTATACAAGATGTTCCACAAGATGTTCCATATGATGTTCCACATGATGCTAGTCAAACCAAGACAACTGGTTGACTTTCTTATTGAAAACTAGAAAGTCAGAAATTCTTTCCAAAGCAAGCTGGCCAAGCGAAGTGAGGATAAAGACAAGTCCAACATTCGGGGTGTCTAGTATTGTTTAGCACACAATTTACCCAAGTTGATGATTGTGTGCTACAACCACCAAAGTTGAAAGTTGGCAAAGTAATATGTAGTTGATTACTTCCCTATTAAATTAGGTTTCTAGTCAAATAGCCTTTCGAATGCTATAGTTGTGTTCTAAGTTCATACGAGGACACTAACTAATTTTCTATTTTTTTAGAATTAGTCGTGACTTACAAAATTCAAGACCGTCGTAGCAAACCGGGATTGGATTTATGGCTTCCACGAAAGCTGGTGCACAAGAATTTGTACCTGCAACACAAAAACAATTGATTAGAAGACACGACATTTCTATCCAAATACTTTGATCGTTTTTTTATTTTCAAAACTGGCTGAAACGGTGTCAGAAAACGTTCTAAATTTTTATATAGGTTGTAAATGAAGAATATTATTTTTCTACAAGAGAAAAATATTTTCAGAAGCCTCTGTTATTTTTTTATAATTTTCAGAAGCTCAAAAATCCCTTTAAAAACCAATTTCACTTAAGTAACGTAAACCTTCAATGAGTTATTCTGGATGCAATACTAGTCGAAAATGTTCAAGTGAGCAGTCAAAACGACTGTCTCGAAGACTACTATAACATATATTTTTATCATGTATCAGTGTATGTGAAAATAAAGAGTTACGGATTTTAGAAAGAATTTCACATATTTAAGTTTTAGGCTTAAAAATTATTCTAGAAAAACTAAGCGTCTGATCAAGATGAGACCAGTGCCATTGGATCCAGAATATTAGTTTCAATTTTCTGAAGCTAGTCTCACATTTTTCTGAGGCCTATATTATTAGTTATGAATTTAAAACCATAAAATCACTTTAATAATTATAAAATACAGTATATACGAAAATATGTATACGTATTAAACGAAATACGTTCGAATTTTACCGCAGTTCTTCGTTTCGATCGTTGCGGGGGTGGGGGGCTCGGTCTCCCGTTCGTCGGCGGTAAAGCGGTGCGGCAAGGGGTGAGCGGAGGCGGCGACAGCGTCAGTGCCGGTCAGCGACGGCAGGGGAGCAGGCGGAGCTCACATCGGTGGATGGGAGCTAAGGGATGTGGGGTTTGGTGGGCTGCTGCGGGCTTGGTAGTCGTCGACGGTGGCGGGTCGCGGTGAAGCGGCGGTTGCTGACGGCGTACGGCGGAGGAGGTCGGAGGCGACTTCGAGGAGCGGCGCTGCAGGGCTCTCAGACAAGCGGAAGGCAGGGCGGTGTGCTCGGAGATGTGCAGCAGCCATCGGGGGTCTCGTCGGAGCACGAAGGAGGGCGGTGGGCGCTTCAGTCGGGGGCGACGTCGTGCGGTGGCGGAGCTGTAGGCGTGAGCAAGGGAGGGGGTTGCTGGGAGCAGGCGGCGGTCGACGGCGGATGACGGTGCTTCGGGCTGTGGTGGCAGCCTGATCGGAGTGGGGAGGAGGCACAACGAGAGGAGGCACAGCGGGCGTGGGTCGACCGCTAGTGGCGTGGGTGGGGGGAGAGAGAGTGAGGAGTGAGTGAGAGTTAGAGAGAGGGTGAGCGGGGCATTTCGAACGGGGGGAGGGGGCTTGCGTGAGTGATCCAAGGTAGGGAGAGAGAGTATTTGATTTTGTTTTTAAACTGAGGATTAACGGGGATTAAGAGGTATTTATAGGGTTAATTTGTAATTAATAGAGTGGTTAGCTTTGTTGACTAACCTAGAGAAAATTAATACGGTTGTTAGCCTTTTTGACTAGGCTAAGACAATTCTTAAACGTTTCTTCCCCATGTGTTAGTCATGGTTAAGGTAAAAATTGATTAAGTTAATGCAATTTAGTGATTAGGTTATAGTAATTAGCTAAGGTGATAGTAAAATTTGTAACAAAATTACGATTTTTGCTCCTACTAGTAAACGTATCCGAAAAATTACAAAAACATATCCACGGGATCGTATCGTCGAGAGGATCGCGAATAGGAGATCCATTTTGGGGTTTGAGCTACGGAAATATGAGTTTTGGGCTAAAATATTTAGAAAGCGGGTTTGCGGGTTTTCTATTGATTTGACTTCAGAAAATTACGAAATTAATATGGAAAGCCCTAAATGATCATAAAATGACACTGTAGAAGTTTGAAAACATTTTGATACTATTTGTATAGAAAATTAATTCATTAGACCAAAAAAGTAATAATTGAAGATGGATTTTTATTAAGTTATTTAGAGTCATTTGATGAAACCTGGACTTACTAAAATACTCTATAACTAGTCTAATGCTTCAAAATATTTTTATAAGAAATTTTGAAATCACTAAAAACTCCTGATCAACCACTGCAAAATACTTTCTAAAAATGAAATTACGTAATTAAATGTTTTGAAAAAAATACGAGTCGTTACAAAAAGGAAAAATTGTTGCAAGTAATTCTACTATTGTTATGTTGGAAAAAGAGAACTCTAGGTTGCATGAAAAATCTAAGTGTCTTTCCTGTCCTTCTTTATTAAATGATATTAGCATGCTTAAGCTAGATTTAATTAAGCTTGAAACTGAAAAAGATTATGTGATTAAAGACCTTAATGATAAAGTGTGCATGCTAAACAACGAGCTTTAAAGAAAAATGGTTGAATTTGAAAAGAAGGAAGAGGAAAACAAGAAAGCTTATATAAGTAAATGCACTTTGATTGTGAATGAAAATGCTTTATTGAAATCTAAAGTAACTAGTCTAGAATTGTCATTAAGGAAATTTTCAATTGGTAAATATTCGTTGGATACTATACACGAAAATCAATTATATGGTAATAATAGATGTGGACTTGGATTTGGTCTGAAAAATGTTGAAAAGCCAAATTTTAAGAAAATTCACAATGTACATACTATTGTCAAAAATATGCATGCAAAGTGCTTTATTTGTGATAGTATTGGTCATACATCTTATTATGGGCCAAAAGGCCCCTCTGCTGTTTCATTTGTTGTAATCCATATGTCACCTTTTATTTCATTTTTTGTAATCAATTCGGAGACAACTAGTTGTAATGATAATGATTGTCTATGTTGTTTTTGAGTATGCATGCAAGAACCTGCAAGTAATCACAGACACTTAATATGCTTAGGACAAGAAGGAAGGAATAGATGTAAAAGAAAACGTACGCCCTCCTTGTCTTAAGCAACTGCGGACCCTGTCGTGCCCCGCTCCTAAAAAATGGGAAGCGGGGCATGATTGCCTCATTGTAGGTCTCATACAGGCCTCAAGAGGAAGGCTCAGAGAGACAACCTCTGCCATCCGAGCTCTTCCAACAGCTTATATGAGGAGCAAACCTCTTAAAGAAGAGAATCACATTGGCCCTACTGCCGCCCAGATTCGAGATGCCTGACTTAGGCATATATGATTGCTCTATCGATCCGTGTGAATACGTCCAAAATTATAAAGGAGTGATATGATCTCGCATATTTTCATGACACGTTTCACCCTCCAAACCCCCATTTTATACGCTTTTACGCTATTATTTGGAACAATATGACTTTCGGAGTGTTTATGCCAATTTTAGGGATTTGGAGCGATATTGGATCAATTTGTAGTAAATAAGACGATCGAAGACGTGAGAGCACCTAGAAGACTCATGATGACATGCCTGAGGTGCCAAAGAAGAAGACGAGAGGAGGAGAAGAGAGCGAAAGAGGAGAAGCTCGGGCCATCTTCAGTTTCCCAGGCGACTCGACCGAGTAGCAACAGCTACTTGGTCGAGCTAACATGCAGAGTTAGCACGGAAATGGCCACGACCTAATCGACCGAGTAGGGGGCTACTCGACCGAGTAAGGGGGGTAATCGACCAAGCACGAAGGCTACTCGGTCGAGTAAGGCAAGCGCCCAGATTTTCAGACAGCATCTCACTCTTTTTAGATCTGTTATCATTTCAGTTGTCAAAGTATTAGTCTCATATTTTTTATGGATAGTAGAATTTATGAAGGTTCCAACGCCACCAAGAACGTGCCAATGGAAGGTCGGATGAAATCTGGGAAATTTCTGTAAGTTGACGCCGCAGTACTGAAATCACGTACTCGACCGAGTGTTGTGTTCTACGACCGAGCAGTTCACCTACTCGACCCGAGTCGTCATCAAACAGAGCAGCGTTTAAGAGAGATTTCTGATCTACTGTAGCTCGACCGAGTAGGGGGGCTACTCGACCAAGCACGCTGTGGTCCAGAACTTAAGTTGCGGCCAGAATTGATTTTGGGCACGAATTTCAGAGGGTTTCTTAGGTTATTTGCTAGGATTTTGAGGGGACTAAATATAGGGATTGTAGCCGTCATTAGAAAGGGGGAGATCGTATTTTCTTAGGAGCTCTTAAAGACTCTTTTAGGTGTTAGGCCATGCCATAAGCCCCTCCTCCTGTATCAAGCGAAGTATTTTACCTCTTTAATTCTATTTTAGTTCTTCTTATTGTTTTTCTATGATGCTAGCAATGATCTCTATTGTTTTCATAATGTTTCCTATGCTTGAGTAGTCTTTTCTAGGGCTAATAGATTAGCCCTAGGATTTTAGGATTTAGATGCAAAGTTAGGATGTCTAGGTTGTGTTGGTATAAAAGGGACGTATTTTGGTCAATCTTGCAAAGTTATAGGAGGACTCGTACTGAGATCGTGCCCACAGTCGGTGAAATCTATTGGCTTAAGGAGTATCATATAAGCTTAATTAGGGAGTTAGTGGATTCAATTGGGACTCGAGACCATGTCCGGATCGTGTCTTGATGGGATCCACCAACGAACTATATTACTAATTGACGACTACGTCCATTACGTCAATGAGAGCCACCAAAATACATCTCAGCTCTAACCCACGAGAGTGGCGTGAGTTGAGATCATTTTGACCAAGAGAGTGGCATGAATATTGTCGATTCTTAATGCACAGATCATGTGCGCCTGTCACAAGGGCGGTGTTAATAAGATACGTTAGATTTATGGCGCTTAGAGCCATGAATTCTACATCTTAAATGCAACGATCCCTAATAATGCCAATGCAACGTAAGAGTCTTAATCTAGCATCGACATCCGATGATCCTAGTGGTGAGTCCTAAAGCCCTAGTCTTTTATTCCTTTTTTGTGGAGTCCCTTATTTGCGACGTTGAGTGACACAACTTTTGCATCCATCACCATCACGACATTCCATAATCCACAACCAGTAATAAATCCACAAGTTTAACCCAACCTAGGAGTAGATAGGTAGTATAGCACTGCTTTCCCGTATTCGATACCCGTTTGTCACTATATCGTGTGCTTATGGTAAAAGGACAACGTTTTGGAGTTAATTCCAGGCCGATCAAGTTTATGGCGCCGTTGCCGGGGTGGCGTTCTGTCATATTATCTATTTATCCAATTAGGTTGATTAGACTGCGTTAAAAAAGAGTGTGTGTGATTTTTCCCCACCACCACATTATTTCTTTTTTATCTTTATCTCTCTTGTGCCACTGACATTCTTCTCCAGGTTATTTACTTTGCTTGATCAGGTATAGTTGATGCAGCGATGGTGCTTCCAAAGATGATGCGACCGGGTTCTGTACGATCCTTCATATATCTCGCTGATACATTCAATCAGGCTGATGGAGAGTCTTTCAGGGAAGCCTATTACGGGTTCGAAGAAATGTTAGAAATGTTTCAGACGGAGTCAGACTATGTGTGGGATGGTTCCAAGCTATTTCCTCTCTTCACTAAAGGATTGCAGGGACCCTCATTGGAGTTCGTGAGGACGATGCATTTGACAACCTTCGAGGACCTGAGATATGCAGTAGCTTTAGAAAGCTTATTGGACACGGATCGATCTTCGGGCTCATTTGCCGTCAAGGCAGGTGATCCAGAAGCTTGTGAGCTCGTCAATTTTATTATGCATCGTGTGTCTGCTGCAGGTACCATTGAGGAGGACATTCACATTTAGCTTGGGGGAGGTATGATGCGCTTCGATATTACCACTACTGACGAGACATCGGCACCTAGCACTGCAGAGCCAGCTCATGCCGTCGTTGCCTCCCCTTGCTACCCACATGAGTCAGAGCAGCCTATACCATCAGAGGATATTATTGAGGAGGGCGTGCCTACAGTAGCGGAGAAGACCATCGAGGAGGACGTGACTTGGGACGATGACATTTGCACACAGATGGAGCCCAAATTGTGCCCCCCTCCATTTGAGCTACCGTAGCCATCCCTGTTGAGTATTGATTCCTCGGATTTGGTTTTGGATGATGAGCAAACATAAATATCTCGTACTAACTCTTTGTGAACGCAGTTATGGAGATCATCGCCAAAAGAATACGTACATCAAAAGCGACGTCTCAAGACTTCTCAATACGCGTGATCGTGTGCCTGAAGCTTCGTTGAAGCTCAAGGAGCATTATTGAAGTCAAGAGTGAAGATTGAAGCTTTGAAGATGGTTCGTCATGTTTATATTTATTGTCTTCTAGCTTCATAGAATAGAATGTTAAGCCTTGAGTAGGACTTACATTATAATCTTCATTTCGCTCATATCTTAGATCTAGGATTATCTTAGAAGCCATTAGAAACTTTCCTGAGGCCTATCACTTCTTCCCTCGGCTTCTAGTGCATCTTAGTTGGTTCAAGTAGAAGAACCAACCGACTAGATGACGATCTAGTCGGTTGGTAATTCCTCTTAAACCGACTAGAATGCCTTTCTCATTTCAGCCTGGCACTGTTGATTAATTAGTCGGTAAAGAAGAGTCACCGACCGACTAGATGACGATCTAGTCGATTAGGAATCCTTCTCAGACCGACTAGTTATCATTGCCTCTGTACAGTCTAACTTACTGTTTACAGTTAGTCGGTCAAAGCACAACGACCGACCGACTAGTTGAGAAACTAGTCGGTTGGAAGTTGTTCTTAAACCGACTAGCTGTCTTTGGATTCAGCCACTTTGATTTCATCTCTTAGTCGGTCAAAGAAGACTCACCGATCGACTAGTTGTGAAACTAGTCGGTTGGCAAGTATTCTTGGACCGACTAGTTCATATTGCCTGGAACTTTCTCTTTTGGATGTGAGCCAGTTAGTCGGTTCATGAATAATCACCGACCGACTAGTTGCCAATCTAGTCGGTCAGTGATCTTTCTTAGACCGACTAGTCTGCTTCAGAATAGAGCCGTTGGGAACTTTTTCAACACGATTTTTCTTGTCTCTATAAATACAAACCTGATTCGTTTGAGGCATAACTAGATGTCCATTATCAAAGTTATTTCAGACCTAAGAGAAGAGTTTTCTCAAGCTATTTCAAAGCTCTCTCTTCTCACCAAGAATCTCTCCCTCACTTCTTGAGCCCTAATTCCTCAAGAGAGATTCTCTCCATTGTGAGCTTTCCAAGCCAAGAGCTTGATTCAAGGTCACCAACTCCACCCTAGGCTTCCATTGCTGGTCAACTTCTTGGAGCTATGGTTTGGTGACATCTTCTTCCTCAAAATCCCTCTTTGCCCTAATTTGGTAAGTATACTCAAGGCATAGGATTTTGTGGTAAGTGTTTCATTATTTCATCGCATTTGATATTTGAATTGTTCTCTCGGTTGTGAGAGAAGTGTGTGATCCCGAGTTGTGGGAGTCACATTTTCATTGTGTATGATTTGGTCTTGTAGAGGTTTTCTACAAGAATTTCATAGTGCTAAATCTTGGGTTAGTGGTTTCTAACTCAAGTATCTGGAGGGGATCCGGGTGGTTGTGATGTAGGATCACCGGTAACAAGTCGGGGAGACTTGGGTGGATCCGAACCCTTTACATGCTTTGTTTGCATTTGTTAATTCTTGTCGATTGTTGTTTGTAGTCTAATTCCGCATTGTTGTTTGTATGTTTGCACAATAATTAGGAATAACTCTCTTGATTATTTTTAAGTACTATTCACCCCCCCCCTCTAGTACATGTGCAGTAGCTTCACAGGGCACTACAATCCCCACCTTCTACAGAGGCTGAGCATCCCTCAGAGGACCACCCACCAGAGCTTACAGTCCCCAGGGAGACCTCTTTACCCACTCTATTTCTAAAGCATGTATCCCATTTGATATTTATGTTGATTCAGATCTTTTTGACACGCCATACCTATTGCAGGACACTTACAATTATGGACAGGAGGTATGCTTGAACGTGTCCTTGCTTGAAGAACCGGATGAGCATGACGAGGACTTACCTGATGAGGTGATATATGCATCTGATCAGGACATACCTGAGGAGCTTGGAGAGGACACCGAGGAGAGAGCGGACGTGGTACTTGAGAGTAGAGATTTATTTCCAGGGAAGTATTATCAACCATCCCTAATTTTAAATATTTATATTGATGACCCTCTTTGGGAAACATTTGTTCAGGGAAAAGACCCTTCACAACGGACTGATGCCTTCCGTTCTTCGCAGGATACAGGTGGACGCTTACGAGGAATGCTAGGGGATGCATCGCTAGAGTTCGTTGGTGTTAGTGGCTACACATAGCTGGCAGAGCCACATAAGATGCTGATAGGACAGCTGGATGCACCGATGCAGATACTTGATCCGCCTTTTGCTATAGGTGATATTAATCCAGTAGTGCAGTATTTTTTGATTTAAATAAAAACGAATCCTCTCGACAGCGAGAGGACCATATAGATTTGCTTGATTAGTTTGTTTAGAATAAATATCACCTCATATGACATCAACAATAATCTTTTACACCCCAAACCCATTATATATATATTAATTGCCCTCTTCATATTTTGATATGTCCCACCATTTTGCTCACCACAATCGAGCATTTCTTTCAAGTGAAACCTTACTTTCTTATTCGTTTGACTTGATCTCGCTTAGCGAAGCCGTGACATTTTTGATCAAGTCATTTGAATAAGACTGTTTGGTATAAGCTTGGGGGAAGGCGCTCTCATGCATCATTACATGTGCATGTAGTTGCATTAGGATTTCATGTCATTCATTTCATCATTTTTTATTCACCCCCTCATATTTATCGTTGTTCCTCATAATTATCTTTTATGATTACATTGAGGACAATGTGAAGTTTAAGCTTGGGGGAGTGCATTTCCATGCCATTTAGTTGCATTTTTACTTCATTTTAGGATTTTTAGAATTTTTCAAATTTTTGCATCATCTTTTCTCTTTTTCCATCTTATTCTCCTTTTGTGTGTTCATGCATTATATTATGTGCTTGTTTTTCCTTTCTTTCTCTTTATTTCCGACTTTTCTTTTCCTCTTTATGCCAGATATATTCTGTATGATGATATCTCTTATTGCTTTAGTAGCCATCACGATGCTTATATCTTTTGCCACGCTATTTGGAGTATTTCAGTATCCTGCTATATATTCTTTTGATGATTCCTTTATATGAATGCATGATACTAATTGAAGCTGAATGTATGTAATAGTATTTAGTATGCTTTTGTTAGAAATGCACCAAGATTCATGCATCATTTGGATATCTGAAACATATGTATTATTGTATTATCACCTTCTGTTGCATGCCTTATAGATTGTACATTTTACCGCTTGACTTCACTATTTATTGAGATGATTAAGAATATCCATGCTTACATATGAGTTTTAGTTGAGGTATTATTTTATTGAACCGCTTGTTCACATCTTATGAGTGAACCGAGGGTTACATCATTTCCTTCTCCACATATAGTTTTTATTCTCTACATATTACTTGAGTTCACCCCTTGCAGCTACTCGTACCGCACCTATTCCCAAAAAATCCATCACAAAAGAAAAGTTAACTCCAAAGAGTTCAAAAAGCCAAAAAGGAGCCAAAAACCAAAAATACATATCATATAGCTCCTATAAAAATCCAAAAAGAAAAAAGAGAAACAAAAAGTCCAAAAAGAAAAGAAAAATATTTCTCTATCTCATTATTGGAGCCACAAAAATACTTGGAAAAACCAAGGCAAAAATTCTATTTTCTCCTATCCTTTTCATTTAGATGTGATGCCTCAAGCTAAGCGGGGGGGTGAATTCATTTGACCATAAGATTGAGTACGCCATTAGAGTGGAGAGGTGCACGAATGGGGAAGTTTGATAATGCTGAAACTTAGCAAAATACTTTAGTTATGGAGATTTCTTATGATTCGATATAAATATGTGAATGCCATGATTTATTCCATTCTCTATTGCATGCTTGGTGTGATTCTTATATGCTTCATTTATAACTTTTGATTGAAAATGCATCGCCAACATTTGTATATTAAATTATATGAATTGAGGATGTGAATATGAGTTGATTGCATGAATTTAGAGAGTCCATTTTGTTGATCTTAAAAGCTTGCAAGTATTATGTTTAGTTAAGATACGAAATTCTTATAGCATGTGATTCATTTTAAAAGTATCGTGATATGTGGCTGTGGCTTGAGATCTGACCGAGTAATCTAGTGCTTCCCTCCATCTTTCATCCTTTTTCTCTTTTCTTATTTTTACCTCCCGGTGAGCTTCGTATTCGTCTTCCTCGAGGACGAGTAAGAGGTAAGCATGGGGGATTTTGATATGCTCCTATTTTGCATGAATTATCGCATGTTTTCATGAAACATTTCACCCTCCAAACCCCAATTTTATATGCTTTTACGCTATTATTTGGAACAATATGACTTTCGGAGCGTTGATGCCCATTTCAGGGATTTGGATCGATATTGGAGCAATTTGGAGTCAATAAGATGATCGGTGACGTGAGAGCACCTAGAAGACTTATAATGACATGCCTGATGTCAAGCGAAAGATGACAGCTCAGGCCATCTTTAGTTTCCCAGGCAACTCGACCGAGTAGCAACAGCTACTCGGCCGAGCTGACACGCAGAGTTAGCACGGAAACAGCCACGACTAACTCGACCGAGTAGGGGGCTACTCGACCGAGCATGAAGGCTACTCGGTCGAGTAAGGCAAGCGCCCAGATTTTCAGACATCCTCTCACTCTTTTGAGATCTTCTATCATTTCAGTTGGTAAAGTATTTTTCTCATATTTTTATACATATTAGACTTCGTGATGGTTCCAACCCCGTCAAGAACGCACCAATCGGAGGTCGGATGAAATTTGGGAAATTTCTGTAAGTTGACGCTGCAGTTCTGAAATCACCTACTCGACCGAGTGTTGTGTTCTACTCGACCGTGCAGCTCACCTACTCGACCCGAGTCGTCATCAAACAGAGCAATGTTTTAGAGGAAGCTATGATTTACTGTAGCTCGACCGAGTAGGGGCTACTCGACCAAGCATGCTGGGGCCCAAAACTTAAGTTGCGGCCAGAATTGATTTTGGGCACGAATTTCAGAGGGTGCCTTAAGTTATTTGCTAGGGTTTTGAGAGACTATATATAGAGATTGTAGCCGTCATTAGAAAGGGGGGAGATCGTATTTTCTTGGGATCTCTTGAAGACTCTTTTAGGAGTTAGGCCATGCCATATGCCCATCCTCTTGTATCAAGCTAAGTATTCTACCTCTTTAATTCTATTTTATTTCTTCTTATTGTTTTTCTTTGATGCTAGCACTGATCTCTATTGTTTTCATAATGTTTGCTATGCTTGAGTAGTCTTTTATAGGGCTAATAGATTAGCCCTAGGATTTTAGGATTTAGATGCAAAGTTAGGATTTTCTGGTTGTGTTGGTATAAAAGGGACGTATTTTGGTCGATCTTGCAAAGTTTGTAGGAGAACTTATACTAAGATCGTGCCCATGGTCCGTGGAATCGATTGGCTTTAGGAGTATCATATAAGCTTAAGTATGGAGTCAGTGGATTCAATTGGGACTCGTAACCATGCCTGGATCTTGTCTTGATGGGATACACCGATAAACTATATTACTAATTGAGGGCTACCGCCATTGCGTCAATGAGAGCCACCAAAATACATCTTAGCTCTAACCCACGAGAGTGACATGAGTTGAGATCATTCTGACCACGAGAGTGTCAGGAATATTGTCGATTCTTAATGCACGGATCTTGTGTGCCTGTCGTGAGAATGGGATTAATGCGATACGTTAGATTCATGGCGCTTAGAGCCATGAATTCTACATCTTAGATGAGACGATTCCTAATAATGCCAATGCAACATAAGAGTTTTAACCTAGCATCGACATCCGACGATCCTAGTGGTGAGTCCTAAAGCCTTAGTCTTTAATTCCTTTCTTTATGGAGTCCCTTATTTGCGACGTTGACTTTCGCATCCATCACCATCACGACATTCCATAATCCACATCCACCAATAAATCCGCAAGTCTAACCCAACCTAGGAGTAGATAGGTAGTATATCACCTCTTTCCCATGTTCGATACCCGCTTGCCATTATACTGTGCACTTGCGGTAAAAAGACATCATTTCAGAGTTAATTCCAGGCCGATAAAGGAGTGATGCAGATACAAGGGGCCGACGACTCCATCCTCTGTTAGGCTTTCCGAACAACTCTATGGAAGGCCGTGAATGAGTTGTACAATAGACTTTCCAATCGGTCTATTTGTTCATTCAAAAGCATGGCCCAAGCATCCTACCAATAGTTTATGGCAGGGAGAAGAAGGAAGCAGAGCTCAGACCACCTATTTACCTTGGTGCAGAAAGAGTGGGAGAGATTACGAAGCTTCCTGAAGTGCTTCAATTAAGGAGGCTGACTGTCTAGAACTACAGTGACGAGATGAAAACCGCTATACTTAAGACATGAGTTCGGTGTGAAGACTTGATGAAATCTTTGCATCATAAACCGCCTTGTAGCTTGGACCAGCTCCTTACCTGACAGAGCGGTATATGATGGCAGAAGAAGCATTGACCAAGCACAGCTCATGAAGCACAGATCGGAGCGATATTTAGTTCGTGAAGCACAGCTAGGATCCAATAATTGACCTAGTTCCTATTATCAGCCATGTACCTTTCACCAAATAGGGACTTGATATTCCCGGTCCATTCACCCTTGCAAGTGAACAAAAGGAAGTTCATGGTCCCGCAACATACAAACTCTTAACAATAGATGATAGGGGGTTCGTCCATCCTTAGAATGCAGAGCATCTGTAGAGGTATTATCAGTAAAAAAACAATCTAACCATGCAAATCCTTATGCTGTTTTTATTTCAATTTATTTGTTTTTTATTTCAAAGAAGATTATATCTAACCGAGCTAAATATATCTTCGGCAAATGTACTGGTGGGAAGAACATTCTTGTCTTCTTCCATTTTACTTTCTCTAAAGTGTGTGGGCCTACAGATTAGTGTGGATACCTTGAAAGAAGACCTCGCGAGCTGATCCGGATATACGATCAGGGCCGATGCCCTCATGGGCCGATCTAGCTATACGATCGGGGATAACTCAAAAGACCTCCCAGGCTGATCGGCTATACGATCGAGGAATGATGCCTCGAGGGCCGATCTATTTATACGATCGGAGATAACTCAAAAGACCTTGCAGGTTGATCAGCTATATGATCGGGGGTCGACGCCTTTGTGGGTCGATCTAGCTATACGATCAGGGATAACTCAGATGACCTCATGGGCTAATCCGCTATACGATGGGAGGTCGACACCCTCGCAGGCCGATCTAGTTGTACAATTAGGATTACTCTCAGTAGACGTCATGGGTCGATCTAGCTATATGATCTAGGATTACTCTTAAAAGACCTTGCAGGATGATCGGTTATACGATTGGGGTCGACGTCCTTGAAGTAAAGATCGTTTTACCCTTGCAATACTAACAACAACACACTAGAGGGGGGTAAATAATGTAATGGCACAAATTGCGTATTTAAAAATTAAACTTGCAAATGTGGAATTATAAATGCAAGAGGAATTTAAACACCACAAAAATCCCAACGCAAACACAAGATGTTACCCTGGTTACCCAAACTTGGGTACGTCCAGGCACACTAATATCCACTATAATTCTCATACATAGAAGTGAATACAATCTCACACAGACATACGTCACATGGAGGATTTGGATTCTCACACAGAGAAATCCTTGCTTTCACACAGAAAGACTTATGCTCTCATATAGAGAGACTCACACTCTCACACACAGAGATCTCAACCAACCCTCACACAAAAGGTTATACTCTCACACAGAGAGTAACTAGCTCTCACACAGAAAGTTAGGGTTTCGATGAAATAACAAAGTAAAACAAATATTCTTACATATGCCTTGAGATGAACTTACTTATAAATGAATGCAAGGCATGGAAGAGTATCTCCAAGTGATGAGATTTGTTAGAAATACACTTGGATGATTTCCCTTGAGCTTGACTTCAATGCATGAAGGATAGAATGAGCTCTAAGAGGAAAATGGGAGAGTTTGAGAGTGGCCTAATCAATCTCTAAAGATTTGCAATAGATCCAAGAAGTTCCAATAAACTCAGCCCTCTCATATATATAGGAACCCTATATGAACTCTCAAAACCCAAGGAAATAGCCAAAACAAAAAGCTGCAATGGCTAGAATCTTGGCAAAAACGTCATATACAGTCGACTGATGAATAAATGACAGTCGACTGTTCAACGGCTAAATAATTACCAACGGCTATAATCTGAGCCACGACAGTCGACTGTAGAAGACTACACAGTCAAATGTAAAATAGACAGTCGACTGTATATCCTTCATCAGGCGACTGCTACAGGGGACTGGAATAAAATAGAGAGATGCAATATTACGCACTATATGCAGACAAACGACTGATGACCAGATTACAGTCGACTGTAAAATAGACAGGCAACTGTAAATACTGAACCAGTCGACTGCTGGAGGGCATGGAAATAAAACAGAGAGATGCAACTTTCGCACTTACGTCTTTCAGACGACTGATGACCATTTCACAGGCGACTGTAAATATACAGGCGACTGTAAATACTTCATCAGTCAACTGTCTTGCAAATTGGGATCAAGCCCAGAAAATGCAAGTTGCGCACAGACGACTGTTGAGCAATTCACAGGCGACTGTAAATTGAACATCAGTCGACTGATGCGAAAAGCTCAAGTAGAGTCAATAAAAATGTTGACTTGAGCAGTGCACCACAGTCGATTTTAGAAGGCTCGACAGGCGACTGGAATCACCCAGTCGACTATAAAACCTTCATCAGGCGACTGTTGGAGAGCGAGAGACTCTAATTGAGTCTTTGGACAAGATGAACCTATTGGGTTAGATTCTATGATAATCCTAAGGCTCATTAAGATGGTTAAATGCATATGCATGAATGATTAGATCATCTATTAAGGCATTACAATAAACCTAGACTCAAAAAGGAGAAACGTAATAAATGAAATATTACAAGGATTACATTGCTTCCTGTTGGATATGGAAGACGTTTGTACACCCTTGTGGGGGATGTACGAGGGAATACGGACCTCGAACGTCGCGTACACGAAGTCGTGTGCAAAGGGAATCTGTTCCCTTGCGGAGAGGATCTCTGGATGAGTAGGAAAGTCGCTTTATATATGCATAAGTGCATGCGACATATGGCTAATAAAGGGGGAATATCTTAAGCTTATGTTGTACCATGCATATGGTACAACTTAAGCTTATAATGTGCCATGTATCATGGTACACCTTAATTAAGTTGTTCCAAAGGAACAACTTACCCTAAAATAACTACCTTGGGGGCTATAAATAAGACCCAAGGGTAAGCCATTTCTTACACCTTTTGCATGGCATTCATGCATGCAACTTCATTCTAGCGAAGCTCTGCAGAAATCCTTTCTCTTCCTCTATCCAAGTTCTTAATCTAAAATAGAGATTTAGATTGTGGATTAGTAGCCTTACTCCGTTCGTGAGAAGACTCGATCCGTCGTGGCGAATCCGAAGGCAAAGTTCCGAGACTACCGTTCCGCATACGCAAGCGTAAGTCTCAACTTTAATTATCGATCCTAACTCTGTTTTGGCAGGATTCTACATTGGTATCAGAGCCATATGGGTTCACCCCGGTCAAACCACCGCCCCGTCGAAACTATGAACGAGTCGTTGTCTTTTTCACGAATGGGTCTCCTACCATTACGGATATGGTAGGAACGCTTCGTGACGGAGAGAACGCAGCGGTTGTTCTTTTCACGTTAGGGTCTCCTATCATTACGGATATGGTAGGAACTCTCCGTGACGGGAAGAACCGACCGTTCACGTAGTACGTTATTCATTTTTGGCACACGGCCATTAGGAAATAACTAATTTCTCGACGAACGGGTGCTTCATTGACGAACGGGTGCTTCATCGAGGAAGATGATGGTAGTTATTTCCATCAGGTAAGATGAAATTTGGTGCATGTGCACCATGGCCAAATGGGCTATGAAGGCCATGCACCCCCCCCCCCCCTCCCCAAGCGGAGGGGGTTGGCTACGGCCAATAACCACCGGTGACCATCCCATCAAGGGGGAGGAGTGTGTGCGGCAACCCCATTCAAAGGGGGTGGCCGGCCATGGCCAAAGGGGCCATGGCCGGCCAATGCCAAATGGCCTTGGCGATGACCGGCCAAGGCCAGGCCGGCAGTGGCCGGCCTTGGCCACGGCCTGCCGGCCTGGACGGCCCTGGCAGAGGCCAGGGCCGGCGCCCTGGCCTCAGCCAGGGCCTGGCCAGCCCTGGCAGAGGCCAGGGCCAATGCCCTGGCCTCGGCCAGGGCATGGCCAGCCCTGGCCTCAGCCAGGGCCTGGCCAGCCCTAGCAGAGGCCAGGGCCAATGCCCTGGCCTCAACCAGGGCATGGTCGGCCCTGGCCGGCCTCGGCCAGGGCAGAGGCCCTGGCCGAGGGGCCAGGGCCCCTGGCCGGCCAGGGCAGAGGCCCTGGCCGACCCTTGGCCAAGCCCCGGCCAGGGCAGAGGCCCTGGCCGGGAAGAAGTTGCAGACCAAAATTGGTCGACCAATTTGGTGTTTTTGGTCGACCAATCCGACAGAAGGTCTGGGTCGATTGCAAACTTGCCAACTGACCCATACGGGGTGACAAAAGGCCTTGGCCAAACTCGAATGTGCCGATTAGCCTATACGGGGCTAACCACAGTGCCGACAAGCCCATACGGGGTGTCTAAAGGCTCTACTCCTTGAAGATTAGCCTAAGTGCTCTACTTCATGCGAGATTAGCCTTAGTGCTCTACTCCTTGAAGATTAGCCGTAATGCTCTACTTCATGCGAGGTTAGCCATGTCATTGTGCTCTACTCTACGGAGATTAGCCAATGTACTTATGACGGTGTGCTCTACTCTACAGAGATTAGCCAATGTATTTCAAATTTTTTGAAAAAGGTATTTTCAAATAGGTTATGTCCCGTCCTTAAATCGGGATAGCGCAATTTAGAATTCCAAGTCCTACCACGATCCGGCCATGGTTATCTAACCCATGGGTGTGTAGAACAGGTCTCGTGGCTTGGCAATTGTTGCGTTAAAATTCTTTGCGCAAACTCTCACCTATTCCATTTTGAAAGATATGTTTTTCAAAATTGATTTTCCGCTGCGAAGTACTATAAGAGTACGATTGTTTGATAAGTGATGGGGGAATATTGAAGGTTGTTCTAGATGGTGATTGGAATCACAGAGACTTTTTCGATTCTAGAACAACATCTTCAATATTTTTCGAAAGTAACTTATCAAATATAATATAATTCCAAGTGGGATTTGAATATTTAGAACTATCCAAATGGGATATTCTATTATCATTTCAAGTGGGAGTTATATATTTTAAGAATTTTTTATGCAATGTTTTGATCGAACCTTCGGTTTTGTGTCTTTTTGCAGCATTTTAAAAGTAAAATGTCTTCCGCTTCAAAGAATATCGTCGCTGAGTTAAACAAAGGTGAAAAACTCAACGGCGATAATTACAATCTTTGGTCCATAAAGATACAATACGTTCTAGAGGAGCAAGAAGTGCTCGAAACTCTAAAGAACGTTATGATTGAACCCAAGTTGGGCACTACGGCCCAACACCAACGAGACAAGGAAGCTTTTGATACTTGGTCTCGGAAGAATAAGATAGCACGCATTACGTTATTAAGCAGTATGGCTGATGACATAATGCGCATCTTCCGAGAACATGACCTAGCCATGGACATATGGTCCAAGCTAGAGGAGAAGTTCGGTGGCACATCGGTGTCCAAACTTCGCGCCTTAACTATAAGGTTCGATACATATAAGAAACGTCCAGATCATTCCATGGGGAAACATCTGCGACATATGGCGAACCTTATCTCGGAGTTAAAGGACGCAGGTCATGTGCTCACTGATGAGCAACAAATCCAAGCAGTCATACGTTCCCTACCAAATGGGTGGGATCAGATGAAGATGCATCTCACTCATAATGAGAGCATCAAGACCTTCAACGATGTTTCCAAGCACCTCGAATTAGAGGAAGAGCGGCTTGCGGCTGCCAAGCCAAGTGCAGAAGTGCACATGGTTGCTAGTTCCTCACACGGGGGAAAGAAACGTAAAGATCGTTCGAAGTCTTCTAATGAACGTAATAAGCAACCTGAGTCTACCAAGGAACCCAAACATAAGGGTGGGCACAAGAAATGGCACAAGAAGAAAGACTTGAAAAGGATCAAGTGCTTCAAGTGCAACAAGCTCGGTCACTATGCTCGTTCGTGTACGAGTGGAAGTGACGAGGTAACTTGTAATACTAGTTACATATGTGTTTCTAGTTCACTATTTCTTGTGGAATCTAATCCATTTTGGATAATTGATTCAGGTGCCACCGACCACAGCAAAGGACAGACGGTCCTTCGTGGAGTATCACCGGATACCCCAAGGAATGAAGTGGATCATTGTAGGAAACAACACACGTGTTGAAGTGAAAGGCGTTGGGACTCGCAAGCTAGTCTTGGACAACGACCGCACTCTCCTACTTCATGATGTTCTCTTCATTCCATATATTCAAAGGAATATTAAAACTGTGGTCAATTTAATGGGTCTTGGTTAAGTTGGTTCCATCATGATTGTAATATGGACCTATTTTGTAATAATTCCTTTATTAGTACTGGGTTTGTATTTCAAAGGATTTATTGTAATAAGTACAATGTATGATTCCTCATGTAATGAAAATTTCCTTGTGACAAATTTTTTGACTAATGAGTCTAATATAATTTGTTGGCACGCAAGGCTTGGTCATATTGGACCAACGCGTATAGATAGACTTGCCAAACGTGGCCTTCTATCCAATGTTTCAAAGGTTGAAATGTCGACCTGCGAACATTGCCTTGTAAGGAAATCTTGTCGCAAGCCGTTTGGAACCAGCACAAGGGCCGAGGTTCCATTACAGCTTATCCATTCGGACATATGTGGTCCGATAAATGTCAAGACAAGACGCGGGAAGTCCTATTTCATCACTTTTATTGATGATTTCACCCGATTCGGTCATATCTATTTGATATCCCACAAAAGTGAAAGCACTAAACCTGCTTTAAAAACTATATGAGTTTAGTGGAGAATCAATTAGATCGCAAGATTAAGGTCGTGCGAACCGATAGGGGCGGTGAATATCAATCAACAAGTTTAAAGGAACTTTGTGATGAAAAAGGCATAGTACATCAGGTAACTATGCCTTATACTCCTCAACAAATTGGTGTTGCAGAAAGGAGGTATAGGACTTTAATGAAAAATGGTCCGTTCAATGATGGCGCAAGCTAACTTGCCAATCACTTTTTTGGGGTGATGCATTATTGACGGCCGCTTTTATTTTTTGAACCGCGTATCCTCGAAATCAGTTAGCTCCACTCCTTATGAGTTGTGGAACCAAAGGTCTCCTGACTTAAACATTTTGAAACCTTGGGGTTGTGCATCCTACGCACATATTTCCTCCTATAAGTATGGCAAACTTGGGTCAAGGGGAAGAAAATGTATCTTTATACGATACTCAGAAAAACTCCAAAGGTTATGTTTTATGTTAGTCAGGAAGACAATGGTGGGCTAATTGAGTTTTGAGTCGAGGGATGTCACTTTCTTGGAAAACGAGTTTCCAAGACAGGGCGAGATAAGTCAGGACTTATCTCTGTTTGAGATTTATGATCAAAAAGGATTACCTCATTCGAGTGGGAGAATTCTTGGTGAAGATGAAAATACGTTTCAACCTTCACCAATGGATTATACGAATGACGATTATCCTATTCCAAACGGGAATAATGATCCAAGTGGGAGCAATTCTAACGACATTTCAAGTGGGAGTGATATTAGAATTGATCTAACTTCGAGTCAACAAGGACTTGAAGAATCTCAAATACGACGTAGTAATCATACAAGGTTGGTTGAAATTTCCGCAAACCTTTATGATTTTACTACAAGAAAATGACGAGCCTGCTACTTTCAAACAGGCCGTCATTTTGCCCTGCAAAAGACAAATGGATGGAAGCGATGAAGGAGGAATTGAAATCCATGAAAGTTAACCAAGTCTGGGACTTAGTTAACTTACCCAGAGGACATAGAGCAATTGGGAACAAATGGGTTCTCAAGATCAAGCATAAGGCTGATGGCTCTATTGACAGATATAAAGCTCGCCTTGTCGCGAAAGGTTTTACGCAACAGGAAGGGATAGACTACGAATAGACCTTCTCACCTGTTGTGCGTTTTACCTCGATTCGCCTGATTCTGGCAATGGTAGCTTGCTTAAATCTCGAATTACATCAGATGGATGTAAAGACTGCCTTTCTCAATGGAGAATTGGACGAGGAGATCTATATGGAACAACCAACAGGGTTTGTAAAAGAAGGAAACAAACATAAGGTTCGTAAGCTTCGTAAGTCCATATATGGTCTTAAACAATCCTCGAGGCAATGGTATATACGATTTCATAAAGTTATCAAATGGTTTTACCATGCTTGATGAAGATAACTGAGTATATATCAAGAGGATTAAAAGCAAGTATATTATCATTTCTCTATATGTAGATGACATTTTAATAGCCAGAAATGACAAGGGCTTTTGTGATGAGTATCAAGGCTTGGCTTTCATCAGTATTTGAGATGAAAGGCATAGGAAAAGCCGCATATATCCTTGAAGTTAAGATTTCAAGGAATCATTCGAAGAAACTTCTTTCTCTTTCACAGGAGACTTATATAAAGAAGGTTCTAGAACGATTTAATATGCAGGACTGCAAGTCCATTGATATTCATATAAGCATATGCGATAATTTATATCTGGAATCGTGTCCAAAGAACCAAAAGGAAAAGGAAATTATGGAAAAAGTTCCATATTCCAGTGCAGTTGATAGTCTTATGTACGCTATGGTGTGTACGAGACCGGACATCTGTTTTGCCGTTGGAAATGGTAAGCTGTTACCAATCCAATACAGGGCAAGTACACTGGAAAGCGGTTAAGAGGATAATGTGTCTTGTAAGATCAAACACATTTACGAATTTGAAAAAGACTATGATAAAACCAAGAAGGTAGACATAAGGTACATATCTACGCATAAGATGATAGAGGATCAGCTTACGAAAGCGATCCCCAGAAATGTGTTTTATAAACACTTATCATCCCAAGGATTGCGTATGAGCTGAGTTGTACCAATATATATTCCCATGTCTAAGAAATGATCAAAATTAATAAAAGAATAAGTTCTTTTTCCAACATTGCATATGAATTTCTTAAGAAATGTTTGTGTACATTTTTGAAATCTCAGCTGAATTGTGTGTATGTCGGACAGATTAAGGTTGGCTCTCTCACATGAGCAACCGCCTTATCTTATCAGATGGATAAGATAGAGATGAGACTAGTTTAAAGTCAAAATCATTAGACGAATGATTTAGAGTCATGACTTAAACAAGATAGTCGAATGAAAGATCTGCATCATATGGATGCTTACAAAAGATCTGAGATCTGTATCACAAGAATATTTGAAAGAGATCTCATAGGATTTTTAAATCCTATCTGTCTTATGCAGGATGAGAGTCCGTGAATATTTCACGAGTAGTAAGGGGACTCAAAAAGATAGGCACTGTGGTGTCTGTTTTTTTTCATCCGTACAACATCATTAAGACATACTCTCCCTGGGAAAGGAGTGATGTTGTAATACGTGTTCATACCACGTATGCATTTCGACCACTGAGTTAGTAGCAATAGTGTTTGCTATTATGTGAGACTCAAAGGCCATACGGGTCTTAACTCTTACCCTCAAGGACTCCAATTGGTTCCTTCAGATTTGACGAGATGATCGCTATCTTAGCGTGTTACTAATGGGCTATGATAATTCGGCTCGGCGGGGCACGTTAGAAAAGCGAATCAAGTCAAGATCAGAAGGTTCGCAAGAAGAGGAAGATTGATTTCTTATTCGCATTTGGACTTTAATAATTCAAAGCTGGCCAGCCAATTGTAATCCAGATGGGATTCAATTGTTGAATATAAAGTACAAGAAATGTGAAGAAATAATCTAGGGTAAAGCATGCGTTGAACTACTCAACTTTGCACCTTCGAGGTCGTTGTGTATCTCTAACAAGTGCACAACAACAGACTCTACGCGCATGACGGTCGCACGGTCTATTTCTCGGTATGATAGATGAAAGAACTAAGGGAAAGACGTTCTCTTACAATCCCCTCAAGTGTGAGTGGGAGATGTTGGATATGGAAGACGTTTGTACACCCTTGTGGGGGATGTACGAAGGAATACGGACCTCGAACGTCGCGTACACGAAGTCGTGTGCAAAGGGAATCTGTTCCCTTGCGGAGAGGATCTCTGGATGAGTAGGAAAGTCGCTTTATATATGCATAAGTGCATGCGACATATGGCTAATAAAGGGGGAATATCTTAAGCTTATGTTGTACCATGCATATGGTACAACTTAAGCTTATAATGTGCCATGTATCATGGTACACCTTAATTAAGTTGTTCCAAAGGAACAACTTACCCTAAAATAACTACCTTGGGGGCTATAAATAAGACCCAAGGGTAAGCCATTTCTTACACCTTTTGCATGGCATTCATGCATGCAACTTCATTCTAGCGAAGCTCTGCAGAAATCCTTTCTCTTCCTCTATCCAAGTTCTTAATCTAAAATAGAGATTTAGATTGTGGATTAGTAGCCTTACTCCGTTCGTGAGAAGACTCGATCCGTCGTGGCGAATCCGAAGGCAAAGTTCCGAGACTACCGTTCCGCATACGCAAGCGTAAGTCTCAACTTTAATTATCGATCCTAACTCTGTTTTGGCAGGATCCTACACTTCCCTTAGAGTCTATGGCTTCAATCTTGAAAGCCTTGATGCTCCCCATCATCTCCAAGCTTTGGCACCCATAGAGTCCAAGCTTTGGCATAGCTCCTCTTGATGTCCATCCTTACATCAAGTGTTTAGTCTCCAAAAATGATATTCTTGAAATGTTAACTATGAAACTAAAATAAGAGAGTATTAGCAACAACATAATGTTATGATCATCATCAAAATAACATTGGTATGAAACACCAATACTCAACAATCTCCCCCTTTTTGATGATGACACAGATTATGTAAACATCAAGAAAATAAAGCACAATGCTATGAGCTCCCCCTACTTATATGCCCCAGTTGTAAAATGAGATACACAATTGTAAATACTCATTATACCAATTGAAATAATGAGAAACAAAGGTGACATATAATAGGTATGGATTATATAAACCAATTGCAATAAGTATATAACATGCATCCACGAATGGTTTACATAATCCCACATATCTCTCCCCATAGATATATCTCTCTTCCCAAATGCATATGTGTGAAATACAATATTTACATAATGCATATATCTTTGTCCCGTGACATCGTCAAAAAGGTGGACATCAAAAATATCACTCTTGTCATCTTAATCAAAGATGTGACAATATGCAAGAGATAAGGAGATGTATGATACCAAATTGTAAAAATTTAGTGGGTATCAATCATTATCCCATGCTCCCCCTAGGTCATAGAAATGGTCAAATTTTTGACTTCTAGGATCTAATACCAATTGTAAAGAAGGAGATAAACGATCTCTAACAATTGAGATAATACCAATTGTAGAAAAGGATCTTGAAAGATAATCCTATTTACCAATTGTTGATCATAATTGGAGCCATGACCTTAAAGTGTATCAAAGCAATAAATATGGAAAAATTAAGCTTCTTTGATACACAATGACATTGCCAAAATAAGGTATAACATGAAATAGGTTGGCAATATTCAAGGGGTTGAGTTTGAGACCCAAAATAACCAATTGTAAACAATGATATCAAAAACACCTCGAAATGAGATTTAAAATATCTTTTAAAATATTTTAAACATATAACATAGTAACTCTCCCATTGTCATACATATAGATCAATGAATGCATGCATGACAATGTATTCCCCAAGGTCCCCATTTTCATGAAAAATGAAAACATTTTCAAAATCATGAAACACACACAAACAATGGGTATGCTAAAAAGTAAACATCAAGTATAATTCCCATGCAATATGCATATGTGTGAGGAACCTAAACATTAGGGAACCAAACCCAAGAGGAGTTTGATTTCCTAATGAAATCACATGAGGTGATCACATCCCTAACTAGAGAGTTGATGTAAATATCCCTCTCTTGAACAGTACACCTGGTAGGAATCCATAAACTCAAGGATTTCCTAAGCAAGGGGTTTGCCTTTGTAAGAGGGATGGATGTGGCATGCTTATGTGTAGAAAATAATTTCTTGGCATGCATAGAATGAGGATTTTGTTTTTTAACAAAAAATGAAGGGTTTTCATTTTTCCTCACTACATTGTGATTTACATGCTTCTTGTTGGTGTTATTGTTATACAAGAAAGCATGGTGATTCTTCTTAGGTGCCTTTGCAATATTTCTTGACTTTGCACCAAAAGAAGAATTAGAGGTGGGTTTGGTAACCACCTTTGGAGTGTATCCTAAGCCTCCTGTATGATTTACTGGATGTTGTTTTTCAAGCAAACCGTGGAGTGAATCCCTAGAATAAATAAAGCTTTTGAGCTTTTGGGATTCCTCTTCACATTTCAACGTAAGTTGTTGAATGCGAGTTTCTAAGCTAAGATTTTAAGCTAATAATTTTTCATTAGAAATTCTTAAATCCTTAACTTGAGATAGAAGTGTGTCTCTCTCACTAGTGTTACAAATATGCAAAGCATCATTAGTATTTACACTAGAAGATTCTAAGGCATGAACCTACTTATAGCATTTTTAAATTTTTCTTTCAATTTATCATATGAGTCGATGCACTTACTTGCCATGTTCGAGGCCACACGATACTCAAGCTCCTCATATGGTAGCTTTGGCTCCTCCTCTTCTTCACCATTACTTTCCTCCTCGCTAGAACTTGATGAAGACTCTTTCCCATTAGCCATGAAGCACATTCGTTGGAGTTGAGCCATGCCTCTACCTCTTCATCGCTTGATCTAGAGGATATTGATGAAGAATCATCAAAAGCAGCGAAGCACATGTGAGCTCGCTCATTGTCATCCACTTCTTCCTCACTTAATGTCCTCATCAGAATCATCAAATTTGCCGACAAGCCCCTTCTTTTGGTTCTTGAATTTGGACTTGCCTTTCCAATTCTTCTTCCATTTCCCTTTGTAATTTTATTTGTCGGGTTTGGAAGGGCATTCAGTAGAAATATGACCTTTTCCTCTACAATTGAAACAAATAGAATTATTAGACTTGGTGAAAAACTTTGACAAATATTTACATTGCTTGCCCTTGAGGAATGTCTTGAATTGCTTGGCAAGCTCGATGTAATCATCATCGCTAACATCATCTTCTCCATCATCTTCACTCGAAGCTTCCTAATGGAACTTCTTTCTCCACTTGATTGGCTCCTTCTCGGCATGGAATGCAACCCCTTTTTTCTTCTCGGGCTTGGTTGGTTGAATCTCTTTCTTGTGTTGAAGCTTGACTTCATACGTCATGAGATTCCCAATGCACTCCTCAACGGTGTATTCGGACAAGTCGTTAGACTTCAAGATACCGTTGGCCTTTGACTCCCATTGAGATGTGAGCGATTCTAAGATCTTCTCCACTCGATCTTTTTGGAAAATCACTTTCCCAAATCTTTTCAAAGCGTTCACGATATCAGTGAACCTTGAGAACATTTCTGAAATGCTTTCTCCTTCATGCATCTTAAAGATTTCATATTTAGATCTAAACACAGTTTGTTTAGATTTCTTTACCTTTGAAATCCCTTCATGACATATCTCCAAAGTATGCCAAATTTCGTTGGCCGTTTTGCACATAGAGATGCGGTTGAACTCATTGTGAGCGAGGACGCAATGGAATGCATTCATAGCCCTCGCATTGAATTTGATCGAGTCCTTCTCTGCTTTTGTCATTGAAGCCGTAGGTGTAGTATGCTTCTCAAATGATGACTCCGTGATGTCCCAAAGGTCTTGACCCTCCAAGTAAATCATCATATTGATCTTCCAACTTGGGTAGTTTGTTCTGTTGAAGAGCAAGGGTCAAACGGTTGATGGACCTTCTTTATGAGACACGGATATAGTGTTGAATGCCATCATAGTTGAATGCTATAACATCGCTTTGATACCAATTATAAGGATCGTCTTACCCTTGCAATACTAACAACAACACACTAGAGGGGTGTGATTAGTGTAATGTCACAAATTGCGTATTTAAAAATTAAACTTGAACATGCGGAATTATAAATGCAAGAGGAATTTAAACACCACAAAAATCCAAACGCAAACACAATATGTTACCCTGGTTCCCCAAACTTGGGTACGTCCAGCCACACCAATATCCACTATAAATACAATCTCACACAGAGATACCTCACACAGAGGATTTAGATTCTCACACAGAGAAATCCTTGCTTTCACACAGAAAGACTTATACTCTCACACAGAGAGACTCACACTCTCACACATAGAGATCTTAACCAACCCTCACACAAAAGGTTATACTCTCACACAGAGAGTAACTAGCTCTCACACAAAAGGTTATACTCTCACACAGAGAGTAACTAGCTCTCACACAGAAAGCTAGGGTTTCGATGAAATAACAAAGTAAAACAAATACTCTTACATATGCCTTGAGATGAACTTACTCATAAATGAATGCAATGCATGGAAGAGTATCTCCAAGTGATGAGATTTGCTAGAAATACACTTGGATGATTTCCCTTGAGCTTGACTTCAATGCATGAAGGAGAGAATGAGCTCTAAGAGGGAAATGAGAGAGTTTGAGAGTGGCTTAATCAATCTCTAAATATTTGCAATAGATCCAAGAAGTTCTAATAAACTAAGCCCTTTCATATATATAGGAACCCTATATGAACTCTCAAAACCCAAGGAAATATCCAAAAACAAAGAGCTGCAACGGCTAGAATCTGGGTAAAAATGTCATCGACGGTCGACTAATGAACAAATGATAGTCGACTGTCCACTGCCTAAATAATTTCCAACGGCTATAATCTGAGCCACGACAGTCGAATGTAGAAGACTACACAGTCGAATGTAAAACAGACAGTTGACTGTATATCCTTCATCAAGAGACTGCTGCAGGGGACTGGAATAAAACATAGAGATACAATCTTACACACTGTATGTAGACAGACGACTGATGACCAGAATACAGTCGATTGTAAAATAGATAGGCGACTGTAAATACTGAACCAGTCGACTGCTGGAGGGCATGGAAATAAAACAGAGAGATACAACTTTCGCACTTACGCCTTTTAGACAACTGATGACCATTTCACAGGCGACTGTAAATATACATGCGACTGTAAATACTTCATCAGTCGACTGTCTTGCAAATTGGGATGAAGCCCAGAAAATGCAAGTTGCACACAGACGACTGTTGAGCAATTCACAGGCGACTGTAGAAACACAGGAGACTGTAAATTGAACATCAGTCGACTGATGCGAAAAGCTCAAGTAGAGTCAATAAAAATGTTGACTTGAGCATTGCACCACAATCGACTGTAGAAGGCTCGACAAGCGACTGGAATCACCCATTCAACTGTAAAACCTTCATCAGGCGACTGTTGGAGAGCCAGAGACTCCAATTGAGTCTTTGGGCAAGATGAACCTATTGGGTTGGATTCTATGATAGTTCTAAGGATCATTAAGATGGTTAAATGCATATACATGAATGAGTAGACCATCTATCAAGGCATTACAATAAACCTAGACTCAAAAAGGAGAAATGCAATAAATGAAATATTACATGGATTACATTGCTTCCCTTAGAGTCTATGGCTTCAATCTTGAAAGCCTTGATGCTCCCCGTCATCTCCAAGCTTTGGCATCCAAAGAGTCCAAGATTTGACATAACTCCTCTTGATGTCCATCCTTACACCAAGTGTTTAGTCTCCAGAAATGATATTCTTGAAATATTAACTATGAGACTAAAACAAAAGAGTCATTAGCAATAACATAATGTGTGATCATCATCAAAATAACATTGGTATGAAACACCAATACTCAACACTTGAGTGCGTATCTAGCTATGCGATCGGGCATAAGTCAGAAGACCTCATGGGTTGATCAGCTATACAATCGGGGATCGACATCCTCGTAGGTCGACCTAGCTATATGATTAGGGATTACTCTCAAAAGACCTTACGGACTTATCATCTATACTATCATGTCGATCTAGCAATACGATTGAGGATTACTCTCAGAAGACCTCTCAGGCTAATCGGCTATACGATCAGGGGCCAACGCTCTTGCTGGAAAATCTAGCTATACGATCGGAGATAACTCTCAGAAGACATCGTGGGCTGGTCTGCTATACAATTGGGGCTAATGCCCTCGTAGGCCGATCTAGCTATACGATCAGATATTAGTCTCGGAAGACCTCGCGACCCAATCTGGCTATACGACCGGGGTCATCTCTTCTTCGTCTCACTAATACTTGCCACATCACCCGACCTTAACCGCTATAGCTTTTGAGCTCGGGAGATGGGGGCCATTAATATAGCATTATTATTCCAGTCTGAAAGCCCCGTAAGGCACACAACTTCGGCCCAATAGCCCAGAGGCTGACTGTTTCTTTATTAAAGATGACAGCTCAGCTAGTCGTTAGGCTTCTTCATTTAAAGTGACATGTATTCAATGATTGACCATTAGCTCGTCATCAATACCGACAGCTAAGGCCAAAAGCAATAAATCGAGTTAAAATCTCTGACGTTACCCTCGAACATCCCGCCTATTAATAGTCTCTCACTCGATGGGATAAGGGCAGGGCGATTCCAGACAATCTGGAACAATACTTTCTAATAACCATGTACTCCTACGCCGGTATATCCTATACGATCGAGGATAACTCGGATGACCTCATGGGCTGATCTACTATACGTTTGGGGGCCGACACCCTCGCAAGTCGATCTAGATGTACGATTGAGGATTACTCTCAGAAGACCTCGCGGGTCGATCTAACTATATGATCAGGGATTACTCTCAAAAGATCTCGCGGGCTGATCGGCTATACGATCGGGGGCTGACGCCCTCACGGGCTGATTTAGCTATACCTTCGGGGATAACTCAGAAGACCTAATGAGCTGATCTGGCTATACGATTAGGGGCTAACACCCTCGCGTGTTGATCTAGCTATCGATCAGGGATAACTCAGAAGACCTCACGTGGTGATCAGTTATACAATCGGGGGCTGATGTCCTCGCATGTCGATCTAGCTATACGATCGGGGATTACTCTCAGAAGACCTCGCAGGCTGATCGGCTATACGATCGGGTCGATCTAGCTATACGATCAGGAGAGCGACGTCCTCGCAAGCCTATCTAGCTATACGATCGGAGATACCTCTCAGAAGACCTCACGTGCTAGTCAGCTATACGATCAGGGGCCAATGCCCTCGTGGGCCGATCTAGCTATATGATCAGAGATTACTCTCAGAAGACCTCGTGGCCCGATCTGGCTATATGACCGGGGTCATCTCTTCTGCGTCTCATTAATGCTTGCCACATCACCCAACCTCAACCGCCACAACAGTTGAACTCGGGAGATGTGGGGCCATTGATATAACATTATTATCACTGCCCGAAAGCCTAGTAAGGTGCACCGCTTCGGGTCAACAACGCAGACCGTTCCTTCATTTAAGACGACAGATGAGCTAGCCATTGGGATTCTTCATTTAAAGAACCAGGCATGAATGCCTGACCGTTAGCTCGTCATCAATGTCGACAGCTCAAGCTAAAAGAAATAAGGCGAGTTAAAAGCTCAGACGTTACCCTCGAATGTCCCGCCTATAAATAGTCTCTCACACAATGGGGGAAGGGCAGGATGATTCTAGACAATCTGGAACAATACTTTCTGACAACCAAGTACTCCTACACAGGTATTTGCTCCAACTAAATTCAACATTTCCTCCATTGCTTGGCGTGATAACTATCGGTTGATCTCCCAACTGATGGGCCATAGTTACCACGAGCCTTCTTGAGTCACTCGGACCCCAGATCCAACCCTCCCAAATGAGCTCTTCGTGTTGCAGGAAGCTGAAGGTAGCCCAGTAATAGCTCGGACTCGGCTCCAACAGCTCGGGCCCGGGTCTATTTAGCCCGTGGTTAGCTCGTCCAGTGTTCAGTCAGCTACCTACGTTGTCCTACATCAGCTGCTGCAACCGGACCATCGTCCAATAATATCGACGGTGAGAAAACACACGTAAACAGGCCAAATGACTTCTTAGCGATTACACATGGCGAGCAGGTTGCTTCTTGACCAAGTAGGTTTGACTTGGACATGATTTGAAGCTATGCACATGCACGTAGACTCTTTTTTTAACCAAGTAGTGCCCAGAAATCTTTTGCTGAATTGGGATCCTAAACTTCTAGGGTGGTAAACTACCACATGTTTATTTTTATACATGAAGTCACGTTTCATTTTCCGCTTATTCTGACCAAGGCTGGAGTCGGGTGACTAGGCTGCCCAAGCATGTGCATTAGCCATTGACATTGTTGTCCCAGGACGAGTAAACAAAGCTACGCCATCCACTTGGTCAAGATCACACACATGATTCTTTGTTCCCTTGAGCAATAATGTCACTTGTCCTGGAGCAATTATCGAATCTTGAACCAAACATTGTTAGATGAGTCATGACTCATTCCAAGAATAAATAAGTATGCTAAGGTAAGCCCCAGTTTTGACTTGAGGCAGACTTATTGGTGCTCATTCACAAGGAGGTATGATTCATATAAATAAGTATATCTCGTTTAATTCTCTCGACTAACCTGGTATAGAAGCGTGTGTTAGCATTGCATACCCTCGATTTGGTGTACGGCCGCCTCACTAGTGAGACGGTGCAGGAGTCTGGGTCACCCAAAAAAAAAAGCTATGCATTTGGTTGCTTGGTAGATTCAATGCATTGGGGATAAACCCGGAGAATTATGAGTTTTATCTCTGATTAATTAGAGAAGCCATTGTTTTCACTAGAAATCAAAACAGAGAAGCAATCTGACTAGGGCTAGGTTCTTCCCCTTGGGCCAGGTCATCAACTCTTCAAGGACAGCTGGACAAACGAAGATGTAGACAATCGACACAAACAACAACAAATCTTGGAATTATATTCTTTTTTTTTTCTAATTTTCTAAGTATAATTGTAAGCTTTCCAAATCAATGATTAAAAAAATATGATCTTTAAAAGTTTCATGTTTTAAATACGTTGTCCATCTCTGCCGTTCAATGCAAGCCTAGAAGGGTGTCTGAATTTGATACTAATTTGGTGGGTTCACCTATGGTATGCCTCTTTCCTTTATATTTTAGTTTTTTATGGAAACAATAAGATTGTATGTATTTTAAGATTCGTTGATGATTAAAAATGTCAAGGAGAAAAGGAGATCGATTTGTATTAGCTTGATTGATATTTGCAAGGGAATCCTATATCTATATTACAATTGGGGATTTTTTTTAAATTGGCTTGCAGACTAGAACAAAGTCACTAGGACAAACATGTTGATAGAATGTTGTTTGTGATTTAATCTTGGGTATCAACGGTTGAGATTAGAGTTTGTGAAAATTTTGGGAGGGAAAACTTTTATGTTTTTTTTTTTTTTTGGGGGGGGGGGGCTTTTTGGAGAAAAATATATCCATTCATTAATTAAATCTTCATTTAATTAAACCAAAGCCTCACCCTCGTCTGCTCTCTAGAATGTGGGCCCACAAAATGTGAGAGTGCGTATGTGGGGACCAAAATGCAGCAGAGTGTGCATATGCGTGTGCTTTCTCTGGACTTCACAAACGCTCTGTACGCATACATGGGGACCTCAATGCCATCCATCATTTAATGCAATTGATGATTAATGAAACCTTTATTAATTAAACCAAATCATCACCCTCTCTATGACGCCGGGGCCCATCAAGTTGGGGTGGTGGCATGCGTGTGTAGCATAAAAATGATGACTGCCGCTCTCTCATCAATCAGTGTCTTTGGGAGAAAATTGATGACGCATGGACCTTTGGGGACCCCAATACCATCTATCATTTAATGAAACCTTTATTTACTTAAACCAAAGCCTCAACCTCTATATGATGCATGGGCCTTTGGGGGAACCTTTATCTAATTAAACCATGCCCCTTTGGGGGGAAATTTAATTTTGGAGGTATAATCGTTGGGGCGCCGAAGGCGCCCGTGCAATTTTGTTACGCTAATTTGTTGTTCTGCGTCGACGGCGCCAGCGCTGAATTTGTTGTTTTACGCTAATTTGTTGTTTCGCATCGAATTTGTTGTTCTGTGTCGAAGGCGCCTGCGCCGAATTTGTTGTTTCGTGCCGAAGGCGCGTGTGCCGCTAAATATTTTTATGCTAATTTGTTGTTCTTTTAAATTTTGGCTGTGGAAATAATTTTTTGGGGAACAAAGATATCGCAGGGGAAAATCATAAAAGAACCGTGCCCGCGGGCACGGGTTATGTCTTGTGTGTGTGTGTGTGTGTGTGTGTGTGTGTGTGTGTGTGTTACACAAGTTATGATTGTGCACAAGAGCCCAAAAGGCATATCCAAGAAACTAAGAAGTAGTACTAGAATCGAAGAGACACTTGCACAAGAAACAAAGAAAAAACCCTATTTCCTAAATATAGTAATTAATATCTTACCACCCCCCAAACTCAAGGTGTAACTTGAGTTTGCAGGGGAATTGCAGTGTGAAGATGTGCAGTAACTTGGAAGAAATATTGAGAGTGAAAGAGGAAGTCGGCATCGGATGGCTACGGAGTGGAAGAAGCATGTGTTGGAGAGTGCAGGGCACGATGGCTGCAGAGTTGGAGAGGCCGCAGTGGGCCGAGGAGGTACCATATATGGCAGAGGCCACAGGGAGCCAAGGAGGTGTCGCAAAGTGTAGAGGTCGTTGTGGGTCGATGAGGTGCTACAGAGGGCGATGAGGTGCCGCATGGGGCGAGGCCGTGCTCCGGTGATTGAGGGGGTTGTGTGATTGGAGCCCGGAAGAGTGCGAACACGCAACCAGGGCACGCGACTCGCTAGTCTTACCGCAAGCGCACGGTGTAGCGGCAAGCGGGTATCGAACACGAGGAGGCCAAATGACAGTGTCTTCTTCAACTCACCTGGCTATAAGAACAGTCGAGAAATGTTCGCAATAAAGCGGTCACAGTCGTTCAATTGTATAAAAGGAATATCAAATTAATAAAGACGCCTAGGGGGTAGGGAATCCCCGCTACAAACCGTATCTCGTCATCGTGATTCGTAGGTGTCACAATTGCTAGACTTGAAATTCAGGTGAACTAGTTGCAACTAAATGTAGAACCAAGCTCACACTCTCGCGCTATTGCCGGTCTATAGCAAACCTAGGGTAGAGTCCAATCTCTTGTAAACCCAAACCTAGGCAAGCTAGCGTGAAGAACAACATCATCGTTCAATCGTATCTCGAGCCCACTTTCGTGCAAACTCGAGCTACGACCTAGGTTGGGATAGTTCCTACCCGTCCAATCTCTTGCAAACTGGTATTGGTATAGAATTGCAATCGAAAACCCTAGTTTCGGTCCAATCTCTTGCAAACCGATTCCGGAGAAATCCAATTGTAACCCAATTCGAATTTCTAGGGCTTCCTATCGAGTTGGGATCCAATCTCTTGCAAATCCCAATCGATATGAATCCCTAGCTATTCGTACTAAATCAATCCCAAACTAACACTAATCAATTCTAACAATAATTTCACCAATTCATCACAAATTAGAAATAGGGTTCGTATGGTTCATCCCTACGCCCTAAGACGATAAAACTACTCACAATTCATACTGAAATTCAATAGAAATTCACAAATAAAATCAGTAGAATTCATTGCAATATTCAATATATCAATAAAAATGGAGTTTTTGATAGAGAGAGAGACAAACCAATGAAGAATCAATAGCATCCAACAAAATAACACTTTTCTCTCTCCCCTAAAAGCTCAATCTAATCTCCTAAAAGTAATATAAAAAAGGCTGCAAAAAGTTCTGAAAAAGCTCTCTAAACTAGGTTAAAAACTGGGGTTAAATACCCCCCAAAATCGCCCAAAAAACTGTGACGAAAATGCCCCTGCGCAGCCTCAAAATCGCAATTTACGCTACAGGCAGCGCGGCTCACTCGGCCGAGTGACAAATGTCATTCGGCCGAGTGACAAATCCTGACAAATTCCAGTAACTTCGGACTTTTGGGGGTCAGCTCCTCGGGAGTCACTCGGCCGAGTGACTTTCTTTGCTTCAGCCGAGGGGACTTCTTCACTCGGCCGAGTCGGAACTCGGGAGTCGACTGACAAATTACAGTAAGTCTGGACTTTTTGTTACCGTCTTCTTGATGCCACTCGGGCGAGTGGTGTCTCCGTGGTTCGGCCGAGTGGGCTGGCGATGCTCGGCCGAGTGCACGCTGATACTCAGTCTGTCGCGTGTCCGATCTGGCCGGCCGAGCGGGCTCTCGATGGTCGGCCGATTGACTCCTTCACTCGGCCGAGTGACATGCTCAAAATGCCCAATCTTCGTATTTTTGCTCCCTCGTCGCTCCTACGACGTTCTTTCTTCTCACACTCCTTTCCAATAGCAAAATTCCCCTCGAAGGAGTCACGGGTGACACTCCGGAGTGGGTGTATCTCAGAATCACTCCAAATCGCTCGAAATCTCCTGAAATTCGACAAAAACAAGAAATCGTGAAAAGCATCGCAATATTGCCGAAAAATCGTGAAAATGGCGATTCGAGCGATCAAAATGGCATGCAAACATGCAGAAAAAAGGTGTAAAATATAGAGTGATCAAAATCTCCCAAGCTTACCTCTTACTCGTCCTCAAGGAAGATGAGTAAAAAGCGAACCCGGTGGATAAAGAAAATAGAAATGGTGGAAAGGCGGAAAATGAAAAACGAAAAACAAAGTAGAAAACGAAGAGGGAAGCTGCTAGATCATTTTTCTCAGGACGTGGGTTTTGCTTACTCATATAGCGCGCATCGAATACCAAACACATGTCAAAGACTTTTATCTCGATATCATAGTATAAATGTGCATTTGAAATAGAAAACCCAAGAATATCAATATAGCATGAAAAATGGAATAATTCTAGAATTAGCATCGTCTGAAGCATCTAAAGCGGTATACAATATCGTAGATCACACACTTTTCAATTGAATGCTTTCTATAAGGAGTATAAGAGATATCACACAAAAGATTAGTAAGAATAGAAAAGTGTGGTTTTCATGAAATGAATGCTAAGCGTAGATTTCTGGATTTCGTGAAAATTTAGCGATCTCACCGAGTATAAAATATTACTTAGCCTAGGTTGTCATGCACCGTCAAGTATTCACTCTCTCTCTCTCATCATAGGATCCTCTCCCCCAAGCTTATCCATAAGCGTGATGGCATATACAAAACAATATTTACATTCCCCGTTTCTTATGAAGCTCCAAAAGTCAAAGAAATAAAAAAAGGCAAAAGAGGGAAGAAAGAGAGAAAGGGTATGAGATGGGATCGTTTTCGAACTTCTTTTCTCTTTTCTTTTCTTATTCTCAAATCTTTTTCTTTTTCTTTTTCTCTTTCTCTCTCTCCTTTTTTTTGTTTTTTTGTTTTTTTTTATAACATATATACACAAATGATCCCAAATCAAAAGAGAAGGATATACAAGTATTTTTTCTTTGGGTTTTGGGGAATTTGGAGCATGTGATATAATAACAGGGGAATGCCAATAATAGAATTGCTAAGGGGAGATTCACCAATGAATTTAAAATAAAGAAATAATGTTCAAGATATGTGGAAAAAGAAATAAATGTATCTCTCGGTTCACTCTATAGGACGTGCATGACAACTTCAACAGGGTAATCTAATCTACTCGGTTTGATCTTAAAAAGTAAACTAATCCAGATTTGTTAATGCTAGCAAACATTCAATCAACCTGAAGTGAAGCGTACAAATCATGCAATAAGAAGTGATATGAGAAAAGAAAGCAGTACTCCAGATATAAGCATCAATGCATAAATCTTGGTGTGTTTTCTACGATAGCATACATATGAATCATCAGACATCAGCTAATAATAGAATTTCATCCATTTTCATACAGAAAAAGAAGTGGGTTACTATTTCTAAATGCAAAACAGGACATAGCATATGATATCAGAAACAAAAGCTATGACATGATAAATTTAGCATGCATACAGAGAAAAGCTAACACCACGTCATCGTCATCACAGAAAAATCATCTCTAGCAAAAGATGAAAGAAATAAAGATAAAGAAAAACAAGACTATTTACAATGCAGCACACAAAGAAAATAAGAAAAACGTGATGCATGGTAAAAAAAATGAAAAAGTGATGAAAAATGGGTGCAAAAGCGGAAAAACGTGATAAAACTAAAAATAAAGGTGATAAAAGCAAAAAGTGTGAGAACTCACTCCCCCAAGCTAAAGTGCACAGTGTCCTCAATATGCAAAGTGTGGCACACCGAGAGACGTGAAATGGGTGGGGTTGGTGAGGATGCATGCATGATCAAAAGAAAGAAAAAAAATAAACTGAAAATGTGATGCGGATGTGATGCATGCGAAGATCAGAGTGATGCAGATAATGTGTCACCAATAATGCTCTCCCTCTCTCCCAAAAAAGAAGATATATAATGATGTGATCAGAGTAGGGACAAAAATAGTGTGGGGAGGAGGGGGGCCAAAAATATATCGACAGGACCAGCAGAGAATGGGCAGCATAACGACAAAAGATCAATGGCATCAAGGGTGTGCCTAAGCTGGTGGTGCTGCACCATCTCTGTCCTGTGGCGGAGGTAGTGGTGGAGGTGGTGGTCGAGGTGTCGGCTGGGTGGGTGGGTGTAGTGGAGGGAGTCTCACCACTATCTGATTCAGGCAAGCCTGAATATCGGGAAGCATGTGGACGCGGGACTCCATGGAACTGACCGCGGTAGAGAGAGCCCTAAAATCGCCCCTGAGTCCACTCACTGCCCCCTCAAGAGCACGGATGCTCTGAAGAAGAGCGTCAGGGGGTGGTGGAGCGGAGGGACGAACAGGTCTAGGCTGTGAAGGTCGGGGCTGTCTGATACGGGCAGTGTAAGTAATCGGGCTAGTAGGTAGGTGTGGAAAAGGTGCTGTGCTCACTAGTGGATGCCCAGCCTCAGTGCAAGTCTGGGACGCAGGCTGGGACGAGGAGGGCAGCAGCAGTGGTGGAAGACAAATCGGCAACGAGGCAGCAAGAGAGGTCGGTGACACAGAAGCATGGACAGACGTCACGACACTCTCGGATAGGACAGCTGCAGTGGAGACAGAAGGGTCGACCACTGGGGAGGAAGTGTAAGGACCAAAAGGTGACACCCCAACGGACATCAAACTGGACAGGGTCTCCACGACGGCAGCGAAGGAAGGCTCGCCGCTCTATAGTATGGTGGGTGGACGCTCGGGAAGAAGTGAGGAAATAGGCTCAACCGAGATAGGCACAGCAGTGGTGGGGGTGGTGGTGGACGTGGTGGACGGCTCAGCAAGGGTACTCCCGACACTGGCAGAAGTGGGGACAGAAGTGCTGGGAGGTGCAGAAAGTGCAAGCTCGGGCTGAGGAATCACGGGGTCAACAGGGGGTGCCTACTCAGCGCCCTCGGCCTCAAGAACGTAAGCAGCTGGGATGAGGAGATCCATCGCTGGGATCCAATCCTCGTGGGCCGGTCACATATGTGTCCGAGCGGGGATCGGGAGGATCATGTAATCAGCACTGTAAGGACCGTGCAACCACACCCAGTGCCGCTGGCCATGGGGACGAAGCATCTTCATCCAGGCCATGACGTCTATCGAGAGTGCAGTGGGGCTCGGGGCTCGTCTAAGGTCAGCAGGTAGGTCCACGTCAGTCATCAGGGCTAGCAGAGTAATCAGACCGCCGCAGCAAATAGGTGAGCGAGCACCCACCGAAATGATGATGCGGTCTAAAAACCAGCTAGCAATATCAATCTCAACGGTGGGGAACAGGTCATCGCTATCCCTATCGAGAACTCTGGGGCGAGTCATCGCGTAGAGGATATAGAGCTCAGGCGTAGACATCGTCCCAGGCTCGTACCTCGCCAAGAAAGTGGTCGCCATGAGGCGCTAGGCTATGCGGAGGCAGGGGTGTATGATGGCAGAGGCCTTGGCCCTACTAGGGTCAAAGCCATGGTGGGAGCCCGTGATACGTGTCCAGAACGTGGAAGTGTCAAACGACGGCAGTGGGATGTGAGTGGGTGCGTAGGCTCGGTCGGGGACGGGGACATCGGGCCACTGGAAGAACGCACGAAGCATGGCGAGAGTGACCTCGCACTCTCGATCCATAAGGCGAAATGTGCATCCTCCAGGGGTCCGGGCTATCGAGCTAAGTACCTCAAGTGTTAGACGGACGTAGGTGTCCGCCGACACTGACAAAAAGTCGCGTCAACCCACGTTGTGGTACAACGTGAGCATCCCCTCTAGCACCCCTAGGCGGTCAAGGTCTGCTAAGTGTGCGAACCTAGAGGGCACTATAGATCGCTGGGCGATACGCTCAAATTGGACGCGATGTGCGTCGTCTCTGAACGTGATCCCCATCGGCCCGACAACGGGAGCCGGTGGTGGGATAGGATCGGCGGGAAGCGGCTGTGCATGGATGGGATCGACGGGAAGCAGCTGTGTGGGGGATGGTGGACTAGGTGGAGGGGAGTCCTCCCTAGCATGAGAGGGATCAGCATCATCGGTCCTCTTCCACTTGGAAGAGGCTCCCCGCGTGCGTGGCCTAGTGCGGGGCGGCATGTGTGCCGCGAGTGCTCACCCAATAAAAAATATAACGCGGCGTGCTCAATAAAAGGAACGAGTGTACCTGTACACGCCGCGAGAGCAAGTCAGCGAGTGCGTGCGAAGAGCACCGCCTCCGCGAAGCTAAAAATGCGTCCTGAAGCTTCCCTAAGCTCCCCCAAGATAGCCTGCAAAACAAACAACGATATCAGCGGGTAATATTCAAAATACATGGGGGAGATGGGGTATAATAGATAGATAAACAAATTAATTTGGGTTAGGGGCTCAATGGACGTACGGATCGTCGAAAATGGGGAGAAAAAAGGAGTTTTGCGCTAAATAGGGGATCGTCGGAGGTCGACCGGCGGTGGAGGGTGTCGCCGAAGGTCGGGGCATCGACGGTCGGACGATCGCCGGCGGTGAGGTGATTTAGGCGAGGGGGCAGTGGTCGCGGGCGAGGGAAGTCGAAGCAGCGGGGCTCGGGCGAAATTTGGGGGATTAGCTGCGTTGGAATTTGCGCCGAGCCCGCTGTGACTTATATAGGGGTAGTTACGACTCGGCCGAGTGCCTATGTTGCTCGGCCGAGTGACGTAACGATAAAAAAATTTAAATTTCTCCCCGCCACTTACGACTCGGCCGAGTGGCTTCTGTTCACTCGGCCGAAGGGAGAAAACTCCTTCGACCGAGTGACACAAGCTACTCGGCAATATTCAGGCTAGGAGGGTATCAGTTTCCCTCGGCCGAGTGACTAAACGTACTCGGCCGAGTGACAGTTAATACGAAATGCACAAAAAAGACAGAGAGTTGGGTTCAGTGATCGTGCCCCGGCGTACACGTCCCGAGGCGACGGTTGTAGTTTTACCGCAAGCGCACGGTGTAGCGGCGAGCGGGTATCGAACACAGGGAGGACGAATGACCGTGCTTGCTCCTAATCAACCTGGCTATTTAGAGGGATAATTGCCTTGGGCGATCCTGTCACAATCGTCAGACAAAAGTGCGAAATATCAAATCAAATAGAGAACGCCTAGGGAATGGGGAATCCCCACTACTCACCGTATTTCACAATCGTGGTTCGCCGGTATCGAAATCGCTAGGATGAGAATTCGGATGGACTAGTTGCAACTAAATGTGGAACCAAGCTCACGCTCTCGCGCTGTTGCCGGTCTATAGCTATCCTAGGTTTGGGTCTAATCTCTTGCAAACCCTAGCCTAGGGAAGCTAGCATTAGGATCAACATCATCGTCCAATTGCGCACCGAGCCCAATCTCTTGCAAACTCGGTCCACAATCTAGATTAGGATAGTTCCTACCCGTCCAATCTCTTGCAAACGGGTATCGGCACGGAATTGCAACCGGAGATCCTAGCATCGGTCCAATCTCTTGCAAACCGATACTTCGAAAATCCGACTCCAACCCAATTCGGATTTCTAGGGCTTCCTATCGAATTGGGATCCAATCTCTTGCAAATCCCAATTGATGTGAATACCTAGCTATCCGTAGTGATTCGATCCCAATCTAATCCCTAATAACAATCCTAGCTCAATTTCTACCGATTCAACACAAATACGAAATTGGGCTTGCAGGGTTCATCCCCACGCCCCAAGACGTGGAGACTACTCACTAATCATAGCAATAGCACAATAATTTGCAAGGAAATAGACAATGGAATTCATCACAACAATGATATAAACAATAAAAATAGAGTTTTTGTGGAAGAAAAGTGCAAACCAATGTAGATCTTCAATCAACCCAACAAAAATCCAAGTTTTTCTCTTCACCAATCACAATTAATAAAGCTAAAAAGTAGATTCAAAAAGCTGCAAAAAATCTGAGAGGAGGCTCTCAAAACTAGGGTAAAAACAGAGCTTAAATAGCCCCAAAAATCGTCCAAAAATCCTGACCAAAACGCCCCTGCACAGCCTGTTTTCCGCAAATTTCGCTACAGGCAGCGCATCGCACTCGGCCGAGTGACAAAAGTCGCTCGGCCGAGTGAAAACCCTGTAAATTTTCCAGTAAGTCGGGGACTTCAGGGGTCTTCAGTTCGGGGGTGGCTCGGCCGAGTGAGTTGTCGTCACTCGGCCGATGGCTTCACTTCACTCGGGCGGACGGAATTTGCCACTCGGCCGAGTGGGTCTTCTGAAGCTCAGATGGCCGAAAAACAGTAACTTCGGTCTTTTTGAGGGCCTTCGTCTGGGCGCCACTCGGGCGGACGTGGTAGCGTCACTCGGCCGATGTGGTCTCCGTCGCTCGGCCGAGTACACATGGAAGTCGTGTCTGAACGGGTCGGCCGAGCAGTGTCTCGCTGGTCGGCCGAGTGGCTCCTCCACTCGGCCGAGTGGGACACAAAAAATGCCCAAACTGGTCGTTTTGGCCTCCTCGTCGCTCCGGCGACGTCCATTCTTCTTCCGCTCCTCTCCAATAGCAAAATACCCCTCGGGGAGGTCGTCGGTGGCCGTCTAGATTACACGCATCTCGAGATCACTCCTAATCGCGCCAAATCACCTGAAATGCGACAAAAACAACAAATCGTGAAAAGCATCGCAATATCGTCGATATATCGTGAAAAACATAATTTGGGCGATCAAAATGGCATGCAAACATGCGGGAAAAGGGTGTAAAATAAGGAGTGATCAAAATCCCCCAAGCTTGCCTCTTACTCGTCCTCGAGGAAGATAAGTAAAAAAGCGAACCCGGTGGATTCGGAAAACGAAAACGGCGAAAAACGAAAAAAATGAAAAACGAAGAAGAATGAAAACCAAACGAGAATAAAGAAAGAAAGAAAGAAAGAAGTAGGATGCTAGATCATTTTCTCAGGACGTGGGTTTCACCTACTCTTATAGCATGCACCGAGTGAGAAATACATGTCAAAGAATCTCATTTTGATATCATAGTAGAATAGTGCAGGTAGAAAATAGAAAACCCACGAACAACGGTATAATCATGAGAAACGGAATGATTTTAAAATTAACATCGCCTGAATCATCTAAAGCGGTATACAAGTCTCAGATCACACACTTTTCAATTGAACGCTTTCTATCTGGAGTATAAGAGTATCACATCATAGAATAGAGAGAATAGAAAAGTATGGGTTTCATGAAATGAATGCTAGGCTTAGATTTCTGGATTTCGTAAAGCTAGAAACAATCTCACCGAGTATAGAATATTACTTAGCCTAGGTTGTCGTGCAATGTCAAGTAGTCGCTCTCTCACACATCAATGGATCTCCTCCCCCAAGCTTATCTATAAGCGTGGTGGCACAAAAATATTTACATCCCCATTTTTATAAAGCTCCAAAAGCAAAGAAGAGAAAGAAGAAAGAAAGAAAATAAGCGAGATGGGATCTTTTATTGAGGATTTTTTTTTCCTCTTTTCTCTCTTTTTTTTTTGACAATCATATATACAATGATCCCAACTCAAAGAGAGATAACGATATACGGGAATGTTCTTCTCTCTTTTATTATATATATTTTTTTTTTTTGGAATAAGAGATTTGGAGCTAGGAATTAATAGCGGGGGAAATGCCATGAAATAGAATCACTAAGGGGAGATTCACCAATGATTTTAAAAGTAGAGAAATGTTGTTCAAGATTTGTGGAGAAAGAAATAAATATAACTCTCGGCTCACTCTATAAGACATGCACGACAACTTCAGCAGGGTAATCTAATCTACTCAGTTTCGATCACAAAAAAGCTAACTAATCCAGATATATCATAGCTAACAATCATTCAATCATCCGGAAGTGAAGTGTACAATCCATGCATATAGAAGTGATAAAGGAAAAGAAGTCAGTATTCCAGATATAGGCATTCAATGCGTGAATCTTGGTGTGTTTTCTGTGATAGCATACATATGAATATTCAGGCTCAGCTAATAATAAAATTTCATCCATTTTCATGAGGAAAAAAGTGTGGGCTCCTATTTCTAAATGCAAGCGAGTCATAGCATATGATATCAGAAATGAAATCTAAGACACGACAAATATAGCATGCATATAGAATAAGCTAACTCCACGTAGACATCATCACAGAAAATTCATCTCTAGCATGAGATGAAAAATAATGAAGAAGTAAAGATAAAAGGAAAATAGAACTATGCAATGCGGCACACAGGAAAGTAAGGAAAACGTGATGCATGGCAAAACAAAAGGAAAATAACGAAAAAATGAGTGCAAAAGGGAAAAGCGGTGTGAAAAACTGAAAATAAAGGTGGCAAATCGAAAAAAGAACGTGAGAACTCACTCCCCCAAGCTAAACGGCACAGTGTCCTCAATGTGCAAAGTGTGGCACACCGAGAGACAAGAAGTGTGAGGGGCAAGTGAGGATGCATGCATGGAAAAATAAAAAGAAAGACAAAAAAGAAATGAAAATATGATGCGGGAATGATGCATGCACAAACAGGAGTGATATGAAAATAAATACGGCACCAAAAAAAAACGCTCCCTCTCTCCCAAAAAGATATATATAGATGAGATCAAAATGAGAATCCTAAGTAGATATGATATGATGTGCACAAAAAGATATGATCAAAAATATAATCCCAGAATAAGTGAGGGGAGGGGGTGGACAAAAGGGCATCAGGACCTAGCAGAGACGGGCAGCACAACGACAGGAATGGATCAAGGCATCAAGAGTGCCTAAGAAGGCGGTGCCGCGCCGTCTCCGTCCTGAGGCGGAGGTGGTGGTGGTGGTGGTGTAGGCTGCTGAGCTGGGGTGGGCGTGGGAGTGGAAGCAGGTCGAGCGTGTGTGGGTGTGTGTGTGGGAACCTGCGGGGTGGGTGGGGGTACGCGCGGGAGACGCTCTAAGATCTGTGTCAGGCAGTAGTGGATCTGAGGGATCAGGTCAAAGCGTCCAGACATCGTAGAGACGGTGGAGGACAGGGTCCGAAGGTCTCCTCTAAGACCACTCACCGCCACCTCAAGAGCACGTATGCTCTGCAGTACAGTGTCGGGCGGGGGTGGTGCAGAGGGACGCACCGGTCTAGGCTGTGCAGGGCGAGGCTGGCGTACGCGTGTGGAGTATGTAACGGGCTCAGCAGGGAATGGGACAAAAGGGGCCGTGCCTGGAAAAGTGGGCCTGGCCTCGGTGTGAGGCCGGGACACCGGCTGGCGAGAAGTGGAGGCAGCGGCAGAAAAGGAGGCGTGCAAAAGAGGCAACGAGGTGGCCAGAGAGGTCCGTGGCACAGACGTGTGGACAGACGCCACGACGCTCTCGGATAATAAGGCGGCGGTGGAGACAGAGGAATCTCCCGCTGGGGCAGAAGTGTGCGGTCCAAAAGGTGTAACCCCAGCGGAGATCATGCTAACCATGGTCTCCACGATCGAAGTGAACGAGGGCTCTCCGCACTCGACTATGGTCGGCGGGCGCTCGGGGAATGCGGAGCAAAGGGGCTCCACGGACAGAGGGCCAGAGGTGGCAGAGGGAGTGGTGGGGACAGCCTCGGAAGTGGTGACAGTGGTGGAAGTGGGCTCAGCAAAAGTACTCGCGACACTGGTAGCGGTGAGGACAGAAGTGTCAGGAGCAGCAGAAACGACAGGTGTGGGCTGAGGGTGCACAGGGGCGGCAGCGGGCTCGGCAGGGCGTGCAGCAGGGTCTGTGGGAGCAGCCTGGGCAGCGTGTGCGGCGTGGCCCTGCTCGGCCTCCTCGGCCTCGAGCACGTAGGCGGCGGGGATGAGGACATCCATATCTGGGAGCCAGTCTACGTGGGCCGGTGCAATCTGGGTCCGAGCAGGGCTCGGGAGAATCATGTAATCGGCCCCATAGGGGCCGTGCAACCAGACCCAGTGACGCTCGCCGTGCGGACGCAGCATCTTCATCCGGGCCATAACGTCTATCGACAAGGAAGTGGGGCCCGGAACGCGTCGCAGGTCGTCGGGGAAGTCCTCGCCGGTCATAAGAGCCAGCAGGGTAATCAGGCCGCCGCAGCATATCGGTGAGCGAGCGCCCACCGATACAATGATGCGGTCTAAGTACCATGCCGCGATATCGATCACGACGGCGGGGACAAGCTCATCTCCATCCCTAGACAGAGCTCTGGGACGAGTCATCGCATAGAGCATGTAAAGCTCTGGCGTAAACATCGTGCCCGGCTCATATCTGGCCAAAAAGGTAGTCGCCATGAGGCGCTGGGCAATGCGTAGGCAGGGATGTACGATGGCCGAGGCCTTGGCCCTACTAGGGTCAAAGGCGGCGTGCAGACCCGTGATACGTGCCCAGAAGGCACCGGCGTCGAAAGAGGGTGGAGGGATATGTGTGGGGCCATAACCGCGATCGGCTCCGGGGACTGCGGGCCAAGAGAAAAATGCTCTCATCATATCGAGAGTGACCTGGCACTCTCGATCCATGAACCGGAATGAGCATCCCTCATCGGTCCGGGCGATAGAACTCAGAACCTCAAGTGTCGGACGGGTAAAAGTATCCGCCGACACCTGGAAAAAATCTCGCCAGCCCACGTTGTCGTACAATGTGAGCATCCCCTCAAGTACCCCCAGGCGTCCTAGGTCAGCGAGGTGTGCGAACCTGGAGGGTACGATCGAGCGCTGGGAGATACGCTCGAAGACGGCGCGGTGTGCGTCGTCTCGGAACGTAATCCCGAGCGGCCCGACCAGTGGAGCCGGTGGTGGTGGCTGTGGATCGGCGGGGAGAGGCTGTGCGGGCTGTGGGTGCGCTGCAGGCTGTGCGGGGTGTGCGGGGCCTGCAGGCTGTGTGGGGTGTGCGGGGGACGGTGGAGGAGAGTCCTCCAACTCGTGGGAGGGGCCGGCATCATCCGACCGCTTCCGCTTGGCGGAAGCTCTCTTCGACCGCGGCCGTGTCCGGGGCGGCATATCTGCCCCGAGCGCGCGCCGAAAAAGTGAAAAGTGCGGCGTGTGCACAAGAGTGGAAAGAGTTTACCCAAACACGCTGCGAGTGCTAAGTAGTGGAAGCGTGCGAAGTCCGCGCCTCCACGAAGTCCTGAGCAGCCCGTAGAAACTCCCCCGAGCTCCCCTAAGCTCCAAAAAGCAACCTGCGCATGGAAAAGCGATATCAGCGAGTAATAATCAAAATGTATGGAGCAATAGGGGTATAACAGATAGGTATAGGAATTGATTTGGGTTAGGGGGGCGTTTAGCACATGGATCCTCAAAATATACACGAGGAGAGGAGAAAACGGTGAAAATAAGCGAACCGGAGGTGATCGGAGGCGGGGCGGCCGGCGGCGACTCGGGCGGACTCCGGCGATGGGCGGCCGGCGACGGCAGGCCGAGCGGCGGCGGGCGCGGGCGAGTCGCTGGGCGACGGGGCGAGATCGGGCGAGGGTAGGCGAAGGGGCGCGGGCGGATTTGGGATTTTAGATTTCGAAATCCGCGCCCCTTCGTCACTTATATAATAGAGAGTTACGACTCGACCGAGTGACGTGGTCACTCGGCCGAGCGAGGAAATAGAAATTTTCTCCCCGATATCGCTTCGGCCGAGTGGCTTTGCCAGCCTCGGCCGAGTGGAGTAAGTCCATTCGGCCGAGTGACCCAAGCTACTCGGCAAGACTCGCCCTAGGAGGGTATCCGTTTTACTCGGCCGAGTGAATAAATGTACTCGGCCGAGTAGCAGTTATATCGAAATCGAGAAAATAAACAGAGAGTTGGGTACAGCAGACTTCCCTCGTTCGTGAGCGGCTCGGCCGGACGAACTTCTGGACTCGGCCGAGTGACTAGTATACTCGGCCGAGTGAGCCTTGTATTCTGCTGTTTGTCTTCGTTTGGGCTCTAAACTCCGTCTTTCTTCCTCCAGTCGATTTCATGCTCCTCCTAGGCGTCGAACGCCTTCTTTGGGCGCTCCTCGTCGCCTCATTCATCTTCCTCATGATGGGTTTACCTATCTCCTTTCCTGTCAAGAAAAATGGGACCCGTTATCACAAAATTTTTGGCGATCGACTCAAAACACTTAAAAAAAAAATTTCTAAAACGATAATAAAGAAAAACGAAAATAAAGCAAAAACCGTCGGGTTGCCTCCCGACAAGCGCTCGTTTTAGGTCGTGAGCTCGACCCCCTATAATTTTCAATCAATGCGGGATGTTTGGTGCATATGAGATGCACCCGTCAAACTTCCCGGGGAGCGCGCTTGGATTTGGACGTGGCGGCGTAGCGGTCTCCCGCGGTGGTCTCCTATCTCGAATAGTGTTGGGGGGAGGCTCCCCCAAGCTAGCATTTGCCCCGGTCAACGGCTTAGCCGGCGATGCCGATTTCCGTACCGGCGGAGCTTTCTTTGGAGACTTTGATTTCGAGAGCTTGCAAAGCTCTCGAATCCTTGCGACATCAGCGTCGCCTTCATCTTCATCAGCGGAGAAGTCGGGAGAATCATCATTATTGTCCTCATGGCCTAAATCCGGGCTTTCATCCAATTCTTCATCAAAAAGGGCACCAATTGAGTGAGGAATCGCCTCCTCTATCACCTCATCAAGGAGGTCCATATAATCGAGCTCCTCATGGTAAGGCATGTGCTTCATTGCCTTGGGAATGTGGAGTTCTACCTCGATGTTTCCGACGTTTAAGGTTAAGGTACCTTCGCGCACGTCGACGATGACTCCGGCGGTGGCGAGGAATGGGCGCCCAAGTATCAATGAGGTGTCTCCCTCCTCCTTAATGTCCATGATGACGAAGTCACATGGCAAGCATATTCCACCCGGGACTTGAAGTGGGATGTCTTCGGCAATCCCCACCGGCCTTGTTATCCGTCCATCGGCTAATTGAATGCGCATATCGGTGGGTTTCAACTTTGTCCCGGTGTTAAGCTTTAAGAACATGGAGAGGGGCATGAGACTCACACTAGCCCCAAGATCGACCAACGCCTTTTGAAGAGGCACGCCGCCCAACGTGCAAGGAATCCGAAAACTCCCCGGATCTTTAAATTTTGCCGGCTCCTTTTCTCTCTTGGTGAACCAAGAGCCCTCCTCGGCTAGCATGATCTTTTCCTTCCTCTTTCTCCCCGAAATCAAGTCCTTCAAGAATTTGGCATATGTGGGGATCTCGATGATGGCGTCAAGGAAGGGAATATTTAGGCTAACTCCTCTTAGGTACTCGAGGAATTTCGCTAGCCTTTTCTCCATTTTCGCTTTCGCTAGTCTTTGGGGGAATGGGACCGGTGGCATGAAGCGCCTCTCCTCAATTAATAGCTCCGCCCTAGATTTCTCCTTGTCTTGTGGCTCCTTCTCCTTTTCAATCTCAACTACCGGCTCAACCGGCTCCACGCTTTCCTCCACGGGGTCCTCAATAGGAATCATGGCGGGGGTAGTGTCCTTCCCGCCTCTAGTAGTAACGGCAACTACGGCATTGATGTGGCCCGTGTTGCCCCGTGGGTTTTGCTCCGGTTGCGCCGGCAATCTTTGAGTGTTCCGCTTAAGCAATGCCAATTGCTCCGATATTTGAGCCACTACGGTGCTAAGGGAGTCTTGCCCCGCCTTCAAAGTAGCATTCACCTTGTTTTGCTCAACCATGAACGCCTCCACTCTAGTTTCAAAATCGGATCTTTGTGGAGCTTGTGGAGGGTTTTGGTTTTGATTCCTCCACCCTTGGTTGTATCCGGGAGGCCTATAAGGTGGGACTTGTTGCTTTGGTTGGAAGTTTTGTTGTGGAGGTCCCCTCGGCGGATAGTATTGTTGTTGGGGTGGTGGTGGTCGAGCTTGATTAGGCGGTTGTTGTGGCGGGTTCAAAGCTCCTTCATTGTTGGCGTAGGAGAATCCCGGGTGATTTCTTGCGGCCGGATTGGACCAATACCCTTGGTTCCCCGCAACATATTGCACTTGCTCCGAGGATCCTTCTCCTTGCTCTCCTCCCGAATACATGGCTTGAGATTGGTCTTGCCAATCACTCATTTGGCTTGCCGGCGTGGAGGTGGAAGGGCTTCCTTGCGGCTCCGTGATGAATTTCTCCAATCTCTCCACCACCTTGTGGAGAGAATCGAATTTGCTCGTAAGCTCCGCTACGGCCTTTGCCTCGTAGATGCTAGTCGGCTTTAAGGAGGACGTAGAGTGTCCTCGCTCATCGCCCCATTGTTGGTTATTAGAGGCCATCTCCTCTATTAGGGCCGTAGCTTCCTCGGGAGTCTTTGACAAGATTGCACCATTCGCCGCGGCATCAATAATTTGTTTGGTCCCCGGTTGGAGACCGTTGTAGAAGCTGTGCACTAACTCCCAATCTTCTATACTGTGGTGCGGGCACTGGTGCTGCAAATCCTTAAATCGCTCCCAAGCTTCATAGAGCGTCTCGTGTGGTCCTTGCTTGAAGGACATGAGAGCGCTCTGGATCTTCACCGTCTTGGATGGTGGATAGAATTTATCAATGAATGCATCCGCCAACCCGTCCCAAGAGGTGAAAACTCCGTCAGCTTGCGTCCTCAGCCAATAGAGTGCTTTGTCCTTTAGCGTGAAGGGGAAGAGGCGCAGTCTGATGGCATCAATCGGGACCCCCGGCATTTGGAAAGTGGCGCACTTCGACAAGAATGATTGGATGTGGTAGTGGGGGTTCTCGTGAGCGTTCCCATGAAAGGGGTCTTGTTGCATCAAAACCACCAATCCCGTCTTTAGCTCGAAGTTCTTGTCGGCCGCCAACTCCGGCACGGCGATGGATGACGTAGTAGAAGAGGTTTTAGGCCGAAGCCTATCGCGAATAGATACTATTCTCGCCATCCTCGCCGCCAATTCTTCAGGAGTTTCCCGGTTGGTCATAAACCCCCCTTCCGGATATTGTCTCCTTTCCGCTCTGAGTCTCCGCGCGGTACGTTCGATCTCGGGATCGAATAATAGGGCTTCGGGGTCCGCCGTAGATCTCGTGTACATGCACAGTGAAAATAGAGTTTCAAAGAGATGATTAGTACCGTGGAAGGGTTAGGTAAAAATAGCAAAGGAAAGAATAATGGTAAAAGAAATAAAAAAAAAGGAAAATAAAAGAAAGAAATAGCTAGGTGAAAAAGAATCAAACGCAATCGCCTCCCCGGCAACGGCGCCAAAAACTTGATCGCGCCCCGGCGTACACGTCCCGAGGCGACGGTTGTAGTTTTACCGCAAGCGCACGGTGTAGCGGCGAGCGGGTATCGAACACAGGGAGGACGAATGACCGTGCTTGCTCCTAATCAACCTGGCTATTTAGAGGGATAATTGCCTTGGGCGATCCTGTCACAATCGTCAGACAAAAGTGCGAAATATCAAATCAAATAGAGAACGCCTAGGGAATGGGGAATCCCCACTACTCACCGTATTTCACAATCGTGGTTCGCCGGTATCGAAATCGCTAGGATGAGAATTCGGATGGACTAGTTGCAACTAAATGTGGAACCAAGCTCACGCTCTCGCGCTATTGCCGGTCTATAGCTATCCTAGGTTTGGGTCCAATCTCTTGCAAACCCTAGCCTAGGGAAGCTAGCATTAGGATCAACATCATCGTCCAATTGCGCACCGAGCCCAATCTCTTGCAAACTCGGTCCACAATCTAGATTAGGATAGTTCCTACCCGTCCAATCTCTTGCAAACGGGTATCGGCACGGAATTGCAACCGGAGATCCTAGCATCGGTCCAATCTCTTGCAAACCGATACTTCGAAAATCCGACTCCAACCCAATTCGGATTTCTAGGGCTTCCTATCGAATTGGGATCCAATCTCTTGCAAATCCCAATTGATGTGAATACCTAGCTATCCGTAGTGATTCGATCCCAATCTAATCCCTAATAACAATCCTAGCTCAATTTCTACCGATTCAACACAAATACGAAATTGGGCTTGCAGGGTTCATCCCCACGCCCCAAGACGTGGAGACTACTCACTAATCATAGCAATAGCACAATAATTTGCAAGGAAATAGACAATGGAATTCATCACAACAATGATATAAACAATAAAAATAGAGTTTTTGTGGAAGAAAAGTGCAAACCAATGTAGATCTTCAATCAACCCAACAAAAATCCAAGTTTTTCTCTTCACCAATCACAATTAATAAAGCTAAAAAGTAGATTCAAAAAGCTGCAAAAAATCTGAGAGGAGGCTCTCAAAACTAGGGTAAAAACAGAGCTTAAATAGCCCCAAAAATCGTCCAAAAATCCTGACCAAAACGCCCCTGCACAGCCTGTTTTCCGCAAATTTCGCTACAGGCAGCGCATCGCACTCGGCCGAGTGACAAAAGTCGCTCGGCCGAGTGAAAACCCTGTAAATTTTCCAGTAAGTCGGGGACTTCAGGGGTCTTCAGTTCGGGGGTGGCTCGGCCGAGTGAGTTGTCGTCACTCGGCCGATGGCTTCACTTCACTCGGGCGGACGGAATTTGCCACTCGGCCGAGTGGGTCTTCTGAAGCTCAGATGGCCGAAAAACAGTAACTTCGGTCTTTTTGAGGGCCTTCGTCTGGGCGCCACTCGGGCGGACGTGGTAGCGTCACTCGGCCGATGTGGTCTCTGTCGCTCGGCCGAGTACACATGGAAGTCGTGTCTGAACGGGTCGGCCGAGCAGTGTCTCGCTGGTCGGCCGAGTGGCTCCTCCACTCGGCCGAGTGGGACACAAAAAATGCCCAAACTGGTCGTTTTGGCCTCCTCGTCGCTCCGGCGACGTCCATTCTTCTTCCGCTCCTCTCCAATAGCAAAATACCCCTCGGGGAGGTCGTCGGTGGCCGTCTAGATTACACGCATCTCGAGATCACTCCTAATCGCGCCAAATCACCTGAAATGCGACAAAAACAACAAATCGTGAAAAGCATCGCAATATCGTCGATATATCGTGAAAAACATAATTTGGGCGATCAAAATGGCATGCAAACATGCGGGAAAAGGGTGTAAAATAAGGAGTGATCATTCAGCAGACTTCCCTTGTTGGTGCCCCACTCGGCCGAATGGGGTCCTTTGCTCGGCCGAGTCGCATATGATACTCGGCCGAGTGGCATGCTGTTTTCTGCTTCAGGGCTCCGTTTTCGCTCTTCTCTCTGTTTTTCTTCCTCCAATTGGTTTCTTCCTCCTCCCAAGGCCTGAGCGCATTCCTGGAGTGCTCTTCCTTGCCTCTATCTTCCTCCATATGAGAGATCTCCTTTTCTCCTCTTCTGTCATAGAAATTAAGACCCGTCGTCATGATTTTTATGGGCAAAAAGACTCAAAACACTAATAAAGTCTAAAACAAAAATAAAAACCAAAATAAAAAGAATGCAAAAACCGTCGGGTTGCCTCCCGACAAGCGCTCGTTTAAGGTCTTGAGCTCGACCCCTTTGGATTTTCAACTAACCCTTGATGTTGGGTGCATATGAGATGCACCCATCGAACTTGCCGGGAAGACCCGCTCGGATTTGGACCGTGTTGGTGTGTGGCCTTCATCAGCGCCCCTTCATCATGAGCAATGTTGGGGGATGGCTCCCCCAAGCTTGAGCTTGTTCCGGTCTTCGACTTCGCCGGTGACACCGATCTTCGAATCGGTGGAGCTTTCTTCGGATTCTTCAATGTCGAGAGCTTGCAAAGCTCCCGTATTCTTGTGACATCAGCGTCGCCATCATCATTCACCGTGGAGCTATTGGGAGAGTCCTCTATCTTCTCTTCTTCGGCCGAATCTTGGCCTTCTTCGAAGCCGTCATCATGGAGTGCACCGATGGAGTAGGGGATAGCCTCTTCGATGACCTCATCAAGGAGGTATGAAAGGTCATCTGGCCGTCTCTTGAGTAGATATATTCTATTTACTTCGCCCGTACTCCTTCGAAATAATGCTTGAGCCATTGCCCATTCACCTTGAACGTGGCTCTGTCTTTCCCTTCCAATTCAAAAGCTCCTCCCGGTTTTATGTGCTTGATGGTGAAAGGTCCGGACCATCATGACCTCAACTTCCCGGGGAAAAGTCGGAGTCGGGAATTATATAGCAAGACTTTGTCTCCGACCTTGAAGTCCGTGACAGTTATGCGAGCGTCGTGGAGAATCTTGGTCCTTTCTTTGTAAATTCTTGAGCTCTCGTAGGCATCCCTTCTAATTTCGTCAAGCTCATTGATATCTAGGAGCCGCCTCATCACCGCACTCTTATAGTCATAATTGAGGGTCTTGATGGCCCAATATGCGCGGTGCTCCAACTCTACCAGCAAGTAACAAGCTTTCCCATAAACAAGTCGGAACGGCGTGGTGCCAATGGGAGTGTGGAAGGCCGTGCGATATGCCCATAGGGCATCGTTTAACTTCACGGACCAATCTTTTCTAGATCGATCTACGGTCTTTTCAAGAATTTGCTTGATTTCTCTATTTGAAACTTCCACTTGTCCGCTCGTCTGAGGGTGGTAGGCCATGCCAATTCTATGGTTTACCCCGTAATTTTTCAACATGGCTTCAAATTTGTTTTCTATAAAGTGACTTCCCCCGTTGCTTATCAAAGTACGGGCACCCCAAAGCGCGAGAAAATATTCTGCTTGAAAAACTTAGAGACAACCCTCGCATCATTGGTAGGGGTGGCGATGGCTTCTACCCATTTGGAGACGTAGTACACGGCCAATAAGATATACTTGTTACCCTTGCTTGACGGAAATGGTCCCATGAAGTCCACTCCCCAACAATCAAAGAGCTCAATCTCTAGAATGGGCCTCATTGGCATCTCATTTCGTTTGGAAATATTCCCGGTCCGTTGGCATCTATCGCACCCCTTGACGAAGTCGTGCGTGTCTCTGAACATGGTTGGCCAAAAGAATCCACTCTGTAATATCTTAGCGGTAGTCTTAGAAGCGGCGTGATGTCCCCCGCATGGCATACAGTGGCAATGCAAGATGATGGAGGTGGCCTCCTCCTTAGAAATACATCTCCGAATAACCACATCCTTGCATATCTTAAAGAGATACGGATCTTCCCAGAAATAGCTACGGACTTCATGCATAAATCTCCTCTTTTGCTGTGTGGGCATCCCGCATGGTTTAATCCCACAAGCCAAGTAATTGACAAAGTCCGCATACCAAGGAACTTCCTCGGGCCTTATGGCGTATAGCCTCTCATCAACAAAGGAGTCATCGATGGGCAAGCTCTCGTCCTCCTTGTCACGAATAAGCCTAGACAAATGGTCCGCCACAACATTGTCCGTACCCTTCTTATCTCTGATTTCCAAATCAAACTCTTGCAATAGAAGTATCCACCTAATTAACCTAGGTTTGGCCTCTTTCTTGTTTAGAAGATACTTCAATGCCGCATGGTCGGTGTGGACAATTACCTTGGATCCAAGGAGGTAGGAGCGGAACTTTTCAATGGAATAAACGACCGCTGGAAGTTCTTTCTCCGTAGTTGTATAATTTTTCTGTGCGTCATCCAACGTTTTACTTGCATAGAATATTGCATGAAGCTTTCTATCTTTCCTTTGCCCCAATACCGCTCCAATGGCTTGGTCACTTGCATCACACATGAGCTCAAAGGGAAGGATCCAATCCGGCGGTTATATGATGGGCGTAGAAATTAGTGCTTCCTTCAATGTGTTGAACACCCGCAAGCATTCTCCTGAAAAAAACAAATGGAGCATCTTTAGCAAGCAAGGAGGTAAGGGGCCGGGTAATCAAGGCGAAATCCTTGATAAAGCGGCGGTAAAACCCTGCATGACCAAGAAAGCCCCTAATGCCCTTAACATTAATAGGAGGAGGGAGTTTCTCGATTAACTCAATCTTCGCCTTATCAACCTCAATCCCTCTTGAGGAGACAAGGTGCCCAAGCACTATCCCTTCGGTGACCATTAATTGACATTTCTCCCAATTAAGAGTAAGATTATTTTGTTGACATCTTTTAAGAACTTTGGTAAGATTAGCCAAACAAGAATCAAACTCACTTCCATAAAACTGAGAAATCATCCATGAAAACCTCCATAATATTTTCAATATAGTCGGAAAATATGGAGGTCATGCACGTTTGAAAGGTGGCGGGTGCATTACAAAGACCAAATAGCATTCTACGGTAGGCGTAAGTGCCATAAGGACAAGTAAAAGTAGTCTTTTCTTGGTCGTCTTCATGCAAAGGGATTTGGAAAAACCCCGAATACCCATCCAAGTAGCAAAAGTATTTATGCTTAGCAAGCCGTTCAAGCATTTGATCTATGAAGGGTAGTGGGTAATGGTCTTTTCGGGTGGCTTTATTTAGTTTTCGGTAATCAATGCACATCCGCCATCCCGTGACAGTGCGTGTAGAAATGGGCTCCCCTTTTTCATTTTTATAACGGTCATCCCCCCTTTCTTGGGGACGACGTGAACGGGGCTAACCCATTTACTGTCAGAGATAGGGTAGATAATTCCGGCCTCAAGCAATTTTAGGATTTCCTTTTTGACCACCTCCTTCATGTTGGGGTTCAACCGCCTTTGAGGCTCTATGGAGGTGGCGTCAGTGTTTTCCAAATGGATTCTATGCGTGCAAAACCTAGGGCTTATTCCATTAAGATCAGAGATAGTGTAGCCAAGGACATCCTTATGATCCCTAAGGACTTCTAGTAGTTTTTCAAGTTGATCATGGCTGAGGTGGGAATTAACAATCACCGGGAAGGTCAATTTACTACCCAAGAAAGCATACCTTAGATTCGGCGGTAATTGTTTAAGCTCTACCTCAAAGGGTGCCGTACCCTCTGCTTCATCATCTTGTGCGAGTTTGGCTTCTCCTTCAACATCTGAGTTTAGCTCACTCTCGAGTGGAGGCTCAGATTTGCTTCTTAGGAGGACGGTGCATCAGAATAGACGCTCTCCAATTCTGCGCTAGCATCGATAGGACCACCACTTTGCTCCGGTTCATTCCTGAGATCGAGAAATACGTCAGCAGATTCATAAATGCAAGAGTGGGGGTCGTAGAGTGTAACTCCCTGAATATCGGTTTGCTCGAAGGATTCCTCGGGGGTGTAGTACTCTTCAACGCATGTTTTACCGCCTTCAAAATATAGCTTGTCGTCCCTCACATCAACTCTGATATCGCCCCCAATAGTCCCATCCGGGGAGATTTGATCCATCACAAAGCTAGCAAACAATTGTTCGACGGGGTCCTCGATATTAATAGCAAAAGCTCCGGTAGCGTGGACCTCATCAACAAGTTCCTTAAGTAGCTCTGCAAAGGATTCATCATCTTCCTGGCCAGACTCAGTCATTGGAATTGCATCCCCCATTTTACCTGTTAAGATCTCGTGGAAAATTTCGGGAGAGCGCCCAAAATAGGGTTATAAACAGAGTTAGAAAAGAATGAAGAAATAAATAAAGAAATTGAAAAATAACCGGGTGATCCAAATTGAACTCCGTCAAAAATAGCTCCCCGGCAACGGTGCCAAAAACTTGGTCGGAGCCCCGAGGGTGCGAACACGCAACCGGGGCACGCGACTCGCTAGTCTTACCGCAAGCACGCGGTGTAGCGGCGAGCGGGTATCGAACACGAGGAGACCAAATGACAGTGTCTTCTTCAACTCACCTGGCCATAAGAACAGTCGAGAAATGTTCGCAATAAAGCGATCACAGTCGTTCAATTGTATAAAAGGAATATCAAATTAATAAAGACGCCTATGGGGTAGGGAATCCCCGCTACAAACCGTATCTCGTCATCGTGATTCGTAGGTGTCACAATTGCTAGACTTGATATTCAGGTGAACTAGTTGCAACTAAATGTAGAATCAAGCTCACGCTCTCGCGTTATTGCCGGTCTATAGCAAACCTAGGGCCAATCTCTTGCAAACCCAAACCTAGGCAAGCTAGCGTGAAGAACAACATCATCATTCAATCGTATCTCGAGTCCACTCTCGTGCAAACTCGAGCTATGACCTAGGTTGGGATAGTTCCTACCCGTCCAATCTCTTGCAAACGGGTATTGGTATAGAATTGCAATCGAAACCCCTAGTTTCGGTCCAATCTCTTGCAAACAGATTCCGGAGAAATCCAATTGTAACCCAATTCGAATTTCTAGGGCTTCCTATCGAGTTGGGATCCAATCTCTTGCAAATCCCAATCGGTATGAATCCCTAGCTATTCGTACTAAATCAATCCCAAACTAACACTAATCAATTCTAACAATAATTTCACCAATTCATCACAAATTAGAAATAGGGTTCGTATGGTTCATCCCTACGCCCTAAGACGATAAAACTACTCACAATTCATACTGAAATTCAATAGAAATTCACAAATAAAATCAGTAGAATTCATTGCAATATTCAATATATCAATAAAAATGGAGTTTTTGATAGAGAGAGAGACAAACCAATGAAGAATCAATAGCATCCAACAAAATAACACTTTTCTCTCTCCCCTAAAAGCTCAATCTAATCTCCTAAAAGTAATATAAAAAAGGCTGCAAAAAGTTCTGAAAAAGCTCTCTAAACTAGGTTAAAAACTGGGGTTAAATACCCCCCAAAATCGCCCAAAAAACTGTGACGAAAATGCCCCTGCGCAGCCTCAAAATCGCAATTTACGCTACAGGCAGCGCGTCTCACTCGGCCGAGTGACAAATGTCATTCGGCCGAGTGACAAACCCTGACAAATTCCAGTAACTTCGGACTTTTGGGGGTCAGCTCCTCGGGAGTCACTCGGCCGAGTGACTTTCTTTGCTTCGGCCGAGGGGACTTCTTCACTCGGCCGATTCGGAACTCGGGAGTCGACTGACAAATTACAGTAAGTCTGGACTTTTTGTTGTCGTCGTCTTGATGCCACTCGGGCAAGTGGTGTCTCCGTGGTTCGGCCGAGTGGGCTGGCGATGCTCGACCGAGTGCACGCTGATACTCAGTCTGTCGCGTGTCCGATCTGGCCGGCCGAGCGGGCTCTCGATGGTCGGCCGAGTGACTCCTTCACTCGGCCGAGTGACATGCTCAAAATGCCGAATCTTCGTATTTTTGCTCCCTCGTCGCTCCTACGACGTTCTTTCTTCTCCCACTCCTTTCCAATAGCAAAATTCCCCTCGAAGGAGTCACGGGTGACACTCCGGAGTGGGTGTATCTCAGAATCACTCCAAATCGCTCGAAATCTCCTGAAATTCGACAAAAACAAGAAATCGTGAAAAGCATCGCAATATGCCGAAAAATCGTGAAAAGCGCGATTCGAGCGATCAAAATGGCATGCAAACATGCAGAAAAATGGTGTAAAATATGGAGTGATCATTGTGCTGCGACTTCGATGATTGAAGAGGCTGTGCTCCAGTGATTGAGGAGGATGCGAATGCGACGATGTAGTAGAAGCGGAGGTGATCCGATCAGATGAGTGAGGGCGTCAAGTCTAGAGTGGTTGTCACCCCTCCCACAAGAGGGCGGAGAGAGAGTTGCAGCGGAAAACTTGGAGTCTAGATCAAAATGATTCTGATACCATGTTAAGATAGATCAAAATCAAAAATTTTATTTAGAAGTTGGTACTGAAAATAGAAGACGCTTGCAACTTACACAATTTTTATGCAATTTTTTTTTCAAATTTCATATATTTCTATATGTGCCAAGATGTATGTATAGTAAATAAGAATAGATACTAATATCTATTACAATGTTTTTCCACATGCATATGCCAATGAGGACAAATAAGTCGATATAAGAATGGCCTAGATTTGTCCATGTCAGCATAAACATATAAGATTTAAGGGGTGTGAGTGTCACTCGATCATGTTGCATTGGCGGATCGGGGTTTAGGCAAAGATATTCTGACACAAGATAGAGACGTAGAGAGTGAAGAGAGGATGTGGTAATGGGGGTTTTAGGGTTTCGGTGGGCCCTTTTTTGGTTGGGGGGGGGTCCATGGTGCTATTCAAGTTGATGTACCAAAAAGTTAGATACACTAATAATGTTGTGGTTTTATACCGTATCTGCATTGAGTTTTATACTGTTTATGTCTAGTGTGTGTGGTGCAGAGTTTTATACGGTTTATGTCTTGTGTGTGTGTGTGTGTGTGTGTGTGTGTGTGTGTGTGTGTGTGTGTGTGTGTATTACACAAGTTATGATTGTGCACAAGAGCCCAATAGGCATATCCAAGAAACTAAGAAGTAGTACTAGAATCGAAGAGACACTTGCACAAGAAAGAAAGAAAAAACTCTATTTCCCAAATATAGTAATTAGTATCTTACCACGCCCCAAACTCAAAGTGAAACTTGAGTTTGCAGGGGAATTGCAGTGTGAAGATGTGAGGTAACTCGGAAGAAATATTGAGAGTGAAAGAGGATGTCGACATCGGATGGCTGCGGAGTGGAAGAAGCATGTGTTGGAGAGTGCATGGCACGATGGCTGCAGAGTTGGAGAGGCCACAGTGGGCCGAGGAGGTACCACATATGGCAGAGGCCACAGGTGGCCAAGGGGGCCTTGGAGGTGTCGCAAAGTGCAGGGTCGTTGTGGGCCGATGAGGTGCCACAGAGGGCAATGAGGTGCCGCATGGGGCGATGTCATGCTTCAGTGATTGAGGGGGTTGTACTGTGACTTCGGTGATTGAGGAGGCTGTGCTCCGGTGATTGAGGAGGATGCGAATGCGATGATGTTGTAGAAGTGGGAGCTGATCCGATCAGATGAGCGAGGGCATCAAGTCTGGAGTGGTTGTCACCCCTCCCACAAGAGGGTGGAGAGAGTTGCAGCAGAAGACTTGGAGTCTAGATCAGAATGACTCTGATAACATGTCAAGATAGATCAAAATCAAAAAGTTTATTTAGAAGTTAGTACTAAAATAGAAGACGCTTGCAACGTACACAATTTTTATGCAATTTGTTTTTCAAATCTCATATATTTCTATATGTGCCAAGATGTATGTATAGTAAATAAGAATAGATACTAATATCTATTACAATGTTTTTCCACATGCATATGCCAATGAGGACAAATAATTCGATATAAGAATGGCCTAGATTTGTCCATGTCAGCATAAACATATAAGATTTAAGGGGTGTGAGTGTCACTCGATCATGTTGCATTGGCGGATCGGGGTTTAGGCAAAGATATTCTGACACAAGATAGAGACGTAGAGAGTGAAGAGAGGATGTGGTAATGGGGGTTTTAGGGTTTCGGTGGGCCCTATTTTTTTGGTTTGGGGGGTGCTATTCATGTTGATGTACCAAAAAGTTAGGTACACTAATAATGTTGTGGTTTTATACCGTGTCTGCGTTGAGTTATTAAAAATTTAACAATTTTAGTATAAGTTTTCCAATCCATAAGTAAACCAGTAAAAAGCTACAAGGTTACCAAATTTTTAATGTATTTAGATTTTGGAGTATAAGGATCAAAATGAATGAACATGAACATTAAAAATAGATATGTAATATGTATTTTTTGACCGTCAAAGAAATCCCAAAGTACTCTTACAAGAAATTGTTGACCACGTACATATTAAACATCGAAATTGTTGTGAGTTGAGGGGCCTCCCTCCCCTCATCATCTCACCATTACTCCCCACTAATTGTAGTGGGGAGTCCCTTGGACTCCTAAACACCCAATATGAGAATGAATATATAGAGAGCCATGGCTTATGGCATGGCTACTCCTAATCTTAGATTGGTTTCCATCTTGGAGTTTATAATACGTTATCAGTACCTTAGCTCTCAATTCTTTGAGCTTTTTCTCCCATATCCCCTCAAACTTAACCCCCTACGCGAAGGAATCTATTGTTGCGGCGATCCGGCTTGCGGAGAACCGTTTGCGACGGTTTTTTTTTGCGTATCAGGAGCGGGATTTCAATCTATAGATTTTTCTTATTACGATTGTCCCTAGATCTTTGATCTAGAGGTAACTTTTTCGATCCCGTAGATAATTACAAAATAGGGTTAGCTATGATTTTACAATGCTTTTCTATAGGCTTGTATAAATTTGCACTATTTTGATTAATATCAAAATTTAAACAAATAAAAATTAAAACCCTTCGGCTCGGCCCCCCGGGGGGGCTCTGTCCGCTAGCATAAATTTGCTTTTGTAACATTCCCCTTGACAAAATACATGTTGACATTTGATCCAACTTGCACATGAACATTGTCTTATTCTTGTTCGCATTCATTGGTCACTTGAAAAGAAGCATTACTTCCATAGTTTAACCCATGTTTTGGTTGAATATTAGCTTTCTGTTTGGTTGGTCGTTACTCAATGATCATTTAGTAGAACGAAAATACATGTACACAACAGATGTAGTCGTATCATGTTCCCCTTTCAGATTAACACAATCTACTAGTGACAAAAGATGAATCTCTTCAAATATATGTCTCTCCATAGTATCATACAACATAGGATTCTTCCATTCCATCATCTGTCATGGGAATTCACACATTCATCCAAAGATCAAACCCAGATATCTACAAAAACCCTCTCTGCGTGCAATGAAACCAATGCATTAACCATATTCATTTGCATGTAGATACTTTTGAATGATTAATAGCCTTGGGGGTGTAGGTCCAATTGTATCATCATGAATTTTGGTCGTCTCTTTGCTGCTGAAATTACTGCTGGAGGGCAATGCAAATTTATGAAATCCCATTAAGAAATTTACTTTGACCTATGCAAAAGTTACTTGCAGCGGGGTGGGAAGCAGCCAGTGAAGCTAAAGCTTGAAAATGAGTAGTACAAATGCGTTTTAGTTCAACAACTGATTCTGCAACTTGTATTCTAGATTAGTAACTGATGTGTTGTAGCATTGAGTTTCTGTCTGTGCCTTGCACCCCCCGATGGGGGGGCTCTCTGTGGGCTTTTGAGTCGCCGTTCCCCCCAGACGGGGAGGGCCTTTGTGCACAACCTCTCCACTCGGCAGGGGGAAATCCTTCATTGCGCCGACTGCTCTGGCTGATTTTCGTAGACAAGTGGAGAGGGGGGAACAAGATCTGAATAATGAGGGGTTTGGGGACTTTTCACATTCCCTTACAAAAATCCTAAAGTTGGTTTTAGGGCTTATGTTCAATTAAATTTTGAACATTACAGCCAATGGGCATGCAGCCCAAATCTTAATTATAAATTTTTTTTTGTTGGGCTGTTTTTTGGGCCTGAAGCCTAGTACATAACAATTACAATTAATATGTGTTTAATTTTGCTTATGGGCCTGCAACCCAAATTAGAATAATAATTTAATTTGTCTGTTTATTTGGGCCAAAAGCCCAGTTAATCAAATTGCTAATATTATGTAAGACATCTCTCTGGCATTGTTAATTATTTATGGATTATTAGGAGTTTTCAAAATATAATTATCTTAAGGATCCAGCGACCGCTCTGCTGTTAGTCATCTAACCTAACGGTGTATGACGTCTCCCCGTGGTCCGAGAGATTATTATATTTTATAGTTTCTTTTTCCATATTATATATGCCTGATTTATATGCGTGGTTGTTTTCTTTGTGCCTGTAGCATATTTAAAACTGTGTGGATGTTTATATAAGTTAAAATGTGTTTTGGGATCGGCCAGTTTGATACCTTTAAATTCCTTGCACTTTTATTTTCTTTTGAGAGAATTTGTAAGTGAGGATTGTGTGTATAAATGCCAAAGACCGGTGTACCAACATATGAAGACGGAGGTGAAATTTACAAAATATAGGGACCCCTTCTGGGTTTCCAACTTGTATTTTTCTTTTCTTTATGAACTGTAAATCGGACTTTGGACTTTGTACATTTATCTGGACAATCCCCACATTTTACTTATTTTATTCCTTATGCATGAATTTACATTTTAATTAATTCATGCTTATTTTAAAGTGCATAGATAAATGGAAAAATTGGCAAGCGTTGATTTCGAGGTTCTTGATGCTGCAGGAAAGAATTACATGAGTTGGCGAGTGGACCTGAAGTTCCACTTGCGTTCTATGGCCCTCCTTGGCTCAATTTTGGCTCCTTCATCAGCCCCAGCAGCGGCCGATGCTTCTGCTAGTAAGGCCCCAGAAGCGGCCCAATCATCTAGCAGCACTCCTACCACTGTCTCTGATGTGGATAAGGCGAAAACCATTATCTATATTAGGAGACATATAGATCGGACCTTAAAGGCCGAATACCTAACTGTAGAAGACCCAATTGAGTTGTGGACAGCGCTGGAGGCACGGTATAAACATCAAATTGATGTAATATTACCACGTGCCAGTTATGAGTGGGAAAACCTCAGACTTCAGGGCTATAAGTTTGTTGCTGAGTATAACTCTGCACTTCGTAATATCACCTCACGCCTGAAGTTATGCGGTGAAGAAGTGACTGATCATCGCATGTTGGAAAAGACATTTACCTCGTTTCACGAGAAAAATGCAATCCTCATGCAGTAGTATCGTGAACGCAACTTCACGAAGTTCTCTGATTTGATCTCTTGCCTCCTTAGGGCAGAGCAAAATAGACATTTACTGCTTGCCACTCATAATTTGCGTCCGGCTGGTATTGCCCATATCCCTGAAGCACACCATGTTTCTCCCCAGAAGTGGAAAAACAAGAAGAAGGCTAGAAAGAACAAAGGGAAGGCTGTAATGAAGCCAGCACAAGGAGAAGCACCCCAGACCAACAACAACAACAGAGGAAAGAGGACCTTCACATGGAAGCGTAAGAACACTGATCAAGTGTCAATTCCTACGAAGAACTGGGAGGATGAATGACATAGATGTGGCATGACTGGACATTGGTTCAGAAACTGCCGCACTCCTCGCCACCTCCAGGAACTGTATCAGGCGAGCGAGAAGTCTCTACCTGAAACAAACTTGGCGGCTGTTCAGCCGTCAACGAATTTCACTGCAAAAGACTTCGAAAATGAAGACCTACTCGATTGAGCCCTATCTTTATATCTATGCATTTAAAATTACATGTAGCTTCATCTTTAGTTTGCTTTTGTACGAACTTTTATTTGAATGTCATTTTACATTTACTTAAATAAAATTTCGTTTTGCTTATAGATGAAGTATGGAATATTGTGGATAGTGCCTCGTTGCACTGGTGTAGCATTAATATTGTTCCCACATACAACGAGACTATAAGATGCAAACTTCTCCCCTTAAACATATAGGAATTTTCCAAGTTTCAAGGATATTTCGTTTATACGAACAGAACTTGAAAACTATGGATAATGAATATCTTTATGTAACTCGTCAAACGGATGGCCTGAAAACCATCTACGTACGATTCGTTGGACCCCCGTCGGGTCCATATCATTACAGATATTCATCCTATAGAAAGCCAACTTGACTGAGCACCTGAAGTGCCTTTCATTGCCAGAGTTTTTAACTCTGGCACAAAATGGACTTGGTCATCCTGGATCATCGATGATGGACGCATCATCAAATGAATCCATTGGAGAACCTGAAGATTCTTCAAAAGATTGAGTTTCCTTGTCCCTCTTTTGTCGAAAGGGAAAACTTTTAGAGAGACCTTTCTTCCTGAAAGTGGGATTAGAGTCTCCTGGCTTCATTGAGAGAATACATGGTGCACTTTGCGGGCCTATTCACCCCGCAAGTGGCCCATTTTCGGTACTTCATTGTTCTGATAGATGCATCTGCTAGATGGTCTTATGCGTGCCTTTATATTCACTCGCAACCTAGCTTTCTAAAAAGCTTATAATATGGGTGAATTCACTACACATATCTTTGAAGACTTCTGCCAAGCAACTGACATTGAAATTGAACATCCTGTAGCATGTTCATACTCAAAATGGGTTATCAGGGTCTCTGGTAAAGAGACTCCAATGGATTTCACGTCCATTGTTAATTCCCAGTTGCCTGTTGATGTTTAGGGATCAACATACTGCATTCTGCATCGCTTATCACGATACGGCCCTCTTGTGGCCATATCTTATTGTTGATGCTGCTTGCTTATGGTTTACCGGCAAGTCTTGATAACTGTAAATTTGATGAGCAAAGTCTCATTCAAATAGGCACGCAATCTAAAGAAGCCTGAAGCTTCTGAGACCATATCATGGGATACAAAAGTCCTAATCTCGTTATGATCCGCATACTTTTTCTGTGTGAAGATGAGATCCAGAAGATCCTTCACATTCAGACAAAAGTACATCAATTTTCAGATAAATTAACGGACAATCAGAAGATTGTTCGTTCACACGTCCTTGCTGCCAACACGCCAGCTAGGATTGACATCCCCAAAGATGGATGCAATCCACCGACAGCAGAATTGGCCGTACCTCAATTGAAAAGAGGACGCCCGCCAAGTTCAAAATATAAAGTTCCTTGAAAAAGGAAGATTCCCGGATATATTAAATTGATCCCTCCACAGGATGTTGAGCTCAGACCAGCAACATCTCCCCTCCTAATTTCCCCTGCAGAGGAAACAACAGGAGAAAAATCATTATATTACGTACGTACTGGAGAGGTACTGGACAGAAATAGCACAGTCGTCGACGACGGTTTTGCTTTCGCTATTGCCGTTCACGTCGCCGAATACGACGATGACGTCAACCCACTGTTCTATAGCATAAACGCATAGATTGGCCAAAGTGGGACGAGGCAATAAGAGTAGAGTTGGACTCACTCTTGAAAAGCAAAGTCTTTGGACCAGTAGTCCATACACCTGAATGTGTAAAACCTGTGGAATATAAGTTGGATTTCATAAGAAATTGAAATGCAGGAAATGTGATCATTTTCCTACTAGGCCTAAACATCTCTGAAAAAGCCAATAAATGCAGCTCATGGACGTTGTGACTGCATATCTATACAGCAATATAGATATAGAGATCTATATAAAACTTCCAGAAGGGTATACTCTACCCCCAGAGATGAAAGAGAGACGTAGAAATGTCTTCTCCATAAAGGCTACAAAGATCATTAGATGATCTTAAGTAATATTCTGCCCGTGTATCTTTTTCGAAAGATCGTTGACATGATTTGTGATAGTCGCCGTATATGTGGTCGACTTAAAGCTAATATGATCTCATGCAGAGACCATTGAGATATCTGATATCCTTAAGCATACATTGGAAATGAAATACCTAGGCATAACACGGTATTATCTCGGCTTACAGATTAAACACCTTCGTGGTGGAACCCTTTAATATTCTTCATACACCTGGAGTTTATGAAAAATGATGTCCATTTGCAACCTATTAAAAATGGATGCTTATTTATGACACCTTCCAGTCGCTGGAAGAGGGGGAGGACATCCTAGGTTCTGAAGAGCCTAGCTCTAGTGTACTTGTTACACTTTTTTATCTGGCCAACTGCACGTGTCTATGATAGAACGTCTGCAGTAAAGCTGTTAACCAGATACAGAGTTGTCCTGGAGAGCACCACTAGACCAAGGATAAGCTGCTTCTACACAACTTCCAAAGGTCAAGGAATATATACCGCATATGCAGGTTTAAAGATCATCGCGATGACTAAAACACAAAAGGCCGGCCACCTCCCTAAAGATCTACACATCATCCTCCAAAGTCTACATCTTCTGAGAAGCTCATCATCCAGGAAGCAAGTCTTGAAAACGCTCAGCCAGGTCTAGCAGTACCTTGCTGACACAGTGAAGACTGATTCAAAAAATACATTAGTGGAGTCATCTACCAACTTCAAAGAGCGTTCCACTCCAGAGAGCCACTGCTTTCCAATAGCCGCTAGATGAGTGAAACTTGTATAGATGAGTGATGATTGTATTTGCTTTCAGAACATGATGGATGTATAGACGAATGATTGTATAGATACATAGGAAATCTGCAAGCCTGAAGCTTGTACAGATCAGGGGGAGTCCCTCGATAGTTGTACTCTTTTCACTTAAGCTGCTGGTTTTTCCCACTGGGTTTTCCACAGCTAAGGTTTTAATGAGGCAACCACAGTGGCTCTGGATCCAGAAGTATCCACCCTATTAGCATACTGAATCCTGAAGTATTCATATGCTTAACCCAAGGTAATGGAGAGATGAGGGGGAGTATTGTGAGTTGAGGGAGGCCAAAGGCCTCCCTCTCCTCATCATCTCACCATTACTCCCCACTAATTGTAATGGGGAGTCCCTTGGACTCCTAAACACCCAATATGAGAATGAATATATAGAGAGCCATGGCTTATGCCATGACTACTCCTAATTTCAGATTGGTTTCCATCTTAGAGTTTAACGACGGATTTTTCATCCCAAAAATCAATTTTTTAGGGTTTTTTTGGATTTCTTCTTGAAAAAACCCCAAATCAACCCCGCCGGCGGCCTCGCCGCCGGCCCTCCCCCCCTCGCCGCCACGCCATCTCCCCCACAGGGGGGCGGCAGCCGCCGCGCCTCCCTGCAGGGGGGGCGGCGGCGGCCCTCCCTGCCGCCGCCCTCCCCCGCAGGGGGGCGGCCGTCGCCGCTCCCCCCTGCAGGTGGGGCGGCGGCCCCGATGCCGCGCCCCCCCTGCAAGGGGGCGGCGGGATGGCGGCCCCGCCGCTGCGCCCCCCCTGCAGGGGGCGGCGGCGGCGGCGGCGCCCCCCCTTGCGTAACCCTAACGCAAAAGTAAAAAAAACAGAGTTCTGTGGGCCTGAAGCCCACAGCAGATCTGTGGGCTTCAGGCCCACAGATTTCAAAAAAAAATTTCCAGTTCTGTGGGCCTGAAGCCCACAGCAGATCTGTGGGCTTCAGGCCCACAGAATTCAAAAAAAAAACAGATCTGTGGGCCTGAAGCCCACAGCAGATCTGTGGGCTTCAGGCCCACAGATTTTCAAAAAAAAAAGAGGCTTATGGGCCTGAAGCCCATAGGTCGACTGCGGGCTTCAGGCCCGCAGGCTGGTTTATCTGGAAAAAAAATGGGGGAGGCAAAGGGCTATAAACTCGCCTCAAAAGGCAACTTGTTAGCCTAAAAATTAATTCAAAAGGGGGATTTAAGGGCAAAATATTCGTGAAAAATCACGGTAAATTACGGGACAAATACCGGGCAGGCGAGGACTTTTGGGGATTCTTGGGGGGGCTTTTAGGATGATGAGGAAAACTTTTTCCTCTGACAACGAAAATGTTTATTTTGTGCTCTTAATCAATTTAATTGATTAAACCCATTCAATTTACAACCTTTGCATTGTGATGATTTTTTCTGCAAAAATCATATTTACATGCTTTGCATCTCTGGTATATTCTGTTGGATATTATATGCGTGGTTGTGCATTGTATTTAAAACTTAATAATTAGGAAGATCCTGCGACCGCTCTGCCGTTAGTAACCTAACGGTGTATGACGTTGCCCAGTGGTCCAATAATTATTAAGTGTTTAAATTATTTATCCATCTCTGCGAATATTAAATGCCTGTGATGCCTGTGATGAATATGTATGATGAAAATGTTGATGAGCACAATATTTCTGCATGAATTGCTAAATGTGGTTTTTGGATCGGCCGTTTAGTCCCACAGTTTATTTCCCGCACTTTTCTTTTATTTTTGAGAGAAATTGTAGTGAGGAATTTATGTAAATGTCAAAGAAAGAAGACCAACTTCCATGAAGACGGAGGCCACGCTTGAAGATGGAGATATCATATAGGACCCACGGGGTTTCCAAAGTTGTATTTTCATTTTCTTTAAGCTGCAAATTTGTATAATTTGGACTGTGGACTTTTTTGGACTCTTTCTTGTGGGACTGGCCGATCCACACATTTAGTTTTTCGTTAAATATTGCCTCCGCATGAAAATGTTTTCTCTGAATTAATTATTAATTCATGCATGTTTGTGCTCTGCTAGATAAATGGCTAATATTGCAAGTGTTAATTTCGAAGTACTGGAAGCATCAGGTAGAAACTATCTAAGCTGGCAGCTAGATGTAAAGTTTCACATGCGGGCAAAGTCCCTCATCGCTGCTGTGACTGAAAAAGAAAATGTTAGCGATATAGAGAAGGCGCAAGCCATCACCTATATTCGCCGCCATGTGGACAAGACCTTAAAGGCTGAATACCTTACGGTCGAAGATCCACTTGAGCTATGGACTGCCCTTGAGGACAGGTATAAACATCAGAAAGATGTTATACTCCCAAGGGCACAATATGAGTGGGAGAACATGAGACTACAGGACTTTAAGTCCATTGCTGAGTACAACTCAGCACTTTTTAGCATCACCTCACGCCTGAAGTTGTGTGGTGAGAAAGTCTCAGAAAATCGCATGCTGGAAAAGACGTATACGTCCTTCCATGAAAAAGATGCGATACTCATGCAGCAATACCGTGAACGCAAGTTCACCAAGTATTCCGAGCTGCTGTCATGTTTACTCATGGCCGAGCAAGACAGAGAGCTTCTTCTCTCCACTCACAATATACGCTCCCCGGCACTGCCCCCCACCAGAAGCTCACCATTCCTCTTCCTTCAAAAAGAAGAGAGATAATAAAAGAAAAGAAAGACCACAGAAGGGGGGTCAACAGAAAAATGCCAAGGGCCATGTACAGCAGCAGTGAAATAATGAAAGTAAGCGGAAGTTCACGTGGCACAGAAATAACAAAAATAGAAATGATATACCCCCACCCAAGAGGGAATGGGAAGACCAGTGCCAAAATTGTGGCATGAAAGGCCATTGATCCAGAGTGTGCCGAACTCCGCATCATCTCCAGGATTTGTATAAAGAGAACAAGAAAAATAAAGCTGAAACAAACCTGATGACATCTGATGCTCCAGTTAAGTTTTTCAGCTGACGACTTCGAAAATAATGACATGCTTGACTAGCCTTTACTTTTATCTTAGCAAATTGTTTAGAACATCTCACGTTATGAGAGCTTTTGTATTACGCAATCTGTTTTGATTGAAAAATTTTAGTAGACAATAAATGAATATGTCTATCTGAATATGCATGTGCCTTTATGTTTCATCTTTTGAAACTGCTCTCATAAATAATTAGTAGACAATAAACACGTACGATCTCTTTCAATACAAAGCCCAATATCAGGGCTATATTGAAGATCTAGGGAATGCAACACAGTTGCCCCCAAACGACACAAAAATAATGGATGCACTAATCCCTCCGAATTCCAAAAGAAACTTTCTAAGTTTCAAGGACATCCGTTTCAACGGATCCCACTTGGAAACAGCAAATGTAAATGAAAAATTACCGTATGCAACGTCTCAAGAAAAAGGAGTAAAATCCACACTTGAACGTTTTGAGAGCCTTATAGGCCTCTACCATACGAAGATTCGGAAAAAGGAAGCAGAATTAAACGGAGCACCTGAAGTGCCCTACATCAGCCGAGTTTTTACTCTGGCATGATGGACTTGGCCACCCTGGATTTGTGATGATGCACAGCATCTTATCCTATGGGTATGACTTGAAGAACCAGAAGATTCTTCAGAAGGGAAAATTCCCTCGCATCCCTTACTATAAGGGAAGATTAATTACAAGGCCATCTCCACGAAAAGTTGAAAAAGGACCTCCACGCTTCCTCAAAAAGAATACAAGGAGAAAAATGTGGATAAAATCCACCACCCCTAGTGGGCTATTTTGGTACTTCATTGTACTGATAAATGCATCCTCAGAACATTCGTACGCATGTCTACTACAAGACCCGCAACTTAGCTTTTCCAAAGCTATTGGCACAAGAATAAAAATGTTGCGGGCACATTTCCCAGACAATAAAATGTTGTAATTAAGTCTGGTTAATGTTGGGAAATATACCTCCCAGTCTTTTCAAGAGTACTGCCAATCAACGGGAATTGAAAATGAACATACAAGTGCCGCATGTTCATACCCAAAATGGGTCGGCAGAGTCACTGAAAAGTAGACTCCAATGGACTGAACGTCCATTAAATCCCGATTGCCTATGGATGCATGGGGACATGCAAACTCTGCATGCTGCATCGTAAATGAAAATAAGACCCTCTGGAGGTCAGAGTCTCCAATGCAACTTGCATATGGAATGCCACCGAACATTTCTCATCCGAGAATCTTCGGTCGCGCAGTCTTAAATCCCCATTGCACCACCAAAGAGGACCAAAATGGTACTCAACGTTGCCTAGGTATCCATGCAGGGTTTGACTCACCCTCACTTATAAGATACATAGAACCCTAAACGGGGGACGTCATTAAGGCACACCTTGAAGACTGTGATCTCGATGAGACGAGTTTCCCAAAAATATGCCCAGATATAGAAAATCTGGCGCGAAGAAAATTATAACGTGGGATACAAAAAGTTTGACCCACTATGATCCGGTAACAACACAATGTGTATATGAGATCCCGAAGATCCTCCACATACAGAACACTGTCTACCAATTACCGGAATCATTTATTGACAACCAGAAGATTGTCAGATCACACATCCCTGCTGCAAAAACTCCAGCTAGGATTGACATCCCCGAGAATGGATGCAATCCACCAGCAGCAGAAGTGGCTGATCCTCAACAGAAAAGAGGCAGACTACCAGGCTCCTAGGACAAGAAACTCCTGTAGACCTTAAGACAATACTACCACAGGACAATGAGCTCCTGTCCACACCATCACCCTTCCCGGAATCCACTGCAGAAGAATTGCCGGGAAAAAGTGAAATTAAGTAAATGTTGTACGTACTGGGGAGGTGTTGGACAGATAGAACATAAATTGTCGACAAATGTATTCACGTATCATATTGCCATATACATCGCAAAAGCGATGATGTTCGTAAATTATCGTTCCACACTCCGTTGCTAGAAGGCAAACGTAGAGATTGGCCAAAAATGTGGAACGTGGCAATAAAATATGAGCTGGACTCACTTATGAAACGTGAAATGTTCGGACCTGAAGTCCAGACACCAAAAGGTGTCAAACCTGTGGATAAAACAAAGTATTGCAAACATAAGAAAAATAAATACAAAATCGTATGCTATACGGTACAACCTATAGCCCAAGGAAAATTTCGCTGAAACTAGGGATCGAACAAATTCAAATGAGCATGTCTCATAAATGATGCATCAGTCTCCCTAAGTTATCAAAAGCGAATACCTTACGATTTGGCGAAGGAAAATTTTTGGATATGCTGTTATTGGATGTTGTGACGGCATACCTTCGTGGATATCTTGTAAAGATAATTTTCACATTTGCTTAAAATGCCTGAATAGACTTCGGGACGTCTATTCAAGAAAAACAATAAGTATAATAAATAAATGTACAACCAAGAGAATCACTTGACAAGTCAATGATTCCTACTGAAGGTTGTCTTTGCAAAGAACAGGATTAGAGATCATAGTTGGAGACAACTAAAATCTCATCGGATCTCCTGAAGAGAAAACCGAACTACATGTACAAGCCTGACCTTTGAACATGAAAAGACCTAGGCAAATATAAAGTCATGGCTCATAGAATCCTGTTACAAACGCCCAGAAGTGCGTTGGAGAAATTAACAGGACCATTGTCATCCAAAGTACACCTACGGTGGTACACTTACTGGATGTATAAAAAGAACCATTCCGATCGCTGGAAGAGGGGGATGATATAACCGGTCCTAAAATCCCTTATCTAAGTGCAATCATGCACTCCTGGCTAACTGCATGTGTCCCGGTATAGCAATTGCAGTAAACTCATTTGCCAGAGATAGTTGGCACCTAAAAAGGGCCATTAGACCGGAGTTAAGCCTTCTGCGCTTCCTCCAAGGGTCAAAAGATTCGGGCTTACAAAATGAAGTATCATCCTCCAATGTTCATGCAAATGCAGGTTTCAGGTCCAGTCCCTATGCTGAGATATCACAGAACGGGTACCCACAGTGGGATGGCCATCCCCTGCAGATCTGCAAAGCAATTTATGAAGGCGACATCTTCCTATCATTCCGAGATCCTCACCACACCAATGGTGTACTTGAGGGCGCCTGCTGGTACATCACATCCCAATGACGATTGGGATAGAAGCTGGTATTGTGGAGCTAACCACAATAGTCTGAAGACATCATCAGAGGCGACGATACTTAGCACACCTCTCCAGAGTTTCTGGATTCAGCAGCTACTTAATTGCAATAACTTTGTAATCTGTGTATATTTTCGGAATGTTGTAAATAGGAATGATGAGATAAGCCTACGAGATCTGAAAGCCTAAGAGCTTTTACAGATCAGGGGAAGTTGAGGGAATTTGTACTCTTTTCCCTTAGCTATGGTTTTTCCCACTGGGTTTTCCATAGCCAAAGGTTTTAAAGAGGCAAATCAAATCAACTCTGGATCCCGAAGTATCCACCCCTCTGTGACGCTCAGAATCCAGAAGTATTCATGAGCAGAGTCACTTGTACAAATCAGGGGGAGTTAAAGAGCGTTTGCACTCTTTTTCCTTAACTATGGTTTTTCCCACTGGGTTTTCCATAGCTAAATGTTTTAACGAGGCAAACCTCACCAACTCAGGATCCCGAAGTATCCACCCCATGTGAGACTCTTATTACGCTCAGAATCCCGAAGTACTCTTGAGCGGAGTCCACACCTATGGCTGGATAAGGGGGAGTGTTGTGAATGGAAATAACCCGAGTCGGTTAGGATTGCGGGTATCTTAGAGATACGCCCATATCTATGTATTCGATGTATCTACTCTCCTATCATGCCTATAAATAAAGGGCTGGAGGTTCCTCCCCCAATAGTTGATTCATAACAAAACCCAATTTGATTAAGGAGTTAAAGCTGACAGCTGTGCTTCATATTTTCAAGGCCCACATGTATCGGCCTAAATTAATAGTATTCTGGCCTTAACATATATGGGCCGGGCCTTAATAAACGTACCTAAATCTGTCCAATTGAAATAAATCTTGTATGGGGCCAAAACGAGAGAATCCCGTCTCAAACCCTATCAGAGTTCAGTCAAGACCGAGAGGAGAGAGACACACTCCTCCTTTCTCCTTCGATCTTTTTTAGGGTTAGGGTTTCAGCGTCAGGAAGAAAAAATCCGAAGAAAATGGCGGATGAAGCAAACAGAACTGTATCATATCATTTTTCTTATACCCATTTCCCACTTTTTCCCCCTTTAACTTCAATATGCGCCCTATTTTTTTAAAAAAATTATGATTGTCATTAATACGGAGAATTTTGTGGGATAGGCTTTTGTGGAGCTCCAAGGGCGCATGATAGAGACCACCGGCAAGTTGAAGCAGGTTCGTTCTTTCTTAAATCTATTCTTGCAAATACTCCCTGGCTCATAGTTTTGTGTTTTGGCCCAATTTAGCATCAATATTTTTAAAGGAAGATGTTGGTAATAATCTGATGTTGCATTATGATTTTCATTAGTATACAGTGTCTGATTTCTCTGTCTTTGCTTCATTTACTAAGTGTTACAATCATGGCAGACAGTAGGAAAATTGATCATTTCAATTGAAGTTTCATGTACTCGCGTTATCTAGTTCTGGTGCATAAGAGAAATTAGCATACAATGACCCAATTATACAAAGAGTGTATGTTCTGTCAAATTGCTCTGTTTGCTACTAATGAGATCAACTAATAAGGGCGGAGAAGCATACTCACTGTTGGTTTCAAACTAGATGAACATTATGCAGGGATGGGTATTTGAGCCGTTGTTCTGGATGAATAGTTGGAATGTTACATAGACTTCTATCCCTAGTTGTTGATGGAGATCCCTTAGGTGACATCAGAAACAAAATTTGCCTCTGGGGATGTGACTCAAAATTAAATGCAACTTGCCATTACCAATCATATGTTCTTTCCATTTTTTCTAGGACCTTTGATGAATGTAAGAGAATTTGGAGGATGTAAACTGCCCTCTATGATAACGGCAAACCTTATGTCATCTCTAGTTTCCATTGGGTGGGAACTTAAGAGGGTTAACCATAGGCACACAACTGGTCATTAAACTTTCTCAAATCATTTGCAAATCCTTGCTCTACTGCTGGCCCCATTTTTGATGGGGAAAAGCTTACATAATGGCAATCACAATGATGAAGCACTCCAAGGCTGTCCACCTCTTCAATGCTAAGCCATACAACCAATGAATTTATCCAATTACAATGGAGATAGGAACCATCTAGTTTTCTCTTCTAAAACATGTGTCTCTATGTTTGAATATGATGCGATTGTGGTGCAACGAATGCGGATGATGCATCGAATATGGACATGATCTTATTTGAAAATGATTTAATGGGAGAATCGTGTCATTTAATGAGAGAATAATATTATGACTGTATTTGGCAATATTTTAAATAGGGATGTGGATTTAATCCTTTTGACTAAATACCTAATTAGTAGGAGTTTTATTATAAATAAAGGGGGAGATCTAGAGATGAGGGATTATGTTTATTTTGAGAGAAAATTGAGTGTAGAGGTGAGATTATCCATCGTTCTTTGGAAGTGCGGATGTCCTCTTTAACCGGAGCCTTGGGAGGGTGATCGCACCTTTAAGTGTGATCAAGGTATCTTTTATTTTAGTTTTTATTTAATAAAAATTAGATCTTTTTTGGTTCATATCAATTTGGTATCAGAGCACGACGATTCTGCGGCCAATATGGAAGATCACTATGCGTTTGATGAAATGCTACAAAGAGCTGATGTGCTGCGACAAGAATGGAATATGCTTTATCGATATGAAATATTTCAGGAGGCGGCTAACAATTATGTTCTCGCAAAAACTCATTTTAGCAACATTTCCACAGCTAAGGGCGGATTCGACATTTACGATGTCTAGTTAAATTGATGCTATAAAAGTTGCATTGCATTAGGTTCAGAGATCTTAACTTTAGATCCTAAGAATGTTACAGTTTTTAGTTTTTCTTTGTAGAGAACAAGCTATTGAGCACTTGGTTTTCTTGAAGCTGGTGACTCGGAGATGATGAAATTTTATGGGATTTTTCGAGGAGGAGACCCATTCGAAGGGCGACACGACATCAAATCTGAACAAAGACGAATACAACGGTAGAGATGCGGAACAAAAGGTGACAACTTTGAAAAGGGACAATGGCAAAATCATCTCTTTGGAGAAGGATGTACAAGAAAAAAGAAGATCCAGCTTCAGATCTGAACCCAGCTAACGACTCCGACAAAGATCCAAGGCATCTCGACCATCAGAAGGATACATAAGGGAGCAGCGGTCCACTCGCAGGTCTCCAGGGCCCTGTAGTCCCTCTACAGGGCTGACAGGCCCCCCGCCTGTGCTGCAGGGTCCCCGTGGGCCCTGTCCTGGTACCCAGGAGCTCGCAGAGCTTCAGAGGTAGACATTGTGCTCATTCATGTCTTGCGCTTAGTTTCATGCCGTGATGAATCCACAAGGAACCTTGGTGGTTGCTATAGCTTCTTTCAGGGCTTTATGGAGGATGACGGGACATTGGATGGCCTTTTGATACAGGAGGAGGTGAGCACCATCAGTCGGAGATGAGTATCTCACGCACTTCATGCACCACCTTGAAGACAAGGTGGTCCTTTGGGGGCGGAGTAATGATGCGATTGGAGTGCGACGAATGCGGACGGTGCATCGAACGTTGACGTGATCTCATTTGGAAATGATTTAACGTGAGAATCGTGTCATTTAATGGGAGAACAATATTAAGACTTTATCCGGTAATATTTTAAATAGGGAGGGTGATTTAGTCCTTTTGACTAAATACCTAATTAGTAGGAATTTCATTAGAAATAAAGGGGGAGATCTAGATAGGAGGGATTCTGTTTATTTTGAAAGAAAATTAATTGTAGAGGTGAGATTATACGTCGTTCTTCGGGAGAGTGCAGAAGTCCTCTTTAATCGACGTCTTGGGAGGGCGATCGCCCCTTTAAGCATGATCAATGTATCTTTTATTTCCGTTTTTATTTAATAAAAATCAGATTTTTTTGGTTCCTATCAATTTGGTATCAGAGCACGACGATTCTGCGGCCAAGATGGAAGATTACCATGTGTTTGATGAAATGATACAAAGAGCTGATGTGCTGTGACAAGAAGGGAACATGCTTTATCGATATGAAAAATTTCAGGATGTGGCTAACAATTATGTTTTCGCAAAAATTCATTTCAACATTCCCACAACTGAGGGTGGAACTCGACATTTACGATGTCTAGTTAAATTGATGAGTTGTTATCTGGTGACGGGATGCTTTCAGAGTTGCATTGCATTAGGTTCAGAGATCTTAACTTTGGATCCAAAGAATGTTACCGTTTTTCTTTGTAGAGAAAAGCTTATAGAGCACTTGGTTTTCTTGAAGCTGCCAACTTGGAGATGATGAAATTTTATGGGATTTTTTTGAGGAGGAGACCCATTCGAAGGGAGACACGACATCAAATTTGAATAAATACAAAGACAACGACAGCGATGCGGGACATAAGGTGCCAGCTTTGAAAAGGTACAATGGCAAAATAATCTCTTTGGAGAAGGATGTCGAAGAAAAAGATCCAGCTTCAGATCTGAACTTAACTGACGACTCCGACGAAGATCCAAGGCATCCCGACCATAGAAAGGATATGGAAGGGAGTAGCGGCCCCCTCACATGTCCCCAGTGCACTATAGTCCCTTTGCAGGGCCGGCATGCCCCCCGCCTGCGCTGCAGGGTCCCTACGGGCCTTGTTCAGGTACCTAGGAGCCTCGCAGAGCTTCGGAGGTAGACAATGGGCTCATTCGGGTCTTGCGCTTAGTTTCATGCCGTGATGAATCTACAAGGAACCTTGGTGGTTGCTATAGCTTCTTTCAGGGCTTCGTGGAGGACAACGGAGACCTTGGATGGCCTTTTGATACAGGAGGAAGCGAGCACGATCAGTTGGAGATGAGTATCTCACGCACTTCATGCTCCACCTTGTGGATAAGGTGGTTCTTGGGGGGCGGAGTAATGATGCGATTAGGGTGCGACGGATGCGGACGGTGCATCGAAAATGGACGATCGACAAAGGCGGACGGTGTAACAAATGCAGACGGTGCATCGAACGTCGACGTGATCTCATTTGGAAACGATTTAATGTGAGAATCATGTCATTTAATGGGAAAATAATATTAGGACTTTATTTGGTAATATTTTAAATAGGGATAGTGATTTAGTTCTTTTGACTAAATACCTAATTAGTAGGAGTTTTATTATAAATAAAGGGGGAGATCTAGAGCGGAGGGATTATGTTTATTTTGAGAAAAAATTGATTGTAGAGGTGAGATTATTCATCGTTCTTCAGGAAAGTGCCGACGTCCTCTTTAATCGGCGTCTTGGGAGAGTGATTGCCCCTTTTAAGTGTGATCAAGATATCTTTTTTTTCAGTTTTTATTTAATAAAAAAATCAGATCTTTTTTGGTTCCTATCAGACTATAATTTGTATATAATTTGTATGAATTTACATGTTTCATGCTTGATAAAGTGTCCATCGGATGTCTTTTAGGTGATTAGGGAGTTGCTAAGATCCAATGATGGACCATCCTGACTTACTATCCACATTTCATCGTTATTTATATGCTCTCAAATAGTAGTGTATAAACATCCATGTAGTTTAAACTCTTATCAAACATTAATCATTTAGTTTTATTCAATGTTGCATGAACATGCCAACGGGAGGATGACATGACCCCAACACTCAAATATTAATTCTAGAAAGTATACTCAAAATATTGTCTGATTCATGTATTTGGCAGGATTGGGCTCTATAGTTGAAGCGTTGCATTGCCTATTTTTGGTCTTCTATTAATGTCATGCACAACCAATATCTCTATTGTAATAATGCGAGAAGGGTTGTGTAGGTCAACTCTCCAAGTGTAGTCGAACTTTTTGAAATAGACGACAAGCTATCGGAAATTACAAACTTACCACTGACAAAAAAATACTTGAAATTATAGGTTTACCATTGACTTAATTTGGATTTAGGATTCAATTAGAAACGAGAAGTTGCTACATGCTACTAATTGAAATTATTGGATAAAACATATTTGTTTTTCTTGACATGGTCATCTTATAGTGTTATATATCTATGTTTTAAAAAAAAATTAGTGACAAGTCAAAACTGACAACTTGAGATAAATAGTCTCATATATTAGGATGGGGAGAGGACATAACCCCTCGATATAAAAACATGAAATAATGATGTAAAAGTTTTTTAATCCTTTTAAGTGCATGTCCACCAAAAATCATTTTTGTATGCATGTATTGGCATGTCCATTAATATTGTGTTTTTTAAAAATGATGTTAAAATCTAACAATTTAATTTTAAACTTTAATGACAGTGTCTTCATTAAATAATTCATGATGAAAATTACTTTTTTCATTCTAAACCATTTGATAATCAAACTGTATTTTGTATAAATTATCAATTTAAAATATAGAATGAGAAACATGACACCGAGCATAATACTTTGTTACATTTCACTAGCATAAAATATAAAAATGATCAATTATCAATTATTGTTTTAACAACTTTAACCCAGCTTGCGTTTTCGCTAACGGTCCTAAGCTCAGATAAAGGAGGAGGATTGTCTGTTAGGCTTGTGATAAGCTTGTCACACTTTTATGATCATGAACTTGAATATAAATTTTGTTGGAACATATTTTCCTAAGTGACGCGTTTTATTGGAGCATAGGTGCGACAAGTAGGCAATGGTTGCTAGGTCATCACCCAAAAATGATGCATCACATCAATGCTCGGATGTGGTGTTAAAAATGTCAGGGTTTTTACTCTCTAATAGATGTGAGAGTGTAAATAATTTAGTCCATAATTGAAGGACCATATCAGTATCTTGGAACATAATGGCTCTAAATGAAAAGTTAGGAGAATTTTTTTGATGTAATGTTTAGGAGAAGGCTTAATATTTTATGCATTTAAGAGACTAAGTGAGTATGTGAGAAGGTTAGAGTAGTCAAGCTTTATGGCTATGAGCTTTCGTATAACGGTAAGTAGGGAAATCAAAATAGGATTGGAATAATAATTGATAAAAAATTGCAAAGAAATGTGATGAATTTAAGAAGAAAAAATAACATGATTATGCAAGTTAAATTGGTGTTAATGGAAGAGGTAATGAATATTGTTAGATTTTATGCGTTATAAACAGAATTGGATGATGCAAATAAATAAAATTTTTGGAGGGATTTGAAGGGTGTAGTGCAAAAAATACACGTTCGAGAACTTTTTCATTGACGGTGACCTTAATGGTCATGTAGGTTCAAACATGATGAGTATAAGAGTGCATGGTGACTTTAGTTTTATGGATAGAAATGCAGTTGGAGAATCTATTTTGAACTTTTCCCTTGATTATAACTTAATGTTAGCTTGGTTTTTGTAAAATAAATTCACATTTAAGAACCTTTAGAAGCACAACGAATGCCAGTTTCTTTTTGACAAGAAGGGTAAATAAAAGATATTGCAAAGATGGCAAGATAATATCAGGGTAGTGTAGCTACATGGCATAAAATTTTGATCCTAGATGTGCATCTTACTAAGTGGCAGAAGCCACAAAGTTAAGATAGATCTTTGGATTAAGTGATGTAAATTAAAGGATGATACACATGAGAGATTCAAAGAAAGGGGGTTGAAGAAAGTTGATTCGGAGTTCTGGGTGACATGAGTGCTATGTGGAAGAAGATAACTGATTATATTAGAATGATAGCCAATGAAAAACTTGGTAAATATAATGGTATTGCACCATTAGATGTGAAGATATTTTGATGGAATGAAGAAGTGGAGGTTGTTGTTAGAGCTAAACACAATAGTTATAGAAACCTTGGGAGATATATTGATGACGATGTTTTAAAAAGTGATAGAAGAACATCTATCGACTATCTAAAATGAGAAAGAAAAATCAAAAGGATTTGTACATGGTTAAGTGTACTAAAGATGAAAATTAAAATGTTTTGATCAAAGATGATGAGATCAGATATTGATATAGAGAGTACTTTGATAAACTCTTTAATGAAAGTCATGCATAGTATATAGGAGATAATGAGGTTCTCTTAAAAGAGCTAAATTATAGTTTTATGCGAAGACTCTGAGTATGTGGTGAAAGAAGCTAAGAAAAGCATGTCGATTAGATGCGATCGTTATTGAGGTGTAAAAATGCATATGATATGTGGCCGTTATATGGTTGATAAAGTTGTTTACAAATCAAATAGAATACTAAAGGAGTGGAGGAGTAGCACCATGGTATCTTTGTATAAAAATAAAATAGAAATAACCAGTGCACAGTGCAGGAGAAACCAAAAAAATCCACCCATAGTAAGCGGGGTCCCCACCCAGTGGCAACCAAAGTTTTTTAAAGGCTGTAAAGGCGTACGCCTCAAGGCGTGCCTCAGGGCGAGGCGCACCGCAGTGCCCTGAGGCACGAAGGAGGCGGTCACCCGCCGAAGGCGCGAAAATGTGTACGCCTCAGGTCGAAGGCGTACGCCTCAGATCGGAGGCGCGCCTTGAGGCGTTGGGGTTTCACAACTTGAAACATGTTAGTTTTTGCAATTTTTTAAAAATTCCCATGGTATAAAAGCTAAAAGAGAGAGAGAGAGAAAGAGAGAAGAAAGAGGAGCTGGACTCGCCACCACCTTGAGTCGTCGTCCCAGGTTAGTCTTCTTCCTTCTTCCTTCTCTTTTTTCTTCCTTCCTCGTTCCTTTTTTCGTTCTTCCTTCTTCTTCGTTCCCCCCGCCCATCGCCGGTGTTCGCCGGTTTTTCCGTCGCTTTTTTCTTTTCTTCTGTGTTTTTTCTTTTCTTTTCTTCTGCGTTTTTTCGTCGCTTTTTTCGTTCCTTCTTCATCATTTTTAATCGTTTCTTCTGCGTTTTTTTGTTTCTATTGTGAGAATGAGAGAGTGAGAAAGTGACCGCGAGAGAGATAGAGAGGTGCATTGTTTTTTGTGATGCTGGAAAGGGTGAATAGAGAGAGTGTATGAGTGAGAGAGAGATGCTAATAATGTTTAATTTCAGAAAGAATGAATAAATTTAATTATGTGGTTATAAAGTGTTACGCCTCACAACACGCTGAAGGCTTATGCCTTACGCATTGAGGCTTACGCCTCGCGTCACGAGTCGAAAAAACGCCTCACGTCACGCCTTCGCGTTTTAAAACTTTGGTGACAACAGAGAGAGAGAGGAATGTGTGTATTATCTGGGGGGGGTAAAAGGGGAACGGTCTTAATGACAAACATGTAAATAGTGAGGATTAAATGGGGTTTCGTGGGCTTGTGGGTGTTTTTTGGGTTTGTTAAAGTTCAATGGCAAAACCGTAATTTAGTGGGCATGGGGATTTTGAGGGGTCATGTGGTGCCCCATTTGGTGATGTGGTCACATCGCCACATGAGATAAATGTGCCACATGGGACAAATGTGTCATATGAGACAAAACTTAAAAACATCCCTCAAATGTATACTAGATATAATATACGAAGTTGCTTTAACTGTCGTGGAATCAGTGCATCATCATGAAACCATGAGAGAGAATGATCGTGTTTAGGTTAAGAAATAATGTCACCATATCACAAAATCAATTTGATTATATGCAGTGACGTTCCATAACTGAAGCAATACATTTCATTGTGTAAATTATGGAGCAATATAGAACAATAGAGAGATTTGTATATGATCTTTATGAACTTAAATAAAACATACAATAAAATCCTTAAAGAGGTTTCGTGATAGGTCTTGCTGAACAAATGGATCCCTTTAAAGTACATTACATTAATTTCGGATATGTATCAAGGAGAAGTTACTAATATGAAAACTTATGGTGAAATAAAGGATAACTTTTCGATTATCATTGGATTACATTAAGGTTTGGCTTTGAGTTTAATCCTCTTTGCTATAATGATAGATTAGCTAATTAGGCATATCTAGGAGGATGTGTTTTGGTGTATGTTATTTGCAATTGATATTATTTTAGTAGATTTGATCAAAGTTAGTGTAAAGATTTGTGAATGCAGACATTGGAGAATCAATGTTTTAGACTTAGCGGGAATAAGGTCGAATATATGGATTGTAAGCTTAGTAGAGTAAGACATGATGATTATAGCATGGTGAAGCTTGACTGGAAAAATATATCGATAAGTACTGTAAGTATCATGGATCGGTTATCCAAAAGAATGTATGTATTAAGAAAGATGTTGATCATATAATTAAAACAAAATAGTTGAAGTGAAAAGCCGTAACATGAGTTTTGTGTGATCAAAATGTTAAATGGTAAATTTTATAGGACGATAATTATACTAGTTTTGTTATGTAGTACATAGTGTTATGCTATCATAAAAAAGAATGAACAGAGTTTAGGTGAGAGAGAGTTGCGGTGAATTTGTGGCAACACTAGAAAAGTTAATATAAGGAACGTGGATACCCGAGCATAGGTATGAGTTATCCTTATAGAGGATTTGATGAGAGCACATCGATTGAGATGGTTTAGTTGTATATGCCGAAAACATATTAATGCGACATTTAGAAAGATAGAACACGTGAATAGTGTGATCAAAAGAAAGAAAGGTATGCTGAAGAAGACACGTATGGATGTGATAAGAGGGGATCTGAAAGATTTTGGTTTGACAGAAGAGAGTTTTTGGATCGTAATGCGGGAAAAACGAGTGTCCAACATCACGATCTCACGTGATCACGATCCGATGTGATCACGATCCGATATTCTTTTTATTGAGTCTATGAAGCATATCCCAATTTCTAGGATAAAGGCTACGAAGAAGAAGAATGTGAAACATGACGACCTGTCAAAAGCATCTTTTCCAATAAAATTTCAGCCCTTACCCTGGAAGGATTTACCCGATAACACAATATTCAGCTATAACATCATTTCAATACTCCAAAGACAAAACAATCAATTTTTAAAGTGGATTACTAATATACCCATTTAGGAGCATATAACATGGATGCACAATAATGTCTACAACTGCACACATGCGCACACACTCTCCTGTTGCTATTACATACACTTACAATCCTAAAGGTTTCCAAAATGTTACTCTTAATTCTAGCCCGATGACCAACATAAAACAAGACAGATACATTACAATTATCTTTATCTCCCTATGTTGCATAACCAAAATATTCAACCCAGCAAAATTCGAAAACAAGCTACATGCTATTGACAAGCCTGGGACAACCCATGAATCCCGCTATTATAAAAAAATTTATAAAAATGGTAAGATCAATGCCCAATAAGTGATTGATACATCTAATAGCTTATGTTTTGCAATCTTTATATTAAAGTGTGATAACATAATTAATGACATATTATTGGAACAATACAATGTTACAAAATAAAGATATAACATATATAATACTTTGAACATATTTTCTCTTTGATTTATCTTTTCTTCTTCTTCTTCTTCAATTTAGTTTTGCTCTCTCCTTTTGTGCTCTTTTATTTTTTATTTTTTATTGCAGATATGGTCAAAACCAACATAACTGTTGATATAAAGTTGAAAGAAGACTCTTTCATTAAACTTAGAAGAGATTTAAGCATCGCCAGTGAATCTGAATTTTGAAATATCATCATGGTAGTTTGTTTTAGTTTTCCAAGATTTTTTCTTATTTTTTCGGCCAATATTTGAAATTAGCCAGCTAGCATAAACTAGCTGGTCGACTACTTTTTATTTCTCTGATTTCGCAACATGGCTATTTCTGTTTTTGTGAATTTTTTAATTTCATTTTTTATTATTCGGTTTTTTTCTTTTGTTGCGTCCATTGGTTTCATTGGTGGGTGAAGAATTCAAAAACCTTTATGATTTGTCTTCCCAATACAGACATGTGCACTTCACCCATTGTTTTGGCTCAACAACCCACTTCAACTTCCAACTCCCTTGTCCTTTCCCAATGTACTATCATGTCTTTTCCTATGACATTGTTTGACTCATTTTTTACAAAACAAAACAAATTTTTTTCCTTCTCATGGGTAGGGCCCATTTTTTTATTTTGGCTGGCTAACAAATTTGGTTTGGTCGACCAATTTTTCTGGTATGTCCGTTCTTCAAATTTCATCTGATCAGTTTCTTCCGACTTCCGAACTTCCTGGACAGTTTTTCTTCTCCAATCAGTTACTAAAACACCTGTTCGATTCACAAATTCGTTTCTAAAACTCCTTTCTTCACCCGTTCGGTTTCTACAACCGTTCATTTCTTTTATTTAAAGCCCCTCTGCTCTTTCTTATTCATCATCTTCCTCAATCATGCCCGAACCTCCATAGCCATGGCCTCCTCTCACTTCACTGCCCCAGGCTTCTCCTCGCGTTTTCGCACTCCCGCATGCGAGGCAAAGTTCCACTCCTTTGAACCCATCATCAACTACGCCCCCTCTTCTCTTTTGACATCCTCAAGCTCCTGCCTGCCGTCAGCCTTGCCATCCTTTGGAACGCATACGCCAAAGTCCCTTACTACCCTCTTCTCGTTCGAGAGTTCTACGCAAATCTCACATCCCAAATCGACCATGGAGATCTTACCGTCTTCTCCCAAATCAAAGGCATCCCCATTGTTCTCAATTCTCACACCCTCGTCGACATCAACCATCTTCCCCCCGCCAACGATGATGATCTCAAATTTTCCATGTCAGATTCGGTCATCCTCTCCAAATTAGCCACTACCTTTTCACCCAAACTTAGCACAAGTCGTCTTCATCCCACTCTTCGTCTTCTCGTTAAGATTTTTGTCTACAATTTCGTTCCTAAATTCGGGTCTCGCAGTTACATGAGCACTAGGTTGCTCAAGTGTTTGTATGCGGTAATGAGTGGCTTTCCAATTAACTGGGCGACAGTGCTCCTTCACCATCTTGCCAAGCCTATAACTCAACATTTTTATCTCCCCTGCCTCATCACCTTAATCATGCACCATTACCAAATCAACACTTATGACGATATCCTTATTCTGAATCCTCTTGAATTTGATGCCACCATCCTTGCTAGCATGAAACTTGATGTCCCAGATTCCCAATCTGATGATGACGACGACACCGATTCGGCTGACACCCCTGTGCTGACCACTTTGGGTACATCCGGTCGCCGCCGCAAGAAAGTTTACGTCAGTCGCGAGCGTGTCTTCTCTTCGAGACAAAGCAATTCCTCCATGCTCCGTCGTCTCACATGCTCCGTCGTCTCACTTCCAGCGTCGACACCCTCACTCAGACCGTCAATGATGGTTTTGTGGGCATACAAACTCAATTCAGTTCTTACGACACTACCCTTCAGACCCATGCTCGTCTCCTCGGCCAAATTCAAGAATCCCAGGCTCAAATCTTCTCTCTGTTTGACTCCCTCGATTTGTCCCCTTGTCGCCATACCCATCGCCCCTTTACCCCTGGCCGCGACACTCTCTCTCGTCGCCGTTAATTTGGTTGATTTCCAGTTTCTGATGGCCCTACAATGGTCTCCTTTCCTTTGGTTTCTACGGTTTCCTTGGTTGTTTTTCCCTTTGCAAGGTGCTTCGGTGGTGGTTGGCTTAGTCCTTTGGAAGGCTCTTATGTTTTTGCACTTTGTTTGTTTTGCATCTTTTTGGAAGGCTATGATGTTTCAGTCTTTTGCATGTTGCTTCGGTTGTACTTGGTTCACTATGTCCCTTTGATCTTAAGCATTTTGTTGTATGGTGGTCCCCTTAAAGTCTGTTGGTGCTACTGTTTTTCTTAATGTATTATTAGTTTCATGTTCTCCGGTTTGTTCATGTACTCAGTCTTTATATAATGTCATATGTTCGTTTCGTGCACGATGTTCTGTTCCTTTATTTGTTCCATGTTCATATTCGTCTCCTAAATTGGTTCTGTCTTCATATTGCTTGCTTATACTAACTAAATTCATCCAATTGGTTATCTTCCTTTTTCCACTTTTTTGGATGACAAAGTGGGAGAAATACGACGACTCACATTAACTCTTAGGCATTTATTCAGGGGGAGTAACATAAGATTACTAATATATTATTTGATTAAAGTTTGTCATCATCACAAAGGGGTAGAATGTTGGAATTCCATAATTTCATATCTCTATTCTATATGGTTTTGATACAACAAACTTAATATTGTTATTATTACTAACTCTTTCTGTGCAGATAACTGGCTACTCAACATTTACTCTTGGATATTATTACTAGTTACAGCTTCCTGCACAGAGACTTCTCTAGATTCAAGATGCAGTCGTATCTACGGCTTTTATGTAATCTATGTATTTGTCATTTTATAGCTTTTTAAGCCTGATGATGACTTATCTAAGTTGACTAAGGTCTCTCCTAACATCAACCTAGTCTTTTCAGAATCCCAAAATACATCTTTAAAAAATTAGCCGACCAATTTATTTTTGTTAGCAGGCTAATTTTTCCTTTTCGAATTTGACCTTGAAATTTGGTTGTCAAATTCCTCTTCATATCAGTTCCACGTTTGTAACTTCAAACGGTCAAATTTTGTCGTTTCAAAAATTAGCCGACCACAAAAAATCATTGGCCGACTAATCCCGTTTTGACCGTTTTTTGCAACCGGTTTGTTCTATCCTTTGGTGACGATTTCTGACTGATGAAATATGTCCATTATAACTTCCTCTCAGATCTATAAGTAGATGAGTACCCCCTTCTCTTTCATTCACTTCTTTTTCCAACTTTTCTCTTTAGAATTTTAATTCTATTCTCTTTAAGAGAAAGCCATTGTTTTCATTTAAAGAATTTTATTTGAAGAAATAAAATTCTGATATTTTCTTCATTTGAAAACTAAAATCGTCAAGAGGGTTTCTTCCATCCAAAATCTAGAAACCTTGAAATTTCATTAAACACATTTCCTTTGAGTTCCATTTGAAATTTTGAAATTCACCTCAAGGCTTTAGGTATTGTTTCATTCTTCATTTTGTAAGTTGAATCTCTTGGTGTAGAAAGTACAAAGTTTGGGACACTGAGAGTCGCCATTTTTGTATGTTGTTGCTTGCGGGACAAGTATTATAATGGATTGAAAATCTTTACGGGATAGAGAACTGGACGTAGGATCACGAGAATCAGAATCAGGATCAATCTCGGTGTTTGTGTTTGCCATTCTCTGTATTTTATTTATTTACTTCCGCACTCTTATTGCATTTTTATTAACATTTAAATTTGCAATTTCGTCATGATATACACTATTCTCCCCCCTTAAGTGTATTTGGTGTGCCAGGAGATCCTATAATACCATAATCTGTGCGGTTTATAACATATATATTTGAACTAATTTGTCTCAAAATTTTAAGTGGACCAGCATTACGAGCTTACAGTTTTTAAGGTTTCAGGAGGAAACCTCTCAGGTCTAATTCACCTCATTACATATTCACATGCACTACATTCTTTGAAATGTTTATGTGCATTTATCATAGTTTTATATTGTTTATTGCTAAAGTGAATCCTTCTGTTGGTCTCTTTATGCAAATCATGAATGTATTGTGCAAATGATTCAGTTGACTTGTCACTCTATGTTAATGTGACATGAGAATAAGGTCTATAGGCTTTCTAGGTTTATACCCTTGAACTACTTCAAATATACTAATGCCAATGGACTTATTCACTAACCATTATATGCAAACTCAGCAGTTGGTAACATTATTAGGATTCTCATCCACTAAACATGTCAAGAGATTTTCTAAACTTCAGTTCACTATCTCCGTTTGACCATCGATCCGAGGCAGCAAGCAGCGAAATTTTTTAGCTTGGTGCCTATCATATGGCATGATTTTCAAAAGTAACTCATTACTTTCACATCCATATTTGAAACAATTGTTTTAGTCAGACCATGTAATCGAACAATCTTATCGAAATAGAGTTTAACAATATGAGATGCTTCAGAGGTTTTGGAACATGATATAAAGTGTTATTTTTTGAGAATCAGTCCACTACAATACAGACAAAATCATGTTTTAGGCGTACGTGACAGTCCTAACACGAAATCTATACTGACATCCTGGTAGGGACAATCTGGTACATCTGGTACATGTAAGGGTGTATAGAGTCCGGTATTTTTCTTTCAATGCTTGGCCAGTTGACAAACACACCATTGCCAATATGTCTAGCGGCATTTCTCTTTTGGCTCGGCTAATTGAACTGACTCCCAACAAATTCTATTAGTTTGTCCTGTCCAAAATGTCCTAGTAATCTCCCAATATGAATCTATCAAATAATGAAATCTTTCACAAACATCCGTGGGATACACAACTGAGTAGCCCTAAATAGATACCCATTTTGTAGAAAGTAACTATCTTGCTTTTGAATCGACTCGTCCTAAAGACTATAAATCTCACTAAAATTAGGGCACAATGCGTATTACCAATAACCTCTATGACTAAGTGCATCTGCAGCCTTATTCTAAATCCACGTCTTATGATTAAGGATAAATGTATATTCTTGAAGAAATTTATTCCAACGCCCATATACGGAGTTTAGTTTCTTCTGAGAATAGAGATACCTAGATGTTTTGTGATATGAAAATAAGACATTCTTACGGTATGAGATAATACATTCCATATCATAATGACTGCACTATCACATAGAACTCATTAGTATAGGTGGAGTATTTAAGTTTGGCAGCACTACGTTTCTTACCAAAATATTACCAAAATATGCCACATGATGTTGTTCTTGGCTCAATACTCGCCTATGCATATGCCTAATGTATCATACAATGTCAAATATATTCATGAAATCTAAGAGGCACATAACATGTACTTTGATCATGCATCTCTTTATATCTACAAACATTTATGCACTAGGTTTAGTCCTTACAAACTGCCCTTTTTTCATACTAATCAATTAGTGATGTGAGATATAATTGTGCTCTGGTACCAAATTTGATGTTGAACCAAAAGCTTTGGAAAAATTGGGGAAAAGTTTTGGTAAAAACAAAGAAATTTAGGATTTCAAGTCTTCTCACCAAGGAGTCGACTTCTCGTCAACATAGACCTTTCTCAGATTTTGGGGTTTTAATCATTCAAATTTTGCATTGATTTATAAATCAAGTTTTGAGACTTATTTATAGACTTACAGCTATAACATTTTCTCCTAACTAATGTGTGACTAAACTTATTACATAAAAAAGTAAAGGAAAAAACTACATAAAACTGGGTCTAATCAAGTAGCTCCACTTAGGCTTGAACCCAACAATATAGAACTAGGTTGAGTCTCACATCTCCGTTTGTGTGTGTACATTGTTGCCCCGATCACTTTTAAATCCAACACACAAGCTCTCGTCATATTCTCCTCTCTGATTAGTTCATCAGAATCCAAACGAAAACCATATGTAAATTCTTGCTTTGTGCCCAATACTTTATTCAAACCTTTCCAAAATCTGGACAAGAATTTATGATCTCCGAAACCATTCTCTAGAACTCCTTGCAATCGGACAATATCAACATGTAGTGTTGCCAATTTCTTGAAGTAATGGGTAATCTTCATGGAAGAAAATGAGCTATCTTGGTCAATCCATCCACAGCAACCCAAGCAACATTTACTCGTCATTTGGAAAGGCCAACCATAAAGTTCATAGTGACTTCAGTTCAGCTTCATTCTGAAATACAAAAAGGGTCTAGTAAACTTGTAGGTCTTTGGTGTCCGCCTTTCACTTGTTGGGAAGTCAATCATCGTGACAGTTTGCAATATCTCTTTTCATGTTGTTTCATCAAAATGTATCTCAGAGATTTTCATACATGTTTGTGTTCCTAGGGGTGAATTGTATTGTCAGAGAAATGGACTTTTCCCATCAGTTTCTTTTTCAGTTTTGCGTTATCAGAGACACGGAGGTTTTCAAACCTTGAAGGACATCTGAAACTACAAGTCACGGTCCTTCCATTCCTTTAATCTGATTGTTTGCAAATGAGGGTCCAATTTTTTAGCTTGCATAATACTTTCAATTAATGTTGGCTGCACTGAGAGTTGGGCTAAGGTATCACCATATCCATGCCAGACAATCTCAACATCAAATTGTCTCAAATCCTCTGAAGTATGCTTTTGGTTGGTGATCAGGTATGCCAAATTTGCACCAAATTTTCTACCCAAGACATTAGCTACAACATTAGGCTTTTCTGGGTAATAGTGTACATTCAAATCATAATCCATCTACTCCAACCATCTTCTTTGTGTTATGTTCAGTTCTTTCTAGTGAAATGGTACTTTAGACCCTTATTATTTGTGTATGTCTCACAAGACTGACCTTATAGGTAATGCCCCCAGATCTTTAGGGAAACAATCACTGCAGTAAGTTTAAGTCATAAGAAATTTAATTCATCACATAATGTTTAAGTCGCCTCGACACATAGGCCTTTTGCCATTCTGCATTAACACACAACCAAATCCTCTGTTAGAAGCATCACTATATCATAGAGCCACCTGATCATGGAGGAGTGATTAAGATCGGGACCGCCACCAGACGAGACTAAACTTTTGGACGCTCTTCTCACACTCTTTTGACCAAACAAGGATAGCTCCTTTTTTGAGTTAATCGTTTGTTGAAGGAGATGCAATCTTTTAAAATTCCTCAACGAGTCTTCCATAATATCTGGCTAATTCCAAGAAACTACAAATTTTAGTAGAGTTAGAAGGCCTCTTTCACTCAGCTGTAGGTTCTACCTTAGAATTAACTTAGCCATTATCTGTGAGAATCACATGACTTAAATATATCATGCTATCTAACCAAAACTCATATTTCTTTAGCTTGGTATAAAGTTGCTTTTCTTTCAAGGTTTGCAACATTAATCTTAAATGCTCATTGTGCCCTTCCTAACTCAAAGTATGGTTGGAATATTCTGTTTATAAGTCGTTGGAGCATTAGTTCAACCGAAGGCATTACCAAGAACTTACAATATTCATATCTAGTTCTAAATGCAGTAATAGGCACATCTTCTGATCTGATCTTCAATTAGTGATGTCCAGATCTGAGATCAACTTTCTAAAATAAATGAGTACCTTGCAATTGATCAAATAAGTCATCTATCCTTGACAATGAATACTTATTCTTTATCGTCACTTTATTCAATTCTTGAAACTTTATTCAATTCTTGATAATCGATACATAGTCACATGGTCCGATCCTTCACAAATAGAACTGAAGCACCCCAAAGAGACATACTAGGTTGAATGAATCCTTTATCCAACATCTCCTGCGACTGCATCTTTAGTTTCTTAAATTCTAAGTGTGCAGTTTGATATAGAGCTTTATTTATTGGGTTAGTACTAGGTACCAATTTAATTGTAGACTCAATATCCTGTCAGGTGGCATTCCTGATAAATCGTTAAGAAATACTTATGGGTAATCTCATACCTTAAGAATCTCACTCAATTTAACTTCCTCCTTTTCAGCATTAATCAGATGGCTAAATAGCATTGGCACACATCTACCTCTAGGACAAACTAAGGTTGCCCCAAAAGTTGAAAGAGATTTGCTTGACAAAACAATCCATGATAACATGATATGCAGCAAGCCAATCCATTCCAAGGAGCATATCAAAATAATGCATATCTAACAATGGCTTGCCAAGAAGATCATATTACCAATTTCAACACCACATCCAAACACTGATGGAAATATTAACATATAGTTCATAATCAAGTGTTTTAAGAGCTTTATTTAATCTAAGTGCAAGTTTTGGTGATATGAATGAATGTGTAGACCTAGAATCAAATAATACTCTGGTAGGATGAGAGCTAATAAAAAGTGCACATATTACCACAGAGTTAGATGCATCAGCATCTTGTTGAGTCAGTGCATAGACTCTCCTGTAGGTCTTCAGCATTTGCTGCTGTGGAGTGGGCTTATAAGCAACTTGTTCCTTATTGGTAGGGCAATCTCAAACAAAGTTGCATTCCTTCCCACATTCAAAACACCCTTGAGCCAATCCATTCCAAGGAGCACATCAAAATAATGCATATCTAACAATGGCTTGCCAAGAAGATCATATTACCAATTTCAACACCACATCCAAACACTGATGGAAATATTAACATATAGTTCATAATCAAGTGTTTTAAGAGCTTTATTTAATCTAAGTGCAAGTTTTGGTGATATGAATGAATGTGTAGACCTAGAATCAAATAATACTCTGGTAGGATGAGAGCTAATAAAAAGTGCACATATTACCACAGAGTTAGATGCATCAGCATCTTGTTGAGTCAGTGCATAGACTCTCCTGTAGGTCTTCAGCATTTGCTGCTGTGGGTTGGGCTTATAAGCAACTTGTTCCTTATTGGTAGGGCAATCTCAAACAAAGTTGCATTCCTTCCCACATTCAAAACACCCTTGAGTCAATGGGCATGACTTGCCAATGTGATTTTTATTGAACTTATAGCATACTCTGACATGTCTCTGAATTGGGGGTCCAGACCTTTGAATCAAGCATTCACGTCTTTGTATTTTTCATCTCTTAGGCGGCTGCTACTTAATTTGTCCTTTTGGCCACCCAATTCAGAGACATGTCAGAGTATGCTATAAGTTCAATAAAAATCACATTGGCAAGTCATGCCCATTGACTCAAGGGTGTTTTGAATGTGGGAAGGAATGCAACTTTGTTTGAGATTGCCCTACCAATAAGGAACAAGTTGCTTAGACAGTTTCTTTTGGTTTTGATCCATACATGATGTTGGGGTCTTAGTAGCTTGGGCCTTGTCAACTTGGACAAGTTGCCAAGCACATGGCCTGAGATAATCCCTTAATCCTTTTTGAAAAATCATCACTTCATGACTCATGTGGAATAACGTGTTGTGCAAATCTAGATGATTCATTGAATTTAGCAACATATAGGGTCATAGCCATGTATTCTACTGCTTTAAAGATGCTTTAAAGGCGTGAACTTTACTGCCTCCGGACATGCAACTATATAAAAGTATCATCATAAAACAAGTTTAAAAACTTATCCTCGACGGAGTTGATGAACCTCTTCATCCAAGGTTCATGTCGTCATCTACCAATAAGCTCCCTCCCCTCTAAGCACGAAATATGCAAATGCAACTTTTTCCTTATTCAAAGATCTAGCGCCTCAAACAAACTTTCTATATGATCAACCAAATCTTTGAAGGATGCAGGGGACACCTTAAACCTCTATAATCACAACTGTCATCTGTGAACCTTGTCTTGATTGCAAAGCCATTGTCATGTCTTCAATAGATTTAGTTTGCCTATCAAAAAGTCCATTTGGATTTTGTTATATATGTTCAAGGCCTCCCATATTCCACTGATGTCCAATTTCTCTTCTTGGCATATGAAATGATCGTCCGCCTCGTCTTCTTGGTCTGCCTAGCTCCCTCATTAAATTCATCATCCAAGGATCCCTTGCAAGATCTTTGATTGGCTGTAGCACTATAAGCTCCCCTGCAGTCACACGATGTCAAACTGTACAAGGTACAAATATAGACGGTGAAACCATTGCTTCCCTGCTACTAGAATCAGATACTCCACCACGAGTTTTAATAAGGGCCAGTCTCTTTATAATCAACAATCAATTTAGATCTTAAACATAAACCATATGAATTTAAGTAATAATCAACCTTCAGATAGCAACAATAACGCTATTATATAAATAAGAAAATAGTACAAGTATGATACTTATAAAATATATTTAATTTAAGGACCAGATTCCTATACCCCAAATGACCAAGGACCTACAAGCTACATCCTAAATTGCAACGTAGTTGTCATGCTCCAACAATATACAATATTAAATTGGAAACATGATAACATGGCAAAGTATCGTCTTAATAAGAATTTCAGCACCTAACATGGAGGCATATATCAAATAACTCACAATATTCAATTATAACATCACTTCAATCCACCAAACACAAACTATCACGTATAAATACTCGTCACTAATATACCCACTTTAAAAGCACAACCTTGTAGACTGATGTCTACAACCACACGTATATATACACTTCTATTGCTATTACATATACTTACTATCCCAAAGGTTTCTAAAATGTTACACTTAGTTCTAGCCCCAATCAAAACAAAATGAGACATTCATATCAATTCTCTTCGTTACCCCCATATTACATAACCAAAATATTCCACCTAGCAAAATCCCAAAACATGTTAGTAAAAAAATTAATAAGCTTTTACTAGAACCCCACCCTCTTGACAAGCCTTGGACACCTCATCGATCCTATTGATTTTGAAAAATATAAAAATGGCTAGCTCAATGCCTGATAGTGATTGAGACATATCAAATCGTTTATGTTTTGCAATATTGACACTTAAGTGTATGTTTTGCAATATTGACACTTAAGTGTAGTAACTTGATTAATGACTTATTATCGACAATGAAGTGGTGCAAATTAAAGATTTAACATATATGATGCTTTGAATATATTTCCTTTAGAAATTACATAGGTCATGCTTGAATGCAGTCAATAGCACTTCACATCACGATCAACTTAGATCTTACCATATTAAGCCACCTGTGGTCGGGTTGCCTTATCAAAGGCCTGCGTAGAATAACTCTCTTAGACATATCGAGATATCATGGTTTGCTAAAATTTTAGTTGATATCAGTATCATCATTGAATGGAATATTGAATACATGGGCAAGTACATATATCTAATTTCGATATTAGTGAAACATACCATATCCCAATGTCATCACACAGTTCATGTCCTTAGCTTGATGTATTTGCATTCCATTTATATATAATATCGACTCAAGAGTGTCCAAATTATTTTAGTCACCTAATTTTCTAACTCAGAGAATTAGCAATCAAACATGCATGTGTATGACCGACCTCATATATGTTAACCTGATATTTCAATAAAATATGCCATGCATACATGCAAGTTAGATTTATTAAAAAGAGAACATATCACATGCATGTTTCAAAATCATGTACTCCTCACTTACCATAACATCCTTTACTCAAAAGTCTCAATCATGGTCAAAATGTGTCCTCGTTCCTTGTGAATCCAACTAATAAAATCCAGCAATTCTCAAATATATCATATTTATTGAACTTATATGATCAATTTATTAATCTCATGATCAGTAAATTGACTACAACTATTTTGAAAGTATTCACTAAAGCCATGAATATAATATTCAACCATAATTCTCATGATCGTTCTAAAAGAAATTCACTATATATTTTTATATTTTATATTAAGGTAATAAATTTTGTTTGAACTTGTAGAGATTCCCTTTTTATTTTTGTTATTTTCTACTAATTACTTAGATTAAACTCTCTTTTAAATCATTACCATAAAGCAAATTAAATAGATAGAAGAAATAGTATAATATTTCCTTGGAATCCATGCTAAATTTGGATCAGTTGTACTTATAGTTAATATATTACTATATATAATACATATCATATGATACAATATAATCTGAAGAGATTTTGATACATATCACAAACATATCAAAAAACATATCAAAGATGTAAAATATCTTATGATATGATTGTCATATCGGACCAATACGATATATATCGATCAACACACACACATATCTTGGTACTCATTTTCCGAGAGAGAGATATATATATATATATATATATATATATATGAGGAAATTGTGCCTGTGCACGTGCGTAGGCAGAAATACCTGCGAACGCCCCCTCTTTCGGGGTTTGTAAGTATTTTTTTTTGAATTTTTTTGCAGTAGGTAGATATACTTGTTATGTAGCTCCCCATAAAATTTCAGGTCATTCCAACACCGTTTGAGCCTCCGTTCATCGATTTCAAAAACGTTGCGTAAAACTGTCTAGAATTCTGGACAGTTTTGCGCAACGTTTCTGAAATCGATGAACGGAGGCTCAAACGGTGTTGGATTGACATGAAATTTTGTGGGGAGCTACATAACAAGTATATCTACCTACTGCAAAAAAATACTTAAAACCCCCGAACAGAAGGGGCGTACGCATGTAATTTTGCCTGCGCACGTTCTTAGGTACATTTTTGGGTATATATATATATATTTTTTGAAAGGTGAATGTAGAACTTTATTGAAAATCTGTACAAAATACAATACAGTGGGACATGGAGTTCGGAATTAGAGAGAGGATAGGACACAAGCGTCGTCACTCTCTACTCTAGTTCCTTACGCCCTCTAAGCACATATAAATTTGCCTAAGGCAACCATCAAGCCAAATAAATCTCCGTATTACATCAACCGATACAAAAAGATAGTCTAAAATCACTAAGGAAAAACTCAATATTATCCCATAGCTTGCCCCTTTGCAATGTCTCCAATTCCCCAATTTGCTAGCACCTTTGCATCAGCTGCACTCTCCTCGTTTTCATCTTCAGTGTCTTTAATATTCATTGAAATCCGGACGTCCGCTGCAATATCCTCGAAGACTTGAAATTTACTCTTAGTGGTGCTCTCAAAAATTCTCCGGTTCCTTTCCTTCCATATATGCCAAATCGTAGAGCTTAATGCAATTTTTGCAAGCCGCCCAACAGTATTTTTTTCCTGGAATCTTTGTAAGAACATGTCACCCATCGTATTTAACTCTGGGGAATGCTGGTTTATGATGCCGAGCTTTAGCAGCATCCGCTGCAAAATGTAACGTGAGAAAGAACATTCAAAAAATAAATGCCTGTTGCTTTCGTCACCTTCGCCCGCACACAGTTCACAGGCCGCATTTGTGTTAAGTCCCCAGCTGGCAATGTAGTCTTTTGTGAGTAGCTTGGATTTGAAAGCCCGTAGAAGTGTTAAGGAGAATTTCGGCTCATTGCTGCTGAACCATACCAACTTGCAGTAGGGGAAAGCCGCACCCTGTAGCCGAGCTCCTTCCCAAGCATCTCTAAAACGAAAAGAGCTAGAAGCCCATTCCCAGCCGTTAACCCCTTGTGTGACCCCATTTGCCTGCAGTATGCTTCTGAAACAGTGAATACTAGGGTCCCGAATCCAATCTGAACCGTCCCAATAGTCAGAGACGAGTTTCATTTCAGCTCCCTCGGGTATATCTTGTAAATTTTTCAGGGGACCGCATGGCAACCAGTTGTCGTGCCAGAAGAGGGTGGTTCTGCGATTCCTGACCTTCTTTTTAATGAGTTTTTGGGAGATGCCCCTGCAAGCTAGCATAAATTTCCACGTACCTGATTGGGAGACTTTTCCCTTCGTCCGGTAGAAGTTGTCCGTATTACCAAATTTTGATTTCATATGATTACCCCAAAGGCTTCCAGCTGACAACATTCTCCATGTTAGTCGAACTCCCGCCGCCATGTTTATGTCAGAAAGGAGTCTCAGCCTAACTCCACCCTCCTCCTTCGGAGTACAAAAATCTTTCCAAGCCCAGAAGCGAGTATTACCCCAAATAAACCTCTTGCACGCGGTTGTGATAGAACGTAAAACAGCCAGGGGGAACACGGAGCGCTTGCATCCAAAAAGAGACCATACCGTAAATCACAGTTTTGACCAGCTCAATCCTGCCTGCAATGGAAAGGGACGAAGAGGTCCATCCCGTAAGCCTCTTCATGTATTTATCAATGAGTCTGTTATACATTGGGGTCTTGGGGTATTTGGACGAAAGAGGCAATCCCAGATATGTAGTAATAGTGGTTGCTAGCTTAATACCTAATAGATTTGCCAAACTCAGAGGGTTTTTGGTACCCTTACTGAAGATACCTGCACTCTTTGCCCAGTTGACTTGCAGACCAGTGAAGTTATAGAAATCCTCCAATAATGCTTTTAGACCATTAAAAGAGTGGGTATTGGCACGACAGAAAACTAGGAGGTGATCAGCAAAAAGGTGGGAAATATAACCTGTTCTTCTCATGGGGTGGATGGCACGAGCAGTAAGAGATTTTGCTATAAGCAGAGAAAAAGCCTCCATAATAATTACAAAAAGGTACGACGAGAGTGGGTCACCTTGTCGAAGCCCCCTGTTCCCATCGAAATATCCAGCAGGCGAACCATTAACCATTACTGAGAAGGTGGGAGAAGACACACATTCCCTAATCCAGCCGATGAATTTATTTTTGAACCCCAGACGGTGCAGAAAGTAGTATATAAATTCTCTGTTCACGCTGTCAAAGGCCTTCTTCAGATCTAATTTTAGGCATGCTCTGGCCCCCATGTGGTTACTAAAATCCCTGATTTCCTCATGGGCTAGAAGAGTACAGTCTGCAAGAAGTCTGTCTTTCAGGAAAGCTGCCTGATTTGAGGAGATGAGATCGTGAATAACCTCTTTCAGTCTGTTACATAAAATTTTACTAATAATTTTATAGATCACATTGCAGCAGACAATCGGTCTGTAATCCCTCAGAGTTGTCGCATTTGAATTTTTAGGGGCGAGCGTAAGGAAGGTATTATTCACCTGAGGGGGTTACTCCAGTGCGAAAAAAAGAGAGGACTCCCTTTGATACATCATCACCAATCAGGGAACAATTTTGTTGGTAAAAGGAACCGTTGAAACCATCGGGGCCTGGAGCTTTGTCAGGCCCAATATGGAATACCACATCCTTTATTTCTTTTGAGGATACTCTACGATCAAACCATGCAGCCGCTTCCTCAGTTACCTTCCGTTTAGGAGTAAGCTTGGGAAATACTCTCCAATAATGTGTTTGGTTGTATAAATCCTTATACAAATTAGGTGCCGCAGCTCTAAGCTCCTCATATGAGTTATTCCTCTTACCCGCCGCGTCGATCAGATGCCCCAGCTTGTTATGGACCTGTCTAGCTCTAGTACTATTAGAAAAGAACCTCGTATTTCTGTCACCCAAACTTAACCAGTCTTGACGACTTTTCTGGCGCAACATTTCTTCCTCCATACCAAGAAGATTGTATAGCTCTAGGGAAAGTTTCTTCTCCTCAAATTGAAGCCCCTGATCAGAATGAATATTATGATGTGTGCGTATTTCAGCTAGCTTTTTGCGGCATTTCACAATAGAGTTTTGTTCGGCCTGATCCCTAGCCCAATCTAAGAGTGAATTTGAGCCTCTTGAGCTTATGAACCAAGTAGAACATCGGAGTACCATGGATGTATTGCGTCCAACTTCTCTCAATCAGGTCCTTATAACCCGCCCAACGAGCCCAGTGATTAAAGTATTTGAAAGGTTTGGGGGTAAGAGATTACATGAGTGTGCATATTAACAACCATGGGGGAGTGATCACTAGTAGAGGGATCTAAGTATTCCACAAAAGACTCCGACAGTACAGATAACCATTCAGTATTGCAGAAGATGCTATCCAATTGAGCTGAGATCCGTTCCCTCCCAAGCCTTTTATTGCACCAACTCATGCGTGCACCAACGCTTTTAAGTTCCTGCAAGTCACAATCTGAAATGCAGTTGTTGAGTTCTTCAAGCATACTCTCCTCCAACTACCGCCCCCAATTTTGTCTTTAGCAAATAAGACGCAATTAAAATCTCCCCCTATTATCCATGCTTCATTTTTTAGCTGAGTGGAATCATGTCGCAGATGCATCCAACGCTCTTCCCTACCCTTGCGGGAATTAAGGCCATATACTGCTGTGAGTCCCAAAGAGCAACCTCCCGTATTAAAACATTTAATGGTGATATGTTGGGAGGAGCACGACACCAGAGTTGATTTCCAGACAAAAGGATCCAGCGCCATCAAGATTCTCCCGCTCGGATGTTCAGAAAAATTGTTTATAGATTCCCAATGCTTGGGAATGCCACACTTCTTAGAACCACCATCCGACTTTAGCTTGGTTTCCAAAAGGAAAACAACCGAAGGCCTCAAAGTTTTAATTCTATCTCAAAGATCTCTATGCCGGATAGGGCTGTTAAGGCCCCTAATGTTCCATATTAAGATATACATTTATATGGTTGGTTGGTGACGAGGGACTCGACCTTCTCTAATTCTGGAGCTCCTCCTAGTACCTCCGGGTGCAGTATCAATGGTTTGTTTTGATTTTTTCCCCTCCATACTACTCACCAACTCACCTTCTTCCTCCTCCCATTCAGGATTATCCATGAACATTGCAGCGGGTAAGCGATCAATCTCAGACTCAATGGCTTCCTCTAGCAAAGATGGAATAGGTATAGTCTTTGAAGAATTACCTGTAGAATGATGGATGCCGCAAGTGTCCGGCCTATCCCTTAGGTTGGTGCCTGCTATGTTTAAATTTGCTTCCAAGCTTCTGTCAACAATTAGGTCCCCCTTCCCCCACTTCTTAGGTCCCCCCTTCCCCCACTTCTTGTAAATCTTCGCATAGTGTATCTCTTCCCAGTAGTCAGAACAACCAATCCATCTCCATGTATCTGAATAGGTGATGCATCATGAGTACTGGCGGGATTAGTAGAAGCCTCGGTTTCATATGCAGTCCTCTCTAAATCAGCCTGCATATTGCTTTTATCTCCCTTGTCTTTAGTTCCAACCTGCACAGGATTTCCTGGAAGGGAGGAAATATTCACGCCGTGCGCTGAAGTAGTTATTTCCACTGGCAGATTCCTCACAATAACCTCAGCTTCCTTAGTATACTCTGGTACTTGTTCCCTAGCATGAGAGATCTCATTTACATTAGCCCCCCCTTCCTCAAGTCCTCTCATAGTAAGAGCCGAAGTTGCCTGATGAGTGTGTAAGATAGGATTCAGCACATTTGGGTTCCTTATATCATTGGACTTCACTGCTGCAGTGTCTTCACATTGGTCTCCTGTAGTCGCAAAGGTAGGTATAGGTTTATCTTTTTCCTTTATTCTCCATACCATAGCATCCGGTATTCCCATTTGGATTGAAGAGAGCTTCCCGCTGTCCATGCATTGTGATTCCGTATGCCCAAAACACACACACTTCTTGCATCGGGGAGGTTCACCTTCAATTTTCCTTATATATATATATATATATCTATTCTATAAAGGATGAAGATTTTGAATGTTTGTCCCAGTAGGACAAGATGACTAGGACATATGGGGTTATGACTAGGACAAGGACTTGATGACTAGGATTGGGATAAGTTTTGGAGGGAAATTTGTGGTGAAGATTTGAAAATTGAAATTTGAGGGGACTTAAATTTTGGGGGGAAACTTAAATTTGGGGGGAAACTTGAAATTTGGGGGTGAAATTTGTAGGGGGGATTAAATAAACCGTGTCCTATGGACACGGGTAATGCCTAGTATATATATATATATATATATATATATATATATATATATATATATATATATATATGAGAATACTGGGTATCATACGCCATATGAGAGGGTCTCTCATGTGCCCTCTCACATAAATGGGGCAAGTACAAGCCCACATGAGCTTGTACTTGTTGTACTTGTCCCCTTTATGTGAGAAGGATATGAGAGACCCTCTCATATGGCGTATGATACCCATTATTATATACATATATATAAATACACATATATACATACATATATACATACACATATATACATCTATATTATAAAAGAGGGATGTTATCAAGAGAAATTGGATAAGAGATATTGGAAAAGAGAAATTGGATAAGAGATATCTATATTATAAAAGAGGGATGTTATCAAGAGAAATTGGATAAGATATATTGGATAAGAGAAATTGGATAAGAGATATCTATATTATAAGAGAGGGATGTTATCAAGAGAGATTGGATAAGAGATATCTATATCATAAAAGAGGGATGTTATCAAGAGAAATTGGATAAGAGATATTGGAAAAGATAAATTGGATAAGAGATATCTATATTTTAAAAGAGGGATGTTATCAAGAGAAATTGGATAAGAGATATTGGACATGAGAAATTGGATAAGAGATATTTATATTATAAAAGAGGGATGTTATCAAGAGAAATTGGATTAGAGATATTGGACAAGATAAATTGGATAAGAGATATGTATATTATAAGAGAGGGATGTTATCAAGAGAAATTGGATAAGAGCTATATTATAAAAGAGGGATGTTATCAAGAGAAATTGGATAAGAGATATTGGACATGAGAAATTGGATAAGAGATATCTATATTATAAAAGAGGGATGTTATCAAGAGAAATTGGATAAGAGATATTGGACAAGATAAATTGGATAAGAGATATCTATATTATAAAAGAGGGTTGTTATCAAGAGAAATTGAATAAGAGATATTGGACAATAGAAATTGGATAAGAGTGATGTTATCAAGTGAAATTGGATAAGAGATATCTATATTACAAACGAGAGATGTTATCAAGAGAAATTGGATAAGAGATATTGGACAAGAGAAATTGGATAAGAGATATCTATTATATAAAAGACAGATGTTATCAAGAGAAATTGATAAGAGAATTTGGACATGAGAAATTGGATAAGGGAATTTGGATATCTATTAGATAAAACAGGGAAATTGGATAAGAGAAAATATAAGAGATGAGATTTTGAGGGATAAAAGAGGAGGTGTGGAATTTTGCACATACAACCCCGGTTTTTGTATTTTTGCCCATGGACCCTCCCCACACACCCACCCACACTTTTTATTCTCACACATTCCGACCATTTTTTTCCAGTTCTATGAAGATTTTGAATTTTTTCCTAATAGGACAAAGCTTTGTCCTACGTGGCAAGTTTGTCCTAGGTGGTAATGACAATTTTGGGGGGACTTAAATTTTGGGGGAAAACTTAAATTTGGGTGGAAACTTGAAATTTTGTGGGAAAACTTGAAATTTGGGGGAACTTGAAATTTGTGGGGGAGAAAAACTCAGTCATTAAATAAACCGTGCCCTATGGGCACGGGTAATGACTAGTACACACATATATATATATACATATATACATATAACAAATCAAAAATTAGGTTATGATCATTCTTGTCAGTTTAGATTTAGATTTAAGTTTGATACATTCGTATTTAGGGCTAAAATTGATTGATACTCTTAACAAAAAACACCAAAATATCCCTTTTAGATTGTCGATGCCCACCAATATTTTCTACTGTCGTTGATGCTGGCCAATTATGTCAACTATCTTTGGATCTCATAAAGCCTTGCATATCAAGATTGTTAACCCTTAAGGACATGCCTAACCTTATCCTTTGGGAGGCTCTTTTGATAACACTTGCATGAGGTCTTGCTAACTCTTTTCGGGAACTCACACCAACCTTTGTACCTACGATTTTTGAACTATTGTCATATTTTCTTATTTATGATTTATTCTATGATAAATCTCTCCATACTTTTGGGATATCTTTGGGAGGTGCTGGGCTTCAGTTTTGCTCCATATCAAGATTTTAAGGTCATCATGATATGCTGTGGGCTTTTGGATCATGGACACTTTTATGTAAAGCCATGCCAGTTTAAACACCATATAGAACACGACACTTGCCATGACAATTTTTTGTTTTAGTGTGCTTTTACAAAAAATGCTGTATGTAGCTTCTCATGTCATGCATGTCCATGTCTACGTACCCTTGCTTCTTATTGTGGCACTCGCAATAACCCCATGATATTGGAAATTTATGTGCAGAAAGTAAGTTTCATAAACATTTCTAAATGATGTCTTTTAATCTAATGAGTAATGACCGATGCTAGTGTTATGTCGTTTTCCTTTAGATTGATCGTGAGCAACGGATACTTCTTTATCCAAATATATCTCTTATAAGGACTAACAGTAGATGATTGTCCTCTAAGTTAATACATGGTTATGGTTTATTATGGTAAAATTCATTTCTCAATTATGACGAGGTAACATAAAACTAATTTGGTGATAAGAATGGTCCTGTCTACATGGAGAGTTGACATGTCTTGCACAAATTTAAGCCAAATGAGTTATTTACATAAATTATGTATCCATTGAAGCTTTATATCGTGCTTTAAATTTGAACACAATTCCTTGAGCCAAATCCATCATCTTTGCATTTTTTTCTACTCTGATGGTTTGAAAATCTAGATGGTTGCTTCTTGTTTGCATGATTTTAAACTGTGATTTTTAGAGTTGGCTTCCATATTCAAAAACTGACCTCCTAGAACATGGGACAGCCATCTCACATGCAAATGGTTTTTGTTTAATAGAAATTTAACACCAATGCAGAGCAGTGGCACCATGGGTGGGGCTAGCATCTTTATCGAGGGGGCACAGTACAATAATTTATTAAAACAGTATACTAAAAATCAGTAGAAAATGCTAAAAATTGCAAGTTATATAGGTGGCTTTTTTTTGAAATTTCAGGTGGCATGCTGAAAATTTATTTTAGCATATGAGGGGATACCATAAGCTTTTATGGGATACACGTAAAATCATAATGATATCAAGGTTCTTTTTGCCAAACATCAAGGGGCATTAAAGAATTAGAAATGCCTACAAGGGCATCTCATGCAATTCTAGGGGGCATAATGAAACATCTTATTTCATATAAGATCTATTGAAATTTTTAGGAGCGCACGTGCCCCACATAGCGCCCTAGTTCAGTCCTTGATTGGCACCAATTATCTGTTAATAAAATTGGTAGTCTTCATAATAATTGTGCCTCCATGGAGACACCACATTTATGGAAATAGTCTTGGACGATGATGGTGATGTAACAATCATGAGATGTGACAATGATGAGCCATTGTTCAGGCTTATCATTTGACTGATATGTCTGTTCGTCCCTTCAGGTGCAGAATCAGATGCGTGGCAAGGAGGGAGATAAGAAACATGCTTACCTAACACTTGAGGAACTTCGGCAATTACCAGATGATACAAATACATATAAATCTATAGGTATGGAAAGAACGTTTATGCTGTTTTTGTTCTTCTAACTTAATTGGTTGTAGCTTAAGGTAGTTATATTTTTTTACTGCCCATTTTGGAGTCAATCCCTAGTTTTCAATTCCCAAAGGGGCTATGCCATGCAAATGCCTTTTTAACTATAAGCGAGTACAATCATTGAGCTCTGTTTCATACAAACTTCTGAGGAATCTAAATTTTCTGAACTTTTGGTTGGAGGCATAAAGATGGAAGCTCCTGGATGAACCCATGATTACTAGAACCTCAATTTGAAGCAGTCTTCTTTTAACTCACATTTCCATGCTGAGCAAGAAAGTGGGCCAATATTATTAGGACAACCGAAGTGAAGTTCCATCCAATTCCAGTAATTCTGTTTTTGTTCCCCATACTGTGTTCATGTCCTATTACTTTCTTTCGGGCTTTCCAGGTTGATTTTTTCAGTCAAGAATATAAATTCAACTAGATTAGCCTGCTATAATATTAAGAGGTAGAGCTTGTTCTAAATATCATGATACCCATTGATAATTGCTCCTGGATATCCATGTGCAATATATATACAAATGCATATTCTATCTTGCCATGTCCCAGCCTCAAAAGACACTTAAACAACAATTCCACTGCTTAAATAAGCATACTACTGAATTTTTATTTTGGCATGTTCATTTCATTTAATGAGTATTGCGAAACAGGACATCACTCCTGCCTGAACTCTTGCTAAAATTATTTTAATTTTTTTGTCTGGGATCACGAAAGGGAGCTCTGAGCTCATTTTCGTAATCTTGAGTATTGGTCCTGTCCTGCAGTACCAGTCCCCAGGATTTGATGTTAAATAAGGTATCTGTATGGGCTTATAGTAAGGATTGGCCAGTCCATAAACAAAATGGATTCTGGTATCAAATAATTAAGGAGCAGGGCTAGCCTAACAAGGGTATATACTTCTCGCTTACTTTGAAGCTTTTAATTTCATCTTAGCTCGTCCTTGTCATTTGTGCACGGTTCGCTAATAGGATGACACTTCTGAACTCCGGATACATCGATAATAGATGTAAGACACCTTTAAGCGAAACTAGGAAAACTTGTGTTTTCGCAACACCTCTTCATTGAGTCAAGCCCTTGGGCATTCATTCTCCTCTTACAAGTTACACACATAACAAACATCAATCCTGCATCCATCCATTTGTATAAAGTATAAACGGCCATTATTGCATCAGGAAACTGGTGGGCAAAGCTGTACACAAAGCTGCAGCAGAAGGCAGGTGTACTTGTATTCAGTTATGTGATTTGTTGTATAATACACATGAGGGAATCTCATTAGAAACAGTTAAGGCCAGAATAAAATCATGAGAAACATCTGTGGAACTCTGTTGCAGTGACACAGATTCATCGTCATGGGGATGATGCAATTTCACACGACAACACTTAACAGTAAATCATAAAAAGCAAATTGGGAGTGTAGAAGTATCGTATTCGATACATGTGTTCCACATGCATGTCCGACTCATGTCTGGCATGACGCAGCTTAATGGTTGAAGTGTCCGTGCTTCCCAGGCTGAACTACTAATAATTTGTTGCCATAATTAATATTTTTCCTTCACTTTCCTCATATTATTTTCACTTATTATCTGTCTATACGTCTAATGTCTATGCCTTGAGTTTTTAACAACATTCCCTCTTCAGTATGTGACATGAAGATGCTCATACATGATGTCAATTAATTACGTTAAAGCACCTATGGTTAAGGGTCTAAAATGCTTCTGATCAGTAGTGTTAGATCCGCCGCTCAGAATTAGAAAGGTTAAATTGTGGCTTTTAACCATAAACTTGCATATGCTTACAGCGTACTCGTTTCTTTGCAGGAAAATTGTGAGTCCCGGTGAACTGGAAACTCGTCTTTCAAGAAGTGCCTTATATTTCCGCATCCTATTATTTCTTCCTTTGACAATGACAGGTTCGTTTTGGAGCCGAAATCCTTATTGGTGAGTGAACAAGAGCAGAAACTTAAGGACAGTGAAGCAGCCATAGCTTCCTTGCAGGTCTGGCCTTTTTCTGCAACCGAAAAATGTTTAACTTGCTACAAGTAATCAGTAACGACTTGCAGTCGCACTAACTACTGTTTTGCTGCAGACGTCGAAGGAGTACTTAGAGAAACATCTGGGAGAGGTGGAGAACAACCTGAGGGAATTGCTGCAGCAAGATCCGGGCCTTGCCCGCCAGATTATGTCGATGAACGTGATGTAATTCTCCTTTCCTTCCTCGAAGATAGCTGCCTTTACTTGCAGCGACAATCTTGTATGTTTAATTTAAAGCTGTATTAGAACTTGTTTCAAGTTGCCTTGCTTCCATTATGTTCTGAACGTCTGATGGGTGCAACGATTTGGTTCTTGATTGTATGGCCATTGTGATGAGCTTCTGCAATGTATGTATAATTCAATCTCCGGTCTTTTTGGGACATGTTTTAGGTTATTGTGCTCTTGATGAATTTTGAGGTATGACTAGATATTCTGTAATAAGATTTGTGATCCACTGGTGTAATTGTTTTCGTATTTTATCAATAAATTTCCGTGAACAGTAAGTCAGATTTAGATCTAGTTGAAGGTTGATTCCTTATTTCTTGAAGCAAACTTTGTTTAAAACTTTTATCTTTTCGTACTAGTTGTTTACGGCAGAGATGCGTTTCTATTTAATAACTTTGAAGCAGGTTTATGTCTGGTTCATACCCAGTTGTAGAAGCTGTCCAAAGATTAGATTAACAATAAGACAACGATTAACGAGCGTGAACACGGTTTATTGGATATTAAACCTACCTCAAATGTAAATAAGATAAATTGCTCCATTTCTTCGTTTGGGAGGCAATTAATTCTTATCTCAAAAATTCTAGCTGTGAATGGATATGAACCAGAGTCGGTTGAGATTGAGTGTATCTTAGAGATACGTCATACCTTTGTATCTTATCTTATAAATCTCCTGCCATGCATATAAATAAAGGGCTGCCTTAGCAATTGATTCATAACACGTTATCAGCACGAGCCTCTAAATATTTTTCCACAAAATTTCGATTGTTGCGAAGGCAAAGGGAGACGGGAGATCCACGCGCGGGGTGCAAGTCTTCCTCAAACGAGCGTCGTCATCCGTGTAGGCTTCGTGCAGCCGTCGCTATATCCAGATGACGGATATAAAGGTAAATCCTGCTAAAAATGTCGCTTTTATCATACGTATGATCGTTTTCTCCAATGATCTCGCAAGATCGTAGTAGAATCTGGGCTTATTGCCCCCAAAATCATGTTTTTAACATGGTTTAATCTGAAAATTATTTGGGTAATAATTTTTTTTTTGCTAAAACCCATTACCCTCGCCGGTGGCCTTGCCGCTGGCCACCCCCCCTCTCATCTGCGTGTTGCTGCCGGCGCCGCGTGCCCCCGCCCCTGCCACCCCCCTGCTTGCAGCGGGGGGCTGCCGCCGCCGCGCATCGCCGCGCCCCCCCGCCTGCAGCGGGGGGCTGCCGGCGCCTCGCGCCACCCCTCCCCCGCCTGCAGCGGGGGGCTGCCCCCCCCGCCTGCACCTGGGGGCTGCCTCCCCCCGCCTGCAGTGGGGGTTGCCCGCGCCGCGTGCCCCCTGCATCGGGGGGCTGCCGGCGCCGCGTGCCCCTGCGCCCCTCGCCTGCAGCGGGGGGCTGCCGGCGCCACGAGCCCGCGAGCCCCCGCGCGACCCCCCGTTTCCCCCCCGCCTGCAGCGCGGGGGCCACTGTCCGCCGCCGCTTGGTGGCACCCCCCCGAGGGGCAGCGGCGGCTAACCCTAGCCGTCGCCTCTCAACCTTGTTGGGACCAAGAGCCCAATTCAAAAAAAAAAAATGGAAAAACAGCCTTGCGGGCCTGAAGCCCGCAGGCTTAAAAAAATTTGGGACTGAGATGGCGTTTTTGGCGACCTAAAAATTCATGAAATATCATGAAAAATCATGGGGCTATCTTTTGGGATATATTGGGGATGAATTAAAAAGGAAAACTTCTTCCTTTTACGAAGAATATGTTTAATTGTTAGGCTCTTTTCCAATCTTTTTGGATAAACCCAAATTTGCACAACCCTTGCATTAAATGATTTCTTCTGTAGAATCATTAATATATGATTTGCATCATTTTGGCTTATTCTGCGGATAAACTATGTATGGTTGTGCATATTTTTAAAAATTAATAATTAGGAAGATCCTGCGACCGCTCTGCCATTAGTCAGCTAACCTAACGGCGTATGACGTTGCCAGCGGTCCAATAATTATTAAGTAATTAAATTGTTTGTCCATATCTACGAATAAATATGCCCGTGATGCCTGTGATGAAAATATATGATGAAAATGTTTGATGAGCACAAAATTTCTGCATGGATGGCTAATTGCGGTTTTTGAATCGCCTGTTTAAGCCCCACATTTTATTTTCCTGCACTTTTCTTTTACTTTTAAGAGAAATTGTAGTGAGGAAATTATGTAAATGTCTAAGACTGAAGACCACTTTCCATTGAGACGGAGGCCACAATTGAATCTGAAGATCTTATATGGGACCCAAGAGGTTTCCAAGTTGTAATTTCTTTTTAAAAGCTTTCATTTGTGTAATATGCACTGTAATGGGACTTTGGACTCTTATTTATGTGAGACTGGCCCATCCACGCAATTAGCCATTCATATTAAAATTGCCTCCGCATGAAAATGTTTATGTTTAAAATATTACTTCATGCAAATTTGTGCTCTGCTAGATAAAATAGTTAAAATCACCAGTGTCGATTTCGAAGTGCTGGATGCATCAGGAAGAAAGTATCTGAGCTGGCAGCTCGATGTGAAGTTTCATCTGCGGGCAAAGTCCCTCATTTCTATTATGACTAATAATGAAAATGTAAGCGATAAAAGAAAAGACGCAAGCCATTATCTATATTCGCCGCCATGTGGACAAGACCCTAAAGGCTGAATAACTTACGGTCGAATATCCATATGAGCTGTGGACTGCCCTTGAGGATATATATAAACATCAGAAAGATGTTATACTACCAAGGGCACGATATGAGTGGGAGAACCTGAGACTGCAGGACTTTAAGTCCACAGCTGAGTACAACTCAGCTCTCTTTAGCATCACCTCACGCCTGAAGTTGTGTGGTGAAAAAGTCTCAGAAGACCGCATGCTGGAAAAGACGTACACGTCTTTCCATGAGAAAGATGCGATACTAATGCAGCAATACCGTGAACGAAAGTTCACCAAATATTCTGAGTTGCTGTCATGTTTACTCATGGCTGAACAAAACAGAGAGCTTATCCTCGTCACTCACAACATGCGCCCCTGGCACTGCCCCCTCCCAGAAGCTCATAATGCCTCTTCTTCTCGAAAGAATAGAGATAATAAACGAAAAGAAAGACCACAAAAAGGGGGACAGAACAAAAGGGTTAGGGGCCAAGTCCAGCAGCGAAGAAATGAAAGAAAGCAGAAGTTCACCTGGCGCAGAAATGACAATAATAGAAATAATGCACCCCACCCAAGAGGGAATGAGAAGACCAGTGCCATAGCTGTGGCATGAAAGGCCACTGGTCCAGAGTGTGCCGAACTCCGCAACATCTCTAGGATTTGTATAAAGAAAACAAGAAATATAAAGCTGAAACAAAACTGATGCCTCTGATGCTCCAGTTAAGTTTATAGCTGACCACTTCGAACATGATGACCTGCTTGATTAGCCTTCTATTTTTATCTTAGCAAATTGTTTAGAACATTTCATGTTATTAGAGCATTTGAATTACGTAATTTGTTTTGAATGAAAATGTTTATCTGAAAATGCATGTGCCTATATGATTCATCTTTTAATAGATGAACTGCTCTCATGACTGATTAGTAGACAATAAACACTTATGATCTTTCAAATACAAAGCCCAACATCAGGGCCATATTGAAGATCCAGGGAACGCAACACTGTTGCCCCCAAATGACATAGAAACAAAAATAAAGGAGTAAAATCCTGTATGTAACGTCTTAAAAAAGGAGTAAAATCCATACTTGAACGTTTTGAGAGCCTTACAGGCCTCTACTGTTGAGTATTGGATTCCCCGGATTTGGTTTTGGATGATGAACAAACATAAATATATCGTGAACTAACACTTTGTGAGCGCAGTTATGGAGATCGTCGCCAAACTTCTTTAAACATCTAAAGTGACGTCTCGAGACTTCTCAATACGCGTGATCGTATGCTTGAAGCTTCGTTGAAGCTCAAGGACCATTATTGAAGTAATGAAGATTTGATCGAAGCTTTCGAAGACGGTTCGTCAAGTTTAATTTAATGTCTTCTAGCTTCGTTTCGTAGAATGTTAAGCCTTGAGTAGGTCTTACGTTTTAATCTTCATATAGCTCATATCTTTAGCACTAGGATCTTAGTAGAAGTCCATACAAACTTTCCCGAAGCTTCGCGCTTCGATTCGCGACTTCTAGTGCATGTTAGTTGGTTCAAGAAGAAGAACCAACCGACTAGATGGTGATCTAGTTGGTCAGAAAAGCTTCTTGGTCCAACTAGTTTGCCTCCTTCATTTTTAGCTCAGTTATTGTTTACAGTTAGTCGGTCAAAGAAGATTCACCGACCGACTAGTTGTGAAACTAGTCGGTTAGGAATCCTTCTTGGACCGACTAGTTGAACTTCCATTTTTGAGCCTGAGCTACTGTTTATCGTTAGTCGGTCTATGTACATTTGGCGACCGACTAGTTGATGATCTAGTCGGTCAACATTTGTTCTTGGACCGACTAAATCAATTTGTTCTCAGACTATTTGTTTTATCTCTTAGTCGGTCTATGAACACTCACCGACCGACTAGTTGTGAAACTAGTCGGTTGGCAAGTCTTCTTGGACCGACTAGTTCTTTAAGTCTGAACTTCATCTATTCACTGTTCACCTCTTAGTCGGTTCATGTTGAATCACCGACCGACTAGTTGATGAACTAGTCGGTCAGTGATCCTTCTTTGACCGACTAGTCTGCTTCAGAATAGAGCCATTGGAGCATTAAATGCCACGATTTTTGCTCTCTCTTTCCTCTATCCTATAAATACTTGGTGTGCTGCATTCATTGCACTCAAAGCTGATATTAAGAGAACTTTAGAGATCAAAAGAGAAGCATTCAATCTCATTCAAAGCTCATTCATTTCCATTCAAGAATCTCTCCCTCACTCTTATTTCAAAAGAGAGATTCATTGATTGTGAGCCTTCCAAGACAAGTGCTTGATTCTAGGTCACCAACAACCTCATAGCTCTCCATTGCTGATCTACATCTTGGAGCTAGGGTTTGGTGCCTTCTTCTTCCTCAAAATCATCTTTGCCCTAATTCGTAAGTATACTCAAGGCATAGGTATTTTGTGGTAAGCTTTTCGTATTTCATTTACTTTCAAATTGTAAGTGTTTTACTCTCGGTTGTGAGAGTTTGTTTGTGATCCCGGGTTGTGGGAGTCACAATTTCATTTGTGTATGATTTGACTTTGTAGAGGTTTTCTACAAGTATTTCATAGTGCAAATCTTGAGTTAGGGTTTCTAACTCAAGTATCCGGAGGGGATCCGGGTGGTTGGGACGTAGGATCACCGGGAACAAGTCGGGGAGACTTGGGTGGATCCGAACCCGTTATATTGCTTGTTTGCGATTGCATTTCTGTGTTGTCATTATTTACATTTCCGCATTTCCGCATTGATTGGTAGAGTTTGCAAGATAGTTAGGAATTATCTTCTTAATTATTTTGAAGTACTATTCACCACCCCTCTAGTACTTGTGCAGTAGCTTCGTAGGGCATTACATTTGGTATCAGAGCCAAGTCTATAGCTATGTCTGCCAACGAAAACAAGACCGTTCGTCCACCTTCAAATTACAGCACCTTCAGGAACCGTGAAGGAGCTTCTTCGGTGATGGAAGGACACTCCTCGACGAGGCCTCCTTTCTTCAACGGTACCAACTACGGGTACTGGAAATGCCGGATGGAAACTTTCCTCCGGAGTGCTTCACTATGGAGGGCCACGATGAAGGAGTATGTCGAGCCCGCCGAAGAAGATTTCGAGAAGTGGACTACCGCGGAGGTCGCCGCGGAGGTAAGCAATGCCAAGGCAATGAACGCCTTGCAATGTGCCTTGGAGCCCGAGGACTTCAATAAGATATGCACATGTAAGAGTGCATATCAAATATGGAACTCCCTCCTCATCTTGCATGAAGGAACGAGTAGGGTAAGAGACTCTAAACTCGTAGTTGTAAATAAAGATTACGAGTTATTTCATATGCTACAGGGTGAGAAGATGAAGGAGTACTATGCTCGCTTCGTCGACATCACCAACGAGTTAGAGGCTCTTGGTAAGACCTACACCCAAAAGGAGAAAGTCTCGAAGATCATCGATGGACTTCCCTCTTGTTGGGAGAAACGTACCTTCGCCATCGAGGAAGGTAATGATATGAAAACTTATACCGTCGTGCAACTAATGTGTACCTTAATGTCTTATGAGGTACGCAATGAAAGCAAGCTTAAGTTGCAGGACAAGATGAAGTCCTACTTGAAGCAAGACGAGCCAAAGAAGAAGGCTATTGCTTTCAAGGCCGCTCCATCCACATCCACATCTACCGATGATGAAGACTCGGAAGACGAGTTGGACTTGGAATCCATGGCCCTCATGGCAAAGAAGTTCAACCGGTTCTTCCGGAATGGTAATTTCAAGAACAAATCCAAATTTAGTTCTTCTAACGCCTCCTCTCCTTTGTGCTTTAAATGCAACAAGCCAGGACACATGAAAGCGGATTGTCCTCAAAATAAGCAAAAGGAAAAGTGGAAGGCGCCAAAATTTGACAAGTCAAAGAAGTACAAGAAAGGGTACAAAAAGGGACTTGTCGGGACATTCACCGACTCCGAGGATTCCTCTAGCGGAGAGTCGGACGATGAGCAAGTGGAGCAAGCACACATGTGCTTCATGGCTAGAGAGGAGCAAGATAAAGATTCCTCTTCCGATGATAGCGACAATGAAGGCGATGAGGTAACAATGGATGACCTTAGAAATGCTAATGAGCAAATATGGTCTAAATACACTAAATTAGTAAATAGATATACTAAGGTAAAAGATGATTTAGCTAGCATCCAAACCTCGCCTAAACCTATCATCACCAACAACGACACCGTTGTTGAAGAGTTGAAAAATGAGATTGTAAATCTCAAGTCTCAACTTGAACATGTTAGCATTGAGGATCCGGAGGAACACAAGATAGCGGATTTGACTTCTCAAAACTCGACTTTGAGTATTGAGAATGAAAATCTCAAATCTCGTGTTTATGTGCTCACATCGCAAGTATCCACTTTGGATGCTTCTATGCGTTCTCTCACCGAGAAATATGAGTGCACATTAGGCCGAATTAATAAATTCAATAAGGGTAAGGACCATTTGGATAAAATCCTAAATGCCTTACTTCCGGCCAATCACCACATTGGCTTGGGGTATACGATGGGAAGTTCATCCAAATCGGCCACTACCTTTGTTAGGCCAACTTCCGATGCTTCAACGAGTGCTAGCAAACACTCTATTGGTAGTTCATCTACTAATGGTGCTTCCTCCTCGTACACACCCTCTTTTGAAAAGAAACCCACTTTGGGTGGACCTCCAAAGAAGGGTCATGCTTACATGTACACCAATACCATGCCACGTAGGAAAACACATCCTACTCCACGTGCTCACACATATGATGATTTTTATGTTTCACATCCACGGACACGTGCACACCATGTGAGACACCCTCATGCACGTGTTCCTCCACATGCATATGTACACACACATCATCGTATGAATAATGATCATCATGCACCATTTCATCATGTTCCTTATGCCTATCCACGACATGCATCACGTAGAAATCAACAACGCATGTATGCACCCAATAGGATGAGGGCTCCCAAAATCTTCACTATTTGGAGCCCAAAGGACACAAACATGAATGAAAAACAAGTTTATATGAATTCTTATTTCATGAATGTCGTGCATAGTGATAATTATGTGGGGAAGTCTAAGTCCAATTGGAATTGGCTTCCAAAGGTCTAATCTTTTGGACCCAATGACCTTGGGTACCATGATACGATATTTTCTATCTTTAGGTACTCAAGAGAAAGAAAAGGAGCAACAAATCCAAATTTGGCTCCAAGAATAATTGGATACTCAATAGCGGGTGTTCAAAACACATGACGGGTGACGCTCAATTGCTCTCCGGAGTGGTGCCCATTGCAAATGGAAACCAGGTAGTCTTTGGAGGCAACGAGAGCGGAACCATCATAGGTGTTGGCAAAGTGGGTAATCCTTCTAAAACACTTATAAGTGATGTTTACCTTGTTAAAGGATTAAACCACAATCTTATTTCAATAAGCCAACTTTGTTATAAAGGTTACAAAGTTAGCTTTGCGAAAGGAATGTGCCATATTTTGAATAAAAATACTAATGTTGCATTATTTTCTGGCACACGCCATAAGGATATATATCCTAGATCTTCCAAGATCACATGAATAATGTCTCATTGCCAACACAAGTGAACAACGCTTATGGCATCGACGTTTTGGTCATGTGAACTTTGGAACACTTTTTAAGCTTTCCAAGTTAAATTCTATTAGAGGCTTCCCTAAGCTTGTCTTTCAAAAGAAAAGCTTTTGTGACTCGTGTCAACGAGGCAAGCTTCCAAAATCGTCATTTAAACCTAAGAAAAGTATTTCTTCTAAGCGGCCACTAGAGCTATTACATCTAGATTTATTTGGGCCAACTAGAGTTGCTTCATTAGGAAATGCACGTTATGGACTTGTCATCGTTGATGACTTTTCTAGATTTACTTGGGTATTTTCCTTAAGTAATAAAAATGATGCTTTTGAAAACTTCACAATTTTTGTTAAGAAAGTACAAAATCTCATTGGAACCACCATTGTCACTATTCGTAATGATCATGGAGGGAAATTTGAGAATGAGTCTTTCTCAACTTTTTGTGATGAAGTTGGTATTACTCACACCTTTTCATTCCCTCGCACACCTCCTCAAAATGGTGTTGTTGAGAGAAAGAATAGGACGCTAGTGGAGTGTGCTCGCACTATGCTTGATGATAGCCAACTTGGCCATCAATTTTGGGCGGAAGCGGTACATACCGCTTGCTATGTGTTTAAAAGAATACTTTTGAGGCCCGGCACCAAACAAACTTGTTATGAATTGTTGTTTGGTAGATTGCCTCAAGTTAAACATTTTCAAGTTTTCGGTGCGAAATTTTTTATTAAAAACACGTATGATAGTTTGGACAAATTTGATCCAAGATCCGATGAGGGGATATTTGTTGGATATTCCTCCCGTAGCAAAGCCTACCAGATATACAACAAACGAACCTCAACGATCGAGGAATCACTTCATGTTTCATTTAATGAAGGTTTTGTCCCTACTAGAATTACTAATGATGATGACTCCATGGATGTTTTATATGATTCAATTGGTAATTATAATTCTATTGATTCTATTGATACTAATCCGACTAATGAAGTTTTTGAGAATGTTCCTAGTGATCAAGGAATTCCCAAACGGATTCATACCGTTCGTGACCATCCTCATGAGCAAGTCATTGGCAATATCCATGATAGTGTCAAGACGAGATCACAAGTCAACTACTTCGCTCATTGTGCCTTTGCCTCCTCGATAGAGCCAAAGAATATTAATGAAGCATGCGAAGATGGTGCTTGGATCCTTGCCATGGAAGAGGAACTCATTCAATTCGAGAGGAATGAGGTTTGGGAGCTTGTTCCATTGCCATCAAAGAACCACACCGTCATAGGGACGAAGTGGATTTTCAAGAATAAGACCGACGAAAACCAAATCGTCGTCCGGAACAAAGCTCGGTTAGTAGCTCAAGGCTATCGGCAAGAGGAAGGTATCGATTTCGAAGAATCCTTTGCTCCGGTAGCTAGATTAGAATCTATTAGATTATTGTTATCTTTTGCATGCCATAAAGATTTTAAACTCTTTCAAATGGATGTTAAAATTGCATTTTTAAACGGAGATGTTGTTGAGGAAGTTTATGTTTCTCAACCTCCAGGTTTTATAAATGAAAAATTTCCAAATCATGTTTTCAAACTTAAGAAAGCACTTTACGGTTTGAGACAAGCTCCTCGAGCTTGGTATGACCGTTTAAAGAATTTTCTTTTGGATTTAGGATTTAAAATGGGAGAAGTTGATTCCACATTATTTGTTAAGTATTCGAATAATGATATAATTTTAGTTCAAATTTATGTTGATGATATCATTTTCGGTGCTACTAACTTCACTCTTTGCGAAGAGTTTTCTAATGTGATGAAGAATCAATTTGAGATGAGCCACATGGGTGAGCTCAAATATTTCTTAGGTCTCTAAATTCGCCAAATGAACGATGCAATCTTCATCCACCAAACCAAGTACACGGTGGAGTTGCTAAAGCGATTTGGAATGGAGAATGCCTCCGGGAAGAAGACTCCAATGAGCACTATGACACATCTTGATAAGGATACGGGCGATAAAGATGTAGACATTCGTCTATATCGAGGTATGATAAGTAGTTTACTATATCTTACTGCAAGTAGGCCCGATATTATGTTTGCCGTATGTGTATGTGCTCGTTATCAGTCTCAACCTAAGGAATCTCACTTAGTAGCGGTAAAATGTATTTTCCGTTATCTAAGTTACACACTTGATTTTGGATTACTTTATCCAAAATCTAGCACATATGAGTTAATCTCATATAGTGACGCAGATTATGCGGGATGCAAATCCGACAGGAAAAGTACTAGTGGCACTTGCCATTTTATAGAAAATTCTCTTGTCTCTTGGTTTTCCAAGAAGCAGAATTCCGTATCACTTTCAACCACTGAGGCGGAATATATTATCGCCGGTGCCGCGTGTGCTCAGGTTCTTTGGATGAGACACACTCTTAAAGACTTTGGTATAAACTGTGATACTTGCCCTATCATGGTGGACAACCAAAGTGCAATATGTCTATCTAAGAATCCGGTACACCATTCCCGTTCTAAACACATAGATGTCCGTCACCACTTTTTATTTGATCATGTTGCTAAAAGGACATCATATTAGTGTACGTTGAAACCCAGAAGCAAATCGCCGATATTTTCACGAAACCCCTAAAGGAAGACTCCTTTGTGCGGTTGCGTCGAGAATTGGGGATTATGGGTGAATTCGAGATTTAGGATTCATTTTGTTCAATAATCTTGCATGCTATCAATTTCGTTTATATTTGTTCATGCTTGATGTATTGGAATTTTCTGGATTTTTCGTTGAATTTTCGGAATTTATGCTCGTTTTATTCATGAATGTCAAATTTAAGATTTTCGATGTTTAATGGGGTAGTATAATGATTAATGAGAGTATTTCGATGTTTCGTCCAAGTGTGATTAGGAGAGAACTCAAAATTTCAAATTCTAAAATTTTTGAACTCTGTTAGTCGGTTCATGTTCATTGACCGACCGACTAGATCATCATCTAGTCGGTCAGTGAATGAACTCAGACCGACTAACTCAAGCCCTAAATTTTGGCTTCAGTTACTGTTTGCACTTAGTCGGTTCAAGCTCATTGGCCGAACGACTAGATGGTCATCTAGTCGGTCAGCGCTTGAACTCTGACCGACTAAGTGCTCAGGGACAGTTGCGTCTTTTCGACTTCCGATCAACTTATATCCATCTAACCGACTTATTTTCATTCTAGTCGGTTCGAAGTCTCTCTCTCAGCTCAAAAACCCCCGTGCCCCTTCGACTTCCACTCCCTCCTCCGTCAATTTCCGGCCATCTTTCCGACCAACTCCGGCCACTGATCTCTCCCTCTCCTCCTGCCGACCTAGGGTACCTATCTCTCCCTCTCTCAGCACTTAGGGTTAGGGTTTCTTCTAGTTCATTCGGCCTAGGGTTGTTCTAGGGTTGTTAGATTTCGATTTCTAGTGTGTCTTCTTGCGTTGTCTTGTCTCACTTATGGCAAAGACTCGCATTCCGATCGACCCCTCTCGTCCATCGCCTATGACCGTCGATTCACCACCTACGGACCCCCCGCAACCCAAACGCCGATCGAAATCCACCCATCCCTCTTCATCTTCGCCTCCTCTTAAGCGAAAGAGGACGGCGATAGCGAAGCCCCGAGCCCGATCTCAGCCTAGGAAGCAACCCGTTTCACCAGCTTCATTCCGTGCCCCCACTCCTCCTGACGATTCTGACACGGAATACATTCCAGAGACCGAGCACACCGCTCGGGATCCTACTCCTCCACCCCGTTCTAGTACCCGACAGCCTAAGGGGAAGGCTCCGATGCTAGTTGGCGGTGTCGATATCTCTTTATGTCGCAACGACCCGTTGTGTCTCGCGGCATATAACCGTATCGAACACTGCCCGCTGCTGTTGGAGCACTTCGTACAGTTCTCTGACTTCCCGGGCCTAGCTGATCTTCTGTCGTCTAGCGGTCTTATTGATTATCTTCGATATGACCCTAAGGCGAATCCACATCCATACCCTCGCCTTGTCAAGCTATTCTACGCCAATAGGGTTCGCGGTCAGTACGACGAGACCCATTCGATTGAGACTACTGTCTTGGGTACACCGATAGTCCTCACGGCAGAAATATTAGGAGATTAGATAGGTGTCTCCTCGTCTGGCCTTCTTCCTTCTGATATTTTAGTCGACGATATTTCTAAGCTTAATCAGGTGATGCTCACCGAGATCTTTCATGAGATTCCTCCTGCCATGATTGGCGTCCACTCGAAGTCCTTCAAGTCGAATGCTTGGGTACTTAATCTGATCTTGAAGTCGTGCCTCCTCCCGAAGTACGGCTCATCTTCCTTGCCATCCCAGCCATTCCTGAAGCTCATTTACGCCATCTTCATGGGGAGCGAGATTAACTGGGCTAGGATCATTCTCGATAAGATGGATTCTTTCGAGTGTATCCGAAAGTCCACGAAATCTGCTCACATCCCATATCCATGCCTGTTGACACTTGTCTTTCGCCACTTTTGTGTCCCTCTTCCACCTGACGATGAGCGTCCCCTTGGTCCCCCTCTGAATGCGACGGCCGTCAATAAGTCTCTTGCGGTGCTCTGTCACGTTCAGAGGACGACCCCTTCAACGTCAGCCTCTGCCTCTGCTGCTCCTGCTCCCTCTCCTACTCTTGCTGACCTCGCACGTTCATTGAAACGTGTGGAGTCTCGGTATGCTCGCACTGAGGAGATTCTCGCCCGCATTGCCTCTCATTTGGGTATTGAGATCCCTCCGTCAGTTTCTGACGAGGATGAGTTGGATGAGGATGAGATCGAGGAGCTTGCTCGTGCTGCTGCTGCTCGTGCCCCTGAGGGTACTTCTGGTGCTGCTGTTTCGTCTGCCGGTGACCTCGAGAGCACACCTGGTGCCACCATACATGCGGTGGGTACTTCATCTGGTGCTCCCGAGGCCACTCCCGTCGCTCCTGTTGACACTCCTGCCGTTCCCGTGACCACTCCTCCTGCAGAGCCTACTACTGCTGCAGATCCTCCCGCTGCCTCCTGAGCTTCTCTGAGGACTCTCTTAGTGCACATTGGATGATTTATGTAGTGTGAGAGAGTTGGGTAGGATAGTATGGGTGGTTATGATTTTTGATATTTTTGGATGTATTTTGGTGTATCTCATATGATGTTTTGAGATTGTTGTATGTTTTGTGATACTCTGATATCAGCTGTGTGATATGATGTATTTTGTGCCTCGATCTGAGGATCGTGTATGTATGTTGTCGATGTATCATTTTGATGTACTCATGATTCATATATATATACATCGATGTTGACATTTATTCTCTTGTGCACATTATATTCCTTTTATGTCTCTGATGATTGTTCTCGTCGCTCGACGATAATAACTTGGTTAAATAGAAATTATTTCTATGAAAGCATAGAATTGTTTTCCATGCACTAAATTAACCAAGAATGTTGATATTGGAGAGTATATTCCATAACTCAATTCGTAAAATTGATTTGAGTTTTGATGATTTTTATTTATCGATTTTCGACTTTGGTATCATTGACACGCTTTGATTTTATTCGTATTTTCCTTTGGTATCATTTGGACCGTGGTCGTATTCTACGACTCCCGTGCTTTTATTTGTAGCTATTGTTCTTGTCGTTGATCTCCTCCCGCTCTTTTTGCTTATGCCAAAGGGGGAGAGAATTAATAATAACGATGAGCTAAATGATAATTTAAAGCATTTTTCCAAGAATCTAATTTGATATGTTAGATTCAGGGGGAGTTAAGATATAAAAATGGATTTCCAATCCGATATTTCAATAATTGAATTCTCATTTTTACTTTACTCGTCTGCTTGATGCGTTTGAATATTATTTATTTTTGGAATTAACGTGTCATCAATGCAGGGGGAGTAAGTAAATTACATTTGAATCATTATTTTTGATTATTATTTATGTTGGTTTGTCATCACCAAAAAGGGGGAGAATGTTGAGTATTGGACTCCCCGGATTTGGTTTTGGATGATGAACAAACATAAATATATCGTGAACTAACACTTTGTGAGTGCGGTTATGGAGATCGTCGCCAAACTTCTTTGAACATCTAAAGCGACATCTCGAGACTTCTCAATACGCGTGATCGTATGCTTGAAGCTTCGTTGAAGCTCAAGGACCATTATTGAAGTCATGAAGATTCGATCGAAGCTTTCGAAGACGGTTCGTCAAGTTTAATTTAATGTCTTCTAGCTTCGTTTTGTAGAATGTTAAGTCTTGAGTAGGTCTTACGTTTTAATCTTCATATCGCTCATATCTTTAGCACTAGGATCTTAGTAGAAGTCCATACAAACTTTCCCGAAGCTTCGCGCTTCGATTCGCGACTTCTAGTGCATGTTAGTTGGTTCAAGAAGAAGAACCAACCGACTAGATGGTGATCTAGTCGGTCAGAAAAGCTTCTTGGACCGACTAGTTTGCCTCCTTCATTTCTAGCTCAGTTACTGTTTATAGTTAGTTGGTCAAAGAAGGTTCACCGATCGAGTAGTTGTGAAACTAGTCGGTTAGGAATCCTTCTTGGACCGACTAGTTGAACTTCCATTTTTGAGCCTGAGCTACTGTTTATCGTTAGTCGGTCTATGTACATTTGGCGACCGACTAGTTGATGATCTAGTCGGTCAACATTTGTTCTTGGACCGACTAAATCAATTTGTTCTCAGACTATTTGTTTTATCTCTTAGTCGGTCTATGAACACTCACCGACCGACTAGTTGTGAAACTAGTCGGTTGGCAAGTCTTCTTGGACCGACTAGTTCTTTAAGTCTGAACTTCATCTATTCACTGTTCACCTCTTAGTCGGTTCATGTTGAATCACCGACCGACTAGTTGATGAACTAGTCGGTCAGTGATCCTTCTTTGACCGATTAGTCTGCTTCAGGATAGAGCCGTTGGAGCATTAAATGCCACGATTTTTGCTCTCTCTTTCCTCTATCCTATAAATACTTGGTGTGCTGCATTCATTGCACTCAAAGCTGATATTAAGAGAACTTTAGAGATCAAAAGAGAAGCATTCAATCTCATTCAAAGCTCATTCATTTCAATTCAAGAATCTCTCCCTCACTCTTATTTCAAAAGAGAGATTCATTGATTGTGAGCCTTCCAAGACAAGTGCTTGATTCTAGGTCACCAACAACCTCATAGCTCTCCATTGCTGATCTACATCTTGGAGCTAGGGTTTGGTGCCTTCTTCTTCCTCAAAATCATCTTTGCCCTAATTCGTAAGTATACTCAAGGCATAGGTATTTTGTGGTAAGCTTTTCGTATTTCATTTACTTTCAAATTGTAAGTGTTTTACTCTCGGTTGTGAGAGTTTGTTTGTGATCCCGGGTTGTGGGAGTCACAATTTCATTTGTGTATGATTTGACTTTATAGAGGTTTTCTACAAGTATTTCATAGTGCAAATCTTGAGTTATGGTTTCTAACTCAAGTATCCGGAGGGGATCCGTGTGGTTGGGACGTAGGATCACCGGGAACAAGTCGGGCAGACTTGGGTGGATCCGAACCCGTTATATTGCTTGTTTGCGATTGCATTTCTGTGTTGTCATTATTTACATTTCCGCATTTCAGCATTGATTGGTAGAGTTCGCAAGATAGTTAGGAATTATCTTCTTAATTATTTTAAAGTTCTATTCACCTCCCCTCTAGTACTTGTGCAGTAGCTTCGTAGGGCATTACATCTACCACACAAAGATTTGGAGAGAGGAAACAGATTTAAATGGAGCACTTGAAGTTCCCGATATCAGCCAAGTTTTTACTCTGGCATGATAGACTTGGCCACCCTGGATCAGTGATGATGCACCGCATCTTATCCTATGGGTATGACTTGAAGAACCAGAAGATTCTTCAGAAGGGAGAATTCCCTTGCATCCCTTGCTATAAGGAAAAACTAATTACAAGGCCATCTCTATGAAAAGTTGAAAAAGAATCTCCATGCTTCCTCAAAAAGAATATAAGGAGATAGATGTGGACAAATTCCACCACCGTAGTGGGCTATTTCGGTACTTCATTGTACTGATAAATGCATCATCAGAATATTCGTATATGTATCTACTACAGACCCGCAAATTAGCTTTTCCAAAAGCTATTGGCACAAAAATAAAAATGTTACGGGCACATTTTCCAGACAACCAAATATAGAAAATAAGTTTGGTTAATGTTGGAAAATATACCTCCCGGTCATTTCAAGAGTAGCGCCAAGCAACGGGAATAGAAAAAGAACATACAGTGTCGCATGTTCATACCCAAAATGGGTCGGCAGAGTCACTGATAAGCATACTCCACTGGATTGAACGTCCATTAAATTCCGATTGACGATGGATGCATGGGGACATGCAAATTCTGCATGCTGCATCGTAAATAAAAGACCCCTGGAGGTCAGAGTCTCCAAATGCAACTTGCATATGGAATGCCACCGAACATTTCTCATCTGAGAATCTTCGGTCGTACAGTTTAAATCCCCATTGCACCACCACAGAGGACGAAAACGGTCCTCAACGTCGTCTAGGTATCCATGTAGGGTTTGACTCACCCTCACTTATAAGATACCTAGAACCTCAAATGGGGGACCCATTTAAGGCACATCTTGAAGACTGTAATTTCGATGAGACGAGTTCCCCCAAAATAGGTCCAGATACTGGAAAATCTGGCGCGAAGAAAATTATAACGTGGGATAGAAAAAGCTTGACCCACTATGATTCGGTAACAAAACAAATGTGAAGATGCGATCCTAAAGATCCTCCTCAGAACAATGTTCACCACTTACCGAACTCATTTACTGACAACTAGAAGATTGTCAGATCACACATCCCTGCTGCAAAAACTCCAGCTAGGATTGACATCCCCGAGAATGGATGCAATCCACCAGCAGCAGAAGTGGCTGATCCTCAATAGAAAAGAGGCAGACCACCATGCTCCAAGGATAGAAACTCCTGGAGACCTTAAAGACAATACTACCACAGGACAATGAGCTCATGTCCACAGCCTCACTCTTCCCGGAATCCACTGCAGAGGAACTGCCGAGAAAAACTGAAATTGAAAGTAAATGTTGTACGTACTGGGGAGGCGTTGGACAGATAGAACATAAATTGTCGATAATGTATTCACGTATCATATTGCCATATACATCACAAAAGCGATGATGTTTGTAAAATATAGTTCCATACTCCGTTGCTAAAATGCAAACGTAGAGATTGGCCAAATATGGAACGAGGCAATAAAAGATGAGCTGGACTCACTTATGAAACGTGAAATGTTCAGACCTGACGTCCAGACACCAAAAGGTGTCAACCTGTGGGTAAAATAAGTATTGCACATATAAGAAAAAACTATATAATAAAATCGTATGCTATAAGGTACAACCTATAGCCCAAGGAAAATTTCGCTGAAACTAGAGATCGAAGAAATTAAAATGAGCATGCCTCATAAATGATGCATCAGTCTCCCTAAGTTATCAAAAGCGAATACCTTACGATTTGGCGAAGGAAAATTTTGGATATGCTGTTATTGGATGTTGTGACGGCGTGCCTTCTTGGATATATTGGTAAAGATAATTTCCACATTTCCTTAAATGCCTGAATAGACTTCGGGACGTCTATTCTATTGAAGAAAAACAATAAGAATAATGTACAACCAAGAGAATCGCTTGACAAAGCAATGATTCCTACTGAGGGTTGTCTTTAAGAGCAGGATTTGAGATCATAGTTGTAAACAACTAAAATCTCATCGGATCTCCTGAAGAGAAAACCGAAACATCTGTTCAAGCCTGACTTTTAAACATGAAATAAAAAGACCTAGGCAAATATAAAGTCATGGCTCATGGAATCCTGTTACATACGCCTAGAAGTGCGTTGGATGAATTAAAAGGACCATTGTCATCCAAAGTACACCTATGGTAATATACTTAATGGATGTACAGAAAGAACCCTTCCGATCGTTGGAAAAGGGGGAGGATATAACTGGTCCTAAAGTCCCTTATCTAAGTGCAATCAGGCACTCCTGGCTAACTGCACACGTCCCGATATAGCAGTTGTAGTAAACTCATTAGCCAGAGATAGTTGGCACCTAAAAAGGGCCATTAGACCGGAGTTAAGCCTTCTGCGCTTCCTCTAAGGGTCAAAAGATTTGGACTTACATTATAACGTATCATCCTCCAAGTTTATGCAATGCAGGTTACATGTCCGATCCATATACTGAGAAATCACAGAACGGGTACCCACAGTGGGATGACCATCTACTGCAGATCTGTAAAGAAACTTATGAAGGCAACATCATCCTATCATTCCGAGATCCTCACCATTCCAGAATAACACCAATGGTGTATTTGAGGGCGCCTAGTGGTACATCACATCCCAGTGATGACTGGGATAGAGGCTGGTATTGTGGAGCTGACGACATAGTCTGAAGATCACATCAGAGGCGACATAACTTAGCTCACCTCTCCAGAATTTCTGGATTCAGCAGCTACTTAATGGTGATAATATTTGTAATCTGTGTATATTTTCAGAATGTTCTTAATAGGAGTGATGAGATAAGCCTAAGAGATCTGAAAGCCTAAGAGCTTTTACAGATGAGGGAAAGTTGAGGGAATTTGTACTCTTTTCCCTTGGCTATTGTTTTTCCCACTGGGTTTTCCATAGCCAAATGTTTTAACGAGGCAAATCACATCAACTCTGGATCCTGAAGTATCCACCCCTCTGTGACGCTCAGAATCCAGAAGTATTCATGAGTAGAGTCACTTATACAAATCAGGAGAGTTAAAGAGCATTTGTACTCTTTTTCCTTAACTATGGCTTCTCCCACAGGGTTTTCCATAGCTAAAGGTTTTAACGAGACAAACCTCACCAACTCAGGATCCTGAAGTATCCACCCCATGTGAGACTCCTACTATGCTCAGAATCCTGAAGTATTCATGAGTAGAGTCCATACCTATGGCTGGATAAGGGGGAGTGTTCTGAATGGATATGAACCAGAGTCGGTTGAGATTGCATGTATTTTAGAGATAAGCCATATCTTTGTATCTTATCTTATAACTCTCCTACCATGCATGTAAATAAAGGGCTGGGGGTTCCTCCCCCAGCAGTTAATTCATAACAAGCTCTAGCTTTACTTCTTTATCTAATTCTTATCAACTAGGCCTGACTTAAGCATGTTCATGAATTGGATTGGGCCCAAGCTTCGGTCCCCGGACGGGCATCTTGTCTTGTATGTCAGCTTCCTTGCAGGTCAGATAGGCTGAGGGTACGGGCCCAACATTGGTCAGACCAGGCAGCGAAGATTGGTTAGAGTAGGGCCGAGCTAGATCACTTCGGCCCATCCCTTGCAGGACGAACCCAAATCCACACTCAAAGCCTATTAGGCAAGTTTTATACAGAAATATTTGGTTTCATCTGTGAGAACAAATGATTGGCACATGATAACCGCATGGAGTATGGCATGCCTCAATATTGATGCCCCAGATAGGCTGATAGCTTATTGGGTCGTAACCCTTGCATCACCGGCCATCTTGGAGACAATCACGAGGCCACCCAAGAGCAATTTCAACAATTCAGCTCTTAAGTAGCTGCCCGCATAGAAATGTTGACTGCCATGATGGAAAGGGATGTTGATCTCAACCGCAAACTCATTCGGCAACATCCCTTCATCCGACTCCTCCCTACATGGATACCAGCATGGCCCATCCATGTGGTAGGTCATGTCTTTTTGTTATTGGATTATTCCCATACATGTTTTTGATGATGAGCAAACATAATGCTTGGACTAATGTCTTAATATTAGTCAAGGGGCCAAAAGGCCAAGTGTAGATTGCTAAGGACCGCTCAAGCGAGGATGACAAAGCTAAATCACAATGCAGGCTTGACATATGCGACGGTGTAACTCCAAGACAACAATATGACTTGAAGAGTTTTATGACAAGGAAATAATCAAAAGCTACCTCAATCAAGAGTTGGAAGACATAATCATATAATTGATGTAATTTTCTTGTCTTAAAATCTTTGTTAAGGCCCTGAAGATGACGCACACACATGAAACGCTAAGAAATAATTTACAATTAACATGGATTTAATTCATACAAAAAACCTAGCTTTCATAGCCAAATTGTGCATTTATATCATATTCATCGACCAATATTGATCTCATAGTCGACTAATAGAAGTGTACACTTAACTAGGTTTGGCTTGTCAAGATTAGTCGACCAGAGAGTATTGACTTGTCGACTAATCAAGCATTAATCGACTAACAGTTGAACTTTAGTAGACTAATATAAAACAGAGACTTACGCTTAATCCTAACATGATTGGTTAGTCGGCTAGAGAAGAAATACTATTCGACTTACTAAGGACTAGTCGACCAATGATATACCACTAGTCGGCTAATATTTGGCAGAAAACTGCCTGTGACTTTTGAACTGCAGATTAGTCGACCAAAAATATTCCAATAGTCGACTAATGGCTATTAATCGACTAATAGATGTACTCTTGTCGATGACTAATAGGTGTACTCTTTTCGACTAATTAATTAGCCATTGCACAAAACATGATTTGCGCAACTAACTGTTTTCTAGCCATTTTGAGGGCTTTTAAGGATTCTCTTGTGTAGGTTTTCATGCCTATAAATTGAGGATCTTTCAGTGACTTTAAGACATGAAAATATATGAAAAATACATGAAAAGAAAGAATAAAAAGGAAAAAAAATCATATATTTCCTAGAGCTCAAAGCCTTTCATCTTCCATTCTCGTTAGACAAAGTTTCCAGTCTCCATTGCCAAATCCTATAGAATAAAAACCCTCTCCCTCAGACATATTCATGAACAAGCTTCATTTTGAAGGTTATATGGTCATTGTATTCTTGCTTATTTAAGGTTCACCTTAGAGTGAGGAGTAGCCTCGGTGTTGCGGTGGTGTTACTCTCAGGTGCGAGATGGTTTATGATCTCAGGTTTGTTGAGGTGGAGTTTGCATTTGGTAAGTTTCTGTTGTCAAGTTGCAAAGGCATACTACTCTTCTTGGTAAAAATCTCTAGCAGGATTGGTGTCACGGTCTGTTTTCGGTCGTATGCTTTTCATGCACGTACTCTTGTTCGTACATGTATTTATATTGGACCCTTCTTGTATCCAAGCCCTATCATGTGATATGCCATTGTGACCCTCTCGAAGAGTATTTATTTGTGGAATTATTTTGGAACGTCATTTCACGGGTCGTTCTCCCACAAAATGACTTTGTTTGAAGAGGCGTCATGATTTTCACTTTTGTCGTGAGACCTTTTTATTTTTAGTTTCATTTCTCGTCCCCAAACTCATGACCAATCCCCTTAGTTTTGTTTCTCTCTTCGTCACGGTCGCCCCGATATTTTTCTCATAATTATCGGGTTTCGTTTGACCCACTTGTGCACTAATTTCTCCATTAAACAACGTTTAGCCTAAGTTTTCACAAGATTAATTCCCTAAGCTAGCCTCACCCTCTTTTTCCCTTAACTGCACCCTACCCTCTCACATTCTCTCTCCCATTTACCCTCAAACTACCCAAATCCCATTGGTGTTTAGCAAATGGGAATCCCTCATACGTATCTAACCCAAATCAAATTCCGGCTATTCATCACCAAATTTCCAACCCTTCCTTAACTCCACTCACTTCTAATTCCCTTGGTGCACCCCCAAAACACCCCCCAAATAGCAACCCAACTCATTACATAACCCGATAGCCCTAGGGCTAAAACTTTCATCACGCAACCTATTTCTCATCGCGCCGTCACCCCCTTCGTTCAGAGCCTCGACCCCTCGTGTTTTCCTCCGACCATCCGCCTGATCTCTGACCTTCAGCCCTCTTCACCAGCAACCTATGCATCTCCGACCTCCCCATTCGATCTCCCCTCATCGGAAAACTCCAAGCACCGACGTTCCGCAGCCTGTTCGATCTCCAGGTGCTGTCACGACGACAGCGCCGCCCTGTAGCACAGCGACGCCACCGGCACTGTTCACATGCCGTCAAAATCATCCCCATGCACCGCTCGGGTCCCCCAGGGCACTGTCACAGGCCGCTGCTCTTCCTCAGCGCGTGCAGCAGCGTTTCTCCAAGAGCAGGCCGCTGCTCTTCCCCCAGGCGCTGCAGCAAGTTGCTGCACTTCACGGTGGCGCCGCCGTACGACAGACCCTCGCCCGATGCTGTCCTCAGGCCGCCGTGATCCTATAGCCGCCGTCTCCCGCTGTGCTGTGAGCAATGCGCACAGCAGCGCCTCAACGCGCGACAGCGGCACCCCGACGGACAGCAGCATCCTCAGGCACCGTCGCGACATGGACAGTAGTCCCCTTGCGTTGTTACAGTGCTGCCACTCACTGTCTGTGACAGCAAGTTCCCCTCCGCGCACCACAAGTTCTCTTAGCCGTAGCGATGCACAACGACGTTCCTTAGCCGCTGTCCACGCGCTCGACCATCCCTCTAGCCGTAGGCAACTCACGACGACCCCCGGTAGCAACGTAGAGGATCCCTCTTCCAATGGTTAGTAATCGTTCTTTAGAACACTTTATTATCAGTTGATGAGTTATATGAATCAGTAGTAACCTAGTTAACAAGTTAGTAACTTAATGTTTGGGTGTATGCATGCTAGTAACTTTAATAAACGATGATCATCTAGTGGACGTGAAATACTGATGTTAACAAGATTATTCGTAGGGCTGATAACTTGTCTACACAACTTCTAGTTAATGTGTTAGCCTAGGTTGCTTGATATATTTGTTGTGTATTTTCGTACTAGCTACGTGACGTAATTATCATGTTAATAATTTAAGATCGTTCATAATGATGTGTCACCCATCTTTGGATAGAAAACTTAATTAAAATCGGATCATTAGACGTTATAGAGTTGACTAAAAATTCTAGTCCGTAGTTACGAACTTATTCGTGCACATGATTTATCAACAGAGAACCCGTCGTTCCGTACCGTTCGCGAAACCGGAATCCAACCCCTGACGTCGCTACCCGACGTCAGAGTAGCTCTCGCGTCGTGTTGAGGTAAGTCTCTCTCCGTAGGAATCCCCACCTCGCCTGTTAATCAACTTAAAAATCATAATCTCTGATCGCTTTTGTAACTCACTAATCAAGAATAATAAATTGAGACTGTAGGCTGGACTGCGATTTGAACACATAGGTAGACTCGGACTTGATTGACAGATCGCAACTTGGTTGTTTCAGGCAAGTGATACTTGGCAGTTTTCTGTTTAGGCCACGTCTTTGGCCATTTTGTTCAGTTGCGCAAAAAAGACTAGGCGGTGAAATGATAGTCGCCTAGACGCCCATATTTGATCTAGTTTGATAACCCCCTATTTGATCTAGTTTGATAACGAAACTAGATCAAATACCCTACTTGATCTAGCTTGACAAAGAAGATAGATCCGACACCTTTATCATGCTTGCATTCATGCTGCCATGCCATGTTTAATTTCAATTAACGGATTTAACTGCTCATTGCCATGTCATTTCATGCATTCAATGTTTCATCGTGATTGCGTAGCACACACTACACTTATTGTAATGATTGAGGATATGCACATGCTTTACGGGCACAACCCTATGCCAAAAACACTTTTTGGCTCGTGATCCAGAAGATGGGCGTCAGTCCATATTGAAAAACACTTCCTAGACTCATGATCCAGAAGGAGCTCACGTACTTGGGAAACCAAGGCTCGATACACATGCAGGGATAGGGTAAGCTGTCACGCAGCGTAGAAGGATGCCTGATCTGCTCCTTCAGCTGTAAGGAGTAAACCCTTTGCACAATGTGAAATGATAATATTCGTGACTCGTGAAATAATGTCTTTTGTAGTTTCTGCTACGACGTGCATGCATGTCATCATGTCATCATAAATTCTTGCATTCTTTAAATGACATGTCAATTCATTATTTAGAACTGCTAGTCGCTCTTTTATTATTTGTATCCTTGCACAAAAGTCCTCCGCTTTCTTTGGGAGACTTTTGCTGACATGTGTCCTTTTCTCTATGGGTGTCACATGTCAGGTTTTGAGCCTGACTTAGTTGCAGAGGACGACATGTTGCTGACGTTTAGTTCGAGGATTCCGGTCCTACCCTTAGTCTCAGTCGGTGACTCCCTTTTAGTTGTTGTTACCTTCTTAGTAGCTGTTGTTAGGTTGTTCGATGCGCAGCACCATCACTTGTTGTAGTTTTGGCCATGCTTTAGGCCTATTGTTCAGACTTGTACTTTTTGTGACTGCTCTGTGATGTTAGAATAATTTTCTGGATGTTGGTGGATGTTTTCTTTTATATCTGCTTTACTATTATCATTGTTGTTGTTTCGTCGCAATGCAAAGGACCTGCTACTATTTGAATTTTTTTACAGACGCTCGCTCATTAGACTGCAGCTTCACAGCTCCACATCCGAGCGGACCTCCTCGCGTCTCGCCTTCCATACTTGGGAAGCGGGACGTGACAGGTTTTGTTGGTGGCCCATGCTGATCTTGATTCTTTCAAATCTTGATTCTTTCAAAGTTATTTTCAATTTTCCTTATTAAAAGTTTTCGCTCAGTTTAAATTTTTTTTTAAACACCCCTTCTTATACATTTAAATTCCTTACTTTCGGTTGAGTTAAAATACTTTCTTAGCGTCTTGGTCGCAAATTTTTATTACAATCTCGAGACCGTTTTCTAACCTATATCTATCGTATTTCGGTTTTAAAACCTTATTACCATTTTTGATAATTCAATATATCATTCCTTCCATTTCTATACTACTAAGTTTATTATTATAATTTTCACTTATCGTACTTACTTTTAGAATGTTTTCTAGGCTAAATAGAACTTCAATATATCTTTATATACAAGAACTATATTCATCGTGCTCAAACTTCAAAATTTTTGGTATAAACCTATTTCCATTTACAACACGATCACTGTCTTACCCTACTCATTATTCTTCGCCTAAAAACTTTTCCGTGTTTTCAAATTTTCCAGTCTGCTCCCTATTCCTACATATTTTCATAAGAATAGATATATACGACATTATATTTTACACATGGCTTTCTTTCGCCTATTTAATTATTTAGAGCAATATTTTTGTCTCACCCAACTAGCTATCTCCTTATCCTCACCTTATCTGAAGTCGCTCTTTTCGATCTTGTTCGTTACGCTTTTGGTTTCGGTTTCCTTTCTATTGTTTAGATGCTAGTGCTTGTCGTTGCCTGTGTCAACCTTAGTATAGTAGTGAGCCCATTGATTTTATTGCGATGTCATTGTGGTGCATGTATAAGTAGAGTGTGTGGACCCGTGTGTGTGAACCCCAGCGTATCACTCACGTATGAGTGTACTCCCCTGTAGTATATTAATGTTTGCCTATTGTGTGATATATACATACTCAGTGTTATTCATGATATATATGAAGTTGTATGAATGATATTGTTTATATATAAGTGTGTGGATAGCTATACCGCTTTAGGGACGTCTATGTATATTAGATTTAGTGTTGGATTATCTGCTAGTAGAGTATGTGGTAAATGTTTGGAATAGTATACTAGTAAGTCATGTGTATGTTAGGTAATGATAATAGGTGTACTTATAGTTATGTGAGTAGGCCTATTATATGACATATATGTTAGTACGTGTGAGTGTGTGCTCGTACGTAGATATGTATTGTGCTTAGACGTAAGTAGTTATGTATTTGCTGCATGAGTATATGGGTGATATACGGATGATAATAGGGTTATAATTTTGTTTGGTATTGCTTGCCTTTACGGAATGTTATGCGTGTGCGTGTATACCGTGAAGTATACACGATTATGGTATGTCTTAAATAATGTATGTATAAGTAGATGTGTTGGTATACTAATTATAGGTAGATGGCTATGGTGTGAATATATATTACATGTATGTGACTATACGATAAATGCATGTGATAGAGAGTGTATTATAATTATACGTGTGCTGATATTTATAATATTATAGGGTGAAAAGTGATTGCATTATGTGGGCTTTACTTGACTAAATATAGTGATTGATGATATGGTATATATGTGGTTATGATGGTGGATGTATACATATTGGAGTGGTATTAGTATATGTATAGATACATATACCGTGTTATGTATAGAGTTTTCCGATGTGGGTTTTGGAGTCTCATTCAAGCTTGAGTGGGTATACTAAGTATATTGTTACATATGTCTGTGGATTGCGTGTAGTACTATGAATGTAGTAATGGATGATGTATGTATAGTGATAGGATTGGTTGTGTCTGGTGGTGTTACGCACATGATTGTGGGTGGCTATACCATAACATAGTTATAGGTGTTGGCTTGGTAGTATAATTATTTACTAAGGTTTCACCGGTCGAATGTATATCTGTTAGCTAAACTAGGTGTGCAGTTGTGCTAAGTATATAGTAGTATGAGTAGTATGTATGAATGATAAAATAGTGTGTGAGGGCGTGCACCGTGCGCGGGTAAGTATGTGCTTAGTTATAGGTATTTGTGAATATGGTATGTGTGGCGTATCTTGAATATAGTTATAGGATAGTATGTGATGTGAATATATGGTGAAATATTTGCGTGCATTTGAATAACTATATCTTTGTGAAATTATAGTAGTAGTGAATGTATATTAGATATAGTAAGCCTGATTTAATATTATGTGGTGTGATTACATGTGTTGATATGTTGGTGTTGGATGTGTACTAGGAGATATGTTGAGTAGAATATCCATGTTTGTGGTACATATGTAGTTATCTATACGTAAGTACTAGGATCGTATTTGCTAATGTGAAACTATTTTGTGTATAAATATGTACTTTGGTTGTGATAAATGAGTGATAGTTATATAAGGATGTACGTGACTATATGAGTGATTGAAGTACACGTATGAATTTGACTGACTATGATAGGTATAAGTATAGAATGGGCGTAAATATATACATGTTGGTAGTATTAATGTTTGTCTACCTAATGCATATATAAGCACTTATAGTGATTATATCTGGTTTGAATTATAATGTGGTATGATTGGGGTAGTTACTAGAGTGGCTAGATATATTTATACTTAGAAAGTCCGAGGACAGAATTTATTCTAAGGTGGGTAGGATGTCACGGTCTGTTTTCGATCGTACGCTTTTCGTGCACGTACTCTTGTTCGTACACGTATTTATTTTGGACCCTTCTTGTATCCAAACCCTATGATGTGATATGCCGTTGTGACCCTCTCGAAGAGTATTTATTTGTGGAATTATTTTGGAACGTCATTTCACAGGTCTGTTCTCCCACAAAATAAATTTGTTTGAAAAGGCGTCATGATTTCCACTTTTGTCGTGATACCTTTTTATTTTTAGTTTCGTTTCTCGTCGTCAAACTCATGATCAATCCACTTAGTTTTGTTTCTCTCGTTGTCACGGTCGCCCCAGTATTTTTCTCATAATTATCAGGTTCCGTTTGACCCACTTGTGCACTAATTTCTCCCTTAAACAACGTTTAGCCTAAGTTTTCACAAGATTAATTCCCTAAGCTAGCCTCACCCTCTTTTCCCCTTAACTGCACCCTACCCTCTCACATTCTCTCTCCCATTTACCCTCAAACTACCCAAATCCCATTGGTGTTTAGCAAATGGGAATCCCTCATACGTATCTAACCCAAATCAAATTCTGGCTATTCATCACCAAATTTCCAATCCTTCCTTAACTCCACTCACTTCTAATTCCCTTGGTGCACCCCCAAAACACCCCCCAAATAGCAACCCAACTCATCACATAACCCGATAGCCCTAGGGCTAAAACTTTCATCATGCAACCTTTTTCTCATCGTGCCGTCACCCCCTTCGTTCAAAGCCTCGACCGCTCGCGTTTTCCTCCGACCATCCACCTGATTTCCGAACTTCAGCCCTCTTTACCGGCGACCTACGCATCTCCAGCCTCCCCCTTCAATCTCCCCTCGCTGAAAAACTCCAAGCGCCGACGTTCTGTGGCCTGTGCGATCTCCAGGCGCTGTCACGGCGACAGCGTCGCCCCGTAGCACAGCGACGCCACCGGCACTGTTCACATGTCGTTGAAATCATCCCCAGGCGTCGCTCGAGGCCCCCGGGGTATCGTCACAGGCTACTGCTCTTCCCCAGCGCATGCAGTAGCGTTTCTCCAAGAGTAGGCCGCTGCTCTTCCCCCAGGCGCTGCAGCAAGTTGCTGCTCTTCACGGCGGCGTCGCCGTACGACAGACCCTCACCCGGTGCTGTCCTCAGGCCGCCGTGATCCCATAGGCACCGTCTCCCGCTGTGCTGTAAGCAATACGCACAGCAGCGCCCCAACGCGCGACAGCGGCACCCCGACGGACAGCAGCGTCCTCAAGCACCGTCGCGATGTGGACAGCAGTCCCCCACGCGTTGTTACAGCGCTGCCACTCACTGTCTGTGACAGCAAGTTCCCCTCCACACACCGCAACTTCTCTTGGCTGTAGCGATGCACAACGACGTTCCCTAGCTGCTGTCCACGCGCTCGACCATCCCTCTAGCCGTAGGCGACTCATGACGACCCCTGGTAGCAACGTAGAGGATCTTTCTTCCAACGGTTAGTAATCATTCTTTAGAACACTTTATTATCAGTTGATGAGTTATATGAATCAGTAGTAACCTAGTTAACAAGTTAGTAACTTAATGTTTGGGTGTATGCATGCTAGTAACTTTAATAAACGATGATCAGCTAGTGGACGTGATATACTGATGTTAACAAGGTTATTCGTAGGGCTGATAACTTGTCTACACAACTTCTAGTTAACGTGTTAGCCTAGGTTGCTTGATATATTTGTTGTGTATTTTCGTACTAGCTACATGACGTAATTATCATGTTAATAATTTAAGATCGTTAATAATGATGTGTCACCCATCTTAGGATAGAAAACTTAATTAAAATCGGATCATTAGACGTTATAGAGTTGACTAAAAATTCTAGTCCGTAGTTACGAACTTATTCATGCACGTGATTTATCAACAGAGAACCCATCGTTTCGTACCGTTCGTGAAATCGGAATACAACCCCTGACGTCGCTACCCGACGTCAAAGTAGCTCTCGCGTCGTGTTGAGGTAAGTCTCTCTCCGTAGGAATCCCCACCTCGCCTGTTAATCAACTTAGAAATCATAGTCTCTGATCGCTTTTGTAACTCACTAATCAAGAATAATAAATTGGGACTGTAGGCTGGACTACGATCTGAACACATAGGTAGACTCGGACTTGATTACGGATCGCAACTTGGTTGTTTCAGGGAAGTGATACTTGCCAGTTTTCTGTTTAGGCCACGTCTTAGGCCATTTTGTTTAGTAGCGTAAAAGAGACTAGGCGGTGAAATGATAGTCGCCTAGACGCCCCTATTTGATCTAGTTTGACAACGAAACTAGATCCGACACCCTACTTGATCTAGCTTGACAAGGAAGCTAGATCTGACACCTTTATCATGCTTGCATTCATGCTGCCATGCCATGTTTAATTTCAATTAACGGTACGCAATTTAACTGCTCATTGCCATGTCATTTTATGCCTTTAATGTTTCATCGTGATTGCGTAGCACACGCTACACTTATTGTAATGATTGAGGCTAGACACCTGCTTTTGCAGGCACAACCCTATGCCAAAAACACTTCCTGGCTCGTGATCCAGAAGATGTGCACCAGTCCATATTGAAAAACACTTCCTGGACTCGTGATCCAGAAGCGAGCTCACGTACTTGGGAAACCAAGGCTCGATACACGTGGAGGGGTAGGGTTAAGCTGTCACGCAGCGTAGAAGGATGCCTGATCCGCTCCTTCAGCTGTAAGGAGTAAACCCTATGCACAATGTGAAATGATAATGTTCGTGGCTCGTGAAATAATGTATTTCGTAGTTTCTGCTACGACGTGTATGCATGTCATCATGTCATCTTAAATTCTTGCATTCTTTAAATGACATGTCAATTCATTATTTAGAACTGCTAGTCGCTCTTTTATTATTTGTATCCTTGCACAAAAGTCCTCCGCTTTATTTGGGAGACTTTTGCTGACATGTGCTCTTTTCTCTTTGGGTGGCACATGTCAGGTTTTGAGCCTAACTTAGTTGTAGAGGACGACATGTTGCTGACGTTCAGTTCTAGGATTCCGGTCCGACCCTTAGTCTCAGCCGGTGACTCCTTTTTAGTTGTTGTTACCTTCTTAGTAGCTATTGTTAGGTTGTTCGGTGCACAGCACCATCGCTTGTTGTAGTTTCGGCCATGCTTTAGGCCTATTGTTCAGACTTGTACTTTTTGTGACTGCTATGTGATGTTGGAATAATTTTCTGGATGTTGGTGGATGTTTTCTTTTATATCTGCTTTACTATTATCATTGTTGTTGTTTCGTCGCAATGCAAAGGACATGCTACTATTTGAAATTTTTACAGACGCTTATCGGACTGCAGCTTCACAGCTCCACGTCTGAGCGGACCTCCTCGCGTCTCGCCTTCCATACTTGGGAAGCGGGACGTGACAATTGGCATGGGACTGGACTTAGGTCAGGATTTGAACGAACTAGGATGATGATCTCTGACTAGACCATCAATGTTCGATGGCTCTAACTATAATGATTAGAGAATGTGAATGATAATATTCCTCAAATCTATCTACTATGATTATTGGAGTCTTATAGAGATGCACTATATCAAACCAACAACATCCACCTCACAACAAACAAATGAAGAAAAATAAATAAATGCATGTTATAATTTGGACAGAAAAGAGTAACCATGGCAATGCGCCATGGTTCTATATTTATTTATCTCATATGCAATGTGAGGAGGCATTAACACCAAAGGTCCACATTACTCCAATAAGTGAGGAGTAATGGAGGGATAAAGTGGTAGGGAGGCCAAAGGCCTCCCTTACTCACAACACTCCCCTTTATCCATCCATTACTTTGGTCTTAGTGTATATAGCTAAGCGGTGGATACTTCTGGATCCTGAGTAATCGTGTTTGCCTCGTTAAAACCTTAGCTGTGGAAAACCCAGTGGAAAAAACCAACAGCTTAAGGGAAAACAGTGCAACACACAAGTTACTTCCCCTCGTCCGTACAAGCTTCAGGCTTGTAGGTCTTTCAGCTGTCTCATACCGATTCCTTTTACAAGTTTTACAAAAATACATCTCGGTAAAGATTTAGTAAAAAGATCAGCTAAGTTTTTGCAGGACTGGATCTGTTGAATCTTGACCTCCTCGTTCTTCTGTAGATCGTGCGTCCAGAAGAATTAGGGAGAAATGTGTTTCGTTCTGTCGCCTTTGATGTAGCCCTTTTTGAGTTGTGCTATGCATGCAATGTTGTTTTCAAACAAGACAGTGGGCTCAAGATCACCAGTCTTCAGGTCAGTGGCATCTAGGATATGTTGGACGACGGCGCGAAGCCAAAAACACTCTTTGCTCGCTTTATAGATCGCAATGAGTTCAGCGTGGTTGGATGATGTTGCTGTGGTGGTTTGCTTTACCGATCTCTATGAGATAGCAGTCCCTCCATAGGTAAATACAAAACCAGTTTGTGATTTTGATGTGTGAGGATCAGATTGATAACCTGCATCAGCATAACCAAGCAACTGGGAGGAGGAACCTCTATGGTAGTATAGTCCCCGATCTATAGAAACCTGGAGGTAGCGTAGAAGATGCTTTACTCCGTTCTAGTGGCGCTTTGTAGGCGCATCACTATGTCTGACAAGTAGATTAACCGCGAACGCTATATCGGGACGAGTGCAGTTTGCCAGATATAGATGTGCTCCAATGGCACTGAGGTAGGGTACTACAGGACCCAGTAACTCCTTCCCCTCTTCCAGCAACCGGAAGGGATCCTTATAAATATCCAGTGATCTCACAACCATAGGAGTACTTAAAGGATGACAATGTTCCATTCTAAACTTGTTTAAAAGTTTTCTAGAATAATTTGATTGGTGTAACAGGATTCCACCTCGTAGGTGTTCAATCTGTAAGCCAAGACAATACCTTGTTTTGCCTAGGTCTTTCATTTCGAAGGTATGCTTTAGGCTTTCAGATATCTCATTGATCTCTGCGGGAGATCCTATGAGATTTAAGTCATCAACATAAACCGCAACGATGACAAATCCTGTTCCGTTCTTTTGATAAAGATACACGGGCAGACTTCATTGTTTTTGAATCCTTGCTGTGCAAGGAAAACACGTAGTCTGTTATACCACATGTTTCCTGATTGCTTTAGACCATATAATGATCTTTGAAGCCTTACCTAGAAGACGTCCCGAGGTCTCTCTTTCATCTCTGTAGGTAAATTAAACCCATCTGGAAGTCTCATATAAATTTATCTATATCGACATATAGATATGCAGTCACAACATCCATGAGCTGCATTTCTAGGCTTTCCAGAGATGATAGGCTAAGCAAGAATCGGAAAGTGATCGCATCCTTGACCGGGGAATATGTGTCTTCATAATCAATCCTCGGTATTTGGGAAAATCCCTGTGCTACAAGGTGTGCATTGTAGCGTACGATCACATTTTCTTCATTTCTTTTTCTGATGAAGACCCACTTATATCCCACAGGTTTAACACCTACAGGTGTTTGGACTACTGGTCCAAAGACTTTGTGTTTCAAGAGTGAGTCCAGCTCTAGTCTTATTGCCTCGTCCCACTTTGGCCAATCATCTCAGCGTTTACATTCCGCTAGAGATCGTGGTTCAACGTTATCGTCGTATTTAGCGACGTGAACGTCAATAGAGAATGCAAAATCATCGACGACGACTGTGCTATGTCTGTCCAGTACCTCTCCAGTACGTACGTAATTTAATAATGTTTCTCCTATCATTTCCTCTACAGGAGAAATAAGGAGAGGAGAGGTTGCTGGTCTAAGCTCAGCATTCTGTGGAGGGATCATCTTATTATTACCAGGAATCTTCCTCTTTCGAGGAACTTTATCTTTTGAACCTGGCGGGCGTTCTCTTTTCAATTGAGGTACAACCAATTCTGCTGCCGATGGATTGCATCCATCTTTGGGGAGGTCAAGCCTAGCTGGCGTGTTGGCAGCAGGGACGTGTGAACGAACAATCTTCTGGTTGTCCGTAAATTTATCTGGTAGAAGGTGTACTGTGTTCTGAATGTGAAGGATCTTTAGGATCTCATCTTCACACAGATTAGTATGCAGATCATAAAGAGACAAAGACTTATTGTCCCAAAAAATGGTCTCTGAAGCGTCAGGCTTCTTAGACTGTGTGCCCAGTTTTGGAAAAGTTTTCTCATCGAATTCACAGTCATCAAGACGTGCCTTAAATGCGTCCTACGTAAGAGGTTCCAGGTATCTAATAATAGAGGGTGAATCAGGCCCAATATATATACCAAGACGACGCTGAGGACCCATTTTGGTCCTCTGAGGTGGTGCTATTGGGACATATACCGCACAACCAAACACTCTCAAATGAGAGATATCTGGGGGTGCACCATATACTAGTTACATCGGGATAATATATGGCCACTAGAGGGCCTTATCCTAATCAGCGACGCGGCATGCAATATAGCATGCCCCCAAGCATCCACAGGCAACTGGGATTGCATGAGCAATGGACGTGCAATCCATTAGTCTCTCTTTATAAGAGACTCTGCCAATCCATTCTGGGTGTGAACATGAGCTACATGATGTTCAACTTCAATACCTGTTGACTGGCAATAGTCTTCGAAGACTTGCGAAGTGAATTCGTCCGCATTATCAAGACATAATTTATTGATATGATTATCGGGAAAAATGAGCCCGCAACCTAATTATTTGTGCCAATAGCTTTGGGAAAGCTAGGTTGCGAGTGGACAATAGGAACACATAAGACTATTTTGTGGATGCATCAATCAGTACCATGAAATACCGAAATGGGCCACTTGCGGGGTGAATAGGCCCGTAAATGTCGCCAAGAATTCTCTCTCGGAAGCCAGGAGACTCTAATCCCACTTCTAGGAGGGAGGGTCTCGTTATTAGTTTTCCCTGAAAACATGGGGGACAAGGAAATTCACTCTTTTGAAGAATCCTTAGTTTCTTCAAATTATGTCCTCGGGATTCAGAGATAATGCGACGCATCATAGCTGATCCAGGGTGACCAAGTCTATTGTGCCAGAGTTGAAACTCTGGCAATGAAAGGCACTTCTGGTGCTCAGTCATATTGGCTTCTATTGGTTGAATATATGTGTGGTAGAGACCCGACGGGAGTCCCTTAAATCGTTCGTGGATGGACTTCTGGCCATCTTTTTGACGAGTCACATACATATATTCAATGTTTTCTTCATCTCTAGTTTCTAAGTGATATCCGTTAAAACGAATATCTTTGAAACTTAAGAGATTTCTATTAGATTTTGGAGAGAATAATGCATTTTGTATTTTAAGTCTTGTGTTATTTGGGAGTAATATGATTGCTTCCCCAGATCCTTCGATAATGTTGGACAGTCCTGAAATCGTAATAACAGGACCGTCATATTTGTTTAAGCTAATAAAATGGCATGGATCACGAAGGATAATGTGCGTTGAGGCACTGTCCACTAGGCACTCATACTTTATTTATATATAACCAAAATGAAAGTTTATTTTAAGTAAATGAAAAACTGACATTCAAATAAAAGTGCTTTCAAATCAAAGAAGCTACAGAAATTTAAATGCATAGATATAAGGTAGGGCTCAATCGAGCAGGTCGTCATTTTCGAAATCTTTTACAGTGAACTTGGTGAGCGGTTGAACAGCCGCCAAGTTTGTTTCAGGCTGAGACTTCTGGCTTGCCTGATACAAATCCTGGAGGTGCTGAGGAGTGCGGCAATTTCTGGACCAATGTCCAGTCATGCCATATTTATGGCATTTATCCTCCCAGTTCTTCTTAGGAATTGACACTAGTTCAATGTTCTTACGCTTCCATGTGAAGTTTCTCTTCCCTTTGTTGTTGTTGTTGGTCTGGGGTGCTGCTCCTCTTGCTGGCTTCATTACAGCTTTCCCTTTATTCTTTCTAGCCTTCTTCTTGTTTTTCCACTTCTGGGGAGAAACACGGTGGGCTTCAAGGATAGGGGTAGTATCAGCAGGGCACAAATTATGAGTGGCAAGCAGTAAATCTCTATTCTGCTTTGCCCTAGGAAGGCAAGAGATCAAATCAAAGAACTTCGTGAAGTTGCATTCACGATACTGTTGCATGAGGATTGCATTTTCTCATGAAACGAGGTAAATGTCTTCTCCAACATGCGATGCTTAGTCACTTCTTCACCGCACAACTTCAGGCGTGAGGTGATATTATGAAGTGCGGAGTTATACTCAGCAACGGACTTATAGTCCTGAAGTCTGAGGTTTTCCCACTCATAACTGGCACGTGGTAATATTACATCAATTTGATGTTTATAACGTGTCTCTAGTGCTTGCCACAACTACAAAGAGTCTTCTACCGTTAAGTATTCAGCCTTTAAAGTCCGATCTATGTGTCTCCTGATATAGATAATGGCTTTCGCCTTATCTATGTCGGATACAACGGTAGGAGAACTGCTAGATGGCTGTGCCACTTAAGGGGCACTGCTAACAGGTGTCTAGGCCACTTCAGGGGCCAGAATCAAGTGGAGAAGTGCCATTGAATGCAAGTGGAACTTTAGCTCCACTCGCCAGCTAAGATAGTTCTTTCCCGCTGCATCAAGAACCTCGAAATCGACGCTTACCAATTTTGTCATTTTAATCTATGCAATTTAAATAAGCATGTATTAATAATTAAACATCATGCTTAAAAGAAATAAATAAGAAAAAATGCGGGGATCGGCCAGATACCCAAAACATAAAATGTCCAAAGTCCATATTACAGTTCATAAAGCAAAAAAAGAAAAATACAATTTGGAAACCCTATTAGGTCCCAGCTATATGCAATCTTCTCCTCCATCTTCATAGGTAGTAACATCGGTCTTTAGCATTATACATAAATTCCTCACTACAAAATTTCTTTCAGAAATGAAAAAGAAATTACAAAGATAAGGAATACAACAAAATGGTATCTAAAACTGGCCGATCCCAAAAATCGCATTTTGACTCATTTAAACATCCACGCAGTTATATATGCAACAAGAAAATAATAATAGCACAGTATCACAGACATTACAAAAATCATCAAGCCCAAATATTGGATAAAACAATTTTATTTTAGTTAAAAGGATTAGTTGGACCACGGGGAAACGTCATTCATCTTTAGGTTAGGTAACTAAAGACATATCGGTCACATGATCCATTTAATCAATTTAACTTAAATTAATGTTTTATCCAATGCTAAAGAGATTAAAAAGAAGCAGATAAAATAACATAATCCGCAAGTCCTGAATATCAGGGATATAAATCAATTTAATTTTGGCCTTGTTGGTAAGTGGCAAAGGGGCAAGATGCGGGCTGCAGGACCGTAAGCAAAATAATACTCATTTTAATTGTCAATGTTATTAACTGGGCTTCAGGCCTAATAAACAGCCCAAATAATATATAATGCAGTTTTGGGTTGCAGGCCCATGGGCTGTAATATTACTTAAAAATGTCCAAAAAGGAGTAAATGTCCTTTAAAAATACACAAGCCCTAAAAAACAATTTTAGGATATTAGTAAAGGAATGCAAAAAGACCCCAACCCCTCATCAAATAAGTTCTAGGTCCATGGGCAGCCGGAAGGGCCCCTTCCTCGTCCGAGGAGGGGGGAGGCGGCGACGGCTAGCACATAGGCCTCCTTGTTCGCGGGGGGGGGGGGGGGGGGGGGGGGGCAAAGAGAGACCCCCGACAGGGGGGGCGGCGGACAGAGCCCCCCCCGTCGGGCACGGGGGGGGGGGGGGGGGGGGGGGGAGGGCAGAGAGCCCCCCCGACGGGGGGGACAAAGCCCCCCCCGTCGGGGGGGGGGGGGGGGGGTTGGGGGTTGGGGGTAGGTGGGGGGGGGGGGGGACAGAGCCCCCCCCCCCCCCTCCGTCGGGGGTGGGGGCGTCGCAGGGAGCCCCCTGACCGGGGGGGACAGAGAGCCCCCCTTTCGGGGGAGCTGAAGTGTTATTCTTAGGGTTTTTTTTAATTTGATATTAATCAAAATATTACAGATTTATACAAGCCTATAGAAAAGCTGTGTAAAATCATAGCAAACAATATTTTGTAATTATCTACGGGATCGAGAAAGTTTACCTCTAGATCAAAGATCTAGGGATGATCATAATAAAAAATCGTAGATCGAAAATCCCCGCTCCCAATACGCCAAAAAAAGGTCGCCGCAATGGTTCGCCGCAAGTCGGATTACCGCAACAATAGATTCCTTCGCGTGTAGGAAGTTATTTTGAGGGGATACGTGAGAAAAAGCTCAAAAAATGAGAGCTTCGGTGCTGATAACGTGATATAATTTGGAGAGAAAAGAGTAACCATGTCAATGAGCCATGGTTCTATATTTATTTATCTCATATGGAATGTGAGGAGGCATGAACATCAAAGGTCCACATTACTCCAATAAGTGGAGAGTAATGGAGGGATAAAGTGGTGGGGAGGCCAAAGGCCTCCCTCACTCACAACAATGCCAAGGTAATGAGTATTTTGTTTTCTTCATTAAATAATAATCATGTGTCAGATGAGACAACTGCAAATCAAATTTGGCACATGCTTAAGAATTATGAAGAATCAACCTCCAAGAATTCATCTTCCAAAGGCAAAGTGGAAAAACAACAAGGGCAAATGTGTGTTTCATTGCACAAGACAACAGTAAGGTAACATCTAGCTTAGATTTGGATTCTAATGACAATGATAATGAGTTGATAGAAGCTTTCAATTGATAAATACAAAAATAAAAAAAAATTTTAAATCAGTGAAAGTTGATCATGAAAACTTGAAAAAAATAAGTAAAATATTACTTTGTCTAGTTTATGTAATATTCAAGTGAGTAATGACAAATTATTTTTTTAAAATAAAAATCATAAAAAATGCTAGATGAAATCTGTTACGCCTATTTGACCGAGACCCATAAAGCACGAGCCCAAGAGCCCGACTACTGGTCAAAAGCCCATCGGCGTCCTCAAAGCCCATTCGACAAAGGCCCTACAAGGGACCTTCTCGAATGTCGATCCGACCCGGCCCCAATAACCCGTTGGTCGCTCGCCCACTCCTGCGAAAACCACTCCCCCGGACGCGCGACCACTAAATAGCGATAATGGGGAGATGCTGGCATGGCGGAGAGAGCGGCGGCGAGGGGGGACTAATGGGGCACGATCAATGGCGGGCGTGGGACGTGGGCCGGAGGCAATCAAGCGGGAGCTCTATAAAAGGGCCAGGAAGACGACGAAGAAAAGGACCGCATCTCAGGTAACAAAACCTATGGTACTCCATCAACGACCTCGTTCCCCCAATTCATCTCCTTCCTCCCCCGCTCGCGCCGAGAGACGCCGTTACGATCTCCTCACGAGTCGGACCGTCTCCGCCGGGCCTCCTTTCTCAGATCTCTATCTGACTTAGGCATCGGAGGGGATTTGGCCGGAACCAAGGTCCGGCCCCCTGACGAGCGTTCTCGTCTGCACAGGTGGACAACAGATCAACGTGCCGAGGCTACCCCTCGCCCCTCTTTGACCACTCGATCAACCGGACAGTGAGGCTTCCCCTCACCGTCAGCCTGCCGTGGCCGAGCACGTCCCACCAAGGCCGATCGTCCTAATCGGGTCCGAGATTCTCCCTCGCCACCCGTCGGCCGTGCACCTACCCGGGCGACTGAGGCTACCCCTCGTCCCCCTTTCAGCCGAGGCCGAGCACACCTGTCCGAGGCCGAGCGTCTCAACCAGGTCCGAGGCTTCCCCTCGCCCCTTCTGCACCGATCCGAAACCCCCGAGGGTCCCAAAGCGGGCCCCTTGACCACGTTGACCGGGCTCTCCACGGTCAACGCTTTGTAGTGAGAAAACACTCTGAAACATCTGGCACCGTCTGTGGGAACGAAGACTGTCCCACGAAGAAGCAAACCACACCTACAATGGCGCGAGCCAGCAATGGAAGGAAGCGCATGACCCCCATCCCGGAGGAGGGGAATGGCACATCTAATGGCAACCCCGAGGACACGCACGTCGACGGCCACCCCGCCCACTCAACCGAAGAGACCGGCGGCTCAGAACTAGCCACACAGGGACAGCTCCGTGCCCTGGCTCAGGAGACCAACGCGAGCCTCCAGACGTTGGTCGCGACGGTACAGCAGCTTGTCGGCCCCGTGCCGTCCGATGGAGGCGCGTTGAACGATAGCCACCGATGGGCGGGGGGTCCCCCGCACTTGCGGTCCGCGGTGGTCGACGACCACGGGACCCGGAAACCGAACGCAGAGCGTCGGTTCACGCGGTCCGGCTCCCGTCAGGCGAGGTCACGTGCCTCCTCGCCCTATCGTGAAAGAAGCCGGAGAGAGACCGAAGGGACGAACGGCGAATCGATGACGGCATCGTCCCATCGATCACGGCCGTCCCGCCGCAGGAGAAGCGAACGACACCACTCAAGAGACCGATCACGGCGGAGCAGGAGCTCCCGCAGGAGGAGTCGGGAGCATCGGGTCAGCCCGACCCCCAGCGTGGCGAAGGCTGCGGAGCCAGCCCCGCCGGCGCCGGTGCTACCTCCACCCCCGATCGAGCCGGAAGCAGGCGAATACCGCATCCCCGGAGGCATCCACGGGGACCGGTGTCCCTTATCACGGAGAATAACCGACGCCCGGGTCCCCTCTCGATTCAGGATCCCGGTGCTGGGAAAGTACGACGGAATAGGAGACCCGGCACACCACGTGATGGACTACGAGGGGGACATGGCCTTCCAGGGAGCTGACGATGACCTGCTTTGCCGGGGCTTCTATTCTACTCTCAGGGGAGCGGCGAGGATCTGGTACCACAGCCTGCCCGGCCGCTCCATCGACAGTTTCGAGCAACTCGCCCAGTTGTTCTGCAAACAGTTCATGGCGGGGAGGCTGATCAAACCTGGTGCTGAACATCTGTTCAACATAGTGCAAGGCCCGGCCGAGCCACTCCGACAGTTCATGCGCCGCTTCAATGCGGAAAGGCTAAACGTGAACAACCCACCCGACCTGGTGGTCCAGACGGCTCTTAAGAAAGGGCTTCGCCACAGGGGCCTCAAGAAGTCCCTACACAACGACCCCCCGAAGGACCTCCCCGGGATCATGGCAAGGGCCGAACGCTTCATGCTGACCGAGGAGGCCTTGGCCGAGGATGCGGGAAAAACCGCTCGAGGGACCAAGCGTGGCGACGGCGGACGAGCTAGCCCCGAAGGGTACCGGACCGAGAAGAGGCAGAGGAACAGGCAGCGGGGAGAAAGCGCGAGGGACACCACCCCAGACGCCATTCTCGCCCAAGTACAGAAGGAAGAGCGAGCTGATCGCCCCCCACCGAAGGCTAAAAGAGGCGGGAAGAACCGGGAGAAGTACTGTAAGTACCATAAGGACGATGGTCATGACACGGAAGATTGCTGGCATTTGAAGAAGGACATTGAGAAGCTGATGAGCCGAGGGCACGCCAGGAATCAGGCCGACGAGCCGGCCCACGGAGAAGGAACCTCCACGCAGCCGGACAAGGGGAAGAAGATCAACACCATCCAAGGCCCCCTCCGCATCATAGAGTGAGCAGGCAACGTCCCTCCCCCCGGTGGCAGCCTAAGTATGAGCGAGTTATCTAGTTTTACATCCCTCTGTTTAGCTTCATTTCCTTTTTTCCGTTTCCTCCAAATGTACCGGTCCGACAGGACTCATGAGAGTACAAACGCATTCTTTTTATTGTCTTTATTTAAAATCCCGACGGAGTTGACATGTCGCCAATAACGCAAAAGGCCGGGGACCGCCGCCTCACTGGAGGAGGAAGAGGAGCTTTGCCCTCGCCGACCGTCTCCGGCACTCATAAGTCTGGGGGTAATTCCCCCAGCAGACGCGGACGCTGACCGGTCCTAAGCCGAGGAGCTTTGCCCTCGCCGACCGACTCCAGTGCTCATAAGTCTGGGGGCGATTCCCCCAGCATGCACGGGCGCCGACCGGTCCTAAGCCGAGGAGCTTTGCCCTCGCCGACCGACTCCAGTGCCCATAAGTCTGGGGGCGATTCCCCCAGCAGGCACGGACGCCGACCGGTCCTAAGCCGAGGAGCTTTGCCCTCGCCGACCGAGTCCAGAGCTCATAAGTCTGGGGGCGATTCCCCCAGCAGGCACGAACGCCGACCGGTCCTAAGCCGAGGAGCTTCACCCTCGCCGACTGAATCTAGCGCTCATAAGTCTGGGGGCAATTCCCCCAGCAGGCACGGACACCGGCCGGTCCTAAGCCGAGGAGCTCTGCCCTCGCTGACCGACCCCTGCGCTCATGAGTCTGGGGAGAATCCCCAACGCCAGTTTCGTCCATTCCCAAGCCAAGAACAAGGCGACAACGCAAAGTACACAAGAAATCCAAGTAATTCGATTTCGTTTGTAATAGTTAACCAGAGTACAAAAATGCGTCTTATTTACAGGGGATCAAGGCGAAGGGAACACCCTACAAATAATCTACTCACGACAAATGACAGAGTTCATCACCAACAGAAGCTAGATCGACACCGACAAAGCAAAATTGGTTGACAAAAGACCCAGAGTAGGTGACCCAAGCTAACGGCCATGCAACCAGCAATTGTTAGCCGCGGGGCTGAAGGAGATGGCAGGGGCCAGGGATCCATTTCAAGTAGACTGGCCCAAAGCGAAGCGGATGCTAAAAAATTTGAGGATAAAGCCGGGAGGGGGGGCTCAGTGAGCCCGAGCTCGAGAGGACACATCCTCGGGCACTTCGCCCTGCTCGGAGCGAGGGGACTCGACTGGCGGAGGGGCTTGCCGGACACGCTCCGCACATTCCTGGAAGGAAGACTGGACGACTTCGACGATCCGGGGGGCGATGATGTCTACATACTTACCGAAGGCCTCCCTGAGAACCTCGAAGATCTTCTTCCCCAGGGCCTCGACGACGCCCTTCTCCACCTCCTCCGCAAGCCGCATTACCTGACGCCGGTCCGACAGTTCCCTCTGAAGCTCCTCCCTCTCCAGGCGGAACGACTCCGCCACTTCCTCAGCCGACTGATGAGCATCCCCTAGATTTCCCTCGAGGTCACCCACTTGTCCCTCCAACGTAGCCACACGGAGGGTGAGGCACCGAGACTCCATCTGGGCCTCCATCATGGCCACCTCGGCCGCCCCGGCCCGCTCCTGAGCCTTCATGTTGGACTCCTCCAGCTTCCTCAAAAGGATGGCTCGCCGCTGCAGTTCCACGGTAAGCGTCGACCCCTGGAAAACGTGACATAAGCTAAGAAGGGTGTGAAGGGAAAGAAAGGACTGCGAGAGGGCCGAACCTGTTGAAGGGCCCAAACCAAAGAATCTGACACCTTGTCGGCGGGAATCTTCTCAAGGGTGCTGCGGTCCCGGGGGAAGACGGTGCTCTCGGCCACCTGCTGGGCCAGGGCTCGGTCGACGAACACCGAACTCCCGGGAGCAACATCGAGGGAAGCCATATGGCTCGCCAATAGCGCTCCGATTCCCGGGGACGGAGGCGGGGATGCTGCGAAGGGGGTGGTGGTCAGATCCACCTGAAGACCCCCGGGGGTGTCGGCAGAAGGCACAGAACTGGCCGGGCTGGGGGACTCCGCATCCTCCTTCCTCTTCTTCCCTCCGTGAGGCTCCACAAGCGCCGGAGGAGAGCGCTTCCGCCTTGTCCCATCTCCACTCTCGGGGACGGAAGGGGACGCTCCGAGGGCGGGGGGGGGGGGGGGGACGACACCGGACCCGCCATCAGCCCCTGTCACTCGGGCTGGTGGGGCGGATCCGGCTTTTACTACGCCCTCAAGGAGGGGATCGCCAGAAGAAGAGGCAGGAGGCACGACAACTACCTTGCCCACAGAGGGCTCGGCTCGGCGCACCTCCTCCTCAACAGTCCGTCGAGGCGCCCTTCCGGAGGTACTGCCTCGGCTCCGAGCAGCTCCACGACGGATCAGCTCATCAACGTCACGAACAAACTCGCGGCCTGCCATCCCTGCAAAGGAAACCGAAATCAGGATGAGTCACAGGGCAGTCCGAGGAAGAAAAAGCGACCTACCCGGGGACCACAATATGGCCTTCAGGAGTAGGTCGTCCAACAAAAAGCAGATGTACTTCGATTCCAAAGGAAGAGCCGACAGCGTCGCGGCGGATGTCTGGTCAGCGTCGGAGAGGGCTAACGGCGAGCAAGGCTGGACAGACGCGCCCCAGCTTGTCAGGATCTGGGCATCACCCAAAAAGACCACAAAGACGTAATCCGAGCTCCAATCCCCCGACCAGCGGGGAAGCCCTATCAGACATTCCCTCCTTGAACGAGCACGGAGGTGCAGCCATGACCCCGGCCCGACCACCTGGATCTGATAGAGGTGGAAAAGAAGGGGGAGAGACGGCTCCAGACCGCGGATGCAACAGAGCGTTACGAAGCCCGTCAGTACCGCGATCGAGCACGGGGTGAACTGACACAGGGACACCGTGAGATGTTCCATGATCTGGATGATAAAAGGATGGAGCGGGAAGCGAAGACCCAGGCGGAACATCTCGACGTAGGCGCCGACCTCATTGCTCCTCGGAAGGCAAATCCGCTCGTCGACAAATGGAACTCGAACCTCGTATGGGAAGCAGAGATATCTTTCCCGGATCTCCGCGGCCACCGAAGGAGGAGTCCTCGACTGAGTACGGAGGACGACCAGGGGCACATTAAGCCGCACGGCAGCTGACACAACATCGTCATGAGCGTAGTCTGGAAAAAGTTTCCCCTTCCCCTTATCTTGAAGAGAACGACTCCCGGCGGGGGAACCAGACTCCCCTAGCCGGGGTTCGCCCCGCCCGGACTCCGGAGGACCCCTCGTCCTCCGGCCAAAACCGCCTATCCTAAGAGCAGCCATAGGATGAAAGCAAGAGAGGAATTGCCTATTTTCAACTAGTTTGGAGAGGGCAAAGAAGCGAAGGCGACGGGGAACTCCGAGTTGCTGAAGGCTTTGAATACCGGGAGGAGCAAAGGAGAAGTGGAGATCAACACAACTGGGGATCTTATATGCCAGGGGAGAATTCGAAGCGCCTGACAAGAACGCGTGGCGAGGCTCGAAGAGTCGGCAGCGTTCCGAAATTGGCGCCAGTCGAAGTCCAATCGATCCGCCTCATCATGACCTGCATTTATGGCCTCGCCTCGATTGAAGCGCCGCTCGGAATCCCAGGAGACATAACGGGTGATCTGAGCGAGCCGAGGCTGATCGACCCCACCAATGACGGCTCACGAACCCTTCGGCTTCTCGAACTTAAGGCGACTCCGCGAGCGGCGGGGATAAGCTTGCCGCTACACGTGGCAGCATCTGAAGGCCGACGGCGCTTCGGGACCCGCGCCTTAAAAGTATCGAACGGGCCAACTCATGATGACGACTAATAAATGAGTCGGCATCGACTGGCGAGCTCGTCAAAAACGGCAGATGTCACATCGGCCGAGTCGAACCGGCCGAGGCCGATCAACCCGACCGATGGTGGCAATTGTTACGCCAATTTGACCGAGACCCATAAAGCACGAGCCCAAGAGCCCGACTACTGGTCAAAAGCCCATCGGCGTCCTCAAAGCCCATTCGACAAAGGCCCTACAAGGGACCTTCTCGAATGTCGATCCGACCCGACCTCAATAACCCATTGGTCGCTCGCCCACTCCTGCGAAAACCACTCCCCCGGACGCGCGACCACTAAATAGCGATAATGGGGAGATGCTGGCATGGCGGAGAGAGCGGCGACGAGGGGGGACTAATGGGGCACGATCAATGGCGGGCGTGGGACGTGGGCCGGAGGCAATCAAGCGGGAGCTCAATAAAAGGGCCAGGAAGACGACGAAGAAAAGGACCGCATCTCAGGTAACAAAACCTATGGTACTCCATCAACGACCTCGTTCCCCCAATTCATCTCCTTCCTCCCCCACTCGCGCCGAGAGACGCCGTTACGATCTCCTCACGAGTCGGACCGTCTCCGCCGGGCCTCCTTTCTCAGATCTCTATCTGACTTAGGCATCGGAGGGGATTTGGCCGGAACCAAGGTCCGGCCCCCTGACGAGCGTTCTCGTCTACGCAGGTGGACAACAGATCAACGGGCCGAGGCTACCCCTCGCCCCTCTTCGACCACTCGATCAACCGGACAGTGAGGCTTCCCCTCACCGTCAGCCTGCCGTGGCCGAGCACGTCCCACCAAGGCCGATCGTCCTAATCGGGTCCGAGATTCTCCCTCGCCACCCGTCGGCCGTGCACCTACCCGGGCGACTGAGGCTACCCCTCGTCCCCCTATCAGTCGAGGCCGAGCACACCTGTCCGAGGCCGAGCGTCTCAACCAGGTCCGAGGCTACCCCTCGCCCCTTCTGCACCGATTCGAAGCCCCCGAGGGTCCCAAAGCGGGCCCCTTGACCACGTTGACCGGGCTCTCCACGGTCAACGCTTTGTAGTGAGAAAACACTCTGAAACAAAATCCTTTTGAGTAATAAAAATTTAGTTGTGGAAAATACAAAGCTAAAAGAGGAAACTTTATTACTCAAAGAGGAATATCTAGATTTAAATGTTAAAATTGAGAAGCTTGACAAGACTATTTTTTTACATGAAATTGAACTATGACGAGATTTCAATTAGTACTAATAAAAGAAAAGATAATTTGAACCTCTCATGCCAACATGTTTCTAGCTCTAAACAAAGAATAGATTTTAATATAAAGAAACATGTTGACAACTCTTTGAATGCTAATAAAGATAAGAAATATTATACTTTTATGTACAAAAATTATGCATACAATAATAATGTTAAATCCAATATTTAAAATAAAGTGCATCACAAACATTTTGAGAAACCAAATAGAGAGCATTATGTACACCATGCTAAGAATCATATTATCTTATTGTGGATTCCAAAAGATACATGCAATTTTGACAAACATGTATACATAAATAATTTTATGAAAAATGTGCATAATTTTAAAAATCATTTATATGTGCATTCAAGGAAATTGGATCCCAAATGTATTTGAATTCCTAATAAGTGATTACTTTGAACATAATAATATTCCGGGTATCCATACTTAATGTTGTTAGGGTATTGAGACCCACCACATTGGATTTTGATGATGTACACAAGTGATATCGGTACTAACATATTTATTTCAAGTGTGTATAGGAATTGATAAAACATTTTGTAGCCATGAAGATCAAACAAAATGAAAAGCTCAAATAAAGGACTTGGAAACCTTGTTCGGGAAGTCTACCTTAGAGTCAAGAAATGGAGCAATTGAAGGCTCAACCAAGGACTCAATATCAAGACCACAAATGTTTATCTTATAGGATGCATAATTTCAATTTGAAAAAAATTTTAAGATTAAAAATTAATTTAATAGTCTTGGATAAGATCAAATTAGTCAAAGCACTTTGAATTGAATGATTTAACCCCAATGATAAACCCTTATGACCCAAAATGAAACGGGTATCAAATTTATATGACTGTTTTTTGTTAGGGATCATGTAGATGGCAAGTAAACACTAAAGGAAAGGGGGTGAATAATGTTAACTGAAAATAATCACAAATCAAAATTATTTCCTTTAAGTTTACATAAGATTCCAACTAGAGTTACTTAACTTGGATCTTAATCAACTGTTAAATCTGTTGTTTGTCATTTGTGGCACAATGGTTCATGTGGAATGTTGAACAATATGTCGTATGAAATATTGAACTTATTGTTCAATATTTGTGACCGTGACACCATGTGTGCTTCTGAAATGTTGAACATTATGTCATATGAAATGTTGAACTTGTTGATCACACTTCTGTGATCAGTCTTCGTGGACATTCTATGTAGCTGTTTGTATTGTGACTTTTGAAGATGAGACCTCGTCGTAATAGATTTGTAGTTATTGGAGATAAGAAGTTATCGTGTTTGTCGATCAGATTCAGATCTTCTCTTTCAGTGCGGGACAGGTGGTTCAAATGGTTATATTTGTTGAAGCTGTTGAAGAATGGTTAAGGTTACTCGTTTGGCTTCAGATCTGTTTGTCTGCTGAGATCTCTATTTTATCTGATTCTATCTCGCCTAGCTGCGCTCTGTTTTGTTCGGCCAATCTTCAGTGATTCTACCGGAGGAATTGTTATTAACAACTAAACAACTTCGAAGTATGAGCGAAGTAAAGTTGTAAGTTGGATTGGCGGGTGGGTTATTGATTTGGAAGATCAGCTTTTGCAAAAGTGATATCAAGCTCTGGGAGGAGGCTGACGACTACTGAGGTAGGGGATCAAGGGAGTTGATCTTGGTCAGTATTGCAAGGGGATCTTGCACGCAAGGGGAGCTTGTGAAAATTACTCCACGGGGTTGATTGGGATCAACCCTTGCAGTTTGTATTGAGGGGGAGTTTGTTTCCCCTAGTATCAAATAGTATTGGTGATTGTAATTATCATTATTTTAGTGGAGTAATTTGAATTTCTGGGCGAGGCCCGCAGATGTAGGTGTGCGCACCGAACTGCGTTACCAATGTCCATATGTCGTGCTGTGTTGATTATTATTCCCATGTGTTTACCATTTTAGATTGCGTACTAAACTTCATTTGGTATCAGAGCAGGTCATCCGCATTCTTTGTTTGTCAAAGGGGGTGTGATTCTGCTGTTTGAGTACGTCAACCATGAATACGAAGGAAGGAGCTTCTGTGACTCGGCCTCCGCTGCTCACTGGTACTAATTATACGTATTGGAAGTCTCGGATGTGCGCATTTATCAAGTCTCTTGATGAGAAGGCTTGGGTGGCCACTATTGAAGGCTGGACTCCTCCTACAGTTGATGACAAGAAGGGAAATGAATCTCTCAAGCCAGCCCAAGACTGGAGTCTCGAGGAAGAACGTGCAGCACTGGGAAATTCGAAGGATGTGAATGCAATTTTCACAGCTGTAGATGAAGAACAGTTCAAATTGATCTCTACTTGCGAGTTTGCAAAGGAAGCATGGGACATTCTCCAAAATATTCATGAAGGGACAAGCACTGTAAGAGCTTCTAAACTTCAAATTCTGGCTTCTCAATTTGAAAATCTTAGGATGAACGATGATGAATCTGAGGTTGAATTCAATGGAAGATTACGTGATATAGCTAATCAGGCTTTTCAATTGGGAAAGAAGTACTCCCAAAAGAAATTAATGGAGAAAACTCTGAGGTCTCTACCTGAAAAATTTTCAGCTAAAATTGCTGCTATCGAAGAAGTACGGAATACATCCAATATGAGATTGGATGAATTGATGGGGTCCCTTCAAACCTTTGAGATGAACTTGAAGCAAAATAAAAGGGATAAATGAGTGGCTCTAAAGGTGGAAGCTACAGAAGTTTCACATGAAGGGAATGACATTGATCTTGAAGACGACATAGCATTGCTAACTAAAAAATTCAGTAAAATGATGAGGAAAATAGGAAGTAGGGGACAGAACTTCAGAAGTGTCAACAAGGAAGCTCTTCCTAGTTTCTCTCCTACAGGTAGAGGTAACAGCCGTCCTATACAGAAGTATGAACCTAAGAGTACTGGCAAGGGAATTCAGTGCAGAGAGTGTGAAGGATTTGGACATATACAAGCTGAATGTGCAAACAGTATCAAGAAACAAAAAGGAAAATCTCTGGCAAGTTCCTGGAGTGATGAAGAGTCCGAAGGGTTTGCTGGAGACGAGGATATTGTCAGCAATTATGTTGCTTTTACGGCCATTATGAGTGATCAGCAAACTGATGACATCACTAGCAATGTTGGACCAAGTGTGGGCACAACTCGCACCATGTTGGAGAATAAATGCAAGAATGTCAAGAAGAATGTTACAACATATAGTGCAACATCGGATAGTGAATCTACTTCAGATACGTGTGAGGATGAGGAAGTTGACGAAGTTGATATTCGATCTGCATATCAAACTATGTTTACAAATTGGATGAAGATCTGTGAGATCAATAAGTCCTTGAAGAAAGAAAATGTTAGACTGAAAGGAGAAAGTGAAGAGGCTATAGCTCAACTATCAGAGATCAAGCTAGATTTCAGAAATCTAGAAGGACAACTCAGGAGAACACTGCTTAGAGCCGAGAAGGCAGAGAGCGTTCTTAACAAATGGAACTCCGGTAAGACTAAGCTTGATGACATTCTAAGCATGGGGAAAGTATCTGGAGATCGTACATGCGTAGGGTTCAATAGAGGAGGCTATCTTCAGTTAACCAAGGAAGTACATGGTCGAACTGTCAAGAGTCAGAACAAGAATAGACACTTCAAGTAAGGTAGTCAAAAGGATGAACACAAAAAAAGTGCTACACTCAAGCACTTTGTGTGTAATTACTGTCAATGCAAAGGTCACACTGAAAATAGGTGCTTCAGTCATATGAGACACCAATGTGAAGGAAGAGACACAGGACATCTGGGGAAAAGGCTCATAAAGAAATGGGTAAGGAAGTCAAAAATTCATAGCCTAGTTGACTACACCTCCATGGTTGCCTTCTTGGAAAATATGTGGTATTTCGACAGCGGTTGTTCCCAACATATGACAGGAAATCGGGGTCTTCTCTCAGAGTACACTACAGGCAATAAAGTACATGTTACTTTTGGTGATGGCCAGAGAAGCAAAGTCATTGGGAAGGGAGAGCTGAAGATGACTGGATCTATTACTCTGAAGGATGTCATGCATGTTCAAGACTTAAAGGCAAACCTGATTAGTATAAGTCAATTATGCGACCAAGGATTGTTTGTTCAGTTCACTAAGGATGAGTGTGTAGTCTTGAATGAAGCTGGGATTAACATTCTAACTGGGAAACGATCGGCTGACAACTGCTATCTACTTCAAGAAGCTAACAGCTGTCTCACTGCTAGTGTTGAAGTCTCCGAACAATGGCATCAAAAACTAGGTCACGTAAATTACAAAACTTTGATGGAAATTACCAGAGTTGGAGCCGTTCGAGGGATACCTGTCATATCCAAGAAAACAGAAGGGGTTTGCGGTCCCTATCAGCTGGGAAAACAGAAGAGAACTGTTCATAAACAACTTCAGACCATCACCACCTCTAAGAACATGGAGCTGCTACACATGGATCTGATAGGACCCACAACGGAAGTCAGCATGGGAGGTAAGAAGTACATTTATGTTTGTGTTGATGACTTCTCTCGTTTCACTTGGGTAGATTTTCTCAAAGAAAAGTTAGATGCTTTCAATGCCTTCAAGAAGCTCTGCACCCGCCTTCAGACAGAGAGAGGAGTCACTATTGGAAAGATTATCAGAATTCGTAGTGACCATGGTAAGGAGTTTGAAAATAACTTGTTTGCTGATTTCTGTGAAGCAGAGGGAATACGACATGAGTTTTCTGCGCCTAAGACCCCTCAACAGAATGGAATTGTTGAGAGGAAAAATCGCACTCCACAGGAGATGGCTCGCGTGATGTTGAACGCCAGGAAATTCAGTACTAAATGGTGGGCAGAAGCGATCAACACTGCTTGTTACACCATAAATATAGTGTATCTGAGACCCAGAACAGAGAAAACTCCCTACGAGATCTGGAAAGGTAAAAAACCCAATGTTTCTTACTTTCATGTATTTGGAAGCAAGTGTTACATTTTGCAGGATCGAACTTCTAAGGGAAAGTTCGACGCTAAGAGTGATAGAGGGACATTTCTCGGATACTCTATTACCAGTCGGGCTTTCAGGGTACTGAATCATCGTACTGATGTTTTGATGGAGTCTATCAATGTTGTTGTTGATGACTTCGAGCAGGGTGAAGCTGTTATTCATGGGGGGCTTGGTTCTCAAGGAGGGAGTAATGAAGAGGATGAAAATGTTGAACAAAATGTTATAACATTTGATTCAACACAAGTGAATACTGGTCAGAATGATACTTCTCAGGGAACAGCATCCGTTGAGGAATCGCAATCAGATGGAAATGAAGTACATTCCTCAAGGGGGATTACAAAAGTTATACGAAATCATCCTCCTGAACTTGTCATTGGGAATGTTGAAGATGGTCATCGCACTAGAGGCACTAGTCAGGTAAATTATCGTGATCTTGATGGATATGTTTGTTTTTATCTAGTGTTGAACCCAAGAATGTTAAAGAAGCATTACTCGACGACTTCTGGGTGATGGCTATGCAAGAGGAGCTGAATCAATTTCAGCGGAATGACGTCTGGAGTCTTGTTGAGAGACCAAAAGGGATGAATGTCATTGGAACTAAGTGGATTTTCAAGAATTAAAACGGATGAAAAAGGGAATGTCACGCGTAACAAAGCTCGTCTGGTAGCTTAGGGATACACTCAGATCGAGGGAATTGACTTTGACGAGACTTTTGCTCCGGTGGCCCGTTTGGAATCTATTAGATTACTTCTCGCTGTGGCATGTAGTTTCAACTTCAAGCTTCATCAAATGGACGTGAAAAGTGCCTTTCTAAATGGCATTTTAAATGAGGAGGTATATGTTGAACAGCCAATGGGATTTGAAGACCCATTCTTGCCTAGCCATGTCTATCAATTGAAGAAAGCTCTTTATGGACTTAAGCAAGCTCCAAGAGCTTGGTATGAGAGACTGACCAGATATCTTCTTAAAAAGGGCTATGAGCGAGGGGGAGCAGACAAGACGTTGTTTGTCCAGAGAACCAGATCTGCGGTCATAGTTGCACAGATTTATGTTGACGACATAGTCTTTGGATCTACTTCACCGCAACTGGTACGTGAATTTATCGATCTTATGCAAAAAGAGTTTGAAATGAGTATGGTCGGTGAGTTAAATATGTTTCTTGGTATTCAAGTTAAACAATCTAGCGATGGGTTGTTTATATCTCAGAGCAAGTATGCTAAGAATCTTGTTAAAAGGTTCGGCCTTGAGAAATCCCGCCAAGTTTCCACTCCTATGGCTACTACTGAAAAGCTCTCGAAAGATGATGGTGGAAAACAAGTAGAAGTCACTTTGTACAGGAGCATGATAGGAAGCCTATTGTACTTGACATCGAGTAGACCTGACATCAGTTTCAGTGTTGGGGTGTGTGCCCGATATTAAGCCTGTCCTAAGGAATCTCATATCACAGCTGTTAAACGCATAATCCGGTATATTAGTGGAACTGCCGACTATGGCATTTGGTACTCTAAAGATACCAACACTCTTCTATCAGGGTATAGTGATGTTGATTGGGCAGGTAATGCTGATGATATAAAGAGTACCACAGGAAGGTGTTTTTACGTTGGAAACAACTTAGTCTCCTGGTATAGTAAAAAGCAGAATTCGATTTCGTTGTCAACCGTTGAGGCTGAATATATTGCAGCATGGAGCTGTTGTACTCAACTCCTGTGGATGAAACAAATGCTGACTGATTATGGTGTTGATCAAGATGTATTGACCATTCTGTGTGACAACCAGAGCGCTATAAACATTTCCAAGAATCCTATACAACATTCCAGGACTAAACATATCGACATTCGACACCACTTCATTAGAGAGCTGGTTGAAAAGAAGGTGCTCGTTATGGAATATATAGATACTACTAGTCAGTTAGCTGACATTTTTACAAAACCCTTAGACTCCAGTAGATTTGCGGAACTACGACAAGCTCTTGGGCTGTGTCGTATCTAATGTTGCACATAATGTTGTACATAATGTTGTACATTATGTTGCAACCAAGATAGGAGGTTTGGTGTCATTTTTGATATTGTCTGGTTCTTTTTTTAATTCCTCCGCATTTATTTATCCTCATTGGTTCTCTCAGCACTCCACTTTTCTCTTGAACGTTTCTAAAAGAAAGCTGCTCTGTGGTTTTTAGGGTTCTTGTTCTTGATTCTTTCGACATAGGATTTCTTGCAGAATGGGTCGGGCTCGTAATGTGAAATCCTCTTCAAACCCACGACGCTCCTCTCGACAGGCTACATCATCTCAGAAGGTTCCTCCTCCATCTTCATCTCCTCATATCAATCGGAAAGGGACGTTTTCTCGCGTTCCTAGGGCTTCCTCTGCCGGTATTTCTTCTTTCTCTTCGTCCCCACTTTCGCCTGATAACATGCAATCATGTTCTATCTCGAATTTGGATGTGGTGCTGTTTTCCCCAATTCTTGTTGATCCATGTTCACCGATTAAGCCACTGATGTCCCAATCTGAAGAATCTGGACGGATTCCCTATCTGGAAACTGTGGCAGACTGGTTTTGGTATCTTCATAGGACAGGACGTAAATTGAATGTCACTTGGATGAATTTATCTGAAGCTCGTTTCGGTTCTGTCTTTCTTAAAGATGTGGATGGTAAATTGATTAGTGTGAGAGTTCCTTTTGATGACCTGGTTGTTCTAAAGACTTGGAATCCACCTGAGCCTTCTATAAAAATTTCTGAGATTGTAGTGTTGGATGACTCTGACTCAGAGTCGTCATCCATGGCTGGAGAAGTCCCTAGTAGAGATATTGACGAGGATGTCATGTCTTATCATGACAATGAGGGTGCTGTTGGTCTGGATATTGGTGAAGGATCTTCTATTCAAGCTGCTCCTGATACTGCACAAAATGTTGATGGTCATAGCGACATGTGTATTTCTGATACGGCTAATGCTGGGCAGGAGGCTTCACAGGATGTTATTCATAATGCTCTTCACTCAATGGATGAGAGAAATGATAATTTGAGTTCTAAAGGGAAGGAGGATGGGGTTGACATGGAATTAGAATCAGAAGCATCAAAAGTTATAGATGAAGTTATTCCAATAATGATAACCTCTGATTATGTAGTGGAGAGTGTTCCTTCTGCTGGGCAGATCACTTCTCCATGTGAAAATGTCGAACCCTCATGTAATGTTGGAACTAATGTCAGATCATCTGCTAGTGCTCAAGAAGAGGAACCCATGATGACTGCTCCTCCTAGTATGGATCCTTTTGTGTCTCACCCTCGTAGAACTAGATCTGAGTCCCTCAAGCGCAAAGCTTCATCCAGATCATGAAGTATTTCTCCTTCCAAGAAACTCAATAGGTCTGTTGGTTCAGGTTTCTTCTCCCCTTCTCCTGTGTCTGCCTCTAGGGCTTTATCCAAGCAATTTTTTGATAAGTCCTGCCAGAATCGATGTCCTGTCTACTCTGAGTGGTCTATCTTTGGTGAAAAGTCTCTTGTTGTCTCATCTTTTAAAAAGACTCACTTCTTAGTCTTTCTCAAGGACATTGATCTCTTCCAAGCAGCAAGCTGCTTTAAGACTTTTTATCCAGTACTGGTCCGAGAATTCTATTGTAACCTCTCCAAGTCTTCTGCGGATTCTGCATCTACATGGGGTTTCCGGACGTTTATTCGAGGCAAGATTATCCCTTTCTCCCCTGCTGTCATCAACAAACTACTAAAATGGTCGTACAATCAGAACCTCCCTTCTTATGGTGTATCTGTTGGTGAAGACTATGATTTATTCATCCAGACAGTCACTGATGGGCAATTTATGTGTTGGCCAAAGACGTTTTCCTTCCCTTCCTCAGCGTTGATTGCAAAGTTCTTTTTACTCTATCGCATTGCCACCCGTAATTGGCTGCCAACGTCCAACATGTCGATTGTCACCAAGGCTATGTGCAAATTATTGTTTGCTGCCGGAACAAAGAAATCTTTCAATCTGGGTCGAATTATTTTTGATTTCATCCTTTCACTATCAGAATCCTCTGCACCTAATACTTCACTGCCTCATGCCTCTCTCATTTCCATGATAATTTTTTCGCAAGGGGTTGTCCCAGACTCCTCTGAACTTCCAGTGTCATGTGACTTGATCAACTTCACTACCAAGTCAGTAGCCATCAAAATTGATGGTTTATCTGTTCTTCCTTCGGCTTCTGTGTCCTCTGTGCCTTCCTCATCTACTTCTCCTCCATCTGCCTCGAAATCTGCTGGAAAAAGGACTTCATCATCAAAGGTCTCTGTGCAAGATTTACTGGATGACATGTTGGTGCTTTAAAGGGCTGTCAAATATGTAAATGATCAGCTGGATATGCTTGATGGTCAGAGAGTTCTTCTTCAAGCTCAGAGACTATTTCTCTAGGAAAGGATTGTTCAGCTCCAAGCTAAAGTGTCTTCTGACAAGGTATGACCTTTGACTTTTGGTGTCACAAAGGGGGAGATAGTGTTGTGTTTGATGTGGTGATATGCTGTGGTGGTGATTTGATGTTGGTGCTACTATTGTCTGATCTATGATATGTGACTTCTTGAACATCTTGGGTGAGTATTTTGTTGTTGTTGTATGATCTTCCTGTTGAAGTACAGTGGTATCTCTGATGTTCTTGTTAATGACTAGTACGTCTACTTCTCGACCTTGCCTCTTCAGTCTATTATATGCATATGATGGTGTCAGATTTTTTTTCGGTTTGATTGTGCCACTAAAAGCCAAAGGGAGAGATTGTTAAGTCTGTTGTTTGTCATTTGTGGCACAATGGTTCATGTGGAATGTTGAACAATATGTCGTATGAAATGTTGAACTTATTGTTCAACATTTGTGACCGTGACACAATGTGTGCTTCTGAAATGTTGAACATTGTGTCATATGAAATGTTGAACTTGTTGATCACATTTCTGTGATCAGTCTTCGTGGACATTCTATGTAGCTGTTTGTATTGCAACTTTTGAAGATGAGACCTCGTCGTAATAGATTTGTAGTTATTGGAGATAAGAAGTTATCGTGTTTGTCGATCAGATTCAGATCTTCTCTTTCAGTGCGGGACAAGTGGTTCAAATGGTTATATTTGTTGAAGCTGTTGAAGAATGGTTAAGGATACTCGTTTGGCTTCAGATCTGTTTGTCTGCTGAGATCTCTATTTTATCTGATTCTATCTCGCCTAGCTGCGCTCTGTTTTGTTCGGCCAATCTTCAGTGATTCTACCGGAGGAATTGTTATTAACAACTTAACAACTTCGAAGTATGAGCAAAGTAAAGTTGTAAGTTGGATTGGCAGGTGGGTTATTGCTTTGGAAGATCAGCTTTTGCGAAAGTGATATCAAGCTCCGGGAGGAGGCTGACGACTACTGAGGTAGGGGATCAAGGGAGTTGATCTTGGTCAGTATTGCAAGGGGATATTGCACGCAAGGGGAGCTTGCGAAAATTACTCCACAGGGTTGATTGAGATCAACCCTTGCGGTTTGTATTAAGGGGGAGTTTGTTTCCCCTAGTATAAAATAGTATTGGTGATTGTAATTATCATTATTTTAGTGGAGTAATTTGAATTTCTAGGCGAGGCCCTGCAGATGTAGGTGTGCGCACCGAATTGCGTTACCAATGTCCATGTGTCGTGCTGTGTTGATTATTATTCCCATGTGTTTACCATTTTAGATTGCGTACTAAACTTCATCAACAAACTCAAATATTTGTACGAGATAAATAGCAGCAGAAATGTTAGCCAAGTATACAATATAGAGCAAGAGTGCAAGAGATAAAAGATCACACATAAACACAAGAGATTTTAACTTGGTTCACCCACTCTTTGGGCCACTCTAGCATACATTATCCAACTCTCAACTTGAGAGCAACTTGCCTCAACAACTATAAGAACTTCTATAAACCAACCTCTCCAAGTGAGGATTTCCAACAACCCAACCTCTTCAACAAGACAACCTAACCTCTTCGATAAGTTGATCTTAAACAAAAAAGGCTTTTCACCAAATACAACAACCAATACAAATCACTTACCACCACATCCTTCTGTGGATTTCACTTACACTTTTGAAAAGAGAGTTACAGTCCTCCTAAAGCCACCAAGATTGAAGCTTGTAGTGTATATGTAGCTAAAGAAAACTTTAATTGTGATATCAAAAGAATCAATATTAAGCTTGAGAGGATCATATAATTAGTACGGCCAAGAAAACAGAGAATGCTTAAAAGCTTTTTGAGAGTTCAAAACAATAGCCTTAAGAAAACTTTGGAGGGCTTTAAGAGAGCTTGAAACACTTGAAAATAGCTTTAGAATTGTTCAATGAATGATAATAAACACTTCAGCCAACCCTCTATTTATAAAGGATAAATATGTACAAAAAAGACTTCCAATTTTACACTCTAACGTCACTTTTATGGATAGTAAAAAAGCACGTCAAATTAGACTGCTGGGGATAGGGAGTTGACTCTAGTACACTCACTGGTTGACTCCTAACTCATTGGTCATCTCTGGAACAATAGGAATCGACTCTCAGGAGTCAGAATCTCCAGAGAGCAAACAATCTCACTGGTCGACTCGAGTTCATTGACTGGTCGACCATTTTTAATACATATTATTGCATCAGAAAACTCAAAAAATTTGTATTTACATGATTTTAAAACATTTTGAAACATTAAAAACATTTTCCTAAGTGTGTACAAGCTTAAAATTAATGACTTTAACATTCTAATACAAGTTACAAAAATAAATAACTCACTCACACAATATTAGGAGTCTTAATGCATTCTTTGGCTCTCTAACTTGTCTTGAGAAGCTTTGCCCTCCATAAGTCTTTGGATGAGCTACGAATTCTTCATGTTGAGCTCCAAATCCTTTGACTCTCTAACCTTCAAGTATTGACTCCATGTCATCAATTCTTGTAAGCTTGAGTGGATTATTGACCATGTTGACTTAATTACCTTCACTCACAAGTCATCATTAGTAACACTAATTGTTTTCTTATCATCAAAACATACCTAGCGTGATGCAATAGCCATAATTCTCCATCCTTTTGATGATGACAAACAATTTGATACATAAAACAAAATTACAAAAATTAAATATTTACTCTCCCACATTAATGTATAATATCTTATAAAACTCTTCCTGCATCAATGCATGTTAGAAATAAGCAAATTCAAAGCAATCATATATTTATCAATGGTATCGAATGTGAGTGTACAAAATGTGTGAAGGCAATAAGCATTTTTTGTGTCATTAAATTCCTCTCTTCCTTTGACATGATCTAAAGGAGTGTGATTAATAAACAACTTAGTGTGACATAATCAATATAATCATAATAAATTATACCTTGAATAAACAACTAATTTTCCTTCTCACAAACAATACCTGACTTATCCTAAAAGATGTGAGCACTCTCAAGTATAGGAGCTCGAACAAGTAGTATCTGGGGAGACCAGGATCGAATCCATGGGACAACTGACATACAATACCATAAATTCAATGTATCAATAGTAATAATCCAATAAGAAAGCAATCACCTTTCATTGGAGAAGTAATGGGTTCACATGTTTTAAGTAATAAAAAGAGGTCCTAAAATAACTATGGAGAAGTTGATGATCGGATTACCCTAAAGGGTAATGTAGATCTCGATTATGGGATCATCATTACCCTTTAGGGTAAGACAAAGACACAATGATCTATCCGGTATGTCGATATCCTCTTCTCGACACATCTATGACCATGAACATTTTAAGACTTAAGTTCCTATTGGTCATTCACTTCCCATAATCGAGATCTACATCTAGATATGTAATGACCTCACTTTAAGTCTAAGGAAATTATCCAAGTGTATAATTCATAGAATTTATACTAGGATAATTAGTGCCATTTATATTTTGAACAAGATGTTTCCTAGGATAAATTGCCTCAAGGGCATATATCTTCCTACACATAATCCATTAATATATGTTTCATCCACAAAAGTTGTGTACAACAACTTCCAGCAGCAATGTACTCAGCTTCTGAAGTAGATAATGAAATTGAATTCTGTTTCTTACTATACCATGAAGCTAGATTATTTCCAACATAGAAACACCCACCAGTAGTGCTCTTTCTGTCATCAGCATTACCTGCCCAATCAGCATCACTGTATCCTGAAAGAAGAGTATTAGTATCCTTGGTGTACCAGCAGTACCATTTATATATCTGATAATTCTCTTGACTGCATTAAAATGAGACTCTTTAGGAGATGCTTGATAGCGAGCACAAACTCCCACACTAAAACTTATATCAGGTCTGCTGACAGTGAGATATAAGAGTGTAACGGCCTATTTTCATCAACACAGCTATTTACGTATTTAACCTATTTTCAAAATTTTTAACTATTTTATAATGGTTCGTCAGGAGTTTTTATGATTTCAAAATTTTTCTTATAAATATATTTTGAAGTATCAAACTAGTTATGGTGTATTTCAGTAAGTTCGGATTTCATCAAATACCTCTAACTAATCTAATAAAAATTCATTTTCACTTATTACTGTTTTGTCTTAATGAATTAATTTTCTACATAAACATCAGCAAAACGTTTTCAAATTTCTACGGTATCATTCTATGATCATTTAGGGTTCCCCATATTAATTTCGTAATTTTCTGAAGTCAAATCAATAGAGAACCCGCAAACACACTTCTTAAACGTTTTGACCTAAATCTAGTATCCTCATAGCTCAAACCCTGAAATGGATCTCGTATTCGCGATCCTCGCGACAATATGAACCCGTGGCTATGTTTTCGTAACTTTTCAGATACGTTTAGTTCCAGGGGCAAAATGGTAAATATTGCTAATTACTCTTTTACCAATTAACTTAACTTAATTAATTTTAACCCATATCCTTACAAGTGGGCAGCCCCTCATGCATGTGGTTCATGCATCTCCAAATTTTCAACAACCCCATACACGTTTCAACGTGTTTGTTTTGTTTTCCAAGCTAATTCAACAAGCCAACCTAACATCATTAATGTTATTGACTAAGTATTAATTACCTTACATTAAACTAATTTTAATTAACCTATTTAAAACACATCCCCCTTCATTTTAAACACAACCCCAGGCTCAAACCCATCTAAGCCCATAACTCATGCACTCTTTGAAACCCAACTCCCCAAGCTCCCTCACCCAGTTCTCTTCCCCCCTTAACTTCGAACCAAAACCAGACCCAGGCAAACAAAATAAATCTCTCTCGCACTCTCATCTCTCTCTTGTTCTCCCCTATCTCTCTCTCCTCTCCTCGTCGGAACACCCCCACGCCCTCAACCCACGCTCAACCGCTGTGAGCTTCCCCCTTCGAGCGTCACCGTCACCGGAAACGACGAGCCACCGACCCACGAGCACAGCCACCACCCTTCGGCAGCGACTCCTTCCGCGTCCCCCACTCTCACCTTCGACTCCCCTCCCCGTTTTCGAGCGCCACACCACCGTACGCTCTGCCTCGCCCATCGCCCTTCGGCAATCCCCGTTGCCCAGACCCACGCCTTACGCCAGCTGCCCTCCGTCCGCCCCCAAGCTCCTTCCGAGCCACCGCCTACGACCACCGCTCCCAACGCTGACAACGGCCCCGCCTTCAGGCTCCGAGCTCGCCTCATTCACCTTCTCCGATCAACGACGAGAACCCCCGCCTCTGCAGCGACCCCCCAAGGATTCACCGCTGCTACCCCCGTGCACCGACATCCCCTTCAGCTGCACCGTCGTGCCCTCCCTCCTCCGATGCCGCTCCGCCCGTCGCCGTCCCCGCTACCACCCGCCATCCTCCGGCGTCGAGCAGCAACCCCCCACCCCCCGTGCTGCATGCGGACGTAAAGAACGAAGGAGGGTACGTGTTTTTTTCGAACACATTAAAATTTATATGAAAACATATTTTCGTAATATACGCGTATAAATCATTATTAAATGGGTTTTAATGGTTTTAAACACATAGTAAATAATATACAAGTCAGAAAAATACAAGGCCAGCTCCAGTAAATCAGAAATGACGTTCTGGACCCAATGACACTAGTTTCATCTCAATCCGACGCTTAATTTTTCCAAAATTAATTTTAAGCCTAAAACTTAAATACATAGATTCCTATTAAAAATCCATAACTTGTTATTTTCACGTACACTGATACGTGAGAAAAATATATGTTGCAGCACTCTTTGAGACGGTCATTTTGACAGCTCACTTGCAACTTTCTGATGCAGATTGCACCCAGAAGAAATTATGGAACAAATACATTAACTAATTAAAAAATAGTTTTAAATTGTTTTTGAGCTTTTAAAATTATACAAATTACCAGGAGCTTCTGAAAAATATTTTTCTCCTTCAGTAAAATTAATTTCTTCATATATAGCCTATATAAAAACTTAGAACGGTTTTCGACACCGTTTCAGTCAGTTATAAAATCAAAACGATCAAATTAAATAAATAAAACATAGTGTAGCCTGTAACTAATGATTTCTTGTGTTTGCAGGTGTCGATTCTAGTGCAGCAGCATCTTTAGAAGCTCTAGCTCCAACCTCGTCTTACTACGATGATCTCGATAGCGTAAGTCACAAAGAATTCTAACTTTGGAAATTTATATGGTGTACTTTATGGAATTACCGCATGCTCGAAGCATGGACCGGTATCATAGTTATTGGAATTCAAAACATTGCTCAGAACTGACATTCTCTGTTGAGATTTCTAGCTTGACTTTTCAACAAGCAAAGCTCTTTGGAGTGTCGTTAATGCATTTGAATACCTTTACCTTTGGAACAATGGATTGACATACCGTATTGCAACATAATGATTGAATGATATACAATGTTGACATCATATTGCTCGAACGTTTTATCGAAAGTGAATGCTTAAAAGTAGTTGGCACCGCACTGGATTTTTGGGGTAACTTATATTAGAGAAAGTGTGGGATCGACTGCAAGCCATCTACACATTGCACCGTACCGTACCGACCGTCTAAAATGAAATGTACCGCCTAAAGTGATTTGAGATCCTCCCGGGTGAGCGCCCCCGTGGCAGGAGATGGGCTCATTGGTTGCACACTGTACTTTCCTATATAAGTCACGTAGTTTCTAGCTTTGCTATTGCCTGCTTGTCCTTTTTTAGTGTTACTACATCTACCTAGTTGTCTTATTATTGTCATCACATTGCATGTTGATTAAAACATTGTTGTTACCATATGCCATGCCACAGTTGTTGCTCTTGTACGTTACTTTTGCACTTGCACAGTCACCTTTACTATATGCCTTACATGCACTTTACTTACCACACTTGAGCAGCCACCAGTACTTTACTTTTCACTCGTATATGCATGTCTGTTCTTACTTTACTTTTTGCACCTACATGACCATCTTTTGTTTACTATAGTCTGTTCCATACTTTTGCACTGCTTATTTTCTATTGCTAGAATTGTTGTGACTTACCTACGGTTCCAACTTCCATCTCTGTGGCACCACAGACGACGTACATGTTGAGGTAGATGTTCCTGATTTGCAGAGCCAGAGTTCGACCCTGAGACCGCAGCTTTCAGAGTTATTTGCGGTTGTACTTTCTTTTCTTTCATGTACATTGGTTGGAACATTTTGTACCGTATGGATTGTAATAAATGGACACTATTTGGGCATTTTTTGTACATCTCTGCATCGTGACTATTTTGTTTTCACTGGTAATCTGCAGACCTGCGAATAAAGCAAATAAGTAACGGGCCCCCGGGAGCGGGTCGTTACAAAGAGACTTCCTATCATACTTCTGTACATGGTAACATCCACTGACTTTCCATTGCCATCCCTAGTTAGCTTTTCACTTACAGACAAAGGGGTACAAACATGTCTAGAATTCTCTAGCCCAAACCTCTTATCAAGGTTCCTTGCATACTTACTTTGAGAAATAAACAGCCTTTCCTTGGTTTGCTTTACCTGAAGAACAAGAAACATATTTAGTTCACCAACCATGCTCATTTCAAATTCCTTCTGAGTTAGATTAATGGATTCTTGAACTAATTTCTGAGAACTAGATCCAAACACAATGTCATCAACATAGATCTGTGCGACAATCACTGCAGATTTGGTTCTCTGAACAAATAAGGTCTTGTCTGCTCCCCCTCTTTCATAGCCTTTCTAATGCAAATATTCGGTCAATCTCTTATACCAAGCCCTTGGTGCTTGCTTCAAACCATAAAGAGCCTTTTTCAACAGATATACATGGCCCAGAAAGAATGGATCCTCAAAGCCTTTGGGTTGCTATACATACAATTCCTCATTTAGAATGCCATTAAGGAAGGCACTCTTCACATCCATCTGATGAAGTTTGAAATTTAAGCTGCATGCAACCGCAAGCAAGAGTCTGATTGATTCCAATCGAGCTACATGAGCAAATGTCTCATCAAAACCTACACCTTCAACCTGAGCATAACCTTGAGCAACCAGTCTTGCTTTGTTGTGGGTGATGTTCCCCTTTTAATCAGTCTTGTTTTAAAGATCCATTTGGTGCCAATCACATTCACTCCATTTGGTCTATCAACAAGAGTCCACACATCATTCCTTTGAAACTGATTTAGCTCTTCTTACATGTCAGACACCCAGTATTCATCCACAAGAGCTTCCTTCACATTCTTTGGTTCCACTAAGGAAGTAAAGCAAACATACTCTGCAAGGTCACGATTGTTGACACGGCTCGTGCCTCTTGTACGTCGTTCTTCAAAGATATCCCCTATGACAAGCTCTGGTGGATGGTTCCTGATAACTCTGGTGATACCATCATGAGTATGGGTAACTGGTTGACCACTCTGAATTTCCTCAGGCGATGTTGTTTCTTGTGTTGTAACATCAATTACAAAATTTTCATGTGTCGTGTCTGGTGTTACAACATCAGTCACAACATGCTCTTCTTCCTTCGTACATTCTTTTTGTGTGGAGCTACCTTCACCCGTGGCAGTCTCTTTTTTGCTGATCAAAATCATCCACAACAACATTTATAGATTCCATCATAGTTTTGGTACGCTTGTTGTAGACCCGATATGCACGGCTTGATGTAGAATAACCCAGAAAAATCCCTTCATCACTTTTTGCTTCAAACTTTCATCTTTGAGTACGATCATTTAATATATAACACGTGCTTCTAAAAATGTGAAAATAAGAAACATCTGGCTTTCTTCCCTTTCGGATCTCATAAGGAGTTTTCTCAGTTCTTGTTGAAGGTAAACTCTATTGATCGTATAACATGCTGTACTAATAGCATCAGCCCACCACCTCACACTAACTTCTCTGGCATTTAACATAACTTGAACCATCTCTTGCAGTGTGCGATTCTTCCTTTTGAACCACTCCATTCTGTTGTAGAGTCTTAGGAGCAGAAAATTCATGCGCAATCCCTCGAGATTCACAAAAGTTAGCAAATAGCCGGTTCTCAAACTCCGTTCAATGATCACTTCTGATCCTAATTATCTTGCTGATAATACTTCCTTTTGTTGAGTAGTGATTCCCCGGATTTGGTTTTGATGATGAACAAACATAAATATCGTGACCTAACTCTTTGTGAGCGCAGTTATGGAGATCGTCGTCAAAATTCTATGAACATCAAAAGCGACGTCTCAAGACTTCTCAAATCGCGTGATCGTGTGCCTGAAGCTTGGTTGAAGCTTTAGGAGCATTATTGAAGTCAAGAGATTCGGAATGAAGCTTTTGAAGACGGTTCGTCAGGTTTTATATATAGTCTTCTAGCTTCTTTTCGTAGAATGTTAAGCCTTGAGTAGGTCTTACGTTTTAATCTTCATAACGTTCATATCTTAGAGCTAGGATCTTATTAGAAGTCCATACAAACTTTCCTGAAGCTTCACGCTTCATTTCGCGGCTTCTTGTGCATCTTAGTTAGTTCAAGAAGAAGAACCAACCGACTAGATGGCAATCTAGTCGGTCGACAATCCTTCTTGAACCGACTAGAATGCCTTGTTCATTTTCAGCTCATTCACTGTTTACAGTTAGTCGGTCTAAGAAGGTTCACCGACCGACTAGTTGTCAAACTAGTCGGTTAGGAATCCTTCTTAGACCGACTAGTTGAGCTTTCGTTTTTCAGCCTAACTTACCGTTTACAGTTAGTCGGTCAAAGCACAACGACCGACCGACTAGTTGAGAAACTAGTCAGTTGGAATTTGTTCTTAAACCGACTAGCTGTCTTTCAGCCTATTCTATTTCATCTCTTAGTCGGTCAAAGAACACTCACCGACCGACTAGTTGTGAAACTAGTCGGTTGGCAAGTCTTCTTAGACCGACTAGTTCTTTATTGTCTGAACTTTCTCTTTTGGTTGTTCTCCAGTAAATCGGTTCATGTTGAATCACCGACCGACTAGTTGGAAAACTAGTCGATCAGTGATCCTTCTTTGACCGACTAGACTGCTTCAGAATAGAGCCGTTGGAGCATTAAATGCCACGATTTTTTGCTCTCTCTTTCCTCTATCCTATATATACTTGAAGGGCTTCTTGCTAAGCATTCAAGGCTGATATTAATTGAAGTTTAGAGAATCAAAGAGAAGCATTTATTCTCATTTCCAAGCTCATTCATTTCTCTAGAATCTCTCTCTCACTCTTATTTCCAAAGAGAGATTCACATTGATTGTGAGCCATTCAAGCCAAGAGCTTGATCCAAGGTCACCAACATCTTCCTAGGCTTCCATTGCTGGTCAACATCTTGGAGCTAGGGTTTGGTGCCTTCATCTTCCCCAAAATCCTTCTTGCCCTAATTTTTCTCAAGGCATATGGTTTTGTGGTAAGCATTTCTTATTTCATTTACATTGCTATTGTAAGTTTTTCTCTCGGTTGTGAGAGTTGTTTGTGATCCCGGTTTGTGGGAGTCACAATTTTATTTGTGTATGATTTGATCTTGTAGAGGTTTTCTACAAGTATTTCATAGTGCAAATTTGAGTTAGAAGTTTCTAACTCAAGTATCCGGAGGGGATCCGGGTGTTTGGGACATAGGATCACCGGGAACAAGTCGGGGAGACTTGGGTAGATCCGAACCCGTTAAATCGTTTGTTTGCGATTGTTTTCTTTGTTGTCAATATTTTCATTTTCGCATTGTTGGTTGAGTTTGCAAGATAATTAGGAATTATCTTCTTAATTATTTTAAAGTACTATTCACCCCCCTTAGTACTTGTGCAGTAGCTATCAGGGCATTACATTTGGTATCAAAGCCAAGTTCATAGCTATGTCTACCAACGACAACAAGAACGTTCGTCCACCTTCAGACTATAGCACCTTCAGGAACCGTGAAGGAGCTTCTTCAGTGATGGAAGGACACTCCTCAACTAGGCCTCCTTTCTTCAACGGTACCAATTACGGGTACTGAAAATACCGGATGGAAACGTTCCTCTGGAGCGCTTCACTATGGAGAGCTACGATGGCGAAGTATGTCGAGCCCGTCGAAGAAGATTTCGTGAAGTGGACTACCGCGAAGGTCGCCGCGGAGGTAAGCAATGCCAAGACAATGAATGCCTTGCAATGCGCTTTGGAATCCGAAGACTTCAACAAGATATGCACATGTAAGAGTGCATATCAAATCTGGAACTCACTCCCCATCTTGCATGAAGGAACGAGTAGAGTAAGAGACTCCAAACTCGTTGTTGTAAATAAAGATTACGAATTATTTCATATGCAACAGGGTGAGAAGATGAAGGAGTATTATGCTCGCTTCGTTGACATCACCAATGAGTTGGAGGCTCTTGGAAAGACCTACACCCAAAAGGAGAAAGTCTCAAAGATCATTGATGGACTTCCTTCGTGTTGGGAAAAGCGTACCTTCGCCATCGAGGAAGGTAACGATATGAGTAAATATACTGTCATTCAACTAATGGGTACCTTGATGTCTTATGAGGTACGCAAGGACAGTAAACTAAAGCTGCAGGACAAGATGAAGTCTTACTTGAAGCAAGACGAGCCAAAGAAAAAGGCGATTGCTTTCAAGGCCGCTCCATGTACATCTACATCTACCGATGATGAAGACTCGGAAGACGAGTTGGACTTGGAATCCATTGCCCTCATGGCAAAGAAGTTCAACCGATTCTTTCGGAAAGGTAACTTCAAGAACAAATCTAAGTTTAGTTCTACAAACACCTCCGCTCCTTTGTGTTTTAAATGCAATAAGCCAGGACACATGAAAGCGGATTGTCCTCAAAACAAGCAAAAGGAGAAATGGAAGGCGCCAAAGTTCGACAATTCAAAGAAGTACAAGAAAGGGTACAAGAAAGGGCTTGTCGGCACATTCACCGACTCCGAGGATGACTCCTCAAGTGGAGAGTTGGACGATGAACAAGTGGAGCAAGCACACATGTGCTTCATGGCTAGAGAGGAACATCATCAAGGATCCTCCTTCGATGATAGCGAGGATGAAGGCGATGAGGTAACTATGGATGAGACTGAGCTCCAGGAGCTTATTGGATCTCCTGCTCGTGCCCCTGAGGATACGTCTGCTCGTGCTGCTGCTACTTCTACTGGTGATCCCGAGAGCACACATGCTGCCACCATTCCTCCGGTAGATACTTCTTCTGGTGCTCCTGAGACCACTCCCGTTGCCACTCTCCCATCAGTTGACACTCCTGCCGTCCCTGAGACCACCACACCTTCTGCAGAGCCTGCTGCTGCTGCAGATCCTCCCTCCGCCTCTTGAGCTTGCGTTGGAGGACTCTCCCATGGGCACATGGATGATATCTTTGTTGTGAGAGAGTGGGGTAGGATAGTTGGGTGGTGATGTATTTTGATGTCTTTTTGGATGGATTTTGGTATGTTTTGTGATACTCCGATGTCTGCTGTGATATATTGTTGTATGATGTGCTTCGATCTGAGGATCGTTTATATTTTTGTTGGTAGATGTATAATTTTGTTGTACCATGTTCTTATATATATATATATATATATATATACACACACACATCGTGTTGCCATTCATTTCATTGTGCACATTATTCTATTTGTCTCTGATGTTGACTTCGTCGCTCGACGATTAAATTGGTTAAATAGAATTCTTTATATGAAAACATAGAATTGTTTTCCATGCACTAAATTAACCAAGAATGTTGATATTGGAGAGTATGTTCCATAACTCAATACGTGAAATTAATTTGAGTTTTGATGATTTTATTTTTCGATTATCGACTATGGTCTCGTTGGCACGCTTTGATTTACTTCGTCTTTTCCTTTGGTGTCATTTGGACCATGGTCGTATTCTTCGACTCCCGTGCTTTTATTTGTAGCCATTGTTGTTGTCGTTGATCTCCCGCTCTTTTTGCTAATGCAAAAGGGGGAGAGAATTAATAATGACGATGTGCTAAATGATAATTCTAAGCAATTTACCGTGAATCTAATTTGATATGTTAGATTCAGGGGGAGTTAAGATATAAAAATGGATTTAGAACCTAAATTTCAATAATTGGATTCCCATTTTATACTTTCCTCGTCTGCTTGATGCGTATGATTATTATCTAATTTGGAATTAACGTGTCATCAATGCAGGGGGAGTAAGTAAAATTCTTTTGAATCATTATTTTTTATTATTATTTATGTTGGTTTGTCATCACCAAAAAGGGGGAGAATGTTGAGTAGTGATTCCCCGGATTTGGTTTTGATGATGAACAAACATAAATATCGTTAACTAATTCTTTGTGAACGCAGTTATGGAGATCGTCGCCAAAATTCTATAAACATCAAAAGCGACGTCTCAAGACTTCTCAAAGCACGTGATCGTGTGCCTGAAGCTTGGTTGAAGCTTTAGGAGCATTATTGAAGTCAAGAGATTCGGAATGAAGCTTTTGAAGACGGTTCGTCAGGTTTTATTTATAGTCTTCTAGCTTCTTTTCGTAGAATGTTAAGCCTTGAGTAGGTCTTACGTTTTAATCCTCATAACGTTCATATCTTAGAGCTAGGATCTTATTAGAAGCCCAGCTTCACGCTTCATTTCGCGGCTTTTTGTGCATCTTAGTTGGTTCAAGAAGAAGAACCAACCGACTAGATGGCAATCTAGTCGGTCGACAATCCTTCTTGAACCGACTAGAATGCCTTGTTCATTTTCAGCTCATTCACTGTTTACAGTTAGTCGGTCTAAGAAGGTTCACCGACCGACTAGTTGTCAAACTAGTCGGTTAGGAATCCTTCTTAGACCGACTAGTTGAGCTTTCGTTTTTCAGCCTAACTAACCGTTTACAGTTAGTCGGTCAAAGCACAACGACCGACCGACTAGTTGAGAAACTAGTCAGTTGGAATTTGTTCTTAAACCGACTAGCTGTCTTTGAATTCAGCCTATTCTATTTCATCTCTTAGTCGGTCAAAGAACACTCACCGACCGACTAGTTGTGAAACTAGTCGGTTGGCAAGTCTTCTTAGACCGACTAGTTCTTTATTGTCTGAACTTTCTCTTTTGGTTGTTCTCCAGTAAATCGGTTCATGTTGAATCACCGACCGACTAGTTGGAAAACTAGTCGATCAGTGATCCTTCTTTGACCGACTAGACTGCTTCAGAATAGAGCCGTTGGAGCATTAAATGCCACGATTTTTTGCTCTCTCTTTCCTCTATCCTATATATACTTGAAGGGCTTCTTGCTAAGCATTCAAGGCTGATATTAATTGAAGTTTAGAGAATCAAAGAGAAGCATTTATTCTCATTTCCAAGCTCATTCATTTCTCTAGAATCTCTCTCTCACTCTTATTTCCAAAGAGAGATTCACATTGATTGTGAGCCATTCAAGCCAAGAGCTTGATCCAAGGTCACCAACATCTTCCTAGGCTTCCATTGCTGGTCAACATCTTGGAGCTAGGGTTTGGTGCCTTCATCTTCCCCAAAATCCTTCTTGCCCTAAAATCGTAAGTTTTTCTCAAGGCATATGGTTTTGTGGTAAGAATTTCTTATTTCATTTACATTGCTATTGTAAGTTTTTCTCTCGGTTGTGAGAGTTGTTTGTGATCCCGGTTTGTGGGAGTCATAATTTCATTTGTGTATGATTTGATCTTGTAGAGGTTTTCTACAAGTATTTCATAGTGCAAATTTGAGTTAGAAGTTTCTAACTCAAGTATCCGGAGGGGATCCGGATGTTTGGGACGTAGGATCACCGGGAACAAGTCGGGGAGACTTGGGTGGATCCGAACCCGTTAAATCGTTTGTTTGCGATTGTTTTCTTTGTTGTCAATATTTTCATTTCCGCATTGTTGGTTGAGTTTGCAAGATAATTAGGAATTATCTTCTTAATTATTTTAAAGTACTATTCACCCCCCTCTAGTACTTGTGCAGTAGCTATCAGTGCATTACACCTTTCTCATTTTGAAGCCGAATACATAGTTCCTTAAAAGCTTCAAATGTATTTGATTTCTCTTTAAGAAAATCTACTCGTGTATACCTAGAAAAATCATCAACCAAAAAAAATGTATCTCTTACCTCCAACGCTAGTTTCAATCGTGGGACCAATGAGATCTATATGATGGAGTTCCAGAAATTGGGATGCAGTAATGATCTGCAGTTGTTTGTGACTAGTTTTCTGCTGCTTGTCGAGTTGACATGGGCCACATACACCATCCTTCTTCTTGTTTAGAACATGTATTCCTCTGACATCCTCGAGCTTAGAAATTTTCATGAGGGTTTTGAAGTTCAGATGACCAAATTTTTGATGCCACTGTTTAGATTCACCGGCAACAGTTCGAAGACAAGTATTAGTCTCTTGTAGAAGATAACAGTTGTCGACAGATATTTTCCCAATCAGAATGCATTCTTCACCCGCATTAAAAACCAAGCATTTCTCCTTAGTGAACCTTACTAGAAGCCCTTGATCACACACATGGCTTATACTGATAAGGTTAGCTTTAAGGTCTTCTACATGTAGAACGTTCATGATTTTTGGAAGATCGTCCACATTCAGATTTCATTTTCCTACTACCTTACTTCTTCGACCATCTCCAAATGTCACACGGCCCCTAGTACAGATTCTGTAATTATTAAGATAATTCTTGTTGCTGGTCATATGTCGAGAGCAGCCATTGTCAAAGTACAACATGTTACCTGAGGATGCTATTAAAGATGTATAAGCCACCATGTTGTATAGCACTGACTTCCTCACCCATTGCTTCTTCACTTTCGTCTCAAAATGACTTACATTTCTGCATTCCAACGAATGACGCATGTGCAATATCCACACACAGAACTTCCACCTTTGACAACTTTAGTCGACTTCTAATTATAATCAAGACTCTTGTGATGACCCATCTTCTCAAGTTTTTTATTAACTAGAATTCTTCTTTCCACAGACACATTATGATAAGCTCCTCTATTGTATCCCACTCCAGTGCGATCTCCTGAAATCTTCCCCATATTCAATATATCATCCAGTTTAGATTTTCCGGAGTTCCACTTATTCAGAATGCACTCATCTTTCGCTGCCCTATGAAGGACTGTTCTGAAGGTACTCTCTAATTGTCTAAAGTTTTGCTCAGCTTTCAGGCATTTGACTTTGGCTTCTTCCTTTTCTTCCTTCAGTTTGGCATTTTCATCTTTCAGCAGTTTTTTGCCATCACAGATTTCAACCATTTACTGTACATCATTTGATAAGTTGTTTGGATGTCCTCTTCACTAACATCCTCATCACTGTTAACTTCTGAGTCTGATTCACTGATAGATGTTATGGATGATGTTGCAACATTGGATTTGACACGTCCAGCTTATTGGCTGATGTCGTGACTGATATTGCAACATCCGATCTAAAATGGCTGTTGTGTTGCAGTCTGATTGTCTTTTCACGGAGACTGCAAAAGCAACATATTTACTGGTGATTTCCTCATCTCCAGCACTCCCTTCAGACTCATCATCACTCCAGGTACTGGTTAAGGACTTTCCTTTTTTGCTTCTTCAAAGTGTTAGCACATTCAGCTTGTATGTGCCCAAATCCTTCACACTCTCTACACTGTGTCACTCTTCCTTTTTTTCTGATCATATCTTTAAGTAGGACGACTAACACCTTTCCCAGCAGACGTATCACTTGGTCGTGGCACATAATTTCATGTTCTAAAATTTGGCCCTTTGCTGATGATCTTCTTCAGCATTCTACTGATGTTTTTAGTCAACATGACAATGTACTCATTTAGACCTGATTTCTCATCTTCTCTGGAAACATCCCCCGACTCTACTTTTCAGGCCACTCCTTTATCTCTTTTATTCTTTTTCAGGTTCACTTCATATGTCTGTAGAGACCCCATAAGTTCATCAAGTCTCATGGTTGAGATATTCCTAGCTTCCTCAATAACCGCAACTTTAGCATAAAAATTTTCAGGAAGAGATCTTAAAGCTTTTCGAACCAACTTAACTACTGAATATTTTTTACCAAGTTGAAAGGCTTGATTAGCTATATCTATTTATTTCCCATTAAATTCAACAATAGTCTCATCATCACCCATTCTTAATTCTTCAAACTGAGATGCAAGCATTTGAAGTTTAGAGACTTTTACCGCATTGATTCCTTCATGCACGTTCTGAAGTATGTCCCATGCTTCTTTAGCATACTCATAAGTAGAAATAAGTTTGAACTGCTCTTCATCCACAGCCGTAAAAATAACATTCACCGCTTTAGAATTCCTAAGGGCCGCACGATCATCATCTTGACTACATTCTTTTGCCGGCTTGAGATGTTCATTGATGTCTTTGTCAACTTCAAGAGGTGGGGTCCATCCTTCAACAATGGCGAGCCAAGCTTTTTCATCTAGAGATTTGATGAAGGCTCGCATCCGAGACTTCCAATAAGTATAGTTTGTACCAACAAGCAGTGGAGGACGTGTAACGGAAGCACCTTCTCGAGTATTCATGATAGAAGTACTGAAATCCTAAGATCACACCCACTTTGACAACACAGCAGCACGGATGACCTGCTCTGATACCAATTGTAGTCTAGTACTTAGATATTCATCATATAAATAAACATGCAAATACGCAAAACTCAAACGACACACGACATTTGGTAATGCAGTTCGGTGCACACACCTACATCTGCGGGACCACGCCCAGAAAATCAGATTACTTTAATAAAACAATAAAAGATTACAATCACTAATATTGGATTTCTCTTAGGAGGAACACATTCACACTCAATACAAACCGCAACCGGTGATTTCAATCAAACCCATGAAGTAATCTTCGCAAGCTCCCCTTGCGTGCAGGATCCCCTTGCTTGACCGACTAGATCAAGCCCCCATCGATCCCTAGTTCAGTAGCCGTCGGCCTTCATCCCCAGATATCGATCAACTATCATTCGAACAAGATAAAAAACCCTAGAATAATCTGCCGCGACCTTATATATGCCGACCTCTTTCAATCTAGAAGCTGTTAAGGAAAACATCTCAGTAGTATATCAAGCAGATTATTCCGCCCGCAAATCTAGGAACCACTTAGGGCAAGTGATCCCGCACATCTCGGAAATCATCAACAATTGCGGGTATATTGCTTCAGTAAAATCTTCAGCACATCTCTTCCCAGAATAACAGACAATAGAATATCGTGAGAGAATCCAAAGAAAAACAATAATAGATCTGAATCCGTTTACAATAATAGATCTACAATACCAGAAATCTGAACTCCTCCTCACGAAGTCAAAACAGCATGTTGCAAACAATGTTGCAACATAACTTACAACATGAACTTCAGAACTCTCATGTTGTGATCATGTTGTGACATGACAGACAACATGGTTAACCAAGAATACCTAAGATAACACTAAAAATACCAAGTGCCACTAATGACAATAATAAAACACACTACATGTGACCTAGCAAACAACATGAGTTTTTAAGGGCAAGAAAAATCTGCCACATTAACCCTTTGACAATAAAATTTTTCAGGACAGCTAATGGCTTTGACTTGAAATAATATTCATTCTCCCTTGCGAACTTGCGCAATACAATTGATAATTATATAGTTAAAACAATCATACTCTAATGCGAAATTTTTAAATCTCCAAGTTCATCCATCTCCTTCTTTACGTTACACAAATTGTCTCCCTTAAGTTAATTAATTAACAAGAATCATTAATTAATAAACAAACCACATTAAATTTTAAAAAAAATCATGTGCTTCCAGTGGTCTCGATAAGAGCAAGAGCCTTGGATTCTTCAATACGAGTCTTCTGATCGCTTTTTATTTTAATTTTTTTATCTTTTTATTTTTAATCTCATCCACTGTGTCTGTGTTCACATGCACTCTCACCAACAGACAAATGAAGATATAAAAACAAATTTTAGATGCAAATCTGATGCATGTCTCAAAAGTTACAGAGCAATCCTAAACCATATTCTAATCATTTTTTAAAACAGTGAATTGCATGAAGAAGCCATTATCATCAGATTTAATTCATTTACCAATTTACCATTGTTTTCATTAAAGAAATCACCGGCACAGAGGACCAAGAGATCAATTTCTACATAACTTGATCACTAGAGATGTGATCACATGGCATCAAAGTAAGTGCTCGGATGAAAGTCCTACTAATCAATTGGGGTGGACAAAAAGCACATCCCAAGAAATAAACAAAATTTTTTTTGAATATCATAATCAAGCCAATGCCAGTCACATGATTGAGCACAACATTATGTAAACCTAAATCTAATGCTCTCTACATTGTCTTTGAATCTGTTGCCCTACTCTTTTCTTTTTTCCTCCTCTTCATATATTGATCTTAGACTCCAAGAAGAACATAGTAGAGGATTGTTATCGGCAATGCAATAAGCATCCCAAATATGACCCTGCAATGAAATTAAACATAAAAAGACGGTTAATTAGCATGAAAATTAATGGTAATCTTTATTTAATGTTAGGGTTCAGCTCTTCACGTACGCAGTGCTGAGAATGTCTGGGTGGCAATTGTACTCCTTTGCGAAAACAAAAGGGACGATCCCCTGGGGAAGGGCTGCCTGCACAATGGCTACATGTAGGAGGACTCCTCTGAGGCCGATGGCGATCGAGGTGGCCGCGATCACCGCCGGCCCGGTCAAGAACCGGACGGCCATCGAGAACGCGGCCACCGACTTCCCGCAGGCGATGATCTTCGGTTGGAGAGCCATGAAGAGCCCTACAATCAATAAGAAAGTAATGATGCCGAGTAGGAGACTGCAGGAGTACAGCTATGCGGTATTGAGACGTAGCCAGGAGTTAATTACCTAAGCTGAACATGGCCATCCCCAGCCCTGCATCAGACAGTATGGATATAGACCCCTTTATGATTGTGGGCATCTCAATGTTCCATCTGATCAACAACAAAAAATTTGCTCTAATTAGCACAAATTGTTCCATGATAGTTTAGTGAAAAAAACATTTTGCTTGACTTGGCCAGAGGGAAGGAGACATTAATGGCAACATGAAGGGAAATTGTGAGCTAAGGTTTAAGAAATCAATTCTTGAAGATGTGCAGGCCAATCAATAGTATGCCAGCCGTAATTCTCAAAGGCCCACCCCCCCTCACTTGTTTGTTGTAGTTGTTGTTAGGATAAGGGGACTATTGGGTCATAGACTGAATCCAAGATCCAAGGTACATGCATGCATGTGATGGCTGGAATCAAAATTGATTGGTATATTTTATTTGCGAAAAATAAATATTTTTTAAGAAATACCTGAAGGAGACTAGGGACCAAATGAGCCCAATCAGGCTGGAGTAGGTGTTAGGGTTCCTGATGAGCTTCCTCCACACCATGATGAGGATGAGCCTTGTCATCACGCTCGTCGGCGGCATCTGCTGGTTGCCGCCGCCGTCGACCACTTCGCCACCTGCCGCCGCCTCCGCCGCCTTCTTTTGGGCCATGAAGGGCGATCCGATCGGCGCCGCCGCCGGAATCTTACCTGCAGGGCTCTTGAACCCCTCCTCTATCTCCAGCTCCCCTATGGTCACTGCTTTCCTTATTGGACTTGCATTCTCACTGGACACATGCATTCCTACAATAAACCAAAAAAGGGAAATTTATGTAAAATTTATTTTTTTAATAAAAACAACCTTATAATCATTTTAAAAAGGTACCTTGAAATGTGACTTTATTTGAATCGATAGCACCAAAATCAGCGGACGCAGCTCTGTTCACCGCATTCCTCAAATTCGCCTCCGACCCGGGCGAAGCACTCGAGCTCCAAACAAACATGTGCAGCTCCTTGTTCGAATTCGGGTTCGGATTCAGATTCTTCTTCCCACCCAAACCCAGACCCGCCACCATCGGATTCGGAGCCGGGTACGACGATCCCGACGGCGGAGTCGGGTTGTACAGCCCGTTCATGAAATCGCTGCTCCGGCTCCCCGCCCCTCTATGCTTCGTCCCCCCAAACCTCATCCCCTCCTCCTCCCCAAAAACCGGGTTCGGGTTCGGGTTCGGGTTCGGGCTCGGGCTCGTCACCTTCGACCCGAACATGGCGTAAAAATCCGTCTGGTTAAAGCTAGACCCCCTCGGCGTCGGGTCCCTCGACGACTGCAGCGAGTAAATCTCGACCCCCGTCAGATTCGACGCCCTCGGCGTCATCGACGTCAGCGACTTCCCGCCGTTGTTGCGGGTGCAGGACGACACCATCGACGAGGCCGCCGACCGCCTGACGGTCACGTGCACCTTCCCGTCCTCCCCGATCTCGGCGTCCGCCTGCAGGGGCTCGCGCCCGTTGAGCGAGATGACGTCGGAGTCGACACGGAAGGAGGTGATCGACCCCGCGATGTCGGCCGGGAACTGCTCGGCGATGAGGGCCTTGGCGCCACGGTACTCGAACAAGAACAGCATGAGGGTGTACCAAATGACGCTCTGCAGGACCACAATTTGGACCATGAGGTCGCCGGAGAAGTCGCCGTACATGGCCTTCAAGAGGGGGATGCCCATGACGAGGGTGTTGGGGAGGGTGGAGAGAGAGAAGAGGGTGATGGTCCAGTCGAGATTCGATCTGGCCCTCTTCTTGCCCTTGGCGCCGAAGCTGAAGTTGTGCCAGACGGCGAGGGCGGCGAGGACGACGACCTTCTGGAGGGAGTCGGCGGCGATGAAGTGGTAGTTCATGTTGTAGATGTCGTTGGTGGAGATGAAGTGGAAGGAGAGGAGGGGGACGGCGAAGACGGCGACGAAGCGGTTGATGCCGGAGCACTGGTCGGGTGTGAAGATGTGCCACCATCGGACCGAGCCGTAGGCCAGGATCATCGCCACGTAGAGCGGGACGATCGCCGCGAATACGTCGTAGATGTCCTTGCCGTTGATCATGGCGGGGCTGTGTGGTGCGAAGAGGAAGGAGAGAGAGAAAGAGAGGCCACAGATGGGGATATTTGAAGATGGCTGAAAGTGAAATCAAAGAGCATTTTTTTAATAAATTTTTTTATTTTCGCGTTGGTGATTGGGTACGTGCATGGGCTGTCGATGGGCGGTCGTTAATATTGTCAGCAGTTGGGCGTGTCTCGCTCTTCGTTGTTTGTCAGCTTCTTGGTAATTAAACTCGCCCACCGCGAGAAATTATTTGATGACCCCTGTTGTAACCCCTCCTATAACCTACCAATAGGCAGGTGACACGTGTCACAAATAAATTAATTTTAGGTTTCTCTTTTACTTTTTTCAAAACTGGGCTAAGGGGCAGAAAGGTAAATTCAAAAAAATTAAATAACCTCCTAAAGCCTAAATAATCACGTATTCATTAACTGTGTAATCTTTTTTCTCCAAACGACGGTGAAATCCGACGCACGTCCTCTCCTCCGGCAACGAACCGACGCCGTATTATTTAGTTCAGTAAATAATGAACTAAACGAAACCAGCAATGAGAATCCGCCGCACGTCCTCTCCTCCGGCAACGAATCGACGTCGTTTTATGGAATCGAATACGGCCATTTCCTCCAGACTGTATGGAATCGAATACGATACATAGTGTTGTTGTTAATTTATGATTATGATCTCTAATTGCTTTGACTCCATCAAAGCAATTTCCTCCAGACTATATGAATTATTTAGTTCAGTAATCAACAAATGAGTTGCACATCAGGACCAACAAAATGCAACTTTATTGAAGCCATTAGAGATCATAATCATAAATTAACAACTTTGTAGGCAGATTTCAACGATCTATTGCAAGTTTTTATCGATTGAAAAAGAATCAAACATCCAAAATTAAAATTGAAGCTCTTCTTTCCTGCCTTCCAACAATGAAATCAAAGAAAATCCAAACTTATCCCCTCAAAATCCAAAATTAAAACAGGTTGCCCTTCCTTTCTTCAGGTTGAGCTTGACGACCGTATCCGCGAACATCTTCGTGTCCTCCTCTGTGTTGCCCTCGGGGACGTCCTCGCAGTAGGACTCGACGACGATCGTGTACAGCCTCCTGTCGCCGTCCCTCCGCAGCTCGGTGACCGCGGTGACCGAGCGGTACTTCCTGAGCCTGTGCTCCCCGTCCATGACCCTGAAGCTGAGGATGTGCCGCTCGTCGTCGAGGATCTCGAGCCTCTCGGTGCTGGTGGACGCCGGGAGGCCGGAGATGACGGTGACCTCCCTTATGCTGCCGACACGAAAGAGGCGGATCTTCGTCGGAGGAGGAGATCTTCGTCGCTGGAGAAGGTCGGCACGAGCACGGGTTGCCAGAAAAAAGAATAAGGTCGGAGAAACGTGGCTGAAGGAGATCTGTCGCCGGAGGAGGTCTGTGCGAGCGTGGGTTGGGAGAATAAAAGAAGATGCCGATGTTATTTTTTGACCAAATCAAATAAGAGAGATTATTTAACTGTGTTATTTAATGGTGTGAATTTACATTTCCGCCCCGAACCAGTTTTGAAGAAGGAAAAAGAAAAAACAAATTAAGTGCCACGTGTCGCCTCTCCATTGGAAGGTTATTATAGGGGTTATCATAGGGGTCATCAAATTTTCTCTCGCCCACCGCAGGCTCTCGCTTACCCACATGCAAACGCGGGCTTGCGTTCATTTATTACCCGCTGCTGGTTATTTACACACATCGTGGTTACTCTTATTTAACTCTCGTCAAGAGCAAGATTTTAGCCTTTCTAATAAAAAACAGCTGCTAATTAATTGCTTTGTTGAGACAGTATTAGAGTGCCCATGACATGGCCTCTAACAAATGGACGAAACCATGCCAAGACGAGAAAGATGCGTCCCAGATTCGTTAAGAGTGTACACCCATCACAACCAATCTCTACAATCTTTGTTGGGGGAATATCATCAATCACAGGATGTGCACACAACATAATAAAAGATAACATGCCACCAATTTTATCAAACACAGTAGGATCTCAAAGAAATCATAGAAAGCACAAAGACAAACTCACAATCACAAATCAAGCAATCACACAGAGGTGTACATGATTTATACGGGTTCGGCCTAATGTGGCGTCTAGGGCCCAGTCTTCCGTTGTCACGATTTCCACTAGATTAGAGATGTATCACAAGAGATTACACCGACTACCAAAATCTCATCCAACAACAAGTGAACCGTCTTGATAATGCAAATCTAGCACTGTAGCAAATACAAATGCTCATCAACACTCAACAATGGGTAGATCGTATCAAAAGCCTTAAAACAAGGACTATCTGTTGGATCATGTGGATGGCAAACAACACTAGAAGGGGGGTTGAATAGTGTTGTATATAAAAAAAACATTTCACAAATGAACAACACAAAAAAATAACTTCCCTTCAAATGTTGCCTAAGTAACCAAGTAGAGTGATCTATGCTCGGTCCTTAATCAACACGATTAATCTTCAAATATAGATGTTACAACTAATTTGGGAAAAGCCCGAATCACAACGGCCCACGGCCCAGCCTCAAATGGGACGCCCACTAGGGAAGACGGGTCCACCCAGAAGGGCCCACGGACGGGGCTGAAGGCCCGGCTACTATCCTCGGGGGCACCCAACTAGCCCCCATTCTTCCAGGTTAACCGTCCCTCAGAATCCGCGACCCCTTAATGGCCATTAACAGACCCGCTAATGGGCCACCCCTCCACTACGCGCAAGTGGGAGGAGGCGGAGGCGGATCGTGGGGACGTCAAAGGAGGTGGGACGTGGGGCAATCACGAGGAACCCTATAAGGGGAATGCCAAGGCGACGGAGAAGAGGGATCGAGACTCAGGTAATCAACAGAGAGGTACTCCATCAACGACCTAGGCATTCACCGTCTCAATTCCTCCTTCCCCCAAACTCGCGCCGCCTGGGTTGACGTTCCGGCTTCCTGACAAGCCGGATCTCCCCCGTCGAGTACCCCTTCAGACCTTGATCTGACTTAGGCATCGGAGGGGATTTGGCCGGAACCTAGGTCCGGCCTCCTCCCTGACGAGTTTCCTCATCTGTCCAGGAAGAAGCTGTCCGAGACGCCGAGGCTACCCCTCAGCGTCAAGCGGCCACCCCCCGGCAGTCGTCAGGTGGACGGCTGCACGAGAACCGACCCTCTAGCAACGCGTCGAGGCTACCCCTCGACGCGGATCCGACCGAGGCCGAGTGCGACCCAGCTGAGGCCGAGCGCGATCCACCGAGCCGAGGCTTCTCCTCAGCTCCCTGAAGGCAGAGGATCGACGCGACCCGGGAACTCCCCCGTCTGCGCCCGACCCCGCTTCCACCCACGGCGAGAGCACGCGGGCTCGGCGATCCCAAGGGACCCCCAAGTCGGCCCCTTGACCACGTTGACCACGCAGCCGACGGTCAACGAACAGTGGTGAGAAAACACCCGTAAACATCTGGCGCCGTCTGTGGGATCGATTAACACCCACGTAAAACAACCGCACCGACAATGACACGGCTCCTCCCCCCACGACGGAGAAGAGGCGCGGCCCCGGTGGTGGGCACTGACCAACGCCGTGGCAAGCGGAGCGAGGCCGTGCCTCCCGGGCACGCGAACCGGGTGGCGAGCTCGGATCGCGCGGAGGACAGTGTTGAGGAGACCGGCGGCCGACCGTTAGCTTCCCGGGGCAGTAGGATCGGGAGAACACGGGAAAAGCCGAGATCGAGCGAAGCACTGGTGGTATCCATGATCATCGATACCTCCGTGGTACGACGGCTGCTAGTCGACACCGGCAGCTCGTGCGACATCCTATTCACATCGACTTTGGAAAGGATGGGGCTACGCGGCGAGGACTTGGAGCCGTGCACGGGGCCCGTGGTGGGCTTCACGGGACACTCCACACCTATCATCGGGGCGATCCACCTCCCGGTCATGCTCGGGGGAGCATCCGATTCGGTGACACTGACGGTGGAATTCATTGTGCTGAAAGTCGACTCGGCGTACAATGGGATCATCGGCCGTCCCCTCCTCAACGCTATCGATGTGGTGGCCTCGACGCTCCACCGGACGATCAAGTTTCAGACCCCAAAAGGGGTCGGGCAAATCGACGGCGACACGAAGGGAGAGAAGATCTGCTAACACCTGACAGACGAGAAGGTCGTCGGAGGGCCTGGCAATCCAATGGCCTCACTCGACCTGAGGCATGGACCGAGACCCACCTCTGCAGAAGAACAGGAGCAGATCCCCGTCACGAACGTCAAGGGGAGATTCATCTCCATTGGGTCAGGGCTGGATCCTGACTCAAAGCACAAGCTGGTTGAATGCCTGGAGGCTAACCTGGACTTCTTCGTGTGGTCGATCGAGGACATGCCCGGCGTCGATCCCCGGGTGATCGTTCACCGATTGAACACCGACCCCAACTTCAAACCCGTCCGGCAGAAGAAGCGGAACCTAGGCGGCATCTGATGAAGTAGAACGACTCCTCGACGCCGGTTTCATCCGAGAAGTCTGGTACCCCAAATGGCTGTCGAACGTGGTAATGGTCAAAAAACCCAACGAGAAGTGGCGAATGTGTGTGGATTTTAGCGACCTCAACAAAGCCTGTCCCAAGGATAGCTATCCACTGCCACAGATCGACCACCTCGTAGACAGCGCCTCAGGATACGAGATGCTCAGCTTCATGGACGCCTACTCCGGGTACAACCAGGTCCAGATGGATCCTGACGATGAAGAGATGACGGCCTTCACGACGGACCGAGGGACCTTCTGCTACAAGAAAATGACCTTTGGATTGAGGAACGCGGGGGCAACCTACCAAAGAATGGTCAACAAGGTGTTCGACTCCCAGATAGGAAGAAACCTGGAAGTCTACGTCGATGACATGCTGGTCAAGTCGAAGGATCCTGCAGACCATATCGCCGAGCTAAGGGAAACCTTCGAGCGGCTACGAAAGTACAATATTCAGCTCAATCCCGTGAAATGCACGTTTGGGGTGAGATCCGACAAGTTCCTGGGATTCATGATCACCAATCGCGGGATCGAGGCCAACCC